>JAYESA010000004.1:124832767-125492767 GCA_036927795.1 Iris macrosiphon
GCTGAGACCTAACCCTTAGTTGCAGCTACTCCCTGCTCATCCCGATAGCACAACAACTACCCGACACCACCACACCAAACCGCAGTGTCACTATCCACTGCACACACATACTAATAAATCATCCACAACCCGATTCCCTATCATACATTGGCACACAGTGTGCACTGTGCCCACAGTGAAGAACCCGACCTCATGAAAGGCCCATGCCATACACACATATACATAATAATACATAATCATACATACATACATACATACATACATACATATATATATATATATATATATATATATATATATATATATATATATATATATATATATATATAGGTATCCACTATATATGAATTAGACTATATAGATAAGTATGCTTCCTATTAATCATTTCGTCAAACACCTACTGTGCCAATGTAATACTTCATGATACATTACAAGACTTCATGCATAAACCCTCAATACACAACTAAACATCTACGTATACAATATGGATATATTATATCCATATATTTAATATGATTTAGTGTTACGAAAATTAGGCAAATACATCCTAAAAATCAAAACCCCCAAATACATATGATCATGAAGGAATCATCAAGAAACCAATAGAGACTCATGCTCTCCCTTAATAACTATTCCTAAATCAATGGGTGGGCTCCTAATGGCCAAAAAAATGATTAAAACAGGAATTAAATGAGTGATTCCAAATTTTTACCTATTGGAAGATGGATTCCCAATGTGACTTCTTCTTCTCCAAGGTTCCTTGAACTCCAAGCTTCTAGGTTTTTTTTGATGACGGACGAATGAGGGATTTGAGGCTTAGAAATCTGAAATTCGTTTGAGGGAATGAGGGGTTTTCTTGGGGCTATTTCTAGGATTTCTTCATGAGTGATGAGTGGCTTTGATTGAGGCTCCCTCTAGATATATAGGCCGGCCATAATATAGGGTTAGGGTTTGATAATGCATAATATCTCTTTTGCCCTCCATGGCTTGTCATGAAGTGCCAATTAATTAAGGGATTTAGTCTAAAGTGAGGGATTTTACTAGATGCTATTTAATAGCATAGGGATTAGTCTAGTTGGGTTAAATGTCAAGTCTAAGCAAGGTCCATGGTCATATCAAGTCTAGTCCACTAACCCATATCATTTATGAATATAATACAATATGTATATTACCTATCATGCAATTATTAACACAATAATATAAATATGGTAAATAACCAAAAATCTCCTACTCTAGAAATATGGTAGTGACATTACCGACTCAGCAACAATGTTTTTTCTAGCAGCAGCAACAATAGCAGAGAGGTGCACCGCGAGGGCGAGCTTTCGCTATGACAGTTGAGGAGAAGGAGCTAGTTGGAGATGTGATATCAGGTTCAGTTCTTCTTAATTCTATTTCAGCTTATGCTTTATTTGATACCGGTGCTTCTCATTCTTTTATATCTGAATCTTTTGCTCTTAAGCATCGATTAGAGTCTGAACCTTTGGCTAGGACTTGCAAGATCACGACTGGAGGAGACATTATCCTCGTTAGAGATGTTTGCAAGAATCGAATAGTTATACTGGGAGGCCGGTAGTTGAGCTCGTGCTTACTCGTAATGCTACTTTCGAGTTACGATATTGCACTAGGGATGGATTGGTTGAGTATGCACAATGCTAGTATAGATTGTCGTTGAGGCATAGTTTTGTTTTGACTGCCAGGAGAGCCAGACTTTGAGATTGCCAGAGAAGCAGCAGAGCAAAGCGAGGATGCCATCTGTGGAGCAATGGTAGAAGAGAAAGAGTTGTCACATCTATTGATTGCAGAGTTCATGGATAGTTTTTCAAAGGAGTTGTCGGGTTTGCCGCCAGACCGAGATATTGAGTTCTCTATAGATTTGGTGTCAGGCACAGAGCTGATATCTCAACACGTCTATAGAGTTAACAACAATGAACTGGTAGAATTGAAGAAGCAGGTGGATGAGTTACAAGATAAAGGCTTAATTCGATCTAGTTCATCACCATGGGGTACTCCGGTATTATTTATAACTAAGAAGGATGGGTCGTACACATGTGTATCGACTACAAGGCTCTTAACAATCTCACTATCAAGAACAAATACCCGCTGCCAAGGATTGATGATCTTTTTGTTCAGTTGAGCGGAGCAAAGGTATTTTCAAAGATAGACTTGAGGTCAGGCTACTACCAGGTAAAAGTGAAGGAGGATATTCCAAAGACAGCTTTTCAGACTCGGTATGACCAATTTGAGTTCATGGTGATGCCGTTTGGATTGACCAATGCCCCGGCGGTATTCATAAATCTGATGAACAAGGTATTCCACCAATATCTTGATAAGTTTGTGGTGGTGTTTATTGATGATATTATGGTGTATTAGAAGACCAAAGAGGATCATGAGGAGCACTTAAGGATAGTTTTGAAGACTCTCAGGAAGAAGAAGCTTTATTGCAAGATTTTAAAGTATGAGTTCTTTCTTGACAAGGTTAAATTCCTTGGTCATATGATTACAAATGACGAAATCTCAATGGACCCGAAGAAGATTTCCACAGTAGAGTTGTGGGCTACTCCTAGTTCAGTTACAGAGATTATAAGTTTTCTGGGGTAGCAGGTTATTACTGAAGATTTGTACATGACTTCTCCAGAATTGCGGAGCCGATGACTAGGTTGACCAGGAAGGATATAGAGTTTGTTTGGACAGAGGAGAGTCAGATTGCTTTTGAGGAGCTGAAGAAGAGGTTGCCGACAGCTCCAATATTGACGTTGCCATCAGGATTAGGTGGATTCACTATCTATAGTGATGCTTCAGAAAAGGGTTTATATTGTGTCTTACAGCATAATAGGAAGGTGATTTCCTATGCTTCCAGGCAATTACGTCATCATGAGAAGAATTACCCTACCCACAATTTGGAGTTGGCAGCGGTCATCTTTGCTCTAAAGCTGTGGAAATACTATTTGTACAAAGAGTGTATGGAGATCTTCACAGACTGTTTGATGATAAACAGAAGAAATAAAACTAGGTTTATACGAAACCCTTTCTTTGTTTACAAACAAGAAAAAGAAGTACAATTAATCTTATACGAGGATGTTAAGTACAAAAAATGATTCTGGGAAAATATTGCTATAGGAGTCTGATCTGCGGTCGATCACTTTGTCCCTTGGACCACACGATGACGAAGAAGTGCTATAGAAGAAGAAGAAGCTTCAAAGATTGCAGGAGGGATTGAACTCTCGTTGCCAAAGTTATCAATCAACTCTCTCTATATGTACTCTCTCTATAATCTCTTGATCTCTGATCTTGATCCCCGATCCTCTCTCCTCTTGTCCTGTAACTGGAAATCTCTATTTATAGAGATCAGTCACAGTAACTGATCAGTCAGTGTAAAAGCCGATTAGTGGAAAGAGTTGCACCTTTTATGCGGCGGTTATAACAACTGCTACCCACGTCTGGATGATCTCCTGAATCCGCGTGTGACGTGTGTCCCATTAAGAGGTGACGCCTATAACTGCTTCTCGAAGATCACGGTATGAAAGTCACGTAGGTAACTGGCCCTCGCGTAAAGATGGTTGGCATAAAAGCCAAATAACTGTCTCGTAGGCGTAAAAGCCAGATAGTTATCTCATTGGCGTAAAAGCCAAGTAGCTATCTTGTTGGCGTAAAAGCCAAGTAGCTGTCTTATTGGCATAAAAGCCAAATCTGCGTAAAACTTGATGCTGCATAGGTAATAGGTAACCAGCGTAAACTAGCCAATTATCCTTGCTGACCGAGGTCTTGAGCGTATTCTGGGCCAAATAGCCTTATCGCGTACCTTGCAAATATAGCCTGAGTTGGCATATTTCGAGGAGAAAGCATACGGCGTACTCCTATAGTTGAAAATAGCCTGGTTGGTGTATTTCAAGGAGATAGCGTACGACGTGCTCCTATAGTTGAAAATAGCCTGGTTGGCGTAATATGCAGGGATAGTGACGTGAGCATATTAGCCCTAATTTTAGCTCTCCCAGTCATGATGAAATCTGAAGGATAGTACAAAATTTTGTGCATTAAATGCCGAGATATGCCCCCATCTCGTGTATTAAATACAGAGATATGCCTCGAGCTCGGTACAGTAAACATCTTTTGACGTGGCGGCAGCGTATTCAGAAGACTCCAGACTTGAGCATAAAATACGACTTGTGTCACTAAACAACAACCTGGGTCTCTGTGTAAAATCATCATCACAGCCGTCCTCTCGATCACCGTGCAGTACTTTTGTCAGGAGTCAGGTTCGCTGCTTTGTCAGACAAATTCATCCGAGGAATACGAAGAGTTCCTCGTACAACTTTACGCTGCATTAAAAACAAACGTATTTTGAATCTTTACGCAGGAGGGTGAAGCAACCTTTTACGCGGATCAGTCTTGAAGCGCTGCTTTACGCGGGTAGCTTTGAAGCCACATTTTACGCCGAACAGCTCTGAAGCTCTGTTTTACGCGTACAGCTCTAATTTACGCGTACAGCTCTGAAGTCATATTTTATGCCACATGGCTCTGAAGCCCTGTTTTACGCGTATTACTCTGAGGCTCTGCTTTACGCCGACTTCATGTATGTTGGAGAGTTTGACTGTATAATACGCGCACAATTCCCCAGCATATTTCATGCTTCTACAAGACCCCCTTCAAAGTTTTCAGACTTGGCTAAGTCTGGAATACTTTGAATAAGAAGCATAAAATCGGCATATATTCACTGTCCGAACTTTCTCTCTTGAGCAATGATGAAGCAAGGCTGAAACTGGCTCGTACAAACATTTTAAGCTCTAGGAAAGAGGATAACTGCTTTGGCACAACAGATCAGGGATTTAACTGCTCCTCCCCAATGATGTACTTTTTTGTTTCTCCTGTAATTTCTCAGAGATAATAAAGATACATTTACTGACTTTGTGGACCCATCACTTTAGAATAAAAATGATAGGCTAAGATGAAAGTAATATCAGAGGTATTATGAATATGACATACTTTTGTTAAGGTTTTGCTGAGTATAAATCTATTCAGAAGTAATATGAACCTGATAGAATATAATCCGACTAAATTTTTATACTAAACACTATCAAAGGTAATATGAACATGATAGGTTTACAAATTAGTTAAGCATATCCATTAAGAGGTCATATGAATCTGATAGAATATAATCCAGCTAACCTTTGTGCGTGGTATCGTCAGAATAAGATCTTCATCATACTCCGTTAAGCAAAGGAGATCAAGTGTAGTACTTCTTCAGGAATTTGCCGTTGATAGGAGCCATTACCAAATTTTTATTAGGCTTGGCTAATCTATAAGCGCCATTTGAAATCATATAAGGACCTTCTATTTCTTAATGATTGTTTGTGCGAACTTTGGTTTGTTGAGGACATCCCACTGGAGGATTCTTTGGTGGACCTATTATTTGTTGTGCACGTTGAGTGCAAATAATAAGTTCAAAACAAGCCCTATCAGAGGTAGTATGGACGTGATAGGTTTTATGGCTGGTAAAGACATCATGCTAGGGGATTTTTTGTGGACCTATTACTTTTTGCGCACGTTAGTGCAAGTAATAGGTTTGAGACAAGTCCTGATAAAGGTAATATAGACGCGGTAAAATATGACTCTGTGGGGGATGAACATGGACTGACTCTTTCTTCGCTGGGAAAAAAATAAGGATAGTTCAGAGGTAATATGGACATGAACAATTCGTTTCCAATGCGGATATTCCACAGGGAAGTTTTTGGTGTTTTTTTTTTGGACCTATTACTTCTTGTGCACGAGAGTGCAACTAATAAGTTTTAAGACAAGCCCCGCCAGAGGTAATATGGACGTGGCAGTTTTTGTGGACCTAACACCACTAGCGTACTTTAGAATAAAGTACGGGTGTTAAGTTGAGATGACAACCGATATCAGAGGTAATATAGACATGATAATCGATAGCCGGATCAGGAAGGTTTGTTCAGAGGTAATATGAACATGACAAACTCAGCCTGAGAGAAATATTATGACAACAGTTCAGAGGTAATATGGACGTGAACTAGTATCTGAAAAACTCATTGAAGAGTGATTCGTTGAGTGTGATATATCCAAACATGAAGATAGACCCAGGGATTATTCCGCTGGGGAAATTGATGGGACGATAGCTTAGAGGTAATATGAACATGGCTAGCGTCTAATGAGACTGGTGCATGTAGACCTAAGGATTGCTCTACTAGGGGGATTTTAAGGATCCATCATCCATTGCGTACCCGGGACTCTTGGATACGGATGATGGCTCTTTACAAGAATTTGTAACGAAGGAGAAAATGTTGCACATAGGCATTTGTTGGGGATGCCAAATTGCTGAACATATCTATTCAGAGGTCATATGAACATGATAGAATATGATTCTCGATCTTCGACGATCGAAAAAATATTACACATAGGCACTTGCTGGGGATGAAGAACCAAGAGTTGATTTGTACTTCTGGGTTGTGGACTTATTACCCATGGCGTCCCAGATAGTAAGCTGCAATGACTAGCATTATCAGGGGTTATGCGAACGTGATAGTAGGAAGTCGAAGAAGAGAACTTCACTCAGAGGTAATATGGACATGGAAAAGTTCTGAAAATATCTTACTCAGAGGTAATGAGGACGTGGTAAGATATAGTGGGGATAAAGAAAAACAGGACAGAGAAAATATGGGAATGACCATTTTTGTGGTGATAGACTTACTCTGCTGAAGAAAGTGGATAGACGTAGTTCGGAGGTAATATGGACATGAAATAATCGATAGCCAGACCAGGAAGGTTTGTTCAGAGGTAATATGAACATGACAAACTCTTGAGCTGTGACTCCACTGGGGATGGAGGTATACATTTGCTCAGAGGTAACATAGACATGGCAGTTTCAGCTAGGGAAACAAATGTTTGGACAATAGTTCAGAGGTAATATGGACCCGAACTAGTGTTTGAAAAATTTAATGTGGAGCGATTTTACTGAGTGGGGATAGACCTGAAGAATCCGCTAGGAAAACTTTAGGGACTTATCATCCGGTACTTCTTGAGGGAGCAAATTGTCACGTTAAAGTGAAATCAATTTGCAGTGATCGTCCCTTGTTTATAGATACAAAGTGATGACTTTGGCGTCGATCAACTCCTGGATTCTCTTTTTTAGTACATAGCATATCCTTGTGGGGTGATGAATGTACCTATGAAAGAGGCAATAATCTGGGTCATCAATTTTGCCAGCCCTTTTAGGATATCTGATGTTGGGTAGTCGAAGTTTGTTTTCCTTCATCAATATATTGAAGATTTCAATAATGTCATCTTCATTGAAGGAGAAAGTCCCCTTTGGCCTTCGGGCTCCCGATGCCTGAGTTTTACGGTCTTCTGGGAAGATGGCCACAATTGCATCATCTTTGGACTCAGAGGGTCTTCTACCCCCAGCTTTGGTTGCTGCTCTATTTTGTCGAGAGAGACCACCCCCAGACATGTCATTGTCCATCGAAGTTGATTTAGAAGGACCGGCCTCTGGTATTATAGGATCAGACTCTAGAGGTTTGGAGTTTGCAAGAGATGTGGTAAACCCTAACCCAAAATGATTTCGTTGACAGTATAGATTACCATGCAACGATATTCGTCTGCCTTTTTTATAGTTGAGGCCTCGCTTCAACTTCAGATCATAACCCATATTTTGCATAATCTTTAAAGCCTGTGGGCTATATATGTGGATTTGTATTTTCCCAACTTCAGACTCGTAGGATTCTTCTTGCACAATCGATCTATTCCGCATTCGACTGAAGATTATTTTATGCTGATCGTTGCGAGTCGGTAGAATAATAAAGACAGATTCTTTATGTGGCCCATATGTCATGACGATGTTAGGTATTGACGCTACTTCCCAAATGACTCCCCACGCTTGGTAGTTAGGGGAACTGAATCCTGGTTATAACCCCTGTCTTTGCGTTTCTGGATTAAGAAATCACGCAAATCAGCGATATTAGCAGCAGCAGAAGAAGAAGGCTTATTCTGCCTTTTTACATCAGTGGGCTGTGGAGAGTAGGAACCAGAACACTTTCTCTGCCATATGAGTAGAGCAGTTCAGCCATGTGAGTAGCACATGATCCATGAGGAGCGTATTTTTCCATAAAATAGGTCTTCTTTACGCGGATGGGCTTATCCTGGCGTAATCTGAAGCTTTGTACAGATTCGCGTAAAACAGGAGGAGTCCTCCAACAGCCTCCGGTGTTACGCGTAATCTTCTTCTCTTGGTGGCATACAACTTTAGAGGTTGGGAGATTCACAACGCATTTTCCCTTGATGTGATCCAAGGGTCTACCTGATACATTTTTATGTGCAAGGCGCGTTTGAATTTTCTGCACGTGCACTGAGGCCTTGTCAGAAATTTTGTCTGCCACGTCACAGACGGGAGAAGTTTTACGCGCGGGGCGCATTTTAAATTTCTGAATTGGCACTGAGGCCTTATCCGAAATTTTGTCTGCCACATCACAGACGGGAGACGAAATTTTATGCGCGGTGCGCGTTGTAGACTTCTGGATTGGCACTAGGGCATTGCCAGAAGCTTTGTCTGCCACGTCACAGACGGAAGACGGGTTTTTACGCACAAGGCGTAAAGGTCGTGATGTCATAACCTTATTGATCGGAGAGAGAGAGTCCGCAGGAATGGTAGAGGATGTCCAGGGCATCCATACTTTATGCAACTTCCTGTTATCTTGGACAGAGAGGGAATGAGATCTACCCCCTGCTCGAAGCATGTCTTCGTAAGCCGATTGGTCGAATTGGACGACCAAAGTCTTCTTTGTTGATCCTACGGATACAACATCGTGTTGAGCAATGACTTTCTCGTCAGATGAGAAAGTAGTCCCCAGCAGAGTCGCCATCTTTTGTTTGATGATAAACAGAAGAAATAAAACTAGGTTTATACGAAACCCTTTCTTTGTTTACAAACAAGAAAAAGAAGTACAATTAATCCTATACGAGGATGTTAAGTACAAAAAATAATTCTGGGAAAATATTGCTATAGGAGTCTGATCTGCGGTCGATCACTTTGTCCCTTGGACCACACGATGACGAAGAAGTGCTGTAGAAGATGAAGAAGCTTCAAAGATTGCAGGAGGGATTGAACTCTCGTTGCCAAAGTTATCAATCAACTCTCTCTATATGTACTCTCTCTATAATCTCTTGATCTCTAATCTTGATCATTGATCCTCTCTCCTCCTATCCTGTGACTGGAAATATCTATTTATAGAGATCTGTCACAGTAACTGATCAGTCAGTGTAAAAGCCGATTAGTGGAGAGAGTTGCACCTTTTATGCGGCGGTTATAACAACTGCTACCCACTTCTGGATGATCTCCTGAATTCGCATGTGATGCGTGTCCCATTAAGAGGTGACGCGTATAACTGCTTTTCGAAGATCACGGTATGCAAGCCACGTAGGTAACTGCCCCTCGCGTAAAGATGGTTGGCATAAAAGCCAAATAACTGTCTCGTAGGCGTAAAAACCAGATAGTTATCTCGTTGGCGTAAAAGCCAAGTAGCTGTCTTGTTGGCGTAAAAGCCAAGTAGCTGTCTTGTTGGCGTAAAAGTCAAATTCTGCGTAAAACTTGATGCTGCATAGGTAATAGGTAACCAGCGTAAACTAGCCAATTATCCTTGCTGACCGAGGTCTTGAGCGTATTCTGGGCCAAATAGCCTTATCGTACCTTGCCAATATAGCCTGAGTTGGCGTATTTCGAGGAGATAGCATACGGCGTACTCCTATAGTTGAAAATAGCCTGGTTGGCGTATTTCAAGAAGATAGCGTACGGCATGCTCCTATAGTTAAAAATAGCCTGGTTGGCGTAATATGCAGGGATAGTGACGTGAGCATATTAGCCCTAATTTTAGCTCTCCCAGTCATAATGAAATATGAAGGATAGAATAAAATCTCGTGCATTAAATGCAGAGATATGCCCCCCATCTCGTGTATTAAATGCAGAGATATGCCTCGAGCTCGGTGCAGTAAACAGCTTTTGACGTGGCGGCAGCGTATTCAGAAGACTCCAGTCTTGGGCGTAAAATACGACTTGTGTCACTAAACGACAACCTTGGTCTCTGTGCAAAATCATCATCACAGCCGTCCTCTCGATCATCGTGCAGTACTTTTGTCAGGAGTCAGGTTCGCTGATTTGTTTGACAAATTCATCCGAGGAATACGAAGAGTTCCTCGTACAACTTTACGCTGCATTAAAAACAAACATATTTTGAATCTTTACGCAGGAGGGTGAAGCAACCTTTTACGCGGATCAGTCTTGAAGCGCTGCTTTACGCGGGTAGCTTTGAAGCCATATTTTACGCCGAACAGCTCTGAAGCTCTGTTTTACGCGTACAGCTCTGAAGTCATATTTTATGCCACATAGCTCTGAAGCCCTGTTTTACGCGTATTGCTCTGAGGCTCTGCTTTACGCTGACTTCATGTATGCTGGGGAGTTTGACTGTATAATATGCGCATAATTCCCCAGCATATTTTATGCTTCTACACAGACCACAAGAGCTTGAAGTACGTGTTTACCCAGAAAGAGATAAACATGAGACAGTGGCGGTGGTTGGAGTTAATGAAGGACTTTGACATATCATTGCAGTACAATCCGGTAAAGGCTAATATAATCGCTGATGCCTTGAGCAGGAATCCAGTGGCTCTATGCTTGACTACGAACATACATTTATTGGCCAATCTTGAGATATTGGGTATTGAGGTGGTGGTACTAGGTGTCGAGAAGCAGATGTGGGGACTGCAGATATAGTCAGAGCTGATGGACAGGATCCGAGCTATATAGTATGGCGATAAGTCTCTGAGGAGCATCAGAGCACAGGTTTGGATGAGAATATTCGAGAACTTCACTATTGCTGAGGATGGATTACTACGGCATGGTACCGGGTTGTGTGTGCCAATTGGAATGTTGTGCGAGGATGTTCTTCAAAAGGTGCATCGATCAAAGTACTCTATACATCCAGGTGCCAACAAGATGTACAGAGATCTGATGTAGCATGTATGGTGGTAAGGTTTAAAGCAGGAAATAGCGCGCTTTGTATCCAGATGTTTAGTTTGCTAGCAGGTAAAGGCAGAGAGGCAGAGGTCATGTGGTTTACTTCAGCCTTTACCCATTCTAGAGTGGAAGTGGGAGCATATTACTATAAATTTTATTTCGGGACTTTCGTGTTCTCCATGAGGGAAAGACACAATTTGGGTCATCGTAGACAGGTTGACCAAATCAGCTCACTTCTTGCCATTTAAAGTGGGAAAATCTACGAAGAAGTTAGTGGAGATATATGTTCGATAGATTATCACATTGCTCGAAGTTCCTGTGATCATAGTCTCAAATCGGGATAGTCGCTTCACATCCCACTTCTGGAGGAGTTTGTAGGCTAGCTTGGGCACCCAGCTCAAGTTCAGTACAGCATATCACCCCCAAATAGACGGGCAGTCGGAGAGGACTATTCAGGCTCTCGAGGATATGCTTCGCACTTGTGTTTTGGATTTCAGAGACTCTTGGGAGGATCATCTTCACTGGTAGATTTTGCTTATAACAACAACTACCAGGCCAGTATCGTGATATTACCATTTGAGGCTTTATATTGACGGAGATGTCGTACTCCTCTATCTTGGGATGATGTTGGTGAGATAGTCTTGTTGGGACCGGAGATGATTATGGATCTAGCTGAGAAGGTGAAGCTCATCAGGGATAGACTTCGGGTGGCACAGGACAGACAACGACATTGGGCCAATAGCCACCGGAGACCTTTAGAGTTTGAGGTATAGATTTTGTTTGTATTGCTTGTGATTGATTTGTTTTAGGTTAAGTGTTAAGGCTGTATTTTGTTTTAGGTTGGTAATCTAGTATTATTATAGATTTCTCTGACACGGGACACGATTCGCTTTAGTGGAGACAGAAAGCTTAGTCCACGGTACATCGGACCCTTCGGTGTTCTTGCGAGGGTCGATGCAGTGGCCTACAGACTAGACTTGCCGCCTGCACTAGAGGGAGTGCGTGATGTATTTTATGTGTCGTAACTGAGACAATATGTGGCATATCCTAGTCACGTATTGGATTACTTAGAGATCGAGGTAGGTTGGACTATCAACTACCTAGAGCAGCCAGTGGAGATTCTGGATCACAGGGAGAAGGTACTGCAAAATCAGACGATTTTCTTGGTACGTGTCGCGTGGAGGCATCACTCTCCAGGAGAGTCTACCTGGGAGAGGGAAGACAAAATACGCGAGCAATACCCTTATCTTTTTGAGTCGTGAGGTATCATTCTTTTTTGCTTGTTATAATTGCTTGTTGTAGTGCTAGTTCTTTTCTTAAATTTTGAGGACAAAATTTTTCTAAGAAGGGTACACTTGTCACTACCATATTTCTAGATGAGGATATTTTTGTCATTTAGCATATTATTATTTAGTAATTAAATATTATATATGATGCTATTATTATATTATGTTGTGATATTTAATTAATTATTTGTGGGGCTAGCCTATGTTTATTTGGACTTGTCATTAGTTGACCCATTAGATTGTCAAGACATATTGAGTCCAACATTGGACTAGGCCAATTAGACCCATTCTCTTAATTAATGAAGGAGATTAGATTAGTTTCACGAAAAATTAGAAGTTTACTAATATAGCCCTCCCTAATTAAACCTCATGACTAGCTAGTAGGGGCATCTTGGACATTATATATTGCTTGGGAAGGGGGAAAGAGGGGGGGGGGGGCATTTGAGGAGGTCTTCACTATTTCTTCTCTCATTAATTTAATCACTTAGATCCCCAATCATTACTAAAATACAGAGATTTAGCGATAGAATATTGGCGACGATTGATATCTGATACAAAATAGTGACGTCTCAGCGACATTATAACGACCAAATACAATAGATCAGAAATTTAATATAATTATGTTGCCAGGTCCTCGTTATGTCATTACTGGATTGTGCCACATTACGCGGGAACTACACGGTAAAACTTTACGACAGATTGGAGATGGCTACTCAATTTCGGTAACGTACTCGGACGTCGCTGGTCCATCGCCGAAGTCTGTGACCTAAGTTAAAAGAAAATGCGGCCGATCAAAATTTAATATTTCGATCGACTGCTCTCTCTCTCATCTCTCACTCGACTTTTCCTCTATCCCTCTCTCCGGTGTTCCCCTTCCCGTTGTCCCCTCTCTCCGGTGACCCCCTTCCCATGGTCCCCTCTTCTCCGGCGATTCACTTCCCGTGGTCCCCTCTCTCATCTCCGATGTGGTCGTGCCCACTCCCCTCCGTACGTGTTCCCCCTCTTGGCTCCTCCGTACCCCTTCCTCCTCCATCGTTTTCCCTCCTCCTCCAACGTGTCCCCTCCCACTGTAAGTTCTAGATTATTTGATCTCTCAATATATGTTGATATTGACATTTAGGGTGTACCATTTGGGAATGATTTATGCCATGATTTTTGGTTACTACTCGATATTTGGGGATAATTTTTGTGATTATTTCTTGTTATTGCTCGAACTACGTGATCGAAAACTTTGTCATCGTATTTGTTGTAGAACTTGTTGAGGCTTGCAGTACAAATTTAATATGAGGACAGTTGTGCAGACTTTGCAACAACTGTGATTATATATGTGGCTGCACAGTGAGTGTATGATATATTAGTGTGATTATATGAGATTGAGTGGAACAGTGTGTTATGGGTGTATGAGTGTGAGGATAAGTAGTATCAATGAGTACTAAGCTTTTGGGGGTAGAGCTCGGGTCAGTAGGTGTTTGCAACTTTGGATGAACAATCACTAAAGAAAAATGAGTTCATAAGATCAAATTTAGATTGTCACAACATTTCCTAGCTCCAACTAAATCATAGCATACAAACTAATTAGAAAATTTGGATTACTTCTCTAGGAAGCAAGGACTTGGCCCAATAACGGTGAGGCATAGTCCATGCAGCCATTTGAATGGCGAGGTAGAGACCGTGCAGCCGTAGATAACATTGACTATCCTTCGGCCCTATCCCTCGGCAATGATGATACCATAACCCATCACTAAATTATATTGTGAGCTGATGTCTTAGCATTATATTATGTGGGTTCATCTTAATTATGTTATATCCTTCAGATACTACATTTGATAAGAACATATAATACACTAATGTACAGAACTTAGATGATTCCCACTAATATTTCCTAGAATGAATTTTAGGTAGTGTACTGAGCCATCAATAACCGAATTCATGTCGATGCTATATGAAAATGCATTATATTGAACACATATCGATGTTGTAACTTTTACCTATTTCTCTACTTTTTGCTATAGTAGAATACACAAAAGTACGAATTGCAATGCTTTTAGAATGCCCATCTAATATCGTATGTACATCTAATTGCTTTTGTGTATTTTATCTTATGATACAAAATTTTTTACACCCACCAAGCAATGGATCGTTACTTAGTTGATCATACGTGGATGTACAAGTGGCAACACAAGAGCATGATTGATCTGAGTGACGATTTTAAGGCAGGCCTTAAAGTATTCTTAAGTATGCCATGAGCAAACCTGATTACATGGATAGTCCAAAAATTAAGTGTCCATGTACTCATTATCGTAATATACGTTATGAAGAAGTGGTGATTGTGAGGAAGCATCTGACCTTTAAGGGTTTTGTACGTAATTATGACCCATGGGCATCACAAGATAAACTTTATATGGAAAGACAGTTTGCTTTTGTTGTGGATGTTGCTACGGATATTTCCATTGAATAGATATAGACTATGTTTAATATGGAGACTACAACTTGGCATGAGATATGGTGTATGATGTGACAGGGCCTAATTTTAATTTGGAGGATTCGAATCCCGATGCAAATGAGTTCTATGATATGTTTAAGGATGTAGATACTCCTATATATCCTGGTTGTGAGACTCATTCAGTATTGTCGGTAGTGATGCGCTTGTTGAACATAAAGTCTAATTTTAACTTATCACAAGCTTGCTATGATCATATCGCACAATTAGTCAAAGAGGCATTATCGAAAGACTAAAGGTAGAAATACGTTCAATATTGGAGACCCAGCATACCAGGAGGACCAGGTTGAAGAGCCTCAATATTTGGGACAACAGTCAGAAGAAGATGTCATGGATAATAATGATGTTGAAGCTATTGTCGAGAAAAATAGAGGGAAGGACGAGATTGATATACAAGACTTAGCTCACAACCAGATAATTGGCCTTGTCCACGACCAGGAAGACGTCTTTGAAGAAGAAGAAGAAGAAGAAGAAGAGGAAGAAGATGAAGAAGAGCTTGATGAGGATGATGACGACGATGACGACGATGACGATCACAACGATGACGATGGTGACGATTAGATTACCTATGTTGTCTATATGCTGTACCTAGAGATGGACTTTGATTTTGTTACTAAAAATACTTCTATCTCTTACTGAAAATACTTATGTCTCAATTTTTATAGCTGTTTTGTTGGTTAGTTCTATTTATTAGATGTCTATCTTTGCTTAGTTCTATTTATTAGATGTCTATTATGTTGCTTAGTTCTATTTATTAGATGTATATATATATGAATCATGATCATAGATGGCTGGTGGTTGTGGTTGTTATTGTGGTGATAGTGGTCGTGATCGTGATGATCGTGGTCGTGGACGTGATCGAGGTAGTTGTGATCTTATACTACCTGGTGATGGATTATCTTCTCGATTACGTGATCCCGATACCCCCTCGTCAGTCGCAGGCACCTCCACTCTGCCATCGGCTACAGGCACAGACACTACGCCATTTGTCACATATGTCCCCGGTGCTCCATCATCGACATATATGCCCCCGTCATCATCTAATGTAGATCCCGGTACCCCATCGTTAATTCGTCCACCATATACTCTGGCAGCTCTATGATGGGCCCCGGAGTATCCGGACTTAAGAGTATGATGCTAGTGGTCGGTATATCCCCCGTCCGGATGGTCCTCCGACACAACCAGAGAGACATGAAGGATAGTTCAGAAATGAGCTTTGGCCCGCGACCAAAGAGTTGTAAGTAAATTTATATGTTTCATCTGATGTAGTTAATTTCATATGTTTTATTTATTTATTCAACTAAATAATCTACTGTTATTTCTTTGTAGGTTTTTTCCTATAATGCTACTCCAGCACTTGGGAAATTTATTAGGGGGAACTACCACGGCCCCTACCTTAGATTCTTCGATGTGCCGTTTGACATGCAATATATATGGCTTGACCAGATAAAGTTATATGCGATCTTTTCTGTTATTCTATTTATTAATTATTTTTAAATTATTTATATTAAATTTTAATTGAATTTGTATGTCAAAAAACCTACTAGTGGCCCGAGCATCGCAATTCGGAGATCAGGAAGACATATCGCGGTGCCTGTAGCATGAAGATGCGGAATGCGAAGGATAAAAAAAGGGTAAAAGCTGAAAAGGGTAAGAAACCCTGGATCCGTGATAATTTTTGGGAGAAGATGCAGAAGGAGCTCGATACTCCTGAGTTCAAGAAGAGGTTCGAGCAAGGAAAGAAGGCACGATATCATGAGAGTCTGTATACTAGTAGATCGATCCCCATCGCTATCCACTATCGAAACCTGGTAAGATAACCTGAAGTACTTAAATATTTTTATTATATAGTTAAATAACATTAATTATCAAACTAATATTTTTTTAATGTTTCATACGCATGCGAAGAAGCTGGCGAAGGAGGGGGGAGATCCCTCTAGTATCAGTTTCGCCGATGTTTTTGAGTATACGCACAAGAGGCAGAAGGACGGGAGCTACGTGGACGAGAAGGCCAGCAAGATACAGTAAGTATTTAAGTATTTAAATTTATATTATAAGTTAGAATAATATGAGGTATTAGAATTTATATTACAAGTTAGAAGTCCATAGCAAATTAAGTACGGGTCATTGGATAGGCTGCATTCCAGTCTCTGCAGACTGAGAGCGCCTCTCGGGCCACTCAGGATGGAGTAGAAGAAAGTATCGCTGAGTCTTCGCCCGCCATAATATCCTCTTCCATGGCCGCTCGAATGAACGACCTTTTTGTATAGGCCGCTAGCGGAAGAGGGAAAGGTGTAGCGCCCCGTTCCCCCGGTGCGGGGAGCGCGGCTAAGAAACACAAACGGTATCGTTCGATCGGGATAGATTGAATTAAGAACTCGTCCTCGTTATGGATTTGTTTCTTCGGAATTGATTCCCATATTCAGTGGACCGTGCCCCAAGGATCGGCTTAGCGGCAGAGTCAGGAGGGACCTCTCCGCTGCTATCTTTTATTGCCTCGGTTTTCGATGTCGCTTGTTGCTTTTGTGCTTTGAGTTGGTTTTGAGATTTGCTTGTTTTCCTTGAACGGTTTTGATGGTTTTCATTGTTTTCGTTTATTGAACTGCACTTCAATTTCGAGATTGGAAAGAGAGGAAGAAGTATTGATCAAGCTGTTCGTGTGCAGGTGAACGAGCAGTAGGCGGCTTGCGAGCGGAGTCGTGAAGTGCCTCTTTCCTTCTTCCTTCCAAAACTAAGTGAGTGGCTACCAACCCGATTAGCTAGCCCTGCTTCCAAGCTTCACACCCTAAAATCTTGCATTCTTCTTTGCCCCGATCAAACGATACCAAGTAATAATAAAAGAAACCAAGATAAAAAGAAAATAGACTTGGATTATATTGCTTGTCATTCAACTTGGAAAACGGTTACTAAACTGCATGCTTGTTAATATGAATGTTCTTTACATGCTTCAAGTTTTGCTAGAATGTATCTTCTTCCATAAATTGTGCTAAGTATGGAATACACTTGTTATGAAATAAACTGTCAGGAAGACTATACGAAACGAATCATGCAATGTTGCTTAGCTCATGTTCATGTTGCCTCAAACGCATCAATGTTAACGTATCACGAACGATTGATCACGGACAACTTCTGCACAAGGTAACGGGTTCCTGCAGACGGTTGCTGGGGCACTGGCACCGATCCGGTCCGGGCAGAACTTCACAATAGTCTCACGCATCTGGACAAGGATAGTCTGCAGCCACCAACGCATCTTTGCTGCATTCCATCCTCGTTCAAGACTAAACGGTCCATTATGGCTTCTAGCCAGTGATCCCAACGTGTATATTTAAACCTGTTGCAACTAACTTGTGTCTTCGTGGTAGGAAAGACATGATAAGTATTGTGCAGGTAATTCAGACGGGCAGGTAAAAATCCACCGAACGGTGGCATGTTCATTTCAGTAAATTCTATATGCTGCTTACTTGTAAATGAACTAAGGCAAGATAGAAATCCACAAATATGCATGCTTCATTAAAATAACGTGTTGATTGGTATAGTTCGGTTAGCTCGCCTTCACCAGTATGTTTTGACATGCTGACCCTCGTTGAAACAGGTTCTCCGCACCAAGGCGAACCGAGCGAGGAGCCAAAGTCGTCTTCCCGATCCAGTCCAGCTGTTGGCGCATCTTCACCGCGCCCCTTGAAGCATTTTGGAGTCAGAAGCTGCAACACTTCATACACAAATGAAGCTCCATGGCAAAGCTATCCTCCAGCCTGGAGGTCTATATCTTTTGAAGTTTAGTAAAGGGATATAATGTACAGGACTGCTATCTCATTTTAAGTCAACACTTTTGTAAGCCCGTGCGGCATATTAGCTGACTCGTTCAAGAGTTTGTAATAAATGTTCATTATCAATAAAGAAAACTTTTCCATGTTTCAAATCTGTGTTTCAATTTATCTGCGTACTCTGAATATGTGCTTGCTATGCAAAATACTTTAGCCTTGTGCGGGCGCAACCCCAGGCCCGCACGGCATCACGATTCGGGGGACGCCCCAACGATTCTAAGGAATCGGGTCGTGATATAGTGGTATCAGAGCACAGATTCAAAGTTCTTTAGACTTCGTGCTGGAAAAGTTTCTTTAACGATCAAATTCCTGTGCGAACTCTTGAACTTGCTAGGCCAAAATAAGATACGTTCATACAATAAGTCCATAATACATTATGATTCTAATGTAGTTTACCTTCTTTTGAAGGAACGACACCAGCGCAATCCACAGCGCAAATACCGGACGAAACCCAAGGGCAACAAAGTAGTTCGGATACTTTGGGAAGCTCTCAGAGCCAGCGTGGCATATCTCAAGTCGACCCACTAGAGCGGGTGATGCAAATGTTACAATCGCAACGACAAAGAGATGATGCTCGCCAAGCCAAGTTCGAAAGCAATCTAGAGACCCGATTCTCAGTCCAACAGAAGCAGGTAGATACCCTGCAAAAGATCGTACAAACTTTGGCTGCCAACCATTCCGCCGCAACAACAACGACTCCAGTGGAACAGCCCGTGCTTGAAGTTGAGACCCCGCAAATCCCATGGCCAAGGAAAATGACTGCCTTCAACTTTGGCCACTTCAAGAAAGTCTACAATACTCCATTCAACGGGACTGAGGAGCCAGTCGTAGCCCTAGATTGGTTAGCTGAACTTGAAGATCACTTCGCTCTGTTAGAGGTCCCCGAAGAGAAGCGCGTCGCCTGCGCCTAACTATAGCTCCGCCTCAACGCACACGATTGGTGGAACGTGCATCGACGATCTCTCCAATTTGATCACGGAGAGGAGGCGATCTCGTGGACGAATTTTTGTGCCGCGTTTGAAGAGGAGTTTATACCCCCTCCAGTACAACGTCAAATAGAGAATAATTTTGTGCAACTGAGGCAGGGCAGTATGACAGTGAAGCAGTACTCCGCCGAATTCAACCGACTCTCTAAATTCGCTAGGGTCTATTTACTTGATGCAGCGAGTCGAGCAAGAAGGTTTGAAGGCGGTCTACGCCCTGCCATTCATGGGCACGTAGTCAATAATCAGTATTGAACAATGCGTGAAGTGATGAATCATGCACTATCTCTTGAACCACAGTATCCTCACGTTTCCACCGGCGCTGTGCATACCTACAATCACAAACGCCAAGGCAACGATAGAGGAAACACCGCTGCAAAGTGCCCTAACCACAGCGGTCCTCAGAGAGGAAACCCAGGGCAACCATGTTCTTATTGTAAGAAACCAGGGCACACAGCTGAAATGTGCCACAAGAAGCTTGGGCAATGTCTCATTTTCGGTGACTCAACCCACCGAATTCGTGATTGCCCAAACTATTCAGTTCATCATCCTTAACGGTAAGCATTATTCTTAAATTTTGGGATAAAACTTCCAATTGGTTGGGTAGGATGTAGCATCCCGTTCCCCCGGTGCGGGGAGCGCGGCTAAGAAACACAAACAGTATCGTTCGATCGGGATAGATTGAATTAAGAACTCGTCCTCGTTATGGATTTGTTTCTTCGGAATCGATTCCCATATTCAGTGGACCGTGTCCCAAGGATCGGCTTAGCGGCAGAGTCAGGAGGGACCTCTCCGCTGCTATCTTTTATTGCCTCAGTTTCCGATGTCGCTTGTTGCTTTCGTACTTTAAGTTAATTTTGGGATTTGCTTGTTTTCCTTGAATGGTTTTGATGGTTTTCATTGTTTTCGTTCATTGAACTACACTTCAATTCCGAGATTGGAAAGAGAGGAAGAAGTATTGATCAAGTTGTTCGTGTGCAGGTGAACGAGCAGTAGGCGGCTTGCGAGCGGAGTCGTGAAGCGCCTCTTTCCTTCTCCCTTCCAAAACTAAGTGAGTGGCTACCAACCCGATTAGCTAGCCCTGCTTCCAAGCTTCATACCCTAAAATCTTGCATTCTTCTTTGCCCCGATCAAACGATACCAAGTAATAATAAAAGAAACCAAGATAAAAAGGAAATAGACTTGGATTATATTGCTTGTCATTCAACTTGGGAAACGGTTACTAAACTGCATGCTTGTTCATATGAATGTTCTTTACATGCTTCAAGTTTTTCTAGAATGCATCTTCTTCCATAAATTATGCTAAGTATGGAATACACTTGTTATGAAATAAACTGTCAGGAATACTATGCAAAACGAATCATGCAATGTTGCTTAGCTCATGTTCATGTTGCCTCAAACGCATCAATGTTAACGTATCACGAACGATTGATCACGGACAACTTCTGTACAAGGTAACGGGTTTCTGCGGACGGTTGCTGGGGTACTGGTACCGATCCGGTCCGGGCAGAACTTTACAATAGTCTCACGCATCTGGACAAGGATAGTCTGCAGCCACCAACGCATCTTTGCTGCATTCCATCCTCGTTCAAGACTAAACGGTCCATTATGGCTTCTAGCCAGTGATCCCAACGTGTATATATAAACCTGTTGCAACTAACTTGTATCTTCGTGGTAGGGAAGGCATGGTAAGTATTGTGCAGGTAATTCAAACGGGCAGGTAAAAATCCACCGAACGGTGGCACGTTCATTTCAGTAAATTCTCTATGCTGCTTACTTGTAAATGAACTAAGGCAAGATAGAAACCCACAAATATGCATGCTTCATTAAAACAACGTGTTGATTGGTATAGTTCGGTTAGCTCGCCTTCACCAGTATGTTTCGACATGCTGACCCTCGTTGAAACAGGTTCTCCGCACCAAGGCGAACCGAGCGAGGAGCCGAAGTTGTCTTCCCGATCCAGTCCAGCTGTTGGCGCATCTTCACCGCGCCCCTTGAAGCATTTTGGAGTCAGAAGCTGCAACACTTCATACACAAATGCAGCTCCGTGGCAAAGCTATCCTCCAGCCTGGAGGTCTATATCTTTTGAAGTTTAGTAAAGGGATATAATGTACAGGACTGCTATCTCATTTTGAGTCAACACTTTTGTAAGCCCGTGCGACATATTAGCTGACTCGTTCAAGAGTTTGTAATAGATATTCATTATTAATAAAGAGAACTTTTCCATGTTTCAAATCTGTGTTTCAATTTATCTGCGTACTCTGAATATGTGCTTGCTATGCAAAATACTTTAGCCTTGTGCGGGCGCAACCCCAGACCCGCACGACATCACGATTCGGGGGACGCCCCAACGATTCTAAGGAATCGGGTCGTGACAAAAGAAGGACGCGTCTACGGCACTGGCTCCTTGGCATCGCAGATATCAATATACTCGAGACCTCCACCGCCGACATCTTCTGTTATGGTACAACCTGATAGGATAAGGCAAATTGTTACGATGATGATCACATTGCAGGCCACAGTGGTGGGTATGCAGGCCTCCATGGAGCACTGTTCTTCTGGTGTTCGTGCTACTCCTATTGTTGTCCTTGGCGCCATGACATCTAGTCCTTCTGGTTCCTCTACTTCTCCCGCTGCTGCTTCTGGCCCTATTCTATCTGCCGATGCAGTAATAAGACTCCTAAGTTTTTTGTCGCCGGAGGAGTTAGGTTCACTACCATATGAATTAGTGAATAAAATTCCTTCAGACATCCTCAAATGTTTAAGTGACCAGGGAACACCGCCAGATCGGTAATTTTCTTTATATTTGATATTTATTTGTGTTGTAGTAATCGTGGACTTGTGGATATTGTTTATTTGTGTTATCGTGGTCGTGGACTTGTGGATGCTGTTTATGTACTTTGATTATTTTATTTGGACTTGTGGTCATGGACTTGTGGATGTTGTTCATGTATGCGATTACTTTTATTATGTTAATTATATGTATTTTCTGAATTATGTCTCGTGTGTGTTTCTAGCGTGCGTTTTTGCCATTGAAGGTCCGATTGGACGGGAATTCTACAGCGGGTTGTGCTTGGTGGTTGATATATTGATAGTGTTTAACATGTTTTATATAAACCAAACATACAGGGATATCTGTATTTAAAAGTTTTTTTGTAGTTATGTGCATATTAGCGACAGACATCCGTCGACTTAGCGGCTACCTATAACGTACTTGCGACACTCTATCGACGGATAAAACCATGGCCAAGTAAATTTATATTCTTGGGCAACGGAATACCGACACACGCCGACGGACAAGCAACTTCCTCCCGATAGTAAGTTTTTGACGCAAATTTGTCGCTATCTAGATATGATTATAAACTAAATTACTATCGCATATATCCGTCATTGAAATATCGCATAGACGTCAACTAAATCGACGTCGCAATTACGTCAGTTTGTAGTCAAAATTTTGACTGATTGGCGACGAAATCTTTTAGCTATGTGGCATTTACAGACGGGTATTTTTCATCTAAATACCGTTGTCGGGTTGTCGCTAATATTGAATATCGATATTTTGACGACAGAAAATGACGTCGCTATTTTCCTGTATTTTAGTAGTGAATTATGTTCTTCCCCAAATTGACTCATCCCTCCACCAAGTTTAACCCAATTAACACATATTTCCTCTTAATTTCATCATCTAAGAAGCATTAGAGCTTGGATTGCAATGAGCACTTGAAGAAAGAGAAATTGACAAGGAGAATGTGTCCTAATTGTGTCCATTGAGCATTTTATTGAAAATTAATCTCCCAATAGGTAAATTCTGAATCCGCCCCTTAATCTAGACTCTAACTCATATATTTAACCATTAGGAATCCTCCTTTGGCTTTGGGCTACCCATAGGATCAAGAACTAGGTTCTTATGACTTGTAGTGTGAATTCTACATGGTAATTTATGTCCAATTAGGGGGAATTTCGAGATTGACACATCAAGTGTGTGTTATGAGACAAATTAGATTTAATTAGACTTAGATTGGGGTTGTGGGACTAGATACGTGTCCACAATTGGACACGAGTAGAGCGTATCATAGTATCTTGTGATACGGGGTTCATTTTGGGTGTTTTGTATGAATTCTCTTTAATTCCTATTGTAACAACCTGTATTAGTTATTAAATAGTGTATTTGATATGTATGAATGATTATTGTGGTATATTGGGGGGTTTTGGCATTTTATTTAGGTACGTATCATAGAGTATACCCTATGCATGCAAAGTGTTTGGTTTTATGTCTCTATTGTGTGTTTATATAATATATACATTAGTATGTATATAACTATACTTATACATATTTTTTATTGTGTGTGTGTATAGATATATATGTATAGGGCTTGTGCAAGTGAGTGTGTGTATGGGGGACTTGGGTTACAGTGGGTGTGTGTTTGTGTATTGTCAACTGTGTGAGGAAACTGTGCAGGTGCAAGTGTGAGGGGAGGTAACTTCATTCTTACCTGTGTGTAGGTATCACTTTGGCTCGGGTTAGTGTGAGGGGGTTCCTGACAGTTAGTATTAGAGTTGGGGTTTAGTGTTGGTATTATTAATGAACTAGTATAGTATTTAGGAAGAGCTTGCAGTAGCAACACATGTACTAAGTGAAGGGGAGACTTTTCAGGTCTGTGCTCAGTACTAGATGTAATGTGCTAAGTGCACACTTTTGTTGTAGTAGCAATTGAGTGAGCAGCTGTACAATTGGTGCACATGTGTGCAGGATCTGTTAGCAGTGAGGGGAAGGAGAAGTTGGTGTGTGCTCAGTCAGTTCAACTCATGCACTGAGTATTGGTAGTATTATAAGTTGGTACAACAAGTGTACCTGAAAGAGCAGTACAGTGAGTACACTGCAGTGTGATTGAGAGTGAGAGAGGCAGAGGTGTGGAGATCAACAGCTGCAGTTGTAGCAAGTGCAAACCTGTACTTAGAAGACAACAACATGAGGATAGAACAACAACAATTTTTGTTGCATCAAAGGGTGCTTAAACGTTCATATGTGTGGGTAAGGGTATCAGCAGGTATGTGAGTATAATTAATACACTTGAGTATCAGGGGTGCCAGTGCATGTGAGTATGTGTCAATATATATGTATGTTAGTAGTGATGTCAGATATTAGTTAGTATATTGAGATCAGTTAGTATCAAGGTTTATAGTTATGAGTTAAAGATGGGATTAGGATCAAGGTATTGAGAAGCTAAGGAATTATGGGTTATGAGTATAGGATGAGTGAAGGCATTGGTGTACAAAGGTATTGGTACCAAGGATAGTTGAGATAATGGATAAATAGATTAGGGCAATGGTTTTAGGCTAAGGTATCACTAATATATATATATATATATATATATATATATATATATATATATATATATAATCTTAGTATCTAATTAAACTAGATTGACTAGTATTAGCATAGAAACCAGAATAACAACCTAGTTTGACTAATTTGACCCTAAAAGTCAATCTTCGACTTTAGTTGACTTAGTTTGACTAGTGAGACCTAGTATTGATTTAGAAAAGCATATTTAGTGCATTTAGCTCATTTCTCTTTCATTACATTAATTGACATGCTATTTATATATAGGTTGTATGATACCAGCTCGGATACTGAGTCAATACTTGATGCTCAGGACCACAGGAGAGAACATTCTCTAATAATATTCTTATTTGATAGTCTCTATGTTTCATGTATTTAGTATTGAGATATTTGATTCCTGACACGATGGTTTTACGAATTTGTATACGTGGATCTTGGTCATGAGTTGTTATTGTTGTGATCACTTAGTGATCACCGTGTCGTGCTTAGTGATTACCGTGATATCTTAGTGATTATATAGACCATGATCATAGTGCATGATATTATAGATCGTGCAGTGTGATATACGTGTTATAACGTGTCATAATTTGGATTCGTGTACTAGTCGGGGGATTGGAAAAGTATTAGTGTATATGTGATTATACCTTATAGCCCGTGATTTAGTGTAGCCTGTGATAGTTAGCAGATCATGCAACTCACGTGTGATCACGCTAGCTCACCTTTTATATATAGCCCATGATAAGCCCAAGCCGATCATATTATCTTACTAATATTTTATGGCACATTTACTATATCATTTTCTTTATTCCAGTTCATTACATTGTTATTCCTCACCATATTATTCTCACTTTATTGTGATTATTTACCATAATGCTTCTTCTCATGATATATGCTAGTTCAGTTACTTCCATCATTTATTTTTATTGCTATTGTTGTTTCATAGTTTTTATCAATTATTGGAACTGCTATTGGATTATACTTTGCTCCAATTCTGACTGGATATATTTTTCAGATGACTCATTAGAGGACTGTTGTCCTACACACTACGGGCCATAGGATTGTGAGCCAGTTGAGATAGCACCCGTAGAGCCTATTGAGTTAGTACCAGTAGTCAATGAGACTTAGCTAGTTTATTTATGATATTGTATATGTCAGTTAAACACTTTTGGCATGTATTATATTTGAGATCTTGTGTTAAGATTAGACTTGGACTTGTGATGTATTATGACTATTCTTTCCTTCTATTCCATATCGTGCCATATCTTCTTGTAGTTTATTATTGTGATTGAGTATTGTTTACCATTATCATATTTTTATATTTTTCTCCATTTGCGAGTTGAGATATCTTGACAGGTACATTATATATTTTATGTGAGATGTTTAGATAGTATTGTTGACCTAGATACTGTTCTACCGCTGATGCTGCAGCGTAGGCTGGACTTACCCATATTTTTGTACCCTTACACTGGGTACGGGTCGTGACAGGTTATAATATCTATTGGTACTTCATTAACACACCCTCACACACACATATGGATACACACCTAAATCAATAGCTCACACCCTTTCACTGATTAATCCCTTCTTCCTATACTCATAACACAATACAATCCCCTCCTTAGTACAACCAACTCCCACGCACTGCAGTACCCAGTTGCCTAATACCCAACCCCAAGTCTAAACACCCAACTTACTTATACTTGCTGCTGGTGGTCAAATTTAAGTTCAGTACTGAAACCCTCTCACTGGTACAACCATTGCCTGATACCCAGGTATAGGTGATGGTGCTATTCTAACCTCCCTCTACACACTCAGAATTTCCTAACTAATTAGTTCACACACTCACCTAACCACTAACTCTAATGTACTTGTATAAAGATATACTCCCTAACACACACTCGCATGCTAATACAACACAACATACACAATGCAATGCACTCCTTCCACAAGATACTCAAGTATCAAATTATGATACCCCACCTACACCATATGAACAAATATCAAACACCTAATGTGCATACTATAGTCACCACACCATGGCACATATATTATCTATGATACCCTCCTCCAGTAATACATGAGACACATCCAAAATATCAAATATAATATGTATAATATATCAAATAGCTATTCTAATACAATATTGTCACGCTCATGTACTGGAATACGGAGACGGATATGGCTAGCTCCCCCGTACAAGGTATAGAACGTCGTACGACGGTCATGGCTGTAACTAGACAAGGGGTGCATACTACAAGCAAGTCAGTTAGGGTCACATAGAGCATCTATTGTCTCAATCAGTCAAATAAGAACGATAAACATAGAACATATATGACAAGGAAATAAGGCATCCCAAACGCCCTGCCACAACATTCAATAAATTAGTTGTACAAAAATGAGAAGGCTGGCAGAGTAACAAGAGTACATGACCATGATCAACTGCAATCTGATTAATTACAATCATATAGAAAACTAAATATCCAGATTCACAGCTAACAAGTGTCGATGGCTAAATGCCCAAAATGAGTAAAATGTGAAATAACGAGCAGGAAATAAGAGACCCACTCGTTTTCTACAGTGGCCATTTGCCTGGTGTGCGCCATTATTCAGGGGAAAGTATGCTTAATCCTCGGGTGCTGACTCTAAACCTGGTCATGCAAAACCAGTGGGGTTAGACCCCAAATAGCAAGTACCACAAGTGAAGCACGAATGCAGAAATAAAATTAGATTATGAAATATATATATATATATATATATATATATATATATATATATATATTTATATATAGTTTTGTCTCGTAGTTTTTGTTCATAGCCTATTGTGACACAACAATCTAACCCTACAACCAAACAAGGACAAGGGTTAAACCATCGCACTATGATAGTCTATGTCCCTAGACTATTTGACAATAGATACAACACATAAACACGCTCAGTTACATAATCAGCCAATCACTTATACAGCTTACTAGATAGAATCTGGGTTATCCCAAAGATATTATGCATATAGGAATCCTTAGATCGAACCAGGTACTTGAAGGGTTAGCCGAGCCACAAATAGCCATCTAGCACATAGTAGTATGCACTCGTAAGGCTACCATGCTAAGATCGCATAAAACACGTAGTATCATATAATAGTCAGTATTGCCATTCACTAATGAGGATTTAAACAATATCCATGGGGACTAGCATGCACACCCCAATTCAGATGACTGGAGGTGGCTAGTTAGGCACAATCTCGAGATTCTATTCCCTCCCAATGCTCTACAAGTTTAGTTGCCTAGTTAACCCTAATGTTAACTAGAATCTCATGACGTGGTCATATGGTATTTCCCTTATATGACATACTATAATACGACCATGCTAGATACGAATCCACTTTATCACTTGATAGTTCAATTTGGATTCACCCCAGCGTGATACAACAATCAACAAATCCTAGCCACGCTTGGTGACTAACCCTTATGTCTAGGATGGAGATTGAGTCATATCACATGTCACGTAGCACATAGGTACACTATAGTATAAACATGTAATATAATCATTTAGGAACACTTAGCACGTAGGAACACATAACACGTAGTAAGTGTATCAACACGGATACAAGTGGTCGGGTCATGACGCATAGATGGGTCTAATACTTTTGTGGTCATCAAAGTCACATATACAACTCATAAAGTCCAAAGGAACATTCAACCAAAACTAGTCCAGTAAAATGTGTGCAAGGGGCCGCATACGCGCAGAAGGATCAAGGCAGCATGAGAAGTCAGGCCACATGACAATCCTGGCCGCATGGAGTCATGCCATATAGAGTCAGAGCTAAGGTCTACTCATCGGGATAAGTGATGAAGCGACAAAAATAAATAAAGTGTCATTGATGTAACATAAAGTATGATGTGACATAAAATGTGTTGTGACATAAAGTGTGTCAGGAAATAAAGACAAAACCATAGAAAGATGTGCCAAAGATGCGCCAAAGTTATGCCAAAGTTCAGAGTCATGCATCCAAGGGAAGGTGGCCACATGCTCTGCTTGCCATATAAGTTCGATGTCGCATGAAGTATCTTTTGGACTTAGCAAATTTCTCTTTCGTTCAGCGAGTGAATACACAAAGTGTTTAAGGACACTTGTGTAGATCAACAGTCATGCGTCCAACAAGATGGACGTATGCTGTCAGTATGCGGCAAGAGTTCAGTCGCATAACCCTCTCGGGCCGCATAGCACTCTCAGCCGCATATATCGCACACCGTATGAAGACTTTGTTATCTCCAACGGAAGGTTCGACCATGGCAAAAAATTTCCAAAATTAAAAAAAAAAATTCTTCATAAAAACTATATTTTAACTCTAAATTTAGTGAACCAAAAGCCAAAATATTCGAAATGAAGTGCTCCATCCTTTCCAAAAACATTTTTCAAAAATACTATGTTTTAGTAGATCATAACCACCAAACACTCAAGGAACCCATGAAATCCTAAGTTAGAAAAGTAGATTTAAGCAAATCTATCCATCAAAACCGAGAACTCCAAGTATTAAAAGTTGTCAAAATCATCATAAGCATATAATAGACTAATAAAATAAAATAAAAGAACAAGAAACAAAAATTGAAAGGTTTCTCCATGTAGTGCAAGGTGTACTTGCCTAGAAATGAAAGAAAGAGAAAAAATGAAGAATGAGGGAAGAAAGAGAAACAAGTTAGCTTATATAGCTAGGGTTTGAGATTTAGACCATGGGTTCAAATTCATAAATAAACCAATCCACAAATAAACCATGAACCATGCTAAACCAAAGAATGGGTCTAGTCTCCATGCATGCAACCTAATGATCATGTGAGCAAGAAATAATCTAAGCAGAAATAAATACAAGCAAGAAATAAATATATTCCAAAATACGTATTTTGGGAACGGAGAGTGACATCTCTACCCACCTTAAAAAAATTCCATCCTCGAAATTCAAACCCAAGGCTAATTAGAGAAATCAGAACAAACACTACGCTAACTACAAGATCATGCAAACAAATTAAAGCATATAAAGAAACAGTGTTACATAGCATGGATAAACGAATCACAAGATTCGAGATACGAAGGCATAAGAATAAATTTACCTTTTGAGTCGAATATGTGCGGATATCGAGACCAAATATCATCCCTGCGCTCCACGTCGACTCTTCCAAAGGGTGATGACCTCAAGCTGTAAAACCCCTATTCCTAGAAACCGTATTTACTTTTTTTTATTAATTATTAATTTAATGGTAGTAATTAGTGGCTAATTAGGAGAAATAGATTTTGATTAATTTTTATTTTAGGTGTTGGTGAACTTAGGGGATTTATGGGACCATTAGGAATTTTTCCGAATTTATTTCATGTAGGAGACCCCTTGAGCAGTTGCTAGCTTAATGGTATGTATTAATATAATTTTAGATTTTTCTATGAGTATATATATATATATATATATATATATATATATATATATATATATATATATAAAAGAAAAGAAAAGAAAAGGAAAAAAACAAAAAATAAATAAAACAAAACTATTAATAACTATTAACCACTACCTACCCTTTAAGCAAAAGCCACCACCAGCAACTCCAAAAGTCACCCGCTGACTTTAGCTAGAAGCAACTAGCAGCCAAACCACGCCCCTTGCTAGCAGCAAACCACACCCTTTGTAGCAGTGAACCCAAACACCCCCTTTCTTTAGCAACCCGCGAGTTAACGAACACACCCTCTCTCTTTCTTATATATATACTTATTTCAATAAAAAAATCCTAAACCTAGATCATCCAAACCCTTCCTCTTCCCATCTAGACCTAGAGAGCGCCGCCACCGCAGCCGAAGAACCCCGCCAAGCCGTCCAAACCAATCCCGACGACCGCGACCCCATGCACCCCGCGCACTGCAGATTTCTGCAGCGAGGTACCTGTGTTCCGGAGTTATTTTCTGTCGCCTCGCTCAACCAAACGTTACCCCATCTTCACCGGTATACTCACCCCTTAACCCTCTTCATTATCTGTATGATAATAGACCTCGAACAACATGTAACCATAGGCAAAAATAGCACCAAATAGACCAAATTCTGGGATCGCAGAAAACTGAGGTGATCACCTATGTTTCCGAGTTCGTATCTCCCACCACAAAGATTCAATTTCGATGATTCTTTTTGGTATGCGGAGACCACTTGACCTAGTTTAATTTTTGTTAAATAACCCTAGATTATTAACTGCTGTAGGTAGAATTAAATTCGTTGGAAAACCCCACAAACACACTTTTTCAGATTTCCAAAAGTTGTGAAACGGAGCGCGCCCCACCAAACGGGACCGCCCCACCAAACGGGACCGCCCCACCATGTACCAAGTGTACCAAACGGTCCGCACAGTGTAACCGAACACATGAAAGATTACGGAAACTGATTCGGACGCGTGTGCGCGCCGAAATCAGCCCGTATCCGCGGACAAACCCCGTATCGCAACTTTTACGAAAGTCGCGCGCATTTTGTATACGCTCGTCAGATTGCGACGAAACTTGCACCACTGGACTCGTGTTAACGCACTGGTCTTGTGACCCTATTTTCACGTAATTTTGAGACAGTTGACCAAGTCGCCAATTGGTGGGCCTCACGGTTGACTTTTTGGGCGAATTTGTGTTCTGTCCATTGGAATCCACATTTGGATATACCGTTGAGTTCGTATTGACATCTAGAGTTTGTTTGACCTATAATTTATCCCATTTAGAGACTGTTACCCTTGGGACATTTTTTGGTGCAAAGTGGGCCACACGTGGACCCCACTTTTATCCGAAATTATTGTTTTGCTCCTGTGTCCAAATTGGACGAAAGGGAAGTGCTTTCTAGCTATTTTTTGCTTATTCTGGGAACGTTGGTGATGTTTATTTCAGTATTTGGAGACGTTTATTCTGAGGCCGTAGCTTCTGACTCTTGAAGTTGACATCGGGACATTATATTTTTGCAGCTTTCTTGCCAGGCAAGATACCTTGCCAAATTGTTTACAGTACTTTGCATGCTTAGTATATTTTTGTATATTTATTGCATTTCTGTTTATTCATTACATGTGTAGTTTCTTTCAGTCATTACTATATATTAGATATGTTGACACACACTTGACACTTAGTATCATATAGGACAATCAGTAGGCGTATATGCTTTAACCACACTGGTAAACCGTAGTAACTAGAACGCACTATGGTGGTCGTGTCCGATGGTCGCTACCCCCGAGGTATGTCGACTGATGGAGTCACGAGGGTCGCTACCCCCGAGGTATGTCGGCTGATGATGTTCTAGACGTGTGTGTGAGTTGTGAGGCTTAGATCGAGTAGCCTACCCTTGTCCATACGTCAAAAAGTTGTCCTCATTTGCATTCATATAGATTGTCTTGTACAGTGTACTTATATATTTTTAAACATTATGCATGTTCACTGTATTCAAATTGGCTTGCTTCTATGTATCTTGTTATGTCCCTCTGAGGACCTGGTCCCTTGCCAGGTATAGACGACCAGGAGTATCCGCAGGAGTACGGACCTGGACCTGACGCGTTACTTTCTGCCAAGGAGGTCTTACCTTCTGAGCATCTTTGATTACATCTAGCAATGGATTCTTTTAGCTGACACACTTCTGTCTTCACATTATTTTATATTGGAGATTTTATACTTCTCTCTCATTTTAGTTTTGGATATAGTCTTTGGTAGTAGATTTGTCTCCACTCGACTATTATTTGGATATTTCAGACTCCTTATTCTAGTTTAGTATTTCTTTTCTATGACTAGTTGTGTGGATAAGATTAGCATATCTGTGACTTGTGACATTATATATACCACATGTGAGTTTATATTCATATTACAGCGTACGTATGGGTTATGGTTTCCATATATTGGAGTTGCCATATCCATGCGGCTGGCATGCTTACGTGTCTTAGTCCTACGTATTTTTTTGGGACTGGGGCGTAACACAAGCAATTCAGACAAGATGAATAGTCTGATTCTTGAGCACCTTCTTACTTCGGTCCAAAATGGATACGGGCTACTCCTCATAAGACAAGTGTACCAATGACTAGCTCGGAATGGCCGAGTATATGACTCGGATCAGGGACATACCTACACAAATGAGATACATGAAATACATCGTGCACATCACATAGGAAAGGCGGAAGGGCAAGACGATAAGCAATATCGCCTACCTGCTCGAGAATATCGAACGGACCGACGTATCATGGACTAAGCTTCCCGCGGATCCCAAATATAATGACTACGTGTTGGAGAAATTCGTAAGAACACGTGGTAGCCGACACAAAACTCTAATAGTCTACGATGCTGATCTACCCAATGTCGATGCCTATCTTGTGTAACCCGAAGTCGCTTTCTGATTTACTTGACAACTTCTATTGTCTGCATGATCATTTCAGGGACTAACATCTTCCATACGCCAATGTCATCCCATGCCAATGGTGACCTACACTTTCTCCCATACAATGCTTTGAAGGGTGCCATCTGGATGCTGGCCTGATAACTGTTGTTATATGAGAACTCGATGAGATGTAGGTGATCTTTGCAAGACCCACCAAAGTCCAAAGTATAAGCTCGCAACATATCCTCCATTGTCTGGATGGTTCTCTCTGATTGCCCCCCTATCTGGGGGTGGTAAGTGGTACTAAATCTTAATTTAGTGCCCAAACTCTAGTGCAAACTCTTCCAAAAATTTAAAGTGAATCGAGTGTCTCGATCTGATATGATACTCATTGGGATGCCGTTCGGTCTTACTATCTGTCGCATGTACAACTCCACTAACTGCTCTGTGGATTGTCCCACTCGGAAGGAAAGAAAGTGAGCTACTTTTGTGAGACGATATACTACTAACCAAACTGCATCTCGACCAGTCGAGGATCTAGGTAAACCAGTCACAAAGTTTATCATGATATGTTCAAATTTCTACTCTAAAATAGGAAGCGGCTGCAATAATCCTGTTGGTCTCTGTTGGCCGGCCTTCACTTGCAGATATACCATACACCGAGAAACTAATCGTGCTATCTCCCTCTTTATCCTATTCTACCAAAAATATTGTTTGATGTCTTGATACATCTTGGTACCTCCTGGATGAATTGAATACTAGGAACTGTGTGCCTCGGTCATTACTTCTTGCCAAATATCTTCACTTGGTACACAGAGACAATTTTTGAACCTAAGAATTCTATCTTCATGAATAGTCAACTTTTTCCTGAGACCAGATTCACATTCCGTCCGAAGCTTCTGAACTTTCGGATCCTATGCCTGAGCTGCCTTAATCCTTTCTATAATGGTAGATTGCACATGTAAACTAGCCAATACTTCTACGTCTTGTGGGAGTACTATCTCAATCCCTAATTCTCGAATATCTTCTAAGATATGCCGCTGCGATGTTAATATAAATGTACTACCTCTTCTGCTAAAAGCATCCGCTACCATATTTGCCTTTCCTGGATGGTACTGAAGTTCTACATTATAGTCCTTTATCAATTCTAGCCACCTCCTCTGCCTAATATTCAAGTCCTTCTGGGTGAATACATATTTTAAGCTCTTGTGATCTGTAAATATTTCTACCCGATCACCACACAAGTAATGTCTCCATAGTTTAAGTGCAAATACTACAGCCGCCAACTCCAAATCCGGAGTTAGATAATTTTTCTCGTGATCTCGAAGCTACCGCGATGCATAAGCTATCACTCTTCCGTGTTGGATCAATACACACCCAAGTCATTTGCCTGACGCATCACAATACACTGTAAACCCTCCAGAACCTACTGGAAGCGTGAGAATCGGAGCTGAAATCAATCTCTTATTTAATTCTTCAAATATTGTCTAGCAATCTACTGACCAGTCGAACTTAGACTCCTTGTACGTTAATCGAGTCAGTGGTGCTAAAATTCTTGTAAAGTCTGCTACGAACCATTTGTAGTATCATGCCAATCCCAGAAAACTACGTACTTCAGCTACTGTCTCAGGAACTGGCCAACTCTCTTCGGCCTCAACCTTCTTCGGATCTACTGTGACTCCTGCTCCAGAGATGATGTGACCTAAGAATGACACGTGATCCAACCAAAACTCATACTTGCTGAGCTTTGCGTATAACTGGTGTTCTCTTAAAATCTGTAAGACCTTTCGAAGATGCCCCTCATGTTCCTCTTCGCTACTGGAATATACAAGAATGTCCTCAATGAAAACCACCACGAACTGATCTAGGTATGGCATGAAAATGCGGTTAATCAAATCCATAAATATCGCTGGAGCATTAGTCAGTCCGAATAATATAACTAAGAATTCGTAATGCCCATATCGTGACCTAAATGTTGTCTTTGGTATGTCTTGCTCCCAAACTCTTACTTGATGATACCCTGATCGAATATCGATCTTGGAGAAAACCTTGGCTTTACTCAGATGATCAAAAAAATCATCGATCCTTGGAAATTGATACTTGTTCTTCACTGTTACAGCGTTCAACTGTCTGTAGTCGATACATAACTGTGATGACCCATCCTTCTTCTTCACTAGAACCAACAGGCGCTCCCCAAGGTGATCTACTAGCTCGAATAAACTTCTTTGACTTCAGTTCCTCTATATGTTGGCACAGTATGTCTAGCTCTGATGGTGCCATTTGATAAACTTTACAAGATATTAGCCCTGCCCCATTTGATGAACTTTACTAAAACTCAACGTCTCTTACTGGAGGTAACTCTGGTGGTTCTTCCGGAAAGATGTCTAAGAACTCCTTAACTATCTCAGAGAGTTGTTCTTCTACTAATACTGTCGTTGTGATCATTTCTTCATGTTGGTACTCCACAGATCTGTCGAAGGTGAAACCTTCCGTGCCCGGGATACTAAATAATACCTTACCCTTATGGCAATCTATCGTAGCATGACTGTCTCTCAGCCAGTTCATGCCTAAGATGACATCAAAGTTACCCATAGAGAATTCGATCAATCATGTTGGTAGTGAACGCCCACACACTATGACCGAACACGCTATACATATTCTACCAAATCCTACGAGCCCATTATCAGTGAGTATATTCAACCTTCTGGCAATGCCTCAAACTCTAATCCAATACATGTCGCAAATCGTGCAGATACAAATAAATAAGATGCGTCCGAATCAAACAATGCTACAGCAGGAAAGGATACGACATAAATGTTACCTACCATCACGTTGCCCGATGCGAAAGCTTCATCCAAAGACAAGGTGAATGCCTGCCCTTTGCACTGATGTGCTCCTCGCTGTTGTCTCCCTTGGTGACGCTGTTGTGGACTCTGCTGGCCCTGTTGCTAGTTCTGCTACTGCTGGTATATCTCAGTTTGCATCAGTAACGGACGCTGAGCTAATAGCCTTACTGCTATTGCTGGCCCTCTCTGCTGGGATGCCCTTGGTGCTGGCAGTGCTGGTAACTGTTGGGCTGGCCCTCCTGGCCTCTACATTATCAAGCAATTGAGAATTCGGTAATCCAGAGTGCCACACCTCATACATAACCCATTGGCTACCCTATATACATCCCTAGTATGGCCTCCCTTACCATAGTAAGTATAACCCACCGGTGCTCACTAGCACTGTTGTTGTTGTTGTCTCGGCTGCTGCCGATCTGGTACTGTCACCGTCGAAACTGCCGCCCTCCTCGGAGCTGAATCATGGATGTGAATGCCAGGTGATGGTGCTGACATCCGAGGTACTCCTCCACCTCCTCCTCCACTCTGAGCATGATACCTCTTCTAGCCTTCTGTCCTTACCGGTAACCTTTGCATGGTAAGCTCGTCCCTACGAGCTGCTATCAGTACCTATTCATAAGTCTGGTAGTCGTACCCCTCTACCAGTTGTAAAATCTCTAGATGAAGTCCTTACTGGAACCTCATTTCTCTATCTGACTCTGTAGACACCATAGTTGGAGCGAATCTACTCATCCTGCAAAACTCGACTACATATCCATCTATTGTTTTACCGGCCTGCTTGAGACTGATAAATCTCTGTTGGAGCTCATACTGCGCTATGACTCCAAAATATTTAGCCCTGAATTGAGCCTTGAAACTATCCTAAAAGATGGGATGCCTCAAGCCAACCTCTACTGATGTCCACCAATCACGGGCAAGGTCTTAAAGCTGCAATCGAACTTGATCAACTTGTTCATCATCCAGAACCCTTGTTGCTACCATAATAACCTCAATATCCTGTAACCAGGCATCTGCTGTGATGGCGTCCTCCGTGACATCAAAGTACCTTGGGTTAAGTCGGCAAAATATAATCGATGCCCCCGAATCAGTCCTTCCTCCTCTTTTCAGGGCTGTCTACAAACCCTGACTTAACAAGGCATTCTGTTCTTGTTGTTGAAACTGCTGGTGTTGTTGCATAGTCATCTGGTGTTGCTGCGTAGCCATCATTCCCCGAAGAATCTGCAGCAAATGCTGGGGTGTCAAGTACCACTGGTACTGCTGGGGGTACGGGTATTTCATGGGCTGGTTGCTCGATATATCCCACTTCTGGTTCCACTGTGCCAGCTTGTTCAATTTCTGGCTCAATTCGAATTTGACTCTGAACATGTGCTACCTCCCATTGTTGCCCAGGGGAACCCTGTCCTGCACGCATGCTGCTCTAGTAACTGAAGAAGCCCTAAAGAAAAGGACAAGAACTATCAAGAACAGGACGAGAATGATCAAGTAGGCAAGTAGTTTAACAGTTCAAGAGGTGGTATCGAGGAAGATGAAGCAAGATATTAAGGGGGACAATTTTTGATTGAGACTCCTATGACCATAACACCCTACAAGTCTGAAAATGCAGAACTGCATGGGCCACCACTAAAACCTTGTCATACCCCAGGACCGAAATACGGGGACGGACATGGCCAGCTCCCCCGTATAATGTATAGAATATCGTACGGCAGTCACGGTTATTACTAGACAAGGGGGTGCATACTACAAACAAGTCACTTAGGGTCACATAGAACATCTATTGTCTCAATCAGTCAAATAAGAATAGTAAACATAGAACATATATGACAAGGAAGTCAGGCATCCCAAATGCCCTGTCACAATATTTAAGAAACCAGCTGTGCAAAAATGAGAAGACTGGCAGAGTAACAAGAGTACATGACCATGATCAGCTGCAGTCTGATTAATTACATTCATGTAGGGAACTAAATATCCATATTTATGGCTAAGAAGTGCCGATGGCTAAACGCCCAAAATGAGTAAAATATGAAATAACAAGCAGGAAAGAAGAGACCCACTTATTTCCCTCAGTGGCCATCCACCTGGTGTGCACTATTGTTCAAGGGGAAGTACGCTTGATCCTTGGGTGCTGGATCTAAACCTTGCCATGCAAAACCAGTGGGGTTAGACCTCAAATAGCAAGTACCACAAAGGAAGCACGAATACAGAAATAAAACCAGGTTATAAAATAGATACACACATATATATATATATATATATATATATATATATATATATATATATATATATATATATATATATATATATATATAGTTCTATCTTGTAGTTTTGGTTCATAGCGTATCGTGACACAACAATCTAACCCTACAACCAAACAAAGACAAGGGTTAAACCATCGCACCATGATAGTTTATGTCCCTAGACTATTTGATAGCAGATCCAATACACAAATATGTTCAGTTACATAATCGGCCACTCACTTGTACGACTTACTAGATGGAGTCTGGGTTATCTCAGAGATACTATGCATATAGGAACAGATCGAACCAGGTACTAACAGGGTTGGCCGAGCCACAAATTATCGTATAGCACATAGTAGTATGCACCGATCCCTCGTAAGGCCACCGTGCTAAGATCGAATAGAATACATAGTATCATATAATAGTCTGATATTGCTTTCCACTAATGAGGATTTAAACAATATCCATGGGGACTAGCCAGAATACCCTAATTTAGATGACTGAAGGTGGCTAGTTAGGCATGATCTCGAGATTCTATTCCCTCCCAATGCCCTACAAGTTTAGTTGCCTAGTTAACCATAATATTAACTAGAATCTCATGACGTGGTCACATGTATTCCTATTATATGATATACCATAGTATAGCCATGCTAGATACGAATCTACTTTGTCACTTGATAGTTCAATTTGGATTCATCCCACTATGATGGAATAATCAACAGATCCTAGCCACGCTTGGTCATTGACTAACCCTTATGTCCAGGCTGGAGATTGAGTCATATCACATGTCACGTAGCTCATAGGTACACTATAGTGTAAACATGTAATATAATCGCGTAAGAATACTTAGGACGTAGAAACACATAGTACGTAGTAAGTGTATTAACATAGATACAAGTGGTCGGGTCATGACGCATAGATGGGTCTATTACTTTTATGGTCATCAAAGTCACACATATAACTCATAAAGTCTAATAGAACATTCAACGAAAACTAGTCCAATAAAATATGTAAAAGAGGCCGCATACGCACAAAAGGATCAAGACCGCATGAGAAGTTAGGCCACATGACAATCCTGGCCGCATGGAGTCATGCCGCATGGAGTCAGGGCTAAGGTCTAATCCTCGGGATAAGTGATGAAGCGACAGAAATAAATAAAGTGTCAGTGATGTGACATAAAGTATGTCCGGAAGAAAAGACAAAACCATAGAAAGACTTGCCAAGGATGCACCAAAGATGCACCAAAGTTCAGAGTCATGCGTCCAAGAGAAGGTGGCCCCATGCTCTGCTTGTCGCATAAGTTCGATGTCACATGGAGTATCTTTTAGACTTAGCAAAATTTTTATTCGTTCAGCGAGTGAATGCACAAAGTTGTTCAAGGACACTTGTGTAGATCAGCAGTCATGCGTCCAACAAGATGGACGCATGCTGTCAATATGCGGCAACAATTCAGCCGCATAACCCTCTCGGGCCGCATAACCCTCTCAGCTGTATAGCTCGCTGGCCGCATGAAGACTTCGTCTTCTCCAACAGCAGGTTCGGCCATGACAGACAAGCTCCAAAATCTAAAATTTGTTTTCTTCATAAAAACTATATTTTAGCTCTGAATTGAGTGAACCAAAATCCAAAACGTTCGAAATGAAGTACTCCATCCTCCCCCAAAACTATTTTTTGAAAATACTATATTTTAGTAGATCAAAACCACCAAAAACTCAAGAAATCCATGAAACCCTAAGTTAGAAAAGTAGATCTTAGCAAATATATCTATCAAAATCGAGAATTCCAAGTATTAAAAGTGGTTAGAGTCATCATAAGAACATAATAGACTAATAAAATGCAAGGAAAGAACAAGAAACAAAAATCGAAATGTTTCTCCTTGTAGTGCAAGGTGTACTTGCCTAAAAATAAAAGAAAGAAGAAAAATAAAGAATGAGGAAATCGAGAGAAACATGTTAGCTTATATATCTAGGGTTTGAGGTTTAGACCATGGGTTCAAATTCATGAATAAACTAACCCACAAATAAATCATGAACCATGTTAAACCAAAGAATGGGTCTAGTCTCCATGCATGCAACCTAATGATCATGTGAGCAAGAAATACTCTAAGCAGGAATAAATACAAGAAAAAAAAATATATCCCAAAATACATATTTCGGGAACGGAGAGTGACAAATATATAGAAATTGGCATGCTAGGACTCCAAATGCATTGAAACTATCAACCTATACCATCGTATCATGGTGTATCATGATACAAACTCTCCATATCCTAATTTGGACACATGGACACACCCCTAATGTTAATAGAACATCAATAGACACCATAGACACACAATCAAATACTTGGTGTCCCAAATTTGGAATTTTTCCAAATGGAAACAAAAGTCAATATAACTTTCACAATAGGCCTCCAAAGAACCTAGTTCTTCTTCCTATGGGTAGTCCTTAGCCATTGAAGGGTTTCTATAGGTCTAATACACTATATTAACCATGAAATTAATAGAGAAATGCAAATTTATCTATTGGGAGATAGATTCCTAATGTATTCCTCAAGTGGACACAAAAATGGACACAATCCTCAAGCCAATACTCCCTTCAAGCTTCTCTCGTAATGTCAATCTCTTCTAGCCTCCTTGGAATAAAAATGAGAGGGTGAGATTTGAGAATGGGTGGATTAGGATTTGCTTTCAAATTTGGGGATAAATTAATTAGGAATGCAAATGGAGGCTATTCATAAATAAAGAGGCGTATATAGCCTCCTGATAGGGTTAGGGTTAGGTTGAGAAATATTTGAATTGACTCAAAGGCCCCTCTCATTCTCTCATAAATATGATCAACTAATCCTATAGAAGGTATATTCTATTCTTGAGTCCAAATATGTTTAATAGACTTAATCAAGTCATGACTAACTAATGACTTAAGTCAAATAGTCTAAACTCAATAACTAACTCATTCTTCTAAATTAATGAGTCAAACCATGACTAACTATTTAATTGAATTAATGGATCAAGTCAAATGGTCTTCTTGGGCTCACTAGCACTAAGTCAAACTAATAGACTAATACACTGACCACTAATTATATTAGCAATAAGAAACATATATAACTATATATTATTAACAATGCACAATATATTAAATAACAAAAATATTCATTTTTGAAAAAGTGGTAGTTACAATATGCGACAGTGTTCCCATGCGGCAGCATTCCCATGCAGTGGAGTCGTTATATGGCAGTATTCCTCTAACCACTCCATACTGTAGAATCTTTTGGTTGTAAACCACCAAGATCTTCAGGCAATCGGTGCATGCCACGTGTCATGATGATCGAGTCATGCAGATGACGGATGCCAACAACCCAGGATCTCAGTAACAATAGATCCTAACTATTGCTATACGACAATCGCAGCGCAGCATGCGCCCACAATGCTACAATCATATTCTGTTAGGAAGATCATGTGGGAGCACAAAATCTGTGCGTATGCATGTACGCGCGTGATCCTTCAATGCCTATAAATAGCATTGATAGTGATTCCCACACACACATAGACAGGAAAAGGGACAGTGAGTCGTATACTCAAATTCCCAGAGAATTTACAGTCTTCCTTTATAAAACTCCATAATTTTAAACATTATATTTAATTAATTAATTATTGAATTTATCTATACTATTTCGTAGTTAATAAGAAAATATATAATATTGATTTAATTACCTAGATAATTAATCATTTAGAAATTTTGCATAAAACTATTATTATAATTTTTGGGATCCTTGTGGAAGAGTGATAAATTTTTATAATTTATTTCTGGGTACAAATGTTATTTTCTGGATTTATATACCTTAAATATATGTGCAAATAAATAAATAGTATAATAATAATAATAATAATAATAATGATGATGATGTTAGTAATAATAATTATTAAAAAATATTAATAATAATAAGTAATAGTTATAATAATAATAATAGTATTAATAGTAATAATAATATTAATGTTAAAGAAAAGAAAAATAAATAGATAATAGAAAAGAAAAGAAAAAGAAAAGAAAAGAAAAGAAAAGAAAAGAAAAATAAAAAGAAAACTAAAATCCTAATCAAATATTAAAACTAACCTTAAGCCCTAAGCTAATCCTCCCCCCCCTTAACTAACCTAACTACCCCTAAGCCCCAGCCCCACTGCTACCCAGAACCCGCGGCCCATCTCCCCCACTCCGCCTCTCTCTCTCTCTCTCTCTCTCTATATATATATATATATATATATATATATATATATATACCCATATGATTCTAAACCCTAACCCTAACCTCCGCCTACACTCGACGCCGTCGACCTTCGGCCTCCGCGCCGACCGAACGCTGCCAGCGCCGCCACCGGAGAGCAGCCGGCGGCCCGTCGTACGACCGCGCGACACCGCAGCAACCATAGATTTGACAGCGACGACCCCTCCTTCACACGCCGTTTTCTGTCTCATCGCTCGCCCGAATTCGAATTCGTCTTCGCCGGTATGATCACCACATATCCCTCTCTAAATCTTGTTAATTAGTTTTATTCGAGCAGCATTATTAACTAGGTAGAAATCGACGCCAAGTTTTGGAAAAACCATATTTTAAACTACTATAAAACTGTTTCAACGGCCTATGTTTTGAGGCTGATAACTCCCAATGTAGACATCTAAATCGAGATCTACCTTTTTTTGTGTAAAGTCATATAACCAAGATCACTTCTCTGTTAATTAGTTTATTTTATTATGTGTTAGAATTAGAAATAAATTAGGTTAAAAACTCATAAAAACTTATTTTTGAAACATAAAAACTTGTGATACAGAGTGCTCCCCACCAAACGGGACCGCCTCGTCGCATACCAATAGAACCGAAAGGTGCGTATGGTATGTCCTGACATGTGAGCTTTCGCAGAAACTGATTTGGACGTGTATGTGTGTCAGAATTACCCCGTATCCGTAAAAGGCTCCATATCGTAACTTCTACAAAACATTACCCCATTTAGTGTACGCTCGTCAGAATACGACAAAACTTGCACCATTGGAGTCATGGTATCACGCTGGTCCTGTGACCCAAGTTTCACACAATTCCGAGACAGTTGACCAAGTCACCTATTTGTGGGCCCCATAGTTGACTTTAAGGGCGAATTTTTGTTCGGCTCACCGGAATCCGAACTTGGATATACTGTTGAGTTTGTACTAAAGTTTATAATTTGTTTGACCTATAATTTGTCCTATTTAGAGACCTTTACCTTTGGCACGCATTTTGGTGCCAAGTGGGCCACATGTGGATCCCGCTTTAACCCAAAATTACCGTTTCGCCCCTGGGTCCAAATTGGACGAAAGGGTAGTATTTTCTAGCTATCTCGTTTATTCTGGGAACGTTGGTGATATTTATTTCAGCATCCGAAGACGTTCATTATGAGGCCATAGTTTCTGACCCTTGGTGCTTGACATCTGGACGCTTACACTTTGCAGATTTCTTGCCAGGCAAGTATATCTTGCCAAATTGCTTACAGTACTTTGCATGCTTATTACATTTTCATATATTCATTGCATGTGTATTTTTTCAGTCATTACTATATATTATATATGTTGACACACCTGACACTTAGTATCATGGGAGAGGAGGACAATTAGTAGGCGTATGGGCTATAACCACTCTGGTAAACCGTAGTAACTAGCACGCACTGCGGGAGTTGTATCGCGATGGTCTTTACCCTCGTGATATGTTGGTTAATGGTGTCACGATGGTCGCTACCCTCGACGGCTGATGATGTTCTAGACGTGTGTGTGAGTTGGAAGATTAGATAGAGTAGCCTACCCATGCCCATACGTTAAAAAGTTGTCCTCATTATCCATTTCATATAGATTGTCTTGTACAGCGTACTTATATATTTTCTATCTATTATGCATAATTTACTGTATTCAATTGGCATATTTATATGTATCTTGTTACGTCCCTCTGAGGACCTGGTCCCTTGCCAGGTATAGACGATCAGGAGTATCCGCAGGAGTACAGGCCAGGACCTGATGCATTATTTTCTGTCGAGGAGGTCTTACCTCCTGAGCGTCTTTGATTATCTCTAGTGATGGATCTCTTAGCTGATACTCTTATATCATCATCTTATTTTATATTAGAGATTTTATCCTCCTCTCTCATTTTAGTTTTGATATAGTCATTGGTAGTGGATTTGACTCCACCCGACTATTATTTTTGGATTATTCAGACTCATTATTCTAGTTTAGTTATTTTATTTATTTGACTTGTGGTGTGGATGAGATTAGTATATCTGTGACTTGTGACCATATATATACCACATGTGAGTTAATATTCATATTACAGCGTACGTGTGTATTATGGAATTCATATACTGGAGTTGCCATATACATACGGCTGGCATGCTTACGTATTCCTAGTCCTACGTATTTTGGGACTTGGACATGACATATTTTGTGGTGGCCCATGCAGGTCGCGTTAGCCATTTTGGTTACGTAACTGTACCGAGCGGGCCTGCACCTAGGTTAGAGTTTCAGGTCTCATCCATACCTGACTATAACTCACATTCCTTCCAACATGTCCTACTTAAGTACTTGCATCCTGCTTGATTCATGTACTCTTCCTAATCCTTCGTCCATCTCTTGCAGAGAGATGAATTTGCGTAACGGACATGCCGCCACCGGGGACATATGTCTCTAGGGGTCAACGACCAATCACCAGGAGAGGCCTCAACGACTCCTCTTCTTTCGGGATCGGATGGACTGACTAACAATCCAATTCCATCAACTCCTCCCACGGTGCCTAATGGGACTTTTCCAGCTCCACTAGCACCGCAGGATATCCAGGTGCAGTTGTTCCAATTCTTCTAGATGATAATGCAGGAACAGAGTCAGCAGACAGCCGCGCAGTCTGCAGAACAGAGGCAGCAAGCGGCGAAGAAGAGGATAGAATTTCTGGCAGCACTTGAGAGAATGGCTACCCTAGCCCCTGTACCAACCTAGATACTAGTTTCAGTACTGCAAGCTCGGGTTGGTTCAGTCAAGGACTTTGTACAGATGGGCCCCAAGCCGTATAAAGGCATTGAGAGTCCAGAGGAGACCACAAACTAGATTGCCAACACCAAGAAGTTGTTAGAGGTATCACAACTACCTACAGATCTATGGATGATAGGCTTAAGGACTCAGCTAGAGGGTAACGCCCATCACTGGTGGGAATCAATGGAGCGTCAGTTGGGTACACGTCAGACTTGGGAATAATTCTTGGAGTGCTTCGAGAGGAAGTACTTTTCGAATATTGTAAGTGATGCGTTGTACGATTAGTTCCTCCATCTGGAGCAGGAGAACAAGACAGTCGACGAGTATGATGCAGAGTTTAGCCACCTCAGTAAGTATGGCACTGCCCTAATACCTAGTGACTTGGAGAAGGCTAAGAGGTTTCACCGTGGGCTGACGTAGGATCTCCAGCACTACACTAGCTCACAGTCCAGGATCTCTTATGCCGAGTTATTGATAGAGGCCAGGATCTAGGAGGCCATCAGCAAGGGAAACAAAAATCAACAGAGAATTCACCAAGGACCAGTAAGGACACAGGCATGAGGACCCATTAGACACCCTTTGACACGCCAGCAACTATATAGTGTCACACTATATCCAACCAAGGAGCATCGTACTTATCACTTTTGTGGTAAGATCGGTCATATTCTAAGAGATTATCATCGTCGATTGAGGCAGTGCATGCTATGTGGCTCAAGTCACCACCAAAACCGGGAATGTTCTCAGAAGATCCAGAGGGCAATGGAATTAGAATCAGGGATGCCGCATACACCCTCAAGCATGGGATACCAAAGGGACCCACCAATGCTTCTATAGTCAGCCCAAATGGAGGAGGTTAGACCCCAACTGAACGACCAAGGACAAGGCCAAGCACTCATTATGACAAATATGGGAGCGCAGGCACATGAAGTCGTAGATGCAGGTACGACCTTTTAGTTATATTATCTTTGCACACTCATAACCCTATTATGACACAAGATCTTAGGTGTATAAGTAGATGTAGAATTATATATATATGGTGGTTTAGCAGTTATGAGGATATGTTAATATTTTAACTAGATGGCATACCTACGATGCTAATGGATGATGCGAGTAGCAGTAGTACTATTCTTTTTCTATCACCACCTCGCCCCCTTGGGTGGTTCATCTTCCCTTCTATATCCATTCCTTATCTCGTGCTCAATTCTTCCTATCGTACTCGCATCTTTTTGTGCCATTAGGAATTATTTGATTTACTTCAACCTCACCCTTATTTTGTTAGTTAAAACATAAATGTGTTGATAATAATTGATAACTAAAGAATGAGTTCATAATGATAACCCATATATATAAGCACTATAGCAATATATATATATCCTCTTATTATTTCTTTTAAACCTTAAGTAGCATCCTTTAGTCTAATAGGAATTAGTTGGATTGTTGAAATAGTTCATACTCCTAATAGTTTATAAAGTTAGTCAAGACCTGAATTGTTACCCTAAAAACTTAGACTAAGCTTAGGAAAGAGTTGAAGGCACTTGTTATGAACTGATGACTATGACAAATCGCTGGCGAGGTAGCGACAGCTGCAGCTAGACGATTATGGTAGAGTAGTCGAATTACTTACAGCCATACTGGCCAGGTGGCGTTGCAGTATTAGACTATGATACTTGACGGTTACGGGGAAAAAAATTATAGTTATGAGATTTCAGACAGGTATTCCAAAATTCTCGACCCAATGAATAAATTCGTCTTACAACCTATATAATAGCCTCAAGAGACTTTGACTACTAGTAGAATTTTTGTAAGTTAGGTAGTATAGACGAGTTAGAGGATAATAGAATAGGGTATGGACAATAAATGAGAAGTATTAGAATGACTGACTATGACTTTTAGGAAGCACTGCTAGATAGCAATGAAGTGTAATAGCTATAGTGATTTATTATGAATATGGGTTAGTGTCAATTTCGAGGACAATTTTTTTGTAAGTTGGGTAGAATATAAAATCCCATAATTTTAAACATTATATTTAATTAATTAATTATTGAATTTATCTATACTATTTCGTAGTTAATTAGAAAATATATATTATTAATTTAATTACCTAGATAATTAATCATTTAAAATTTTTTCATAAAACTATTATTATAATTTTTGGGAACCTTGTGGAAGAGTGATAGTTTTTAGAATTTATTTCTGCGTACAAATATTATTTTTTGGATTTATATACCTTAAATATATATGCAAATAAATAAATAGTATAATAATAATAATTTTAGTAATAATAATTATTATAGAAATAGTAATAATAATAAGTAATAATTATAATAATAATAATAGTATTAATAGTAATAATAATATTAATGTTAAAGAAAAAAAAAGATAATAGAAAAGAAAAGAAAAAGAAAAGAAAAGAAAAAGAAAACTAAAATCCTAATCAAACCATTAAAACTAACCTTAAGACCTAAGCTAATCCTCCCCCCCCTTAACTAACCTAACTAACCCTAAGCCCCAGCCCCAGCCCCAGCCCCGCTGCTACCCAGAACCCGCGACCCATCTCCCCCACTCCGCATCTCTCTCTCTCTCTCTCTCTCTCTCTCTATATATATATATATATATATATATATATATATATATATATATATATATATATATATATATATATACCCATATGATTCTAAACCCTAACCCTAACCTCCGCCTACACTCGATACCGCCGACCTCCGGCCTCCGTGTCGACCGAACGCCGCCAGCGCCACTGTGTTTGATAATAAACGAAAGAAAGGAAAACGAGGTTTATACGAAACCAGCTCTTTGGTTCACAAACAAGAAGTACAATTAATCCTATACGAGGATGTCAAGTACAATTTATAATCTAGGTAAATGTTGCTATAGGAGTCTGATCTGCAGTCGATCACTTTGTCCCTTGGAAGTGCCGTAGAAGACAGAAAGCAGCTTCGAAGATTGCAAAAGAGAGTGGATGCCCGATGCCAAAGTCATCGATCACTACTCTTTGTCTGAGCTCTGAATTCTTCTCTCTCTCTAAGACTCTTCGACTCTTAGTTCCTTGACCTTCTCTTTTGATCTTGGAATCTTTGACCTTGGTTCTCACCTCCAGTTTTTTGACCTTCTTTTCTTCCCCCCGACCTCTGTTGATAGAGGTCTCTATTTATAGGGTTTTAGTGACAGTGACCACTCAGTCGGCGTAGAAGCCGGATAGTGGAAAGCATAGCACCTTTTACGTGACGGTTACAATAACCGTTACCTACATATAAATGACCTTTTGAATGAGCGTGTGACGTGTGTCCTATTAAGAGACAACGTGTATAACTGCTGCGAAGATCACGGCATAAAAGCCACGCAGGTAGTTATCCCTCGCGTAGAAAAGGTTGGCGTAGAAGCCAATAACTGTCACCATGGCGTAGAAGACAAAGAGTTATCAAACCGGCATAGAGGCCGAGCAGGCATAGAAGCCGAGTGGGCGTAGAAGCCGAGTGGGCATAGAAGCCGAGTGGGCGTAGAAGATAGCTGATCCTCCTCCCCTGACTGAGGCCTTGAGCAAATTCTGGACCGAATAGCCTTAATACGCACCAATGCAAATGTGGCATGAGTTGGCGTATTCCAAGAAGATAGCGTACAGCGTGCTCCCATAGCTGAGAATAGCCTGATGGCGTAATTTGCCAAAGTGATGATGTGGACGTCTTAGCCGAAATTACGGCTTTTGAAGATATAATTAAATCTCTTGCATTAAATGCAGAGATCTGCCCCCATCCTGCGCATTAAATACAGAGGTGTATCTCGAAGATCTGCCATCATTCCGCGCATTAAATGCAGAGACGTGCCTCGAGCCCTGTACGAAGAGCAGCTTTTGACATGGCAGTCTGTTTGTCTCCTGCGGAGCGTAAGAAGCTCATGTCTGCCTGTGTAAAACTAGGCAACATATTTCAGAGGCGTGTCTCGAAGATCTGCCACCACTCTGCGCATTAAATACAGAGACGTGCCTCGAGGATCTGTCACCTTTCTACGTATTAAATGTAGAGACGCGGCTCGAGGATCTGCCATCCTTCTGCGCATTAAATGCAGAGACGTGCCTCGAGCGCTGTACGAAGAGTAGCTTTTGACGTGGCAACCTGTTTGTCTTATGGGGAGCGTAAACAGCTCATATCTGCCTGTATAAAACTAGGCAGCGTATTCCCTTGTATGCGTAAAAGCGGTTTACGCCAAGGAAATGTCACTAAACGACAGTCTGGGTCGCTGTGCCGCGCCATCATTATAGCCGTCGTCTGGGTAGTTGTGCAGTACTCTTTGTCAGGAGTCAGACGTCAGGTTCACTGTATGATTTGACAGGTTCATTTTGGGAAATATGAAGCGTTCCTCGTATACTTCAATGCTGCATTTAAAGCAGATGAGCTTTACGCCATAAAGGCGATGTAGCACCCTTTTTACGCTGAAGCAGCCTGGATATACTGCATTTACGCGGATAGTCCTTGAGCTTATATTTTGCGCTGTTCTTAGCGGCAAAGCTCTGTTTGTACGCTGATGGCTCCGAAGTCATCTCTTTATGCTGCCCAGCATCAACATGCTGTGTATAGCTATCCAGCATATTTTTTATGCTTCTACAAGACCCCCTTCAAAGCTTTCAAATTCCTCGTAATTTGAAACGCTTTGAATGAAGCATGAAACGGTCAAGTTTGACACGTTCTTTAAGGCTGACTTCTTGGCGAATTTATTAGGGATTTGTTGGGATTCGGTGTGATCTCTTTTGCCTAAGTAAAGGCTGAGGAGTTAACCTGTTCTTCCCACATTCCCTTCACCACACAGAGATGATCGCCGATGTTCGTCGGGTCGACTTGAGGAAGAAGAAGACCATGTTCTTCCAGCATATAAGGAGCCAAAAAAGAAGGCATCTTCGAGTAAATGTCCTCTGCAACGATGGATCATGGAAGGATATCATAGCTTCCTTTGCTCGGGATAATCAATAACTTTGTATGGCGGTTCATCCAGGAGAGAGGAAGGGTCACCTTCGACCAGACAGCTTGCAAGCTGTATCTTCTTCCGTTGTTCGTGGACGAAGGACAAACTAGTCCTGTCATTCGTGGACGAGAGCAGACAAACTAGCTCTGTCCTCGAGTATTGAGTTGGGTTTAATATCTAAATTCAATCTATCATGGCGTACGGAGGATGGGATCTGCATAATTTAGGCAGGCCCAGTTTTGTATCCTCCCGCCATTGATCATTTTCTTGTTAATCGGTCGCGAAAACGACTAACTACTGGAGAAGATGGATGAAGATCTCCACCCATACGAGAACCTAGCAGAACAGATTCTGGGGGCGACCTTTAAATAAAAATGAGAAACCCTTTGTAGACGGGATTTCCCTCATATGTAACCATGAAAATGAAGAAAAACCCTTTGTAGACTGGATTTTTCTCATATGTAATCATGATTTAATAAGATCGTCTACTTCTGTGCATATGATCATTCGCCTTATGTTGCTGTGATGAAGTCTGAATATGTGTAGCTTTGACACGTCTGGATAACTTTACGCCGACTCTGATAGAAAGAGTGCTAGGTCCCGTCCTGTCTTTTACGCATAACTGACGATGCGCAAAAATCCGCTTAGCATTTAAGTCGAGTATTCGAACTGTCCTGCTGTTAGGAATGAGAAACCGCATAGAATTCTGAACTGTCACTTCTGATAAGAAGAATTCTTGTTCAGACCATCACCTTCAAGAATGATTTCTCGAAAATCCCTTGAAACAGGGCAAAAAATGGCTGTCGAAACTGAGTCGCCATCTTTAACTGTAGGTGAAACATTCAGACTGGATTTTTGGATGAACCTCCAATCGACCCAAGAAGAAGAGTTATTTTGAATGCTGAACTCTGTATGCTTCGGGTACTTGGGATATTTTGAGGTCAAGAAGGAGTATCTTCTGTGTGAACTCTTGTAATTGACCGCCTTGAGAATGGTTCAGATGTACGCATACTCTTGCCTGCGTATTCTCAGATATGCGAAAAGTCATAGATCTGTAATGTAGATGAGCATGAAATCATAAGTTTGTAGCCTCTCGAGCGTAAAAGCTGCTGAGCATGAGAGCATCCGGGCATAAAATTGTAGATCTGTAGCCTCTGTAAAGAAAATCTTCCGAGCGTGAAGTTGTGGATCTGTTGCCTCTGAGCATAAAAGCCACCGAGCGTGAAATCATAGATTTGTAGCTTCTGAGCGTGAAGTCGTAGGTTTGTAGCCTCTCGAGCGTAAAAGCTACTGAACATAAAAGCATCCGGACGTAAAACCATAGACTTGTAGCCTGTGAGCGTAAAATCGTAGATTTGTAGCTGCCGAGCGTAGAAAGCTCCTTGGCGTAGAACCACGAATCTGCTTTGCACGAAAACTTTTCGAATTTGCTGACTGTCCGCCTTCTCTGAGTAATAGGCTGACGTAGTCCAATCATAACCGAATATTAATTATCGGATTCGGTTCAGGATTCGAGGAGTCCATCCGAACTCTATATATACCCCAAGGCTTTCAGAGAAAACTTTTTATCTGTCTTTTGCAAGAGAAAGCCATTCGACTGTTCGAGTTCTCTCCTTCTTCTCCTCTGAGCATTCCGAGTTTTCAGCAATGGCCCCGAAACCAGTCTCCTCCTCTAAGGGAAAGAAGGTTGACTCTTCTTCTCCCTCTTCTGCCCAAGTGAGAGCGACTCCCGTCGGGCAAGGCAATTCTCATCCTGAACGAAGTGTCCCACCGACGAGCTGTGCACCGGGTGTTATAGGTGAGGCTTTTGGGACGATAAGAACGAACGAAGAAAAATCCTTCGCACACGTCGTACGTGATCGCACTAGGTCGTCTTCTGTGCTGATAGCCTCTCTGAGGAAGATGATGCACATAGATGTTTTATCTTTTATGCCCACATTTCTAATGTGTCAGCGTAGAAACTCCATATTTTTGCAGTCTGGCGTAAAAGCACAGACTGTCGAAACTTGGCGTATACCATAAAATTTTGAGTGTTACGCTTCTGAATGAAAATTCTAGCGTAATGACTCAAACTTTGGCAGTCTGGCGTAAAAGCACAGACTGTCTGGTTTTTTGTGTATACTGCCAGTCCTTGAATTTTACGTCTTGGAAGACAATTCCAGCGTAAAAAGCTCAAGTTTTTATAGTCTTGGCGTAAAGCACAGACTGTTGATCTTCGGCATAAGCTGCAAGTTTTGTGAGGTCTAGTATAGAAACTGACATATTTTTCTTGCACTTTGCAGTTAAGTTGCATGCGTCTCTGCTGGCCGAGGTGATGGGTTCCACTGCCGGGATGCTGCATTCCAACTACTTGGAGGATTTGTCCCACGTGACATTTCCTATCTCCGGACCCCAATACCCTGAAGGAAGGGGAATCCTGATATCGGCTCAAGGCGAGCGAATGCTGTTGAGCATGATCAACGAAGAGCCCCTGGCGTCCATAGACGGGGCACAATATGTAAAATCGGCGTTTCTCTTCGGGGACATAATTGACAAACAGTCCCAGACGAAGCCCAAGAAAGAACTCTGGGTTTTCCCTGCCGGGGGCTTGGTCATGTATCTGCCCAAGATGCCGAGAGACTATCCCATCTCGGCATTCTTCCATGCCACACATCCCAGGAGGATGTCGTGGACACTGACTCCCAGTCTTCACGGGCAGCCGGCGAAGATATTTCGTCTGAAAGGGTCTGACCAGGGGTCATTTGTCAGCCGTCCTGCCGGTCCGGTCATGCCGTTCAGGGGGTTATTTTCGGGCGTTGTCCCGAGTGAGGAAATTGCACCCTTCCAGCCGGTCCAAATACCTACTTTCTGCAATGACTTTATGGGGCACGAAGGAGTGTACCCCAAGGTTAACCCTCGGACAAGTGGGTGGATCACCCCTATAAATCTTCGATGGGCTCATTTAGCTGACTGGGCCCTGAAGCACTATCAGACTCAGCTGGAGAGCATTGGTCTGTACGCAGCTGTGAGCGCTACCAGTGTTGGGTTACCGCTCAACCCCAACCTGTTTCTGGCTCTGATGGAGCGATATATCTCGCTCACCGGGACTTTTGCCACTCCACTGGGGGAGATGGGATTCGCCCTTCACGAAATGGCAGAGATCTTGAGACTGCCAATGGGGGATACTCCTTATGAAGAGTATGTTCCGACAAACCGGGAGTTGGGGGATTCAGACCCTCGGGTAGTGGCAGTGTACCAGGAGCTGATGTGCCATTACCTTACTTGCACCGCCTTTTATAATGAGCCCTCTGATCTGGCTCATACCAATAAATGGGCGTCCTACCTCTTCTTTCACCGGGCCAGGGCTGCTAAGCCGGAGAAAGTCTTGGATAGTAAGGATCAGCCTCTGAGCTGTCTGAGCGTGTAAACTCCCTCACCCAAAATAGGTATTTTGTGTATATTTTATATTATTATATTTATTATAGATGTTGAATTTATTTAGAGTATTCTCTTAGTTAATTAAAAAATAATTTGTTTTAGTATATTTACTTATATAAATATTTATTTAGAATTATTTTAGGCTATTTTAGATTATTGGGATTTTTCCATAATTTTTAGTTAATTAAAAACTAGTAACACTAATTTTCTAGGACTTTGAAGAATTTATTTTATATTTAAACTTAATTAAAAATATCCCAAACTTTTATTTTAGGTTCTAAATAATAAAATATATTTTCTAGAATTATTTGGGAATTTTTTGATTATTTTTAGCATTTATTTTGAGTTAATTATGAAAAACTGAATTAAAAACTAATTTTTGAAAAAGAAAACCCAAAAAATAATTATTCTTGCCCAGTCAGCAAACGAGGGCCCACCTGTCAGCCTCCTGCAGTGAACAGACCGGGCCCGCATGTCAGTGGCCGCTAGGTGGGTGTGGGTGCGCCAAGCCGAGCCGAGCCGAGCCGAGCCGCGTCATAGTCCGAGTCGGACTCAGCTGAGCCGAGCCGAGTGAAAATTTGACCATCCGATCTGAGCGGGGAGCCACGGATGGCTGCCACATGGCACTTTCCGAGCCGCGGCTGCACTCTCTCTCCTCTCTATATATATAATAGTTTAAGTTATTTTCTAGGGTTTTTCTTGAGCCGATTTTTGGAGAATTGCCATCTAGGGTTCCTTCATCTTCCAGAAGCCATTGCGCATAGCTCCGGACTCCAAACGAGGCCTAGTTTCTTGAGTTAGAAATATATTGAGGTTAGATTTCTGATTATATAAATTGTTTTTTGAAATTATTAGTATTAAATTCTGGAAAATTCGTAGAGCACAGCATGTCCGAAAATAGACGTATTTCGATGTTTTCGTAATTTCGGGAGAACCCGGAATCTGAATCATGAACCGTTTAAAGTTTCGGAAAGCTAATGTCGAGATCATCGACATATATTTTTCCCAGAATTTAATTCGAAGTATTTACATACTGTTAATTCTGTAGAACTTCTAGGTTATAATTTAACCATCGGTGCACAATACAAAATTTGTATGTGCCATAATTCCCAAACGAATTTGAATTCGGATGAGCCATAAATTCTAGTATGTTTTTGATGCTGAAATCTACAGGAAATCATGCATGAAAGTTGAGTTTGTGTCGGTTGACTTTTTGGTCAATAGATTGCCTCGATTTGCGTGCCATGAGTCTCGAGTTGATAAAGTTCAGTTTCTTTGGAAAAAAATTAGGAATTAACATAAAAATCAGAATAATAAGATTAAAATAGGATTTTAGAGTAATTATTCCAGAATTAAATAAATTAAAATAAATTATCTTTTGACGTGATAAATTTGTAATACATAGGCTATTTGGACTGTGACTTGGACTCTGATTCATACCAGCAGCAGGACCCCAGGCGAGTACATTCTCTGACAGTGTTCCAGTAGGACATAGTATTTAGCCACCACGGTTAGTTTACATCAGACCCTGAGTCGGAGAACCCAACGCGCATTCGTACATTTACATGTACGCAAATATTATTCAGTTTGGTATATATATTTATGTATGTAATTACTATATCTATTCCAATAATTATGTAAATAAATTGTTAGTTATATTATTATATAAATATGAATATATATGTAAGTAAATGCTAATTGATAATTATGACTAAATATTCAGACTGTACGACCCTAGGACACCGTGGACTATCCCATACTTACCTTGACCATGTTGACCCTAAGAACTTGTGAATTTGTCTGCCTTGCGTACATTAACGTACTGGCATAGACACCTGTCAGTTGACTGACTGATTTCGTACAGTACTTGAAGATACGACACCCGCGTAATTCAACGCGTAATTGACCGTGTTAGATGACTAGTGTTACCCCTAGTATACCCCCTGAGTCCAGTGTAAATGTGGTTGTGTATGTGCTAGTGTAAAGACTAATGATTCTATTGTATTATATTTATATGTACATAGGATATTGGATTTGTTCTGCGTGATTTCTGGAGCAGGTTATTGGTACATTGCAGCTTCCTTGCCAGACAAGTATACCTTGCCATTGTACTGTTATTCATATTCCATATGTTGCATGCATCTTTATTTTCTGTCTTTAGTTCATATATTTTAATTGTTATATAAAATACGTGCGACGGTGTCATCGCGATATGTTTTATTTATGTATTGTATTAACCTTGTTCATGAGACTACCCCATTATCATGTAGCATCTTTAGGTTCATTGGCTATGACACAGTTGTTACACGAGTTGTGAGTCTCATATAGATCACGGACTGGCGTACAGGGTTTGGCCTCATGTACGTATGTGCCGTACGTTAGGGATAACTGTTGTTAGAAACTTTGCATGCTAGTAGACTTGGCAGTTATTAGAGGTCCATGGACATAGCTTATTATAGAACGGTGGTCCCATCCTTGTCCTTGTTTGGTTGCAGGATTGGACTAGGGTTCTAAGAATAGGCTATGAACCAAATTGTGTCATGGATATGACATGCTTAAAGCATGGGGTGGGGAGAATAACAAGTACCGCATTTGAGCTCCTTTGCACTTTTTTTCTATTGTGCGGCCGGATTCTCCGCTGGAGATACGGGCGGTGATGACCACTATATATTATATTATTATCAGGCGGGCCTCCGGCGTTCGAAAGTTGTCGTGCCTTTGTAGGCCCCTGGATCTCCGATAGAGAACCATGCCAAATCCCAGGTTTTCAGCCAGATAGCTCACTTGTGGGGAAAGTTGTTCTTAACTGCATTCACTTAGATGGTTAGGCGACCCCATTGGATATTTATTTTAGTACTTTATTGGCATGTGTTTAAGTATCTTGTTATGTCCCTCTGAGGACCTGGTCCCCTGCCAGGTGTATTTGTTTTTTAGTATTCGCAGGAGCGCAGATTCGGATGAATACCTATGCTTCGTGGATGTCTTCTCTTCGAGCCGTGGTTGATAGCTAGTATTCTTATATTGTGTTATTGTGTTATACTCATATTCTATTTGCTCTTATATTCGGGTTGGGTGGATTTGTTTCCATCCAACTATCCTCCTTAGATACTTCTTATTGAGATCTAGTTTCATAGATACTGGTTATATATTTATATTGATTTTCATGGATGAGATTTAGATTATACCCTGTGACTTGTGACATATATTATACCACTTGTGGATTTGATATTCATAATACAGCGTACGTATGGATTTGGTTTCCATATATTAGAGTTGCCATATCCATGCGGCTGGCATGCTTATGTGTCCTAGTCCTACGTATTTTTGGGACTGGGGCGTGACATATTTTTGTGGTGGCCCATGCAGGTCAAGAGCATATTGTCTCGGTTACGTTACTGTACCGAACAAGCCTGCACATAGGACTAGAGTATAGGATCTCATCCATAATTGACTATGATTCATCTTCCTCCTCTCTGTTTATTCGAACAATTGTATCCTGCTTGATTCCTGTACTTCCCTAATAAGTTTCTTGAGTATATATAGCCTTCTACTAGAATATAGGAACCCATGTTATTAGGATGATAATTAGAGTAGCACACATATTAAGAATACAACGAGAATATAGACACACCACTAAGTTTAGAATATCTAGTGAACCCTAGAATTCCTTATATTTAGATTGGTATACCATTACCCCTTGATGTATTAAGAAGACTTGAGAGTAGTATAGACACTACTAGAGATAGTTAGAAGTTTTACCATAATGTTTGACCCTAGTATTGAGGAACCAATGGAGAACCAATATTGAACATTAGGACTGAACCTAACCTTCATAATTGGATAGCATTAGAGAACTATAAAACTTAGATCATTGTCTTATTATTAGTAGACAACACCTTAGGAAGCCTAGAGGAATGTAATTAACACTTTTTCCTTGATCATACCTCGAACATAGCAACTAGCATACCACTCCCCCTTAGAAAACCATGATGCTATCTAGAGCCCTCTATTTTAATTTTATATGTTGTTCCTCTGCGGCCTTAACGTTCGCTAATTGTGCGATGACTAAAAATTACATTTTTCTTTTCTTTATTTTTTAACTCGTGCCATCTGACACTTTTGATTATAGACCAAGTGATTTTATTCTATTTTAGGATACATATAGCTTGTTAGGATTTTAGTTGTTACTCTTAAATTTTTGAATTATATGATTGGTAATTAGAACTTGACAGTTTAAGTTATTATTGTAGATTATGACCTAATGATTACCCCTTAGTTTTAAGTCGCGTAACTTGTACCCCACCTCAATATAAGTTATATCCCCTTTTCCCTTGAGGCTAGTAACTCTTCTATCCTTACTATTGACACTTGTTCTATAAGCACTATGACTAAGGCTTAAGACGACCATGACCTATGTAATATAAGAGGATACCCTAATAAGTACCAAGACCCCTTCTCGTAGACCTTAACAGGAGTTTCTACGGTATCCTTAAGACAATTACAGTATTAGTTTAATTCTTTTAAGTTGGGTAGTATGCCTCACAATCTAGTATCACATAGTCCACTTGACCCATCGAGGTAGTGTAATTGAATGACATTAATTATATGCTAGCATTAGACGACAGCGTTTATTCAGACGGTAGAAATTAGAGGTACATGCCCTATTTGGTCGACTAGCGACTTAGACAAGGAGGTTGTATGATAACTGTAGAGATTGTAGAGTCTTTTGTTATTGTTGCTTATGTTGTTTTTGGTTTTTTGCAAACCTGAATTATTTATAACTTCTCTCATCATAATCTAGCGTTATATTTTCTGTGCTACCTCGAATTATGCTGCTATTATAGCCTAGTTTTTGCAAGCTTATTCTTTATCGAGCTTGTTCATGACATATATGTTATTGGGGCCTGATCAACCATACTAATACAAATTATCTAATCAGGATCAGTGCATTATAGTCTAGCTAGACATAGTGCGCTTGATTTGCCCTTCGCAATACTATTTTACGTGGATTGAGATGTATAATTGACCAGTAGACAAATATACTTGCCCTCTAGACATGTCTATCTGAGCGTATCGTATCGGCTATATAACTGTACTAATACAAACATGCGAACGAAGAATTATCAAAATAGAATTTTAATCCACAACTGCTTTAACAATTCCCATTTGACTTCTTTAAACGCCTTGATCCGATACTTCTATTCTATTACCTCACCCTTGAACTCTTTATTATTGATCTCCGTCTTCCCTTATTTCGGAAAGACGAAACCTCATGCTTAGTATAAATTTGATATACAGATAGTACTAGATATACCCCACATGCCAATTGTATTGTTCGGTGACTATCTTTTATAAACGACTAAGGGAATATCATAGATGATATGTTTGAGGATTCAATCGCATGATTAAATAATTTGGGGCATAAGCTTTCTTAAGGTATATAGCCTTATGTAATAGATGGGTAAATTCTAAGTTGGGTAGCAGTGCATTATCAACTCAAGAGGAATTTCTTTTAGATTGTGATCGAGTAAGATTAGATTGGGAGAGGTTCAAGCCATTTTAATTTTGAGAATTTTAGAAGAATGACTAAGATGATGAGGATTAATGAATTTTAAAAATCTTGATATTGAGGACCCAATATTTATACCTTAAGTACATGATTTAAATTTTGAACAATGAAGGTAGAATTTCAGACTTGAACATTGGTGGACTGCATTTAAATTATTTTTTAATTTGATGATTTAAATTAAGAATTAAAATTTGATGGTTGGACTACCTATTTGAAATATTGAGGATATGAATAGAATTTAAAAAGTTGAAGAATACAAAAATTTATAGTGAAAATAGGAATAATATTGGACTCGAATTACTTCTAGAGGAGATTATGATAGTTGGAGATCGTGAGGTAAAATTTGATATGGGTTATTTAAATCTTGAAGATATTATATGGATTCAATTTAAATTTGGGTATTGATGAGTTGGAAAAGTGATAAGAGATTACAATAGGTTGAATTTTGATTTGAACAATGATTATCTTAATTTTGAAATGATCGCGATAGATTTGAATAGATTTTGTTATTTAAATTTTTAGAAGAGATTACGATTGACGTACCTTATGTACGAATGTGAAGGATTTAACAAATTATTCCTTATTTTAATTTTGAGGACAAAATTGTTTTAAGTTGGGTAGATTGTAAACTCCCTCATCCAAAATAGGTATTTTGTGTATATTTTATATTATTATATTTATTATAAATATTGAATTAATTTAGAGTATTCTCTTAGTTAATTAGAATTTTTTTTTTTGTATATTTACTTATATAAATATTTATTTAGAATTATTTTAGGCTATTTTAGATTATTGGGATTTTTCCATAATTTTTAGTTAATTAAAAACTAGTAACACTAATTTTCTAGGACTTTGAAGAATTTATTTTATGTTCAAACTTAATTAAAATATCCTAAACTTTTATTTTAGGTTCTAAATAATAAAATATATTTTCTAGAATTTTTTGGGAATTTTTTGATTATTTTTAGCATTTATTTTGAGTTAATTATGAAAAACTGAATTAAAAACTAATTTCTGAAAAAGGAAACCCAAAAAATAATTATTCCTGCCCAGTCAGCAAACGAGGGCCCACCTGTCAGCCTCCTGCAGTGAACAAGACCGGGCCCTCCTGTCAGTGGCCGCTAGGTGGGTGTGGGTGCGCCAAGTCGAGCCGAGCCGAGCCGCGTCCTAGTCCGAGTCGGACTCAGCTGAGCTGAGCCGCGTGAATATCTGACCGTCCGATCTGAGCGGGGAGCCATGGATGGCTGCCACGTGGCTCTTTCCGAGCCGCGGCTGCACTCTCTCTCCTCTATATATATATAATAGTTTAAGTTATTTTCTAGGGTTTTTCATGAGCCGATTTTTGGAGAATTGCCATCTAGGGTTCCTTCATCTTCCAGAAGCCATTGCGCATAGCTCCAGACTCCAAATGAGGCCTAGTTTCTTGAGTTAGAAAGATATTGAGGTTAGATTTCTGATTATATAAATTTTTTTTCGAAATTATTAGTATTAAATTCTGGAAAATTTGTAGAGCACAGCATGTCCGAAAATAGACGTGTTTCGATATTTTCGCAATTTCGGGAGAACCCGGAATCAGAATTACGAACCTTTTAAAGTTTCGGAAAGCTAATGTCGAGATCATCGACATATATTTTTCCCAAAATTTAATTCGAAGTATTTATATAGTGTTTATTCTGTAGAACTTCTAGGTTAGAATTTAAACATCGGTGCACAATACAAAATTTGTATGTGCCATAATTCCCAAACGAATTTGAATTCGGATGAGCTATAAATTCTAGTATGTTTTTGATACTGAAATCTACAGGAAATCATGCATGAAAGTCAAGTTTGTGTTGGTTGACTTTTTGGTCAACAGATCGCCTCGATTTGCGTGCCATGAGTCTCGAGTTGATAAAATTCAGTTTCTTTGGACAAAATTTAGGAATTAACATAAAAATCAGAATAATAAGATTAAAATGAGATTTTAGAGTAATTATTCCAAAATTAAATAAATTAAAATAAATTATCTTTTGACGTGATAAATTTGTAATACATAGGCTATTTGGACTGTGACTTGGACTCTGATTCATACCAGCAGCAGAACCCCAGGCGAGTACATTCTCTGACAGTATTCCAGTAGGACGTAGTATTTAGCCACCACGGTTAGTTTACATCAGACCCTGAGTCGGAGAACCCAACGCGCGTTCGTACATTTATATGTACGCAAATATTATTCAGTTTATTATATATATTTATGTACGTAATTACTATATGTATTCCAATAATTATGTAAATAAATTGCTAGTTATATTATTATATAAATATGAATATATATGTAAGTAAATGTTAATTGATAATTATGACTAAATATTCAGACTGTACGACCCTAGGACACCGTGGACTATCCCATACTTACCTTGACCATGTTGACCCTAAGAACTTGTGAATTTGTCTGCCTTGCGTACATTAACGTACTGGCATAGACACCTGTCAGTTGACTGACTGATTTCGTACAGTACTTGAAGACACGACACCCGCGTAATTCAACACGTAATTGACCGTGTTAGATGACTATTGTTACCCCTAGTATACCCTCTGAGTCCAGTGTAAATGTGGTTGTGTATGTGCTAGTGTAAAGACTAATGATTCTATTGTATTATATTTATGTGTACATAGGATATTGGATTTGTTCTGCGCGATTTCTGGAGCAGGTTATTGGTACATTGCAGCTTCCTTGCTAGGCAAGTATACCTTGCCATTGTACTTTTATTCATATTCCATATGTTGCATGCATCTTTATTTTCTGTCTTTAGTTCATATATTTTAATTGTTATATAAAATGCGTGCGACGGTGTCGTCGCGATATATTTTATTTATGTATTGCATTAACCTTGTTCATGAGACTACCCCATTATCATGTAGCATCTTTAGGTTCATTGGCTGTGACACAGTTGTTACACGAGTTGTGAGTCTCATATAGATCACGTACTAGCGTACAGAGTTTGGCCTCCTGTACGTGTGGGCCGTGCGTTAGGGATAACTGCTGTTAGAAACTTTGCATGATAGTAGACTTGGCAGTTATTAGAGGTCCATGGACATAGCTTATTATAGTACGGTGGTCCCATCCTTGTCCTTGTTTGGTTGCAGGATTGGGCTAGGATTCTAAGAATAGGCTATGAACCAAATTGTGTTATGGATGTGACATGCTTAGAGTATGGGGTGGGGAGAACAACAAGTACCGCATTTGAGCTCCTTTGTACTTTTTTTCTATTGTGCGGCCGGATTCTTCGCTGGAGATACGGGCGGTGATGACCACTATATATTATATTATTATCAGGCGGGCCTCCGGCGTTCAAAAGTCGTCGTGCCTTTGTAGGCCCCTGGATCTCCAATAGAGAACTATGCCAAATCCCAGGTTTTCAGCCAGATAGCTCACTTGTGGGGAAAGTTGTTCTTAACTGCATTCACTTAGATGGATAGACGACCCTATTGGATATTTATTTCAGTACTTTATTGGCATGTATTTAAGTATCTTGTTATGTCCCTCTGAGGACCTGGTCCCCTGCCAGGTGTATTTGTTTTTGAGTATTCGTAGGAGCGCAGATTCGGATGGATACCTATGCTTCGTGGATGTCTTTTCTTTGAGCCGTTGTTGATAACTGGTATTCTTATATTGTGTTATTGTGTTGTACTCATATTGTATTTGCTCTTATATTCGGGTTGGTAGTGGATTTATTTCCATTCAACTATCCTCCTTAGATACTTCTTATTGAGGTCTAGTTTCATAGATACTGGTTATATATTTATATTGATTTTCATGGATGAGATTTAGATTATACCCTGTGACTTGTGACATATATTATACCACTTGTGGATTTGATATTCATAATACAGCGTACGTATGGATTTGGTTTCCATATATTGGAGTTGCCATATCCATGCGGCTGGCATGCTTACGTGTCCTAGTCCTACGTATTTTTGGGACTGGGGCGTGACAGAGCGTGCTTAGTGCTCAGGTAGTCGACGATCTTATGGAAGACGCTGGGGCTCCAGATTAGATTATCGACGAAGGGATAGGGAAATATCCTGCAGGCACTAAGGCCTATAGTTATCTGAGGGATTATCGCAGGCCTCTGTCCAAGGAAGCTCAACTGGCTGGCTTCCTCTCTATATGGCTGCGCCGACTGGTGGTATCCGGCATTGCATCTGCGGACCGCATTCATCGCAACATGCTATGGCCTGCAGTGCATCTGGTGTTCGGGGCAAGACTGGATTTGCTCCCTGCCATGGTGTGCCGCATACAAGCTGGCCTCAGGGCCATGATCGATGGGCTGCTTGTCGATGAAACTCGGCCTGATAGCTTTCCCCGGGTATAATTACCGTACCTGTATTTGATGGGATGGTTAATTCTCCATAACCCCAGGGTGATGTCTTCCGGCTCTGGCAGTAGTTCAGGGGGTAATTTCTTGCTGAATTACAAGAATTCCTCCTGGAACGTGACCACAATTTTAGACTGCCGGCGGGTACTAAATTTCGGTCACAGCTGGAAGCTCTTCTGCACTGTCCCCTCTGTACATCTCAATCAACAAGGGAGCAGGCTTCAGGACGTAGGCGAAGGGAGGACCGTTCTCTCTCTTGAAGCTTTTAATTGGTTGGTCTGTATTAGACCTTCCCATTTATTGTACAGAAGTGAGGATCACTGCTTCTTGGAACCCTATCTGCCTAGTCGGTTTGCCAGGCAGTTTGGGTACGACCAGTTGCATGTGGGCAATGCTGTCACCAGCTTCAGGTCTAGGGGGGACTTATCGATGGAGCGAGAGGGTGGCGATACTTCATCATGGGTTGCACTGAAGTAACTTTTACTGTGCCCGCGACTTCGCTCTCCATGGAGCTGCACATCCTTCATTCGTATGCCCAGTTCTATGTGGCAACCAATACCTTTTATCGCAATTTTGACATACATGGAAGTTTTAGGGTGCCCTCCTCCAAGTCCGCAGGGAGATACAAAATCCCCTCAGTTTCCTCCGATGATGGTGAAGATTCCGTCAATCCAGATGAACCTTTGTTGGCAGTACCGAGGGGTAAAATACCTCCGCCTGCAGGGCCTCTGGTCATCTCTGGTAAGCGAAGGGCTCCTGCTCCGAAGGAGACTTCCCCTCATAAAAAGAAGAAGAAGACGGTTAGTCGTCCTCTCAGGATTCCCGGCCATGAGGCTCCTAGGGATGATCCTGCTGTCTCCCCTGTCGGGGACGATCCTTTCATTGGAGGTTCCTCGCCTTTTAGAGAGGGAACCTCTACAGTCCCGGCTGGTGGTGCCGGAGGATCTTCACTTGAGGCCGCTGTCGTTGCTACCACTTCAGGTAGTGGTACGAGATCGCCTTCGGGGCCGAGCCGAATAAGGATACCTTTATCCTGACCAGCAACGGAAGAAGCCCCTGCTGTGTCTGTAAGTATGCCTAGCGAGATTCCAGCCGATGAGCCTCGGTTGGATTTTGACGAAGACCTGGAAGAATATTTGCCAGTATCGGTTGACACACCACCTTCTCCAGGTATGACAGCTCGTTTAGCATCATTAAGACATGATTTAGCTTAACTGGCTGCCGATGCGACATATATACCATCAGCCATGGGTAAATGTTGTCTTTACGCCTCTTTTAGAAAGATTAACATCGTTTTGATATTAACTTTCTTTTGTCTTCTTTTCAGGGGAAGACATCTGCGGGGAGGGCAGTGTTGACGCGCCTTTTGGCTCTGTTTCAGCTCCTGGCGATGACATAGAGGTGCCCGACTTTGAAGAGGAAGCATTTTCGGGTGCCGGCTTACCTGAAACAGCTCCGCTATCTCGAGAGGAGGATGAACCTGTCGTTACGACGATACCTCCTTTGAGTACGCCAGCCATTCCGTCTGTTGTTGGCGCATCTTCCTTTGTCGCACCATCTGTCGAGGCGACGACTGTGGCAACATCGTCAGCGGTCGTTCCTGGAGGGAGGTTCACCAATATTGCAGCTACTCCCAGTGTTCATTCGGATCTAGTCATGCTGACTGAGCAGTATACTAGTATCTTCTACACCACCTTGAAAATGCTAATATCAATGGTGTTGGAGAAGAACCTAAGCTTCGAGGCTCTGAGGAGGTCCTCTCGGTTGGCGATAGTGCCGATCAGAGAATTCAACGACATTGGGGTAGCTGACACACTGGAGGAGATAGTTAATGGTTTGGAGCAACCCATTAACGAATGTCTGCAGCTATCTCGAGGTAGCATTGACGGTCTTGTTCAAGCTAGGTATGACTCCCTGACTGTAGAGCTTGCTGGGCAAATGGAAGCTCTGGACAAATCCGTCCAGGAACATCAGCAGGAAATGGATCAGGGGCGTGCCGAACTGGAGTATGTCATTCCTCAGCTGACTCAGTGCGAAGTTGACTATAAGAAAGTGACAGCAAGGGTCCGCAGATTGAGAGATGAACTCGCTCAAGCGGAGGAAGAGGCTGTCCCTTTGTTGGCCTCTTGAGATGTGCTGAAGCATCGAATGGAGACCGCTCAGCAGGACCTGACGCATGTGGGTGTCATCCATGCAGGTTTGGTACATGCTCGGTCCGAGCTGTCTACTTTGAACAATGATGCAGCAAGGTTGGAGCGGGCTCGCGCTGACGTCTTGAACTCCAGGGATGAGAGAATGACTGCTCTGGCACGGCAGATCCGCGACTTAACTGCTCCCCCCAAAAGATGTACTTTTTGCTTTTCAATGTAATTTTGCTCTTTCTGGGAATAATAAAGAGGCTTTCATCTGACTTTGTGGACCCATTATTTTGGATTATAAATGACAGGTTTGGGTGAAAGTGATATCAGAGGTAATATGGACGTGATATACTCTCGGTAAGCTTTAGCTGGACATATCTATTCAGAGGTTATATGGACATGATAGAATATGCTCCAACTAAAATTGTTTTGGAAGTAGTATTGTCAGAATGAGATTTTTGCCATATTCCACTTGAGCGAAGGAGGTTAAGGATAGTACCTCTTCAGAAATTTGCCGTTGATAGGAGCCATTAATAGATCTCTGTTAGGCTTGGCCAACCTGTAAGCACCGTTTGAGAACGTCGTCTCGATCACATAAGGGCCCTCCCATTTGGGCTAGAATTTACCCTTACTCTTGTGAGTAAGAATCATCGGCCTTCTCACAGCTAAAACTAGCTCACCAACTTTGAACACTCTTTCCTTTACTTTTTTGATTAAAAGATCTGGAAATGCGTGCCTGGTAGAACGCGATGCGCTGTTGAGCTTGGAGGCGTTTCTCGTCTAATCCTTCTAACTCTTGAAGCCTTAACAGGTCATTCTTTTTTTGAGTCAACTTATTAGCCACAACTATCCTGAGTGACGGAATTTGGATTTCGATGGGGAGGACTGCTTCACTCCCGTAGACCAATGAGAATGGGGTACAACCTGTCGGTACTCGTACCGTTGTGCGGTATGCCCAGAGACATTCTCCTAGCTTCTTATTCCAATCCCTCTTGTTCGAAGAGATAAACTTTTTCAAGAGTTTGATAATGGTTTTGTTGAAAGCTTCCGCCAAACCATTAGCAGTAGGATTATATGCAGTAGAGGCCACATTTTGTATCCAATTTTTATCGCAAAATCGATAAAACACTTGGCTGATGAACTGAGGCCCATTGTCATGAATTATCCTTCGGGGTATCCCAAAGCGATAAATGACATGATGCTTGATGAAGCTGATCATATTAGATGTCTTCACCTCAGCAAGAGGGATCGCCTCTGCCCATTTGGAGAAATAATCCGTGATGGCCAGTATGAACCGGTGACCCTGGAAAAAGACGAGTGAATAGGACCAATGATATCCATACCCAATGCTTCGAAAGGCCAGGATGCAACCGTAGGATGCAGATATTCAGGAGGTTGATATATAAAGTCTGCATGAACCTGACAGGCTTTGCATTGTCTTGCATACTTTATTGCATCTGTGATCATAGTAGGCTAGTAATAGCCCATTCTCCTGATGCGATCCTGTAGCTTAGGATCGGGTTGATGCGCTCCGCATACGCCGTCATGAGCTTCACGGATGATCCGCTGTGCCTCGTCATCGGAGAGACATCTCAATAGCAGTCCGTCGTAGGTACGGCGATATAGACATTGTGAAGAAGCATCATGATAGAAGCGTAAGGATCATCTTTTGACGGTTACTGCTTCTTTAGGGTCCTCCGGTAAGATTCCGTATGCCACGAAATCTATAAAGGGACTTCTCCAGTCTCTCTTGGGAGGATCTGTGTCCACAGCGTAGCTGCGTTCTATGTGAAAGTTATTTTTCACACAGAATAAATCTCTGTTAAGAAGGATCACCGAATTCTGCCTTCTTATAGGAATAGCTAAATCTGCAGCTAGACTGGCTAGGGCATCAGCTTCCAGATTTTGAGATCGAGGCACATGCTCTAGGAAGAATTCTTTGAATGTCATGGCTATCTCAACCGTTGCTTGGTGATAGGGATGAGGTCTGGATTCCGGACTTCATATATTCCTCTTACTTGATTGACGATCAGCAAAGAATCACCGAAAGTTCCAGAGATTCGACGCCCAATTCTTTAGCGACTTGGAGCCCGATTAGTAGAGCGTTATACTCTGCCACATTATTGGAACATGGCTCGCTAAGAAAATATGCTCGGTAGATGACAAGCTTATCAGGAGTAACCTGGAGGCACCATCGAAGAATAGTTGCCATGCATCAATTTCCATTGCAGAATTACATTATGCAACTTCGTCGGGAATATCCTCGTATAGCTTGGAGGTCTCCGGGATCGGATGAGCAGCTAGGAAATCAACCAATGCTTGGCCTTTGATGGACTTCTGAGGGACGTACACCATGTCATACGGTGTTAATAACATCGCCCAAGTAGCGAGTCAAGAATTAAGAACACTTGGCTTGTTCATCAGTACCCGAAGAGGATTGATCTTGGAGATAATATGGATAGTCTGGCCTGTAATATAGTGTCGTGTCTTCTGGATAGCGAACATCAGAGCCAAGCATTCTTTCTCCACTGGATTGTACCGGTGTTCAGCTCCGACCATCATCCTACTCAGGTAGTAGATAGCCTGTTCATGACCCACATCGTTCTTCTGTGCGAGAAGAGCTCCTAGAGAATGATCCATTGCTCGAACATACAACAAGAATGGTCTTCCTATGACGGGAGGCACCAGAACTGGAGGGTTAGTGAGGTAGCGTTTGATATCATTAAACGCTTGCTGACAGGCTTCGTCCCATACGAAGGATACACCTTTCTTCATGAGACGAGAAAAAGGCTGATATTTCCCAGAGAGGTTGGATATGAATCTCCGGATATAAGCCAGACGACCTTGAAATCCCCTGAGCTCTCTCAGATTACGGGGTGGTCGCATTTCTAAGATGGCCTTGACTTTATCAGGGTCCACTTGAATGCCTTTAGCGGTAATGACAAATCCCAGGAATTTGCCACTAGATACCCCCAAAAAGGACTTTGTAGGATTCATTTTGAGCTGATGTTGGCGCATCAACTCGAACACTGTCTTCAAGTCTTGGATGTGATTATCCTTGAGGCGGCTTTTGACAGCTACATCGTCCACGTAATATTCTACTATTTTGCGTAAATGCTCATGGAATATGTTACTCATAGCCCATTGGTACGTAGCCCCGGCATTCTTCAATCCGAAGGGCATGACCGTATAGCAATATACCCCCAGTGGTGTCCGGAAGGCAGTATGCTTCTCGTCTTCAGGATGCATCTTGATTTGGTTGTATCCTGAAAATCCGTCCATGAAAGACATGCGTTCAAAACTGCATGTATTGTCGATCATGACGTCTGTAATGGGAAGAGGAAACTCATCCTTGGGGCAGGCTGTGTTCAGATCTCGGTAATCGATAAAGATACGTACTTTCCCATTTTTTTTCATGACCGGGACAACATTGGCAACCCAGTCAGGATGTTGTTCTTTTCGGATGAAACCATAGGCTATCAACTTCTTGATTTCAGCTTTGATGGTGTCCATCATATCCGGACGGAACCGACGTTGGTACTGCTTCACAGGCTTCGAATCGGGCAATATATTGAGTTTATGAGTAGCCACCTTTGGATCAAGACCTGGCATATCCTCATAATTCCATGCAAAGACGTCGATATATTCTTTTATCAGCTGGATAATTTCTTCCCTTTCTTCTTCGGAAAGATTATTACTGATAAATATCGACTTTGGCGAAAGTTTATCCCCAACATCGATCCAGATAACTTCATCTTCAGTGGGAGGTTCTCTCTGCTCGAACCGGAGTTCCCATTGTGTATCCATTTGTTGAGCCCAAGAGTCATTCTCAAACGGTTCAGATTCTTGTTCGTCTGCTTCGAAGAAATCTGTCAATATCGTATTTACTGATAATGTTCGCTCGAGAGCATGAGATGAGCCGGAGGGCAGCGAGCCGTTTTGAGAAGAGGAAAAGATATCCTCGTTTGACTCAGAAGTTGCAAGGGAGGTGGTATACCCTAACCCAAAATAAGTTCGTTGACAGTAGGGATCACCGTGCAGCGGCATTCGTCTGCCTTTCCCGTAGTTGAGGCCTGGTTCCAGCTTCAAGTCATAACCCATACTTTGTATAATCTTCAAAGCTTGCGGGCTGTATCTGTGAACCTAAATTTTACCAACATCGTCATCGGGAGAATCCTCTTGTACAGTCGGTCCATTGTGCATGAGGCCGAAGACTATTGAACGCTGACTGCTGCAAGTAGGCGGTGTAGAAGCATGAAAAATACGCCGGATAGCTATACGCAGCATATTGATGCAGAGTAGCGTAAACAGAGGCCTTCAAAGCCATCAAGCGTGCAACAGAGCTTTTTTCGCTAAACACAGCGTGAAATATAAGCTCAAAGGAACATCCGCGTAAGGCAGTACGTCCAAAGCCGCTTCAGCGTAAACATGGTGCTTCATCGACTCCTGGGCGTAAAACCCATCCTCTCTCAACGCAGCATTGAAGTGTACGAGAGACGCTTCGTATTCTCCGAAGTGAACTTGTCAGATCCTGCAATGAACCTGTCAGATCCTGCAATGAACCTGACGTCTGGACTTATGACAAAGAGATACTGCTCGACTACCCAGACGATGGCTATAATGATGGTACAGCACTGCGACCCAGGCTGTCATTTACCGCCATCTCCTTTGCGTAAACTGCTTTTACGTGCACGAAGGGATACGCTGCCTTGTTTTACACAGGCAGACATGAGCTGTTTACGCTCTGCAGTAGACAAACCGCCTGCCACATCAAAAGCTGCACTCCGTACGGGGCTCGAGGCATGTCTCTACGTCCAATGCACAGAGCGATGACAGTTGCTCGAGGCACGTCTCTACGTCTAATGCACAGAGCGGTGACAGTTTCTCGAGGCACGTCTCTGCGACTGATGCACAGAAGGGCTGCAGACCTTCAAAAACACGCCTCTGTATTTAATGCATAGGATGGTGGCAAATCTCTGCATTTAATGCAAGAGATTTGATTATATCTTCAAAAGCCATAATTTTGGCTAAGACGTCCACATCAGCACTCTGGCACGGTACACAGCGGCTTCTACGCCCATTCATCTCCTGTGCTCACTCGGCTTCTACGCCCACTCGGCCTCTATGACCACTCGACTTCTACGCCTATTTCGGCTTCTATGCCTACTTGGCTTCTACGCCATGGTGACAGACATTGGCTTCTACGCCCACCTCTTCTACACGAGGGATACCTACCTACGTGGCTTCTACGCCATGATCTTCGTAGCGATTATACGCGTTTTGTCCCTTAGTTGGACTCTCGTCACACGCTCATTCAAAGGATCATCTATACGCAGGCATTGGTTATTTTAACCGTTGTGTAAAAGGGTATTGTACTTTCTACTACTCGGTTTCTACACCGACGGAGTGGTCACTGTCACTAAAACTCTATAAATAGAGACCTCTATCAATGAGGAAAAGGGAGGTCGAAGAAATAAAAGGTCGGAAATTGGTCAAGAAAACCAATATCAGATCCAAGGTCGAACTTCCAAGAAAGATCGAACCAGAGGTCAAGAGAGAGAGAGAGAGAGAGAGAGAGAGAATCCGGAGCTCAGGCAAAGAGTAGGGATCGACGACTTTGGCATCGTGCATCCACCCTCTTCTGCAACCTTCGAAGCTGCTTCCTGTCTTCTACGGTACTTCTTCATTATCGTGTGGTCCAAGGGCTAAAGTGTAAACCCCCTGAATTTTCAAAATTTTAAAAACTGGATTTTTCACAATTTTCTGGAATTTTCTGGGATTTTTCTGTAAATTAAAAACAGGGTTTTAATTATTCAATGATTTTTAATTGATAATAAACAGTATTAAAATATTATGAAAATAATATTTTTGGATGTAAAATGAAAAACTGGACTTAGGGCAATTTTTCTGGAATTTATCGGGCCCCGGACCTATTTTTTAAATGCCTAAAAAGTATTTATTCATTTAATTAATTATTTAATTAAATACTGATATTATTATTATTATTATTATTATTAGTTACTTATTTTTTTTATTTCCTTTCCTCCGGCCCGCGGCCCGTTGGGCCAGCCCGGCCCAACCCAACTCGAGGCCCAGCCCAGCCCAGCCTAGCGGGTCGGGCGGGTCGGCCAGACCCGAACCCGACCCGACCCGGCTGACCCCCACTCCCCACGAACCCTCGGCTGCCCGAGTCCGGCGCCGCTCCGCCCGGGCCGCCCGCCGCATCCACCGGCCTCCCCTCCGCGCACCCCGCCACGTCGGCCACGACCCCGCCTTTCTCGGCCTGCCGCAGCTCCGCCCCGCCCTATTTATATCTCCCCCTCCGCCGTCTCCAGCTCCCCGAACCGCCACCGCCACCACCCGCTCAGGCCTCCACCACCGCGCCGCCCTCTCCGCCGACGCCACCGGACCGCGCCCAGCCCCCTCCTTCTCCTCCCCTCCCCTTCGTCTCCGGCGACGGTCGCTCGACAGCAGCAGCAGCTAGGGCAGCTGCTCCCCGCGCCTCCGGCCGCAGTGCTCGCCGCCGCCGCCTCCGCTCGAGCGCCGCACTCGCCGAGCTGCCCCGGCCCTCCGCCGCAGTCCAGCAGTCTCCCTCCGCCGCGTGCCGCCGGAGCCCTAAACCCTAACCCTAATTCCTTTTTCGTGTCGGACACAGGACACTGTGTCGTGTCGGACACGATTCGCCCCCGGTTTTTTGGGTCCCCTTCAGGTGCGTGTAACTTTTTGCTCGTAGCTCCGTTTTCGATTCCGCAAATTGCGTTGCGAAGCCTGTATGACCCTCTCGGTGTCCGGACAAACCGTTCGGGGCATCGCGTCCTGTGGTGATCGCACACCGCGATCCAAAAACAGGAAAAATCAGACCCTGTTTCACCCCGGAACTGAGTACGCCCCGCCAAACGGGACGACTTGGTCGCGTGCGGTCTTCACAGATACGTGCGCCTCATCGATACGGACGTGTGAGAGTTCGCGGAAGCTGATTCGGGAGTGCGTGCACCCCGGAATCAACGCGTATCCGCGGACATCGCTCCGTATCCGCCTTTTCTGTAATTCACCCTAACTTTGTGTACACACATCGGATTGAAACGAAACTTGCGCCATCGGACTCGTAGTGATACGCTGGTCCTGTGACCCAAGTTTGGTTCGATTCTGAGAACGTTGACGAAATCGCGTGTCATGGGCCCTACAGGCCCCGCTCGACGGGCGATTTTGTGATCGGCTCATCGAAATTCATTTCTGAAAGTTCCGTTGGGTTCGTATCAGCGTTTCTGACCTGTTGACACTGAGTTTGGTAAATTTGGAGACCGTTGACCCTGACGCATTTTTCGGTGCAAAGCGGGCCCACCGGTGGACCCCGTTTTGGCCCGAAACTGCCGTTTCTGCCCTTGTCTCCAAATTGGACCCAAGGACAGGCGTTTCTAGCTGATTGATATTTTATGGATCTGATGGTGATGTTTGTTTCAGCAACCGGAGTACCGTCTGCAATTCCCGCCGCAGTCAGAGCCGTAAACATAGCCGGAACCACAGGCAAGTGTACCTTGCCAGACCCTGTAGCTTGCTAATTATTTTCTGGACTTAATCATGCAATAAGGGACAAATAAAGCCTGCCAAATCTCAGTAATTCTTGACATAGTACTTTACTTGATTTCTTGTGAATTAAATATAAACATGTTTTAACTGCTTGACCTAGGAGACGTGTGATGTACTTAGTGTCCGATCATAGTCGGGTGCCAACGCCGTACGCGGGGTTGTGTAACGTCACATAGACATGGATATCGAGACCCGATAATTCTCGTACTTGTCCTATCAAGTACACCAGAACCCAGGACACTTGACACTATTTCATGAGACAGAGTCTTCCTGAGACATTCAAGGTGATTCTGTATAGGATGCATGTTATAGGACATAGACTTTACATTCTTAGACATTTTTCATAGCTACCAGACTTGCTGCATTAGTTATAATCCCGCTGACATGGACATGAGACGTTATGGTCATGGCTTGCGTGATTACATTGGGTGGGGAGAGACACACAGACTACAGGCTGATATTATATATATATAACATAGTATATATCATAGTGAAATTCATAGTTATTGCCGCTACCGGCTCCCCGACACAGAGCTTGTAGTGGCTTCAGCCTGAGATCTAGTGCTGCTCTCATATTGCATATCACATAGTTGGTTACTTAGTTTACCCTGCTGATTATCTTATTGCTGCACTGATATTCATTTGGCTTGAGTTTTTTTGTACCTTGCTATGTCCCCTGAGGACCTGGAATGGATGATGTCCCCAGGTACAGCTGAAGAGAACTACCCAGAAGTGTACGGTACCGGAGCACTCCTCGGAACAGAACCAGGAACAGAGGACGAGATAGTGGCCGAAGACTTCTCTTGAGCGCCGGCTTCAACTACTCTGTATTTATATTTTCCAGCATTTTATTTCCTGTCTTTTCTTAATTGTAACAGAATAATTCTCGGATTTGTTTCCCGAGATAACCTTATTTGATATTGCATATTTATTTCCATTGCATTATTTCTGGCAATTAATCTGTCTATTTCAGTGGATGAGATTAGAATTACCTGAGACTTGTAACATATTACTGCTAGACTACAGCTTAAGCATGCCCTGATGGATCCATTAAATTGGGTTGTCCATCGGTGCGTGCTGCTGGCCATTGCTCACGTGCTCAGTCCCTCGGCATTTTGGGACTGGGGCGTGACATAAAGTGATCGACTGCAGATCAGACACCTATAGCAATATTTACCCAGATTAAATAAATTGTACTCCCACATCCTCGTATAGGATCAAATTGTACAAGTTTGTTTGTAAACCAAAGAAGGCGGGTTTTGTGTAAACCCTATCTTGAATACATTTTTATTCTTTCGTTTTCCACCACAAACAAGATGGCGACTCTGCTGGGGACATCTTTCTCTTCTGATGAGGAAGTAATTGCTCAACACGATACGGTATTTGTAGGAACTGTGAAGAAGACACTGGTCGTCCAATTCGACCAGTTTGCCTACGAAGACATGCTTCGAACCGGGGGTAGCCCTCACCCTCTCTCCGTCCAAGACAACAGGAAGCTGCGCAAGGTCTGGATGCCCAAGACCTCCTTTACCATTCCTGTGGACTCTCCGATCTCTCCGATCTCTCCGACCAATGAGGCTGTAGCATTGCTCCCTCTGTGCCCCGCACGTAAAATTCAGTCTTCCGCTACGCGCGGTACAGACAAAACTTCGGGCAAAGCCTCAGCGCTAACCCAAAAGTATCCACTGTGCTCTACGCGTAGAAACCAGTCTCCCGCTACGCGCGGTACAGACAAAACTTCGGGCAAAGCCTCAGCGCTAACCCAGAAGCATCCACTGCGCTCTACGCGTAGAAACTAGTCTCCCGCTACGCGCGGTACAAACAAAACTTCTAATGATGCCTCAGCGCCAAATCGGAAGTACAAATCACGCTCCGTGCGTAAGACAACATCTGACCTCTACGGGAAACCAGATGAGTGCTGTGATTTTCGCAAGGGAAAGCAAGCGGCAGAGTACTCAACTTCTCGGCCTTTACGCCAGCGAGGGAGCAATCTGCCTACCCTCCGGATTACGCGGGAAGCCGACGGCCGACTGAGGACCTCTTTAGCTTTACGCCAGTCTGAGCAAATCTCCAAATTACGCCAGGCGAAGTCCCACGGCGTAAAGCAAGCTCAGGTTGCGGAAAGACACCCTCCCCGGGGATTATCCGCCACCCAGATGGCCAACCTGTTGTACAGAGGTGGCACAGGAAAAACCATGGTGCCCAATCTCCGCTTGCCCACTGATGGGAACAGAAGGAACAAGCTATCGTCTTCTTCTTCTACTCCTCCTGACTTGCGCAAATATCTAATCCAGAAGCGTAAGGAGAGGGGACCTTCCAACATGTCTATTACGCCCCCTAGCGAACAATGTTGTAATAGTCATAAGATTGTGATTGACTGCTGCTGTTCTAAAGCAAAACGGTCGGTTTTTGACCGGTTGAGCTACTCTCTATCTTTGCAGAAAGAAGAGCCCGTGCATGCATCCGTGAACATGGCTTCACACATACCTAGAGGAGGGTCGAGCTCAAGACGTCATCCCTCTAGGCCTCCGAGCCGAAGGAGATTCGAAGACCTCCTCAGGAACACTGAAGCTGGGGTATTCCAAAACACCCATGCAAGGTCACAGCAACCAGCTTCGTGCTCGTCTGATTCTGATGCTGGGGGTCGCCAGTCTCCTGGATCAGATGCTGAGAGTATAGAGTCGACTTCTGCAACGACCTATACTAATCCTTCAATGACGCCCAGGGAAATGGAAGTTTATGCCGTTGAAGATGAACGTGAGGAAGCTTCGCCGTCAGGAAACGCGGAACAACGCATCACTATACTGGAGACATCTCTGAAACAAATATAATCCATAATGGAGAACATGTACCAGATGATGCTAACTCAGCACGCAACTGCCATGGTTCAAGCATCGGTCTCGCCAACTCAGATACATGTGGGGGTGGACTTACCACCATCCAACCCGAGCCAAGAGCCTGCTCTAGATCAAGAGTCAGCAGTTCCTCCGCTTCCTCACTCGAAGAATATATTACCTTCCGTTGGAGTCATGATACAACCAACTCCGCACTACACCATAGTCCCGCTTCCAACTGAAAATTTGATGCAGGCAGTACGGGAGTTGAAAGCCCAGTTTGATGCCTTGAAGCACAAAGATCAGCTCAAGAAACTGGGAATCAACCAGCCTTACCGAGCTATCTGGAAAGAGGTCCCTTTTCCTCCGAGGTAAAAACCTCAGACTATGGCTCTGTTCGAGGGAAAAATATCACCAAGTCAGTACATGAACTATTTCAGTATGATGACGGTGTTGCTACAAGGGAACGACGCCCTCCTCACTCGGGTGTTCAAAGGCTGCCTCTCAGGAGTAGCCTATCAGTGGTACCGTAGCTTGACGGACAACTTCATTACTTCCCTCGAGGACTTCAAAGCTTTATTCTTCATGCGATTCTACGAGGGAGGAATGGACATGTCTATGTCCTCTCTCATCGAAGTCAAGCAGAGGGAAAAGGAGGACGTTCGCACCTTCGTCGAACGTTTTCGTCAGGCCACCTTACAGATGCCTCTAAGAGTTCCAGACTCTGCGTTAGTAGACATTTACAGGAAGAACCTCCTTTCCATAGTCTCGGTATTTACATGACCATATCAGTTCCATGATTGGCCCTCGTTCATCATCTCGGCCGTAGCCGCCGAAGACAACAGTCGCAAGGCATGCAACAATGGCATCATGATCTCCGCCTCTGACAGAGGCAAGAGGTCATCTCCCAACAACGACATTCTCCTGGGGTGTGTAGCATGGGAGAAAGCCGAGATGGGTAATCTTTCGGCATCGTTGGCAGATACAAGACCACACACTCGGCGGGGAAAACCCAGGGTTCTCTCTTGGGCTTCATTTGGGACTGTTTGTCAATCATGTCCCCAAAGAGAAAAGCCGGCTTTATGTACTGATCCCCGTCTATGTACGTCAGGGGCTCCCCATTAATCATGTTCAGCAACGTCCGCTCGTCCTGAGCCGATATCAAGATCTCCCTTCCTTCAGGATACTGGGGTCCGGAGATAGGAAATGTCACGTAAGACAGATCCTCCAGATAGTTTGAGTGCAGCATCGCGGCAGCGGAACCCATCACCTCGGCCAGTGGAGACTCATGCAAGTTAACTGCAAAAGTGCAAGGAAAACACGTCATTACAAATCTTGCAACATAAAAAGACCAAGAAACGACAGTCTGTGCTTTACGCCAAGACTGTACAAAATTTGGTCATTTTACGCCGGAAGTCACATCCAGAAGCGTAATTGGCGGTATACAGTCCGTGCTTTACGCCAGACTGCCAAAATTCTAGTTATTACTCCGGAGATCCCATCCACAAGCGTAAAGCTAAAAATTTATAGTATACACCAAGTTTTCAGCAGTCAGAGCTTTTACGCTCAAAACTACGAAAATATGGAGTTTTTACGCTGGCACATTAGAAATATGGGCGTAAAAGATGAAAACGTCTCCGTGCGTCATCTTCCTCAAAGAGGCTATCAGCACAGAAGATGACCTAGCGCGGTCACGTTCAACGTGTGCGAAGGATTTTTCGTCATTTTTTGTCATCCCAAAGGCTCTACCTCTAAGGCCGGGTGCGCTACTCGTCGGCGGGATACTTCGCTCAGAAGAAAGTTCACCTTGTCCGACCGAAGACTCTCTCGCTGGGGCAGAAGAACGAGAAGAAGAACCTATACTCTTTCCCTTAGTGGAGGGGATTTATTTCGGCGCCATTTCTGAAAACTCGGAGTGCTCGGAGAAAGAACGAGGGGAAAAACTCAAACAGTCGAAGGCTCTCTTTCGCAGAAGACGGATGAAAAGTTTTTCTCTTAAAAGCTTGGGATATATATAGAGTTCGGGTCGACTCCTCGAATCCTCGGACGGGCTCCTCGAAACCTCAACCAAATCTCACAATTAATATTTGGTTATGATTGGGTACTACGTCAGCCCACTACTCTCGAAAGGCGGACAGTCAGCAAATTTGAAGAGTTTTTCGTGCAAAAGCAGGTCAGCGGTTCTTATGCTAAGGAGCTTTCTACGCTCGACAGCAACAGATCTACGGTTTTACGCTCGCAAGATATAAGTCTATGGTTTTACGCCCGGATGCCTTTGTGCTCGGTAGCTTTTATGCTCGAGAGGCTACAAACCTACGACTTTACGCTCAGCAGATACCAAATCAATGATCTCACGCTCGGTGGCATTTAGTTTACGCTCGGAGGCAACAGATCCACAACCTTACGCTTGGAAGATTTCTTTTTCACAGGCTACAAATCTACAGTTCTACGCTAAGGAGCTTTCTACGCTCGATAGCAACAGATCTACGGTTTTACGCTCGCAAGCTATCAGACTATGGTTTTACGCCCGGATGCCTTTGTGCTCGGTAGCTTTTATGCTCGAGAGGCTACAAACCTACGACTTCACGCTCAGAAGCTACAAATCTACGATTTCACGCTCGATGGCTTTCTACGCTCAATAGGCTACGAACTCAGGATTTTTAGCTCATCTACACTACGGATCTCTGAATTTCTGCATATCCGAACAGTTCTCAAGGCGGTCGATTACAGGAGTTCACACAGAAGATACTCCTTCTTGACCTCAAAATATCCCAAGTACCCAAAATATATAGAGTTCAAACATTGAGAAATTACTCTTCTCGGGTCAATTGGAGGTTCATCCAGACTCCAGTCCGAATATTTCATCCATCAAGATGGCAATTCAGTTTGACAGCCATTTCTCGACCCTGTTCCAAGGGATTTTCGAGAAGTCATTCTTGAAGACGAAGTCTGAACAAAAATTCTGTTCATCAGAAGTAAAAAACAACAGTTCAGAGCTCTACGCGGTTCCTTAGTCCTAGCAGCAGGACAGTTCTAAATGTTCAAAATGCTCAACAGCGTTCTATGGACTATTCGCTATGCGCAAAAGACAGGACCTAGCACTCTTTCTATACAGAGTCGGCGTAAAGAATCAGACGTATCGAAGCTACACATATTCAGACTTCACAGCAACGTATGGCAAAACGATCATATGCAGAGGAGAAAGACGATTTTATTAAAGATTAAAATCATGATTACATATGAGGGAAATCCTGTCTACAAGGGGTTTTTTCTTTATTTTTTTATGGTTACATATAAGGGAAATCCTGTCTACAAAGGATTTCCTCGTCTTCATTGGAAGGCCGCCCCAGAATCTGTTCTGACAGGTTCTCGCGTTGGTGATGGTCTTCCTCTTCTTCCAACAAGAAGATCGATAGCGGGAGGATACAGAACTGGGCATGCATAAATGATGCAGATCCCATGCTTCGTACGCCATGACCGATCCAGTTGAGGCTTCTTTAAGACCCAACTCGATCGAGGACAGCAGTTACAGTTTGTCTGCTCTTGTCCGCGGAGGTCTCAGGGGGAAATTTACAGCCTGTAAGCTGTATGGTCTAATACGACCCTTCCCTTCTCTTGGAAGAACCGCCATATACAGTTGTTGATTATCCCGAGCAAGGGAGGCTAAGATATCCTTCCATGATCCATCGTTGCAGTGGACACTTGCTCGAAGATGCCATCTTTTTTGGCTTCTTACACGCTGGAAGAACATGATCTCCTACTTCCTCAGGTCGACCCGACGAACTTTGGCGATCATCTCTGCGTGGTGATGGAAATGTGGGGAGAACAGGTTAAACCCTCAGCCTTTTTATAGGCGAAAGAAGTCACACCAGGCAAAAAATAGGAAGAGGAAACTCATCCTTGGGGCAGGCTGCGTTCAGATCTCGGTAATCGATGCAGACACGTACTTTCCCATTTTTCTTCATGATCGGGACAACATTGGCGACCCAGTCAGGATGTTGTTCTTCCCGAAAGAAACCGCAGGCTATCAACTTCTTGATTTCAGCTTCGATGGTGTCCATCATATCCAGACGGAACCGGCGTTGGTGCTGCTTCACAGGCTTCGAATCGGGCAATATATTGAGTTTATGAGTAGCCACCTTTGGATCAAGACCTGGAATATTCTTATAATTCCACGCAAAGACGTCGATATATTCTTTTATCAGCTGGATAATTTCTTCCCTTTCTTCTTCGGAAAGATTATTACTGATAAATATCGGCTTTGGCGAAAGTTCATCCCCAACATCGATCCGGATAACTTCATCTTCAGTGGGAGGTTCTCTCTGCTCGAACCGGAGTTCTCATTGTGTATCCATTTGTTGAGCCCAAGAGTCATTCTCAAACGGTTCAGATTTTTGTTCGTCTGCTTCGAAGGAATCTGTCAATACCGTATTTACTGATAATGTTCGCTCGAGAGCATGAGATGAGCCGGAGGACGGCGAGCCATTTTGAGAAGAGAAAAAGATATCCTCGTTTGACTCAGAAGTTGCAAGGGAGGTGGTATACCCTAACCCAAAATAAGTTCGTTGACAGTAGGGATTACCGTGCAGCGACATTCGTCTGCCTTTCCCGTAGTTGAGGCCTGGTTCCAGCTTCAAGTCATAACCCATACTTTGCATAATCTTCAAAGCTTGCGGGCTGTATCTGTGAACCTAAATTTTACCAAAATCGTCATCGGGAGAATCCTCTTGTACAGTCGGTCCATTATGCATGCGGCCGAAGACTATTGAACGCTGACTGCTGCAAGTAGGCGGGACAATGAAGATAGAATCCTCTTGTGGTCCATATGTCGTGGTGACATTGGATGATGACGCTACTTCCCATATATATGGATCATAGGAATCTATAGCTTCCAAGAATTTTTGATCTATAGCTTCCAAGAATTTTTGCGCTATAGGTTCTATATAGTCGTAGGGAGAGGATTCCTGATTTGGAACTTGAGCGTCGATATACTGGAAAAGAGGACATTTATTATCATCAGAAACCACGTTCCCGGTTGTATTTACATCAATCGGATGTTTGCTGCGTCGAAGGTTGATGACCAAGGGTGGAGGCTTCTGGTTCAAAGTGATCACTAGAGGATCACCTCCTTTTCCTGACCTGGTTTTGTTCAGGTGGATAGCCATGGGCTCCATGACTTTTGGACGAGTAGTTCGCCCTTTCACCTTGATTGACAGAGGTTGCTTGGCAGAGGGTTCTTCTGGCTCCCGGTGGGATTTCTCCTCTGCTTCGCCTGACACCTCTTCCACGTAGTCTTGAGAGTACAACATGGCATCAGAGTAGTAGGATTCTACCCCTTTAAACGGGTTCAGGTCAGCAAACTCCGTTTGTACTGTTCCTTGGGCATCTACATATTTAAAGTATTGATGCAGAGTCGAAGGAACGATGTTGTGGTCGTGGATCCAAGGTCTGCCCAGCAGAATATTGTAGGATACCTCTGAATCAATGACATAACATGTGGCCACTGATCTAAGGTCGCCAATCTGGATCCTCAGACGAATTTTCCCCAACGGCTTACTTTTTCTGGCGTTGAAACCCACGATTGTAGTGGTGGTGTAAGCCAATTCGCTGGTAGGAATCCTCAGTGGTCTGAGCAGATTATGAGGAATGATGCTGATCGATGATCCCGGATCTATGTGAATCCGGTCAACCTCCGTGGAACCGACGTATTCGATGTAATAGAGGGGTCTGTCATACTTGTTGTGTTTCAACTTCATGTCATCTTGAGTGAAAGTGATATTCGGGATCACCTCCATCACACTATGGCATTGAGGACATGACACGGGTTCTTCGTCAGGGGACTTGAGCTAGGTCAAGTATGCATCCGCCTGCATTAATGCTTCACTCAGGGCTTGACGAGTGTCTTGAGAGAGCCTGAGTAGTTCGAAGATGGACAACCTGGCTGGTGTATTAGCCAATTGGGCCAGGATGTCGAAGTTGTATGGCTTCTCTAAACCTTTGTTTTGAATGTTTTTCAGAGGTTTATTGAAGCACACTTCTTTTTGCTTTCCCTTGTCCACCGAAGTTGGTCTTGAAGGACCGGCCTCTGGTATGGCGGGTTCTGGTTCTGAGGGCTTGGCAGCTGAAGCGTCCGCCGGTGCATCTTCTTGACTCGCTCCATAGTCCTTGAGGTAAGCTTTTCCTGAACGGGTTCCAGTAGCCAAAACCTCATCTTCTGATGCCGAGTGTACCGTAACCATGTGACATGGTTTACGCTTTAAGTTCTTCTTAGACTTAGCCTTAGCAGCTTGAGTCTCTTTCTCGATCTCTGACACCAGATCTGGATGAACCCACATAATCTTGCCTCGCTGGGTAGTTAGGGGTACCAGGTCATGATTTTGACCTCTAGCTGGAGGGAGATTAACGATGTTCATCGTTGTCCGGGAAATAGGTGTAACATCATCCGGGACTTCTTGGGGAGGCAGATTGCCAAATTGCAGAGAGATCATGTTGGCGGTGACCGTCTTCTCGCTATTACACAGAGTGATGGCCTTGGCATCGATCAGCTCTTGGATCTTCCACTTTAGTACATAACACGCCTTTGTAGGGTGGTGTATGTATCTATGGAAGATGCAGTACTTGGGGTTATTGGTACTGTCGACTTCATTGGGCCGCTTCACCTCAGGGAGGGTAATCTTGCCGCTGTTGACGAGACACTCGAATATGCTCGGGATATCGTCATCGTCAAAAGAGTACACTTCAATGGGCCTGGAAGTCCCAGGTTTTGTCTGTGTGGTGGCCACAGTCTTTTGCCTGGACGTATTGATTGCCAGAGCTTCTTTTCCCTTGGAACCACGAGGATGGTCGATGTTGGAGGATGACCTCTTGCCTTTATTAGAGGCCGAGATCATGATGCCATTATCACGCACCTTCTGACTGTTGTCCTCAGCGGCTACCGCTGAGATGATGAAAGAGGGCCAATCATGGAACTGATATGGTCCTGTGAACACCGAGCTCATGGGAAGAAGGTTTTTCCTGTAGATGTCCACCAATGCCGAGTCTGGAACTCCGGGAGGCATTTACAAAGTGGCTTGACGAAAACGTTCGATGAAAGCGCGAACGTTCTCCTTTTCCTTCTGCTTCACTTCGATGAGAGAGGATATAGACATGTCCATCCCTCCTTCGTAGAATCGTGCAAAGAATAGAGTCTTGAAGTCTTCAAAGGAAGTAATGCAGTTGTCCGCCAGACTTCGGTACCACTGATAAGCTACCCCCGAGAGACAGCCTTTGAACACTCGAGTGAGAAGGGCGTCATTCCCTTGCAATAACACCATCATCATATTGAAGTAGTTCATGTACTGACTCGGTGATGTTTTTCCCTCAAACAAAGCCATAGTCTGTGGTTTGTATCTAGGAGGGAAAGGGACCTCTTCCCAGATGGCTAGGTAAGGATGGTTGATTCCCAACTTCTTGAGCTGATCTTTGTGCTTCAAGGCGTCAAACTGAGCTTTCAACTCCCGTATTGCTTGCATCGGACCTTCAGCCGGTAGCGGGACTACGGAGTGATGAGGGATCGGTTGTACTGCGACTCCAACAGGAGGTAATACATTCTCCGAGGGGGGATGTGGGGGAACTGCTGACTCTTGATCTAGAGCAGGCTCCTGATTTGCATTAGATAGTGGTAAGTCCACCCTCACACGTATCTGAGTTGGAGGGACCGATGCTTAAGCCATAGCAGCTGTGTGTTGAGTCAGCATCATCTGGTATATATTCTCCATCATGGATTGCATCTCTTTCAGAGATGTCTCCAGTACAACAATGCGTTGCTCAGTGCTCCCCGACGGGGAAGCTTCCTCGCCTTCATCTCCAATGGCATAAACTCCTATCTCTATGGGTGTCATTGAAGGGTTAGTATAGGTCTCTGTAGAAGTAGACTCTATACTTTCAGCATCTGATTCGGGAAACTGGCGACCCCCAGCATCGGAATCAGAAGAGTACGAAGCCGGTTGTCGTGACTTCGAACGGGTGTTTCGAAACACTCCAGCTTCAGCGTTCTTAAGGAGCTTGTCGAATCTCCTTTGGCTTGGACGTCTTGAGTTCGACCTTCCTCTAGGAACATGTGAAGCCATGTTCACTGATGCATGTACAGATTCTTCTTTCTGGGAAGACAAAGAGTAGTTTAACCGGTTGAAAATTGACCGTTTTGCTCTAGAATAGCAACAATTAACTATAATCCTATGGCTATTACAATAGTGCTCGCTAGGAGGCGTAATAGACATACTGGAAGATCCCCTATCCTTGCGCTTTTGGATCAGATACTCACACAGGTCAGAAGGATTTACAGAAGAAGAAGAAGAAGATGGCTTGTTCCTTCTGTTCACATCAGTGGGCATGCGGATGTTGGGAACCATAGTTTTCCCTGTGCCACCCGTATACAACATGTTGGCCATCTGGGTAGCGGATGATCCCCGAGGAGCGTGTCTTTCCGCAACCTGAGCCTTCTTTACGTTGAGGGGCTTCACCTGGCGTATTTTGGAGTTCTGTTCAGGCTTGCGTAAAGCTGAGGAGGTCCTCAGTCGGCCATCCGGTACTCGCGTAATCCGGAGGGCTGGCAGATTCTTCCCTTGGTGGCGTAAAGGCCGAGAAGTTGAGTAGTCCGCCACTTGCTTTCCCTTGCGTAGATTGCAGGGATCATCTGCTTTTTCGCGGAGGGCAGATGCGTCTTTATGCGCGGAGCGCGTTTGGAATTTCTGATTTGGCACTAAGGCATTGTCAGAAATTCTGTCTGCCACGTCATCGACGGGAGACTGAATTTTACGCGCAGAGCACGAAGTAGGCTTCTGGACTAGCGCTGAGGCATTGTTCGAAGTTTTGTCTACCACGTCAGGGACGGGCGATTGAATTTTACGCGCGGAGCGCGAAGTAGACTTCTAGACTAGCACTGAGGCATTGTCCGAAGTTTTGTCTACCACGTCAGGGACGGGAGACTGAATTTTACGCGTGGGGCGCGAAGGTTGTGCAGCTACAACCTGGCCGGTCGGAGAGGTCGGAGAGTCGGCAGGAATGGTAGGGGATGTCTTCGGCATCCAAACCTTACGCAGCTTTCTATTGTCTTGAACAGAGAGAGAGTGAGAGCTACCCCCTGCTTGAAGCATATCTTCGTAGGCAGACTGGTCGAACTGGACGACCAGGGTCTTCTTCACGGATCCTACGGATACCGCATCGTGTTGAGAAATTGCTTTCTCCTCAGAAGAGAAAGATGTCCCCAGCAGAGTCGCCATCTTGTGTTTGATATTAAGAGACAACGCGTATAACTGCTGCGAAGATCACGGCATAAAAGCCACACAGGTAGTTATCCCTCGCGTAGAAATTATTGGCGTAGAAGCCAATAACTGTCACCATGGCGTAGAAGCCAAAGAGTTATCAAACCGACATAGAGCCGAGCAGGCGTAGAAGCCGAGTAGGCATAGAAGCCGAGTGGGCGTAGAAGCCGAGTGGGCATAGAAGCCGAGTGGGCGTAGAAGATAGCTGATCCTCCTCCCCTGACTGAGGCCTTGAGCGAATTCTGGACCGAATAGCCTTAATAAGCACCAATGCAAATGTGGCCTGAGTTGGCGTATTCCAAGGAGATAGCGTACAACGTGCTCCCATAGCTGAGAATAGCCTGATGGAGTAATGTGCCAAAGTGATGATGTGGACGTCTTAGCCGAAATCACAGATTTTGGAGATATAATCAAATCTCTTGCATTAAATGCAGAGATCTGCCCCCATCCTGCGCATTAAATGCAGAGGCATATCTCGAAGATCTGCCATTATTTTGCGCATTAAATGCAGAGACGTGCCTCGAGCCCTGTACGAAGAGCAGCTTTTGACATGACAGTCTGTTTGTCTCCTGCGGAGCGTAAGAAGCTCATGTCTGCCTGTGTAAAACTAGGCAGCGTATTTCAGAGGCGTGTCTCGAAGATCTGCCACCACTCTGCACATTAAATGCAGAGACGTGCCTCAAGGATCTGTCACCTTTCTGCGTATTAAATGCAGAGACGCGGCTCGAGGATCTGCGATCCTTCTGCGCATTAAATGCAGAGACGTGCCTCGAGCCCTGTACGAAGAGCAGTTTTTGACGTGGCAGCCAGTTTGTCTTCTGGGGAGCGTAAACAACTCACATCTGCCTGTGTAAAAGTAGGCAGCTTATTCCCTTGTATGTGTAAAAGCGGTTTACGCCAAGGAAATATCACTAAACGACAGTCTGGGTCGCTATGGCACGCCATCATTATAGTCGTCGTCTGGGTAGTCATGCAGTACTCTTTGTCAGGAGTCAGACGTCAGGTTCATTTCGCGGAATATGAAGCGTTCCTCGTACACTTCAATGCTGCATTTAAAGCAGATGAGCTTTACGCCATAAAGGCGATGTAGCACACTTTTTATGCTGAAGCAGCCTGGACATACTGCATTTACGCGGATAGTCCTTGAGCTTATATTTTGCGTTGTTCTTAGCGGCAAAGCTCTGTTTGTATGCTGAGGCTCCGAAGTTATCTCTTTACGCTGCCCAGCATTAACATGCTGCGTATAACTATCCAGCGTATTATTCATGCTTCTACAGCCGCCACCGGAGAGCAACCGACCGCCCGTCGCGCGACCGCGCGGACACCGCAGCAACCACAGATTTGACAGCGACGACCCCTCCTTCACACGCCATTTTTCGTCGCATCGCTCGCCCAAATTCAAATTCGTCTTCGCCGGTATGATCATCACCTATCCCTCTCTAAACCCCGTTAATTATTTTTATTCAAGCAGTGCTATTAACTAGGTAGAAATCGACGCCAAGTTTAGGAAAAACCATATTTTAAACTACTATAAAAACTGTTCCAACGGCCTATGTTTCGAGGCTGGTATCTCCCAACGTAGAAATCCAAATCGAGATCTACCTTTTTTTGTGTAAAGTCCATATAACCAAGATCACTTTACTATTAATTAGTTTATTTTATTATGTGTTATAATTAGAAATAAATTAGGTTAAAAACTCATAAAAACTTGTTTTCGAAACGTAAAAACTTGTGATACGGAGCACGTTCCACCAAACGGGACCGCCTCGTCGCATACCAATAGCACCGAAAGGCGCGTATGGTATGTCCTGATGTGAGCTTTCGCAAAAACTGATTTGGACGTGTGTGTGCGTTGTAATCACCCTGTATCCGTAAAAAGGTCCCATATCGCAACTTCTGCAAAACACCACCCCATTTAGTGTACGCTCGTCAGAATGCGATAAAACTTATGCCATTGGATTCATGATATCACGCTGGTCTTGTGACTCAAGTTTTACACAATTCTAAAATAGTTGACCAAGTTGCCTATTTGTGGGTCCCACGATTGACTTTAAGGGTGAATTTTTGTTCGGTTCACCGAAATCAAAAATTGGAAATACTATTAAGTTTGTACTAACGTTTAGAATTTGTTTGACCTATAATTTGTTCCATTTAGAGACATTTACCTTTGGCACGCATTTTGGTGCAAAGTGGGCCACAAGTGGACCCCGCTTTGACCCGAAATTACCGTTTTGCTCCTGTGTCCAAATTAGACGAAAGAGTAGTATTTTCTAGCTATCTTGCTTCTTCTGGGAATGTTGGTGATGTTTATTTCAGCATCCAGAGACGTTCATTTTGAGGCCATAGTTTCTGACCCTTGGTGCTTGACATCTAGACGCTTACACTTTACAGCTTTCTTGCCAAGCAAGTATACCTTGCCAAATTGCTTATAGTACTTTGCATGCTTATTATATTTTTATATATTCATTGCATGTGTATTTTTTTTCATTCATTACTATATATTATATATGTTGACACACCTGACACTTAGTATCATGGGAGATGAGCACAATCAGTAGGCGTATGTGCTATAACCACTCTGGTAACTATAGTAACTATCACGCACTACAGGATTTGTATCACGATGGTCGCTATCCTCGCGGTATGTCGGCTGATGGTGTCACGATGGTCACTACCCTCGCGGTATGACGGCTGATAATATTCTTGACATGTGTGTGAGTTATGAGATTAGATAGAGTAGCCTACCCATGCCCATACGTCGAAAAGTTGTCCTCATTATGCATTTCATATAGATTATTTTGTACAGCGTACTTACATATTTTCTGTCTATTATGCATGTTTTACTGTATTCAATTGGCATGCTTATATGTATCTTGTTACGTTCCTCTGAGGACCTGGTCCTTTGCTAGGTATAGACGATCAAGAGTATCCACAGGAGTACGGGCCAGAACCTGACGCATTATTTTCTGCCGAGGAGGTCTTACCTCCTGAGCGTCTTTAATTATCTCTAGCGATTGATCTCTTAGCTGATACTCTTATATCATCATCTTATTTTATATTGGAGATTTAACCTCCTCTTACTTTAGTTTTGATATAGTCATTGGTAGTGGATTTGTCTCCACCCGACTATTATTTTTGGATTATTCAGACTCATTATTCTAGTTTAGTTATTTTATTTCTATGACTTGTGGTGTAGATGAGATTAGTATATCTGTGACTTGTGACCATATATATACCACATGTGAGTTAATATTCATATTACAGCGTACGTGTGTATTATGGTATCCATATACTGGAGTTGCCATATACATACGGCTGGCATGTTTACGTATTTCTAGTCCTACGTATTTTGGGACTAGGGCGTGACATCCTTGGTCACCGGATCGCCAACAGAGTAAATGAGTCAGTTGCAGTGATCGATCTCCATCGTCACGCTTCCCCAGATTACTTAATCTTGTACTTAGAATTCTCAATTTTAGAGTTCTTTGTTCTCTTTGTAGTGCTCGCAATCTATACAAAAGTTTACAAAACTTTCACGTATTTTTGTGATGTCGACAGTCCATGATGACTACAAAAGGAGCAATAAAGGGGAAGAGATTCATACATTATAGGTTGCCAGTAGCTTCGTCCATTAAGGAGGACGATCCATACCCTCTTGGTGGTGGGTATGCTAATATCCACTTCAATAGAAATCCTAGCTCTATAGGGGTGGGACACCGTAGAAGAGGCACCATCGATAGCGAGCAGATTCTCGAAATACTCGACAATGTTAAAAAGCACGGACTATAAAAAAACAAATGTGGTGGGAGGTTGGGCAACGACACCAACGCCGAAGCCAATGGGGATTCCAAGAATTGAGTGAACTCTAGAGTCCACATGAAAATACTCATAGGGCCATTAGCAATGAACCAGGGGCCTTTCGTTCTCAATGCAGGAAGTCCACCTCCAATGCTGGCCAAACCAGAATATGTTTATAGTCTAACATCCCAATTCGGACTTTCCTGCAGAAACCTAGGCTAGAGAAAGCAGTCTATATCGCCGCCAATGAATGTTTGTCGTGAGAAAACTTATCAACAAGGGCCAGTCAGAAAGGGGCAACCAAGATGGCCTCGTCAGCCTCCGTGAAAGCAATTGTCAGAGCCCCTAGGTGGGTGTGAGGTCTCCGGTGGGGGATGGTGGACCCACGTCCATCGCAGCCCCGACGATCACCATCGCGTAAGAGATCCTACAAGCGTGAGGGACGCAGATGCAATCGCCGCTGCATTGGGGCCTCCATCCTCCGCTAGGAAAGTACGCTCATCAAGGACCGCGAAAAAGGACAGAGCAGTCAAACTGAATGATACATGAAGCAGTGGAGGTGAAATACCTTCGCTGGCCCGGGGGGTACGGTGGAGTACATATATACCGCCTCACGGAAAGAAGGCTGCGAAAGAAGGGAAGCAGCAGGAGCAGCCAGCCTGGAAGAAGGGGTTGGATCCGCCAGCGCCGATCCAGAGGGATTCGAGATGGGGGGGGGGGGGGGGTGGGTGGTCAGTGGGGGGAGGAGAGGCCCATCCCGAGAAGAGTCCGACACAACCATCGCTACCCCAAGGGGCGATGTAGGACGACATGATGGAAGGGATCAAGGGTCTCGCCCTAGCCGTCAGAGAAAAATTATTATTATTATTATTATTATTATTATTATTATATATATATATATATATATATATATATTTATATATGTTTTAAAAATCAGACTGATGATTGAACCGAAAATCTTTGGTATATGTCGGACCGGGGTTCAAATAGGTCCATTACGAGAACCAAATCATATAAGATATGTATATTTACTTTTTGGTTTGGTTTGGTTTGGTTCTTAGTAAGTATGGTTTGGTTTTACAACTATAAGGTCTTTCAAAACCAAACCAAGTATCAAATAGGCCAAATCTCACATGATAAACTTTTTTGTGTTTTTTAAATTAAAAACAAAAAACAAAATGATCGGTTCAATTGTGAACCGGTTCGGCCTGTTCACCGGTTAAACCTCGTTTCAGAGAAAAAAATGTTGTTTCTTTAAAAAAAAATCCAGTTCAGGTCAGACCAGACCGATTTATTTGTCCGATCCGGTCCGATCCGATCGGTTTTGACAACACTTATATATATATATATATATATATATATATAGAGAGAGAGAGAGAGAGAGAGAGAGAGAGAGAGAGATGTTAGATATATCTATAGTAAACTTGGGACAACAGGTAATCAATAGATTGTAGCTCACAAAAGGTAATTTAGAAATTATGGAATCTTTGTTGTGCCAACAGTCTCAATATATATGTGTTTTGAAGTTGGTAGCGCATATATACAAAAATGTTGTTCAAGGTGTGATTGTATGCGCAAAAGCAGCAGATTTGGCTCAGTGAATGCCATCAGCTGCCGCCCCACAGCTGGTAGTTGAGCGAATTGTGGAGTATGGCTCCACTCCTCTCCATTCTTTCCTTCGGTCTCCATCTACTATATATGTTGGTCTGCCCCCAAATGTCGAAGATTCGGCACGTGACATGTCGGGCGCGCCACACACGAATTAAGGAGACAACAAACTTGTAAACGAAAGGGACCGCGTGTCGGATTTTTGTCGGGGGGGGGGGGGGGGGGGGGGGCAGCAACAACGTCTTCTCCCGGCTGGGTCTCCTCCGAACCCGACAGTGCTGCTGATACGTCTACGTAGCTGAGTGCATGCATTGCATGCAGTTATAAATTGACACTAGCTACTCGTCGTTCCAGACTAGTCTCTTGGGAATATTGAAGTTGAGTAAGAAAGAATGGAGCTGGAGCTGGAGCTAGGCCTTGGTCTCCCAAGCAGTACCAATTTGATCAAAGATTTCGATCTCAATATTGTTGCCGGTGAGTAAATGTTAGCCGGTGGTGGTTGGCCAGTACCGATGAGATGCTGCAGTAGGTGCGTGAAGGTGAAGATGGAGGGTGCTGGTATAGGGAGGAAGGTGGACCTCTCCCTCCATACTTCTTACCGCTCCCTCTTCGACACTCTCTATCAGATGTTCCCTACCCAACATGGTAATTTTTTTTTTTTTTTTAATTTATCATTCAGTAGAACAAGTGTTGGCCATATCTTTGTGGATATGCATGTACCGATGTACATAATGGTGGCTCTTTGAATAGCCTTGTTGAAGCAGCATAATTTGAGCATAGAGAATCAGTTGCCAGTGAACAAGGACGGAGCTACATTTCTAAGAGTGTATACAAATGTGATGCCACATATGTCATCACTAGCAGCTCGACCTTCTTCAACTACATGTTGAACTCTCCAATGAATGTCCGTCTCCTTATGTTGGGTTGCATCAATAAGAATCTTGTTGTTACCTTCAATAATCACATTCACATACATTTCTCTCCTACATAGCTCAATCGCTAGCTTTAGAGCTATGGCTTCCGTCTCCAAAGAACTTCCTCCCTCTTGGACTGTTGAGGTTGCAATCTAAAATTGTCCTTCGTTATCTCGTGGGACTAGAGCTGCACCCATTTTTTTCTTCGAGGAATACTCCGTCAAAGTTTATTTTGTCAAAATTGAGCGGAGGAGGGGACCATTCGTCCTTCGGTTGTGAAATTTGTTTAGAAGCACTGTTGGTTTGTTGTTTCATAGAGAATGCTTCGTACGATTCTGAGTCTGGATGAAACTCTGATAATAGTATCGGTGCAAAATGGAGTTCGGCTGAAAAGTGACATTGCCTTCCATCTCTCTCACGTGAGATAGAAGATAGATGAGATTTAGTCGAGCTCATATATATATATATATATATATATATATATATATATATATATATATATATATATGAACTATAAGACTGCACATGGGGGCACATGGGATGTAGGAGTCCATTCATATTGGTCTATATATACATGGTTCATGTAGGAATATGAGCACTATGACTCATATTCCGTTTACTCATATATATATATATATATATATATATATATATATATATATATATATGCTCATGAACTATCCAGGTGATTTTATATTATGAAACCACCCTATGTTTCATGGATTGAATTTGGATTGGGTGGTTAAGATTAAAAGGTGTAGACCCGTCACATTTGAATCTCAATCGCTCAATCTCAATCCAACCCATGTAATCCATATAACATTGGATGGTTCCATAATATGAAACCACCATCCATAACATAGGGTGGTTTCATAATATGGACCACGGGGGGTGACCGTAGATTGGCCCGCGGCCGACATGTCACCCCCCACATTCCCCCCCCACAACCCCTTCGGGGCCCACCTCCGCGGAATTCGGGCCTTCCCTTCACCCCGTTGCCGACGCGTGGTGTGCGGACTGGCCCGCGCGCGATCCATATAGTAGGACCCTATATTTATACGTGTGTGTGTCCGTGAGGTCGTGACCTGTTGGTTATGATGGAGAACTTTTGTGGAGATGGACACGATTCGAATTCCCTCTTAAAAACTTAGTTCCCATTCCGATAGAAATAACATATATATATATATATATATATATATATATATATATATATATATATATATATATTCGATTTTAGTTAGTATTCTAGCTATTGTTTTAGAAGAAGAAAATTACTAGGTACAAGTTTAACGATTCAATACTATTTTAAAACTATGGCAGGTTCAGTGATGGAAGATATAGAGGGAGCTTCCGCTGCATTGGAACAACAACACGATCGAAAAAAGTATGTTATTAAGTATGAAGACAACAATGAGGATTTGATGTTCGTTGGATGCGTGCCTTGGGAGTACGTTTCTTTGTCCTCCGTTCCTCGTCATTATGAACTTTGCCTGTGATGAATATAGAATTATACTACGCAACGAAAATTCATCATCGATCTTCATTGTCAAGGTCTTTTTTAAATTGTTAGAAGAGAGTCATCTATGGAACGTAACAAGGCCACCTTACAAATTCGACAATATTTTTATAAATTGATTGCACCTCAATGATCTATGTTTATGGCAAATTTTTGGCTAAAATAGCTATGAACATATATTTTTTTTTTAAATGATATTTGGTCCGCCGTCCGTAATCGCAGATCGTGACCGTGGGTCACGTGTCCGTACCCAACTGGTCCTCCTCTTTACGTGAGGTCTACCGTTGAAAATTTCTGTCAGTTGAATACTGACGTGTGGCATGCAGTCACATACTGCGGTCACAGATCACGGACCATGTAGCAGCGTCCTATATATAAACCATAAAAGTCTAGACAGCCAATGGATACATAGGTAGATATACTTTCTGGATATGAGAAAGCTACTTGATACCAAATTACAGATAACATACTTTCTCTTTACTGCCAATTGTACACTTTTTTGAGATTGTAGTTCTTCAAGGCATTTAAGTAGTCATCTATATTCTTTTTTAGAGTACTTTAATATATTTTTTTGTGTGTGATCTATCATCGATAGAATTAGTATAAGGATCTATAAAGCTTGCTCGATTTAATTACTCTAGTAGATAGAAAGTTTCAGTGACCCTTCCTCTAGGTAATGCCACCACTAGGTGATGCTGAGCCATCTTCACTGGTGGTTATGTGTTCCAGTCACGGAAAAAATGATTAATTTTTCACCAGAGGTTCAGTTATTGCCTTCGTGTCGAATTGTGACCTTTGGACCGAATTTATAATCTGTTGTGAAACAATAAAAAATTACCTTCTTCAAACATATATATATATATATATATATATATATATGGAAGAAGGTAATTGTATTAATAAAGAACTATTACATCTAGGCCACCATGTTTAGGTGTCTTTATTCATCAACATTTTCACATCAGACTCAATATTATGTATAATCTCAATATGAGAGGTGGATATCCCCTCAAATATAAGTCTATTGCGCTCTCGCCACACGTGCTAGACCGTTGTTGCCAGTCTGATCCGAGCCTCAGTGTACCATATCATCCCTCTCCTTCTGTTGTTCTGTAGGTACTTCACCACTTCATGTATGTCCCGGTCCCCCTGACTTCTCATGTTGAGTTTTACTCCTTGCTCTTGCCAAATCGCCCAGGCCACATTGCAAAGAAAGAATATATGGCTCATAGTCTCATTACTATGATGACACAAAATACACCTTTGGTCTCCCACGTGTATCTCGAACCGTGTAAGCCTATCCAAAGTGAGAAGACGACCGCTCAGAAGCTTGTACATGCACATATGCATTTTGGAGGCTGCTCCCTTAGTCCAAATGAAGTCTGTCAGCTCTAGGTGAGGGTGCACGTCACGGATCCGGTCATAGATGACCTTGTGCTCGAATTTCCCTGACCCAGTGCAATCCCATACCCATCGGTCAGCAACATCATTATAGTCTACTGCAATCCTCCTTATTTTACTTGCAAAAGGGCGGGTAGCACCATGAATTTTTGACCTCCAGCCACCATTATGCATGATACAACTCACCCTCTCCTTGTTGTCACTACAAGAAAATTGGGTTTCTGTGATATGTAAAGTTGTCACAGAAGTTGTAAAATTCGTCATAATACATCTTCTGTGACGAGTCCAGTAACGACGTACTTTCGTTGTATATTTCGTCGTAGCTCAAAGACAAAGTGACGACTAAAATATGACGTCATATAAAGTTTTCAATTGTGACAAGATATGTCATCACAAATAGGGTTCTTTCCGTGACAACATACATCGTCACTATGAATGTTATAAGTGACGCACAATATTGTCACAAATAGTATATTATTGTAAATTGAAATAAAAATATATTTTGTCAAAAGAATAAAAAATAATGAAACTAACAAATTTATATTTGAACCCTATGTGATTCGAACCCTCAACCTTCTAATCTGGAATTAAACATGCTACCACTACACCAAAACCATATTGTCAAATAAAAATAATAATATGTACAAATTCTGCTAGAACTGTTTGGCAGAATATTTCTTAGAGAATATTTTTTCCAAAATTATTTTTTTTTCAACAAAATTTCTTAAAATTTATTATTCGATAAAAATAATTTTGAACTTTTTTAACTTTGTCATGTAGAACTTGTTGTGAGAATTCTTTAAAGAAGTCACAGATTACACCTTAAGTGATAAGTATTTTTACTTGTCACATAGAATTTGCTATTATAATTCCTTAAATACACCTTAATTGAGAAGTATTTTCACTTGTCACATAAAATTTGTCTTTGATTCTCATAAAAAATTAACATTTTATTTTAGTGACAATATTAAGTAACGACCAATAAAAATATATTCACTGAATGATTTAAATGTCTGATGACATACAATAACTGTCACAAAATCAAATTACAAGTGACAACAAAAATTACTTGTCACATAAATATCCCAGGCTCATAGTAGTACAACTAAACCGTTGCACTACCACGATATTGCACTAATTGCGAAGCCTGACCTACATGGGCCACAATAAAAATGTGTCACGACCCGCACCCAGTATGAGGGCACGAGTACGTGAGTACGTCCAGCCTATGCTGCAACATCGACGGTAGAACGCTGTCTAGGTCAACAATACTATCTATCCATCACACCGAATAATATATATATATATATATATATATATATATATATACCTGTCAATGATATCTCAACTGCAAAATGGAGGACAAACAATACTCTATCACAATAATCTATAAGAAGAAAATGGTACGATATCATATAAAAAGGAATAGAAGTTTCAAAGTCACAACTAAAATATTCATAATAAAATAACCAAGTCTTATAGGTCTAGTAAAGATCACAATAAGTCTAGTAACACTAATATCCCAAATATCTGAAGCTGGAGACAGATCCAGTACAAAAAATACTAAAGGCTAGTTAAATAACTACTAATTGTCTCTTCTCTACAGGGACTAGCACCTCCTAAAACTTCCCGGGGTCCATAGTAAGTCAGCACCATCTCACCTAGTCAATACTAAAAAATTGTTATCCAGTCAGGATTGGAGCGAAGCACACCTCTAACAACAGTTTTAATTAATTGACAAAGACTATAAAACAGTAATAGTGACTAAATAATGATGAGTAAAAGTAGAACTATCAGCATATCCTAGCAATGGCAATATGAGGAATGAGTGAACACTGAATATGTAGCAAAAGGTAACGAGAATTTACTAGACAGGGTAAAGAAGATACAATACAATAAGTATGAAATAGATTGAAAGTACTATAACTAAATGTCTGTTATGAAATACTAGCTTCGATATGTGATCGGCTTGGAAACTTGTACGATAGCTAAATAGCATATTTAATCATACGTGAGGTGTATGATTAACACTAACAATGTTTTCACTTTTACAATAGGAATATGATCACATATCTCACAAGCATTTCCTCCGCTCCGACTAGTACAGTAGATCCAACCATGACAATACACGATCAAAGTCCAATAACAATACCATGTACGATATCTAATGTCAATATCGTGTACGATGTCCAATATCAATAAAATGGACCATGTAACATCACATGACTGAAGATCTACGCTATATACCAGTCTGTGTACCATCATGTCAAAAAACAAATATAACATCACTAAATACATGAATCATAGAAATTATCAAATAAAGGAAACTATCAGATAATGTACTCACCTGAGGTCCTGAGATGGCAATACCAATCTGTGTCTGGACTGGACTGGAGTCAAAGTGATATATATATATATATATATATATATATATATATATATATATATATATATATATATATATATAATTACATGTGATTTGGTGTAATAAAGTGATAAACAAGGTAAAATAGACTAAAATATGATTTATAAGCCAAAACTAAATCATGCTAGTCAAACTAGGTCATTACCCTGAGCTTTAGGTCCATACCTAGCTTCTAGGTTGATTATAACTCTAAACTAGTTGATACTAGGTTTTGGTTAGTTTTCTAGGTCCATATCTTGAAGGTGTTAACTATACTAGCTAATATTACTTGGTATTAAGTATAACTTATATACACTAGTTAATATCAAGTATCTATATATAACTCAATATCTTGCTAATATATTAGAATCTACTTATTACCTATTGGCATCTTGATTATCTTACTTAGTATGTAACTAATACCTTAGTATTTAGTTATCTTATAACCATTATCTACTTCTATCCAATTACCCCACACCCATATCTTAACTACATACCCAATCCTAATACCTTGGTTAAACTCATTATCTTACCTCATACCCCTATATATATATATATATATATATATATATATATATATATATATATATATATATATATATATATATATATATATATCTTAGCTATTCCTTAACTTAATGACACGAGATAAACTCTCACTAACCACACTTACTAACTCATATTGAACTTTCACATGGTTCAACTGTACCCATGCTCGAGCTCAGGTCTGCTGTGCTCCACACTTGACTGCTTGCTCCCTACCTCACCTCACATACTGTTGTTGCAACAGACACTGACCTAGATTTCTCCATTTATCCAAACTTGCCCACAACTACCTCCCTTATACACAACTATCAAGCACACACTACACTACACATACAGTCTAATACACACCAAGCTTCTTCCCTCTCAAGTGTTTTCCTGACTGAACCAATATGCAGGTAAGTTTCCCCCCTCCTACTGTGCTCAACTGAACACAACTGCAACTCAACTTCTCCCTACTATCAAACACACTCATACTCTCCTACTCTCCTTCACTGCACATTATTTATTCTGATATGAAAGGGCATAATACACTTACTCTATTACACTCATACATGGTTCATACACTCACACACACACTCTAACAGTCACGATTATCCCTCTACTACAATCGAGTATCCATATGAGTTTCACACTCACACAATAACTCACTCCTTAAACAACCAAACACACACCAACCCAAAGAAACATAATGCACCCATTGATCACTCATCTACTTAACTGCTAACTCAGGGACTGTCTAACCCTACTGAACCTATATTACATACACAGATACTCATTCAAGCTATATACACATATACCAACTCAAGTATCAGGACACCCAAGTATGAACCCCTATACCACACACTACTACTACTCTAATCATAACACCAATTCACTGGTACTACGAGATATATTGATACATGTCTCAAGTTACATTCTAAACTTTCTCCCTTATGCTAACACACATGTATTTAATTAGTTCCCCCTTCCATACACATCAGACTTCAAGGTTTGAACTGAACTAAGCATTCTATTCACCATATTATATTTCACTCTATACTTAACATTTGAACTATGCACACATCACATGCACATACCCCTCAAATACACTGCAGTGCAACCTGTACACACCCAACACAACAGGGAAACTCTCCCTTCCTTGCACCTATTGTGCATAACACAACACTTACTGTGCTCGACAACAACAATACAATGATCAACCTGTATTGCTCTCCCTTGCTGCACAGACAACTTTCCCCACTCTAATAACCAGGGTCCTTCACCTGCACCACCTTCCTACCTGAGCCCCAACCCAATTCACACAGTGCACTGTTATTACTGGTACTACCTACTATTGCACATCCATATGTGAACTTCAGACCCTCCCCTCTAGAATACTACAAATACACTATCCCTCAAAGAACACATAGATCCCTCAACTAGTTGTTGCTTCAAACCAAGCAACCAGCTCCTCTTGATATCACACAATATACACTCCTACAATAACAACTTCTATAACACCAAACACAAGTGCACTCTAACCACACAATATCCTAACACAACCAAGTATCAAACACTTGGTGTACATTATGATACACCCACAAGTATCATACTAAGATAATCTATCCTAACATCAACATCAACATCAACATCAACAAGATACTCACCTCCAACACATAGGAAATTATCCAAATACCCACCCAATATCTCATAGACCATATATATATATAATATAATATATTTATAATATATATATATATATATATATATATATATATATATATATATATATATATATAATGCAATTAAAGGGGAAACACGCCTATTGGCTCAAAACCCCTAAAATATCACTCATACTGATACGTATCGCGACACGGGCTCTACGTATCCATTTGTGGATACAAGGTCACCATCAAACACTATAATAGACCACAAAATACTCCTTAGACACAAAGGCAAACACTTGGTGGTCACAATTTCGTAGCTCCATCAAAAGCCCTAGAAAAATCTATGTAACTATTGGAAATGACCTCTCTAGCATCAATTTCTTCTCCTATGGGCTTGGGTATCAATATGGGTAGGTGCTTAATGGTTCAAAATGATATTATAACATAGGGATTGATGGGAGAAGAGACTTATACCTATTGGGAGTTGGATCCTAATAAAATACCTCCAATTTGGACACAAGAGAAGTTAGACACAATCCTCAAGCCAATGCTTCCCTCTTCAAGTGCTCCTCTAGCAATGACAAGCTCCATAGCCTCCTTAGAATAAAAATGAGAGAGATTATATTTAGGAATTGGCGTATTATGATTTGCTTTCAAATTTGGGGATGAATTAATTAGGAAATCAATTGGAGGCTATTAATGAATAATGAAGGTTTTATAGGCTTCCTCTTAGGTTTAGGGTTAGGTTTAGGAATAGTTTGATATGACTCAAAAGTTTCTCTCCATTCTATCATGAATATGATCTAACTAAACCATATGATGGATTATTCCATTCTTGAGTCAATTGGGTTTAATGGACCTAAAGTAGTCATGACTAACTAATGACTCAAGTTAATATTGACAACTTATTAACTAACTCAAATAATCAATGTAATTAGCTATGTCATGAACTAACACAAGGTCACTACTAAGTCTACTAATCAATAAATAATATAGATATAACAAGTATTCAAAAAATTTAAATAATATGAAAATGACAAAAAAATACCCATCTTTGGGAACTAGGTAGTTACAATCCTACCCCCTTTGAAAAAATTTTGTCCTCAAAATTTAAGGCACCTCATCCTCTCTCTTCTGGCTAGTCACAACCCATTCGTAGTAATCCTCACTATGTTCAAAAACCCCAATAATCATGGTCCATGGAAGTCCTATATAAACTCATATAATATATAATTCAATTGAAGAAAATAAACATGCATGGTTATTGTCATGCCCCGATTCCGAAGAACCGAAAGTAGCCACGGACGTTATGCCATACAAACCTAGATTACACTTGTACAAGGCAAGAAGATAGACAAGGAATGATATATCTCAGAACAATGACATCGCGACAAAATTAAGAAAAAAATTGAAGTCACAATTAATATAATAAAAACCTTCTCTTTATTGATAATGATAATTGAGTACATGGCTTACAAAAGATTTACAAAGCTCTCAAATATAACTGATACTTGGACAATTGGCTTACATTGATAATTGCCATCTTGGCTTACAATCTCACAGATACAACTGAATTACACGGTTTCATACATTATGCCCTTTATAACAGAAGATGCTTCCAATGGAATAATAGCTTCTGCGTACCCCAACAATGCTTCGATGCCTCGGAACCTTTCCATCTACTCTCCGATGTTGAGTACCTAGGAATGCCCACAAACTTGGGTCAGTACATAACGCGTACTGGTGAGCAGAAACTAGCCTACTCGCCTAAGCGGACACTAAGTATTCATGTGAAAAGCATGCATATTAACTTAGTGATCTTTCTATTATGGACTAGGTTCATTTCAATTATCAGAGTAATCAGCAGCATAATAAAACATACTTTGGGAACTGAATATATATAAAATATGTATATATCGTCTAACGGTGATTCTTACCAACAACCCACTCGTTTTATCCCTGCAAAACAATGATTAGCCACAACATAATTAATACGAATCATTCTTACATAAAAATGTTAAGCCTGTATAAATATTATTGTTAGTATGCAGCCTAACTACATGAGGGTCATTGTTGACATACTTTCGTACCACGAGGGACATGTCATATAGGACTTCGAAGGGCATACAAAGCACCATTCATGAGGTTGTGATCCCTAATGAATGTCTCGTTTATACCCAGTGCTACCAAAGCACTATGTTTCCTCCTAGGCCGAACGATCCTGGTGCCCCTATGCGTATCGTTCGAGAAAACTTACCAAACCTTGTGCACAAGTTGTCCCTGGCCATGCATCGACTATGCAAATAAAATCTAAGCATAAATTGCATGGGAAAGAAATATAAGTAAAGTTCCACATTATTGATCCTTCTTGTTTTGCAAATTCTCATATCTGTTGGTGACCCGTAGGTCCCAACTTACATACCTTATCGTGGCCCGGTGGTACCAAACCACAATTATACCCGCATATGAAGTATTTTCTTCATAGTTACTGTGCACTGAGGCACTTATACCTGCACCGATGTTCAATGTTCCATTCTCAGTGTTACCGGCATGTGAAGTAGATTGCATAATATTACTTCTTTCTCATGGCAGACTTGCTTTATAGCATTCTTGTATCAATAGTACTAGCAGTTTATTATTCAATGTGTTTCATTACTTACAACAACATTGAACATAATGTATCATTATCATTGTATGGACTAGATCAACATATAGTTATGACATACAACAAAGCAATACTAGTATTCATTTTATTAGGGCATAAAGGAGTAGAGGAGAAGGGACAGATCCACTCACTTATACAATTATCGTTTCCATGTCATGATCTCCCATTCGCCTACAATCCCTCAAGAATGATCTGACGCGATGCACGATCTTCTAACTTGGCATAATCATACATTCGAACCACGTCGCATAAGATATCACATCCGGCCAAGTTAAGCAATACAACATCACCACACCAAGCATCTCGATTTCCCGTACCACTTGTATTTGATCGGTCTGATCCATCTATAATTCCAGCGTAATGTCTTTCCGCGAAACGGAATATTATATAATATACCACTCAAAAAAAGTTTTGTCCTCAAAACTTAAAAAAATAACTCAATTCACCATATCACCTAAGTCATCCAACAAAAATGTTCTATGCCAGTTATTGCTTAATACCCCGTTTCCATCTCTTATCAATATTGCTCATTCATGAATCTCGTATACTTATACATTCCAACCATCTCTTTTCTTCCTAAATAATTTATTTATGTTCTTCCATTCATCAATACTCTCATGTAGCTCTATTTGAATTACATTCACCACTTCACCTGGATCGTACATACATTTCAGGCGTCCCCGAAATATAATGCACTCAACCAATTCTAATTGTTAGAGAAACCAAATAGCTACAGAGGTAATTCCATTCCTCATTACTGATCATTTAATACTTTCGGCCAAGTTGTTCTTTAACGTCGATTTCCCATAACTCTAATTTCTTGTTAACTTATTCGGTCAATCTTGTCAATATCTTTCCAACACTTTGCAATCAAGTTTTGGTCTAAACACTTCTCAATATTTGCTAACGTCCTCTCGGTCCATCATATGCACAATTCTTTTATCTCATTCATAGTGTTCCTTCGTATAACCATTTGCCACAATCGTTATCTTTCAATTCTGCCAAAATATAAAAATTCTTAGTGACTGCCCATGTTAGGCCATTAACCCAATCACGATACTTTAATCATTTTTGAACAAACCGACCATAACAAAAATTTTATTAATTCTAAATTACAATATTTCTTCTTTCAATGTCAATTTTGTCATTCCCACATCTTATGAATAATTTTACATATTGTCACCTTGTTTTGATCCATCCAACTTTGATTGATTACTTTAAGAATATCACCTGTCATCTCTTTATTATGATCCAAGTGTATTTATAATTGTTCTGATCGTTCCTCAATATTGTAATTTCTTTCATTCAAACTTCTAGTAATCTTTTTCCCAACATTGATAGCATCAAAATTCTCATGAATCCAGAGTTACCTTTGATCATGTCGCTGTCCGAGCCACAAAATTTTATTATAGTTTAATGATCATAATTTGTTCCGTACAGTAGTCATATTAGCCACATCACATATCAAGTTTCTCTTTCCAACGTATGAAATTTCTATCAAAATTCTCAAGCGACATTTTTATCTTTTATTATGATTTATTTCTTATTCCAACTTGATTCCAAAAGAACCCATTCCAAGATAATCCATCCAACCGAACCCACTATTGATTTCTATTCCAGTCGAAGCAATCAAATCCAACTCTAGTAACCATCAATTTTTAAACTTATCCATCCAACTATTTAACCATTCTGACACAACCTGTTATCCTGAAATACTTATACCCAAATCTCGCAACAACTATCCAAACATAGATTGAACATAGGCCGACTCATAATATACAGTATTCGAGTCTCACACGATGTTACATTGCCCATGCAACATTAATAGGGTCATCCTATGGGTCTCCGATAACCAACATAACTTTTCGGTCAAGTCTCTATGGTTAGCTATACCGACAGCTAAACCTACTATTCATAGGCAACTCAAATCATGCTAGGCAGCTGATAGGGACCATACCCATTTCTATTCTTAGTGTCAAATGATGTCTCACAAGTCTAAGGAACTTCTATCCAATCTTATTACCAACTCGAACCACAAATGCACTACCATTGACCTACCCATAAATAAAGGACATTCAACAGTCTGGGTCAGATCTATCTACCCACGGTCAATCTATTAAGGGTCTACCTCAATCAAAGGTTCATTATAGACTTATCCTAACCCGACAAGGTCAATTTAGAACCACATGCTCAAATCTCATACCCCTCAAGTAAATCTCCAACATTCAAAATCTGACTTGCTCCAACATATTATTTTATTTCTAATTTTATAGTCATCCTCTAGTTGTACCAACATATCATTCTTGGATTTTAGTGCGTCTGATTTATCCATGGGACAAGGCAACTAACCCAAAATTAAATTTTGATCGGTCACATTTACTAGTATATTGTTCATGATCCTTGCTCTTAATTCCTTTCCATTAATATTACGTATTCGTGTGTTCATTATAACCCAAATAATTTATAACCGACAATATCATCCAACCAATATATTGAAAATATCTTTCTTCTGATTCATTCCGTCGAACATACTTTTGCCAACTTTATTTTGATAGGGTCAACTTTCATTTGCATTAACCATCAACTTAATTACATCACCTCATCAATATCTCACAAAATTTTATCTCGCTTAACCACATTTGATAATTATTTATGTACCCGGTATATTGGTCAAACTACCAAGATAGGAATCATCCAACCTTAATAACTGATAAATTATATTCGCCAATCAACTGTTACCCAAGCGATTAAGGTTTCTGCCAACCAACTGTTATTGATGCGACAAAACTTATCGTCGATAGTATTTATCTCAACGTGCTAGACCTCAAGCTTTATTTGTATTCCATCCATCGAAGTCTCTTGAAGAACTTTCATCTATTGCCATACAATAAGGGTCATCGATTAGTTACTTGCAAACCCACAAGTGCATATGCTAATTAAATATTATTCGCCAATCGTCAGGTTCAAGTATTCCCACTTCAGGGCTGCTACCCTTTTTAAGTTAGTCATGTAGTAAATGCTACACACCTAAGGTCAAAGAAAATAGTTTTCCACATACTCGGTCCATCATTAATTGATTTTCAAGAACTTACAAACTCAGGTAACCAAACTTAATATCCCGCTTGTGATTCCCAATCAGTTCCAACCAATCATATTAGATATACGATCCAACTTGTTTATCGATAGTAACATTCAATCATCGATGCTAAAATTTAAAACTTTTACCTATCTTATTTAAGCTACCATATAATCCAACTCGTTGTTCCTAGCTAAGGCATCCATCACATACCTTCTTACTTCCTTGCTACCCCATGTAATATTAAGCTATCGAGGGTCTAATGTTGACAACTCAAATCCAACTATAAAGGGTCCGATGTTGATACACAATTTAAAATACCCAAGGGACACTCACAACGCTTACAATAAGGCATAATTTCTGACTAAGTCTCGGCACTACCCCATTCTTACTGATAGGCTCAATACCATCACTTATGGAAGGGTCACTGCACATACATTACTAAGAGGGTAGAGGCATATAACACTCAAAATGAAGCCATTTCCTGACTATCACACCGTTCTTACACTGATCCAACATCCATCCCGTACTACCTTCACATGGTAGCATTGTATGCTATAACATGATTCTCATATTCGGATATAAAACACAATCCCGCCATCGCATATGAATCAACTTAGTTTTACTGTTGATTTTCTCTATTAAAATTGCTTACGCATAATTTTTATTGTTTACAACACACATATTGATTTCTTTTATTTTACCATATAAAATATTAATCATAAGTTAGTTATCTATGGCATCGAATCATTGTTGGGTTCTTGTTATCATTTACAAATCAAGAATCACAATAACTAGGACATCATAATATTTAGGCTCATTGTATGGAACATTCGGTGAGTATAACCAAGCGGTCAAATATTCTCGATTACGAAAATACTTTCAAACAATAGCAGAAGCAACACAGAACGATCACAGATGCAAATTCGATAATCGCAGAAGCGACTTTGAATACTCGGAGAAGGCAACTTTGAATACGCACTGAGGCGACTGTGACTGATCGTGAAAGAGACTTTGAATAGTCACTAGTGCAACTTTGAGTATCCGTAGAGGTATTATTGAGTAATCATGGAAGCAACTTTTTGATTTAGAATTTGTCGAGTCCAATGGCGCATTAACTGTGCTCTGATACCAATTTGTCATGCCTAAATTCCGAAGAATCAAATGTAGCCATGGGAGTGATGCCGTATAAGCCTAGATTGTACTTGTACAAGGCAAGAAGATAGATAAGGCATGATATATCTCAGAACAATGACATCGCAGCAAAATTAAGCAGACAAATTGAAGTCACAATGAATATAATAAGAAGCTTCTCTTTATTGATAATGATAATTGAGTACATGGCTTACAAAAGATTTACAAAGCTATCAAATACAACTGATACTTGGCCAATTGGCTTATATTGATATTTGTCATCTTGGCTTACAATCTTATTGATACAACTCAATTACACGGTTCCATACATTATGCCTTTTATAACAGAAGACGCATCCAATGGAAGAATAGCTTCTGCACGCCCTAACAATGCTTCGATGCCTCCGAACCATTCCAGCCACTCCTCAATGCTGAGTTCGTAGGAATGCCTACAAACGTGGGTCAGTACATATCGCGTACTGGTGGGCAGAAAATAGCCCACTCGCCTAAACGGATACTAAGTATTCATGTGAAAAACATGCATAATAACTTAGTAATCTTTCTATTAGGGACTAGGTTCATTTTAATTATCAGAGTAATTAGCAGCATAATAAAATATACTTTGGGAACAGCAGTATACATTGAATATATATGAAATATGTACATCGCCTAGTGACGATTCTTACCAACAGCCCACTCGTCGTATCCCTCCAAAACAAGGATTAGCCACAGCATAATTAATACGAATCATTCTTACAGAGATAATGCTAAGCCTGCATAAATATTCTCGTTAGTATGCAGCTTAACTACATGAGGGTCATTGGTGATATGCTTTCACACTACGAGGAATATGCCATATAGGACTTCGAAGGGCATACGAAGCGCCATTCATGAGGTTTTAATCTCCAATAAATTTGTTATTTATACCCAATGCTACCAAAGTACTATATTTCCTCCTAGGCCAAACGATCTTGATGCCTCAATGCATCTCGTTCGAGAAAACTTACCAAACCTTGTGCATAAGTTGTTCCTGACCATGCAATGACTATGCAAATAAAATTTAAGCATAAATTGCATGGTAAAGAAATATAAGTAAAGCCCTGCATTATTGATCCTTCTTGTTTTGCTCATTCTCATATCGGTTGGTGACCCGTAGGTCCCAACTTACAGACCTTATCGTGGCCCAGTGGTACCAAACCATATTTATACTCGCATATAAAGTGTTTCCTTCATAGTTATTGTGCATTGATGCACTTATACCTGTACAGATGTTCAATATTCCATTCTTAATGTTACCAGTATGTGAAGTAGATAGCATAATATTACTTCTTTCTCATGGCAGACTTGCTTTATAGCATTCTTGTATCAACAGTACTAGTTGTTCATTATTCATGTGTTTCATTACTTACAGCGGCATTGAACATAAGGCAGCATTATCATTGTGTGGACTAGAGCAGCATATAGTTATGACATATAGTAAAGCAACACTAGCATTCATTTTATTAGGGTATGAAGAAATATAGGAGAAGGGACAAATCCACTCACTTATACAATTATCGTTTCCATGTCAAGATCCCTCATTCGCCTACGATCCCTCAAGAATGATCCGGCGTGATACACGGTCTTCTAACTTGGCATAATTATACATTCGAACCACATCGCATAAGATATTCCATCCGGCCAAGTTAAGTAATACATCATCATCACACCAAGCATCTCAATTTCCCGTACCACTTGTATTCCATCGATCTGATCCATCTATAATTCCAGCGTAATGCCTTTCCGCGGAATGGGCATTACAGTTATTGCCTCTGTCTGTCATAATATAGCAGTCTCTATCATGGTATACTACTAACTATACTAACTATATAACACAAAGCAACTACAAGTGACTAAAGAATCAATTAAATCAATAGATGAAAAAAGAACAAGAAGGAAGAACCGAACTTGCTAACCCATCACATGTAGCATCGGTCTCCTCGACCGTCATCTCAAAAGCTCTACCCTATTGAAATATCTTCCTATGCTAGTGCAGGGCAATTTATTATGCAACCGGTGGCCAACCTATACCTCTCTCACTGCCTGGAACACTTGCACTCCTACTCTCATGATACTCCTTTACATATCCTACCTTAATATCACACGGGTACACTTGACTAATATTATCACACACAATAACACTCACTAATAATAGACTAACACACTCCACATATCACTCATCCCAGTCTTGATACACTCGGATCACTTTCTCGCTCTAGGTACCCTTGGTACACAGACACTAACTCTATAGCTATACTAGATACATGCACTTATCACTCTCGGATATCAGCTACTAACTATACTCTGACACCTATCTTAGAATTATTGTTACAAGAATACTATACTATGAGTTATTTACAGGCTTATATACTAATACCTAATGCTCACATACCCATCCAGGAACCACTCTCAGGCTCACAAGCTACACTCCCGATAATCAACACTATTATTCAATTAGTCAACAACCTACCTGTAGGTTACCAAACTACTACACTATCCAAAGAAGCTTCCTCAGAAACTAATGAGGGTAAAACTCTATAAGAAACTGAACTAGAGGCACTAAATATATCTCTATCCTGAGATAATAAGGGTGGTGGAACATAATTCAATAATAAACAAGACTGAATGATAGAGACGATATGTTAAGAACTAATTTAAGATACAATCTGATAATTATACACGTCTATCAAAAATCATGTTACCCTCGGGGTATGAGGTAAGATAATGAGTTTAACCAAGGTATTATAATTGGGTATGTAGTTAAGATATGGGTGTGTCATACTTGGATACAAATAGCTAATGGTTATAGGATACCTAAATACTAAGGTATTAGTTACATACTAAGTAAGGTAATCAAGATGACAATAGGTAATAAGTAGAGTCTAATAAATTAGCGAGAAATTGAGTTATATATAGATACTTGATATTAACTAGTGTATATAAATTATACTTAATACCTGGTAATATTAGCTACTATAGTAAACACCTTCAAGATATGGACCTAGAAAACGAACCAAAATCTAGTACTAACTAGTTTAGATTATATATATATATATATATATATATATATATATATATATATATATATATATATATATATATATATATATTCCTTAACATAATGACACAAGATAAACACCCACTAACCACACTTACTAACTCAAATTGCACTTGCATATGGTTCAATTATACCCATGCTCGATCTCAGGTCTTTTGTGCTCCACACTTGACTGCTTTCTCCCTACCTCACCTTACCTACTGCTATTGCAGTAGACACTAACCCAAATTTTTCCATGTATCCACACTTACCCATAGCTACCTCCCTAACACAAACTATCAAGCACACACTACACCACACACAAAGTCTAATATGCACCTAGCTTCTTCCCTCTAAAGTGTTTTCCTTACTGAACCAATATGCAGGAAAGTTTCCCCCCTCCTACTGTGCTCAATTGAACATAACAACAACTCAACTTCTCCCTACTATCGAACACACTCATACTCTCCTACTCTCCCTCACTGCACATTATTTTTCTGATACACAAGGGCACAATATATTTACTCTAATACTCTTATACACGGTTCACACACTCACACACACACTCTAACAAACACGATTATCCCTTTCCTGCTATCGGGTATCCATATGTGTATCACACTCACACAGCAACACACTCCTTAAACAACCAAATACACACCAACCCAAAGAAACACAATGCACCCACTGATTCTACTCCACTTAACTGCTAACTCAGGGACTGTCTCACCCTACTGAACCTATATTGCATACACAGATACTCATTGAACCTATATACACACATACCAACTCAAGTATCAGGACACCCAAGTATGAACCCCTATACCACACACTACTACTTCTACAATCACAACACAAATTTACTAGTACTATGAGATACATTGATAAATGTATCAAGCAACATTCCAAACTTTCTTCTTTATGCTAACACACAAGTATTTAGTTCCCCCTCCCATACACATCAGACTTCAAGGCCTAAACTGAACTAAGCATTCCATTCACCATATTATAGTTCACTCTATACTTAACATTTGAACTATGCACACATCACATGCACATACCCCTCAAATACACTGCAGTGCAACCTGCACACACCCAACACAGCAGGGCAACTCTCCCTTTCTTGCACCTGTTGTTCATAGCACAACACCTGCTGTGCTCGACAGCAGAAATATAGTGATCAACCTGCATTGCTCCCCCTTGCTGCACAAACAACTTCCCCACTCCAATAACCAGAGTCATTCACCTGCACGACCTTCCTACCCGAGCCCCAATCCAATGCACTCAGTACACTGCTATTACTGGTACTACCTGCTATTGCATATATATATGTTAAGTTCAGACCCTCCCCTCTAGAACACTACAACTACACTATCCCTGAAAGCACACATAGATCCCTCAACTAGTTGCTTCTTCAAACCAAGCAACCCTCTCCTCTTGATATCACACAATACACACTCCTACAATAACAACTTCTACAACACCAAACACAAGTGCACTCTAACAACACGAAATCCTAACACAACCAAATATTAAACACTTTGTGTGCATTATAATACACCCACAAGTATCATACTAAGATACTATATCCTAACATCAACATCAACATCAATAAGATACTCACCTCCAACACATAGGAAATCATCCAAATACCCACCCAATATCTCATGGACCACACACACACACACACACACACACACACACACACACACACACATATATATATATATATATATATATATAATAACTATATATAATGCAATTAAAGGGGAAACACACATATTGGCTCAAAACTCCTAAAATACAACTCATATCGATACGTATCACGGCGTATCACGACATGGACTCTACATATCCATTTGTGGACACAAGGATACTACCAAACACTACAATAGACCAAAAAATACTCCTTAGACACAAGGACAAACACTTGGTGGTGACAATTTCGTAACTCCACCAAAAGCCCTAGAAAAACCTACGTAACTATTGGAAATGACATTCCTATCATCAATTTTTTCTCCTATGGGCTTGGGTATCAATATGGATAGTTTCTTAAAAGTTCAAAATGACACTATAACATAGGGATTTATGGGAAAAGAGACTTATCCCTATTGGGAGTTGGATCCCAATGAAATATCCCCAATTTGGACATAAGAGAAGTTGGACACAATCCTCAAGCCAATGCTTCCCTCCTCAAGTGCTCCTCTAGCAATGCCAAGCTCCTTAGCCTCCTTGGAATAAAAATAAGAGGGATTAGATTTGGGAATGGGTGGATTAGGATTTGCTTCCAAATTTAGGAATAAATTAATTTAAAAAGTAATTTGAGGCTATTAATGAATAATTAAGATTTTATAGGCTTCCTCTTAGGGTTAGGGTTAGGTTTAGGAATAGTTTGATATGACTCAAAAGTTTCTCTCTATTATATCATGAATAGGATCTAACTAAACCATAGGATGGATTATTCTATTCTTAAGTCAATTGGGTTTAATTGACCTAACCTAGTCATGACTAACTAATAACTCAAGTCAATAGTGACAACTTATTAACTAACTTAAATAATCAATGTAATTAGCTATGTCATGAACTAACACAAGGTCACTACTAAGTCTACTAATAAATAAATAATATAGATATAGTAATTATTCACAAATTTTAAATAATATAGAAATGACAAAAATACCCCTATTTGGAAACTAGGTAGTTACATATATCTTCTGCTTCACCCTCGGTCTGTAATGTATTATGTTTTTGAACGTCACAAAATCATTATTATCCAACCACTGTGTCCAAAAATGCCCCCTTTCAAATATTTCTCTCTCATCCACGTCAGCCACAGTGAGGTTAGGAGCCTCCAAGTCAGCTTCATCCCAGCAATGTCTCTTAGCACTCACAACGGTCTCAATCCCACCCCTCCTTCTGCTTTTGGACGGCACAAGGTGTCCCATCAGATTGCATGCACTCCTCCTCGCCATATAAAATTGGCACTAATTTTTCTATTTTGCTGATTTTAGCCAATGGCAACATAATCGTCTGGAGCCAGTATAGAGCAATTAATGTAATCACCGCTCTGACCAACTCAATACGTCCTCCAAATAAGAGGTTCTGGACATGCCAGCCCTCTATACGTCACTGCGTATACTCCACAAGGCTGCTGTAGTCGGTATCCTTGGTGTAGTTTATCGATAATGGAATGCCCAAGTACTTCATAGGCATGTCCCCTCGTTCCACTCCTATGATGTCAACGCGCTCTTTTTGTCCGGGCAAAGTCTATTAAAATAGACTTTACTCTTCTCTCTATTCAGGTGGAGGCTCGAGTGTCTACCGAACTTCAGCATAACCTCCGCCAATTCTGTAAGTCCCTCCATAGTAGGGACTATAAAGACTAATAAATCATCAGCATAAATAAGATGTAATACATGTAATGTTACCTTTCACTGAAGAGGGGTGATTCTCTTTTGGAATACCGCAGAGTCAATGAGGGAAGTAAAATATTCCATAACTATAGTAAATAGATATGGAGACAAAGGATTCCCCTGCCTGAGTCCCCTGTTTCTTTTGATGAAGCCATAAGGATGATCTTTAAGCAGGACAGAGAAGGTTGGCGTAGTAATGCACTCTCAAACACGAGCCATCCAAGTTCTGTCGAAGCCCATCGCCATCATAGCATGGAACCCAAAGTCTCTATTAACAGTATCATAAGCCTTCCTCAGATCCAGCTTGATACATGCTTTCTTGCCGCCCTTTTTGCCAAAATTCTGAACCATCTCATGTGCGAGAAGATTGTTATCTCGAATAGAATGCCCCTGAATAAACGTCGCCTAGTTCGGAGAGATCATACACTACATAATGCTCGCTATCCTCCGACAAATCCGATGCGTAATTATTTTATAAATAAAATTACAACAATAATGGGCCGAAAATCCGTGAGCGAAGTAGTCCCCTTTTTCTTAGGAATTAGCATAAGAAAAGTGTGGTTCAACTCCCTTAACAGCCTTCCCGATGCGATAAAATCCCGAATCACCTCCATAACCTGTCCCTTCACAGCTTTCCAATGAATTTTATAAAATTTGATCCTAAATTCGACCGAACCGGGCGATTTATTAGGATCAGCATTTTTAATAATAGCTTCCACCTCCTCAAGAGTAACCGGAGCAAGCAGTACATGATTCCCTATGTGGTTACCAAGTACTTTCACACCAATTCTGAAAACTTAGCTAAATAATCATATTGATTGTATATATCAGTATAATACCTGACATCTTTAGCTTGTAGGTCACAGTTGAAAAAAATATCCTTCCCATCAGATCCAAAAAGTTTGCTCACATTGTTTCGATGTTGTTTGGTGCTGACAACATCATAAAAAAATTTAGTGCATTTGTCCCCTTCCAGTAACCAAGATCACTTCGCCCATAGTGCTATATATATATTTTTTGGAGTGGGTGGGGTTCCCAACCTATCTGGAGAACACCCCAGAGTATGACAAGCGTCATCTGTGTGTCAGAGAAGCTCGGGAAGAAGACGATGGCCATTCAAGAAGTCGGAGAAGCTAGAGAGCAGCAAACTGAGAAGTGGGGGGCTGCTGGAAACATGCCTAATGAGTTTTGACAAAACTCGGTTCCCCAAGCCGAGTTTGGTCTGAACTCGGTCTGGGTGCTCCAGAAGCTCCAGAGAGCTGTTGTTTCGTTTACTCGCAAATCACCGACTCGGGCCAAATTCGGTTCGCATTCGGTCAGCGGACTGAACAAAAACTTTGAGATATTTTATAAACTGTTGGATCGTATCCTATAATTTAGATTTGTTCCGAGTTTAGGAAGTATAAGTTAGGTTTTTCCTAACCCTAACATATGTAATAAGGAGAGAAAAAGGAGGCAATTGCAACTTTGGGAAGGAGAAAGAATGATTGGAGGTCGTTTCGGAGGAGGAGATCATTTTTGGGTAATTTTTTATTGTCTTCTATCTTCATGGTGTAATCTATTTTCTATTCCTAAGTGTTGTGAAGATCCGTATTGGATCAGGAGAAGCTTATAGAGGGTTTATTCTTTTTATTCTATTAGTGGAGGTTATTCAGGGTTGGAATCCGATCGTCCGGTAGTTTTTCTCATCTGGGTTTTCGACATAAAAATCTCTGTATCTGCGATTTGTGTTTGGAGTTTTTGGTTTGCGCATTTTGCTCGGTTATCTCGTAGGTGCTCTCTGGTTTGGGGAACGATTTTTGTGTTTTATTTCAAACAAAGTTGTCACGCCACAGTCCTAAAAAACACGGGACCAGGCCACGTGGCAATGGCCAGCTAATACGTCTCCGAGGGATTACCCAATTTAATGGATCCTACGAAGTATACTCCGTTGTCCTAAAAATACTAACAAGTCCAATACTAACATCAGAACAGGTAATATAATCTCATCCACAATATAAACAAGAAATACTAAAATAAATACTGGAAGATAAACGCCAGTCTAAAATATCATAGTACAATCCCAAATGTCTGGTGGGAACAAACCCACTACTATGACGAAATAAAAGTACTAAAAGACAGATAAAAGAGTAATGACTAGGGCATCGACTGACTAGATAATGATGCTCCAATCCTAGGCGGAAGGCCTTTCAAATAATCACGGGAACTCTGACGGTAGCACCTCTAGCTCCTCCACGGATGCGTACCTCGTCTCATGTCCGGGTCTGTACACTGTAGGATAATATGCCTCGTACAAATCTGGAAGGGAACCAGGTCCTTAGAGGGATGTAACAAGATACGAAAATGCATGTCATATATAAATACTGCATAAAATAAAGGGGTGTGCTAACCATCTATATGAATGCAATATGAGGACAATATTGGTACATATGGGTAGGTGTAGGCATAATGTCCAATACTCCGAAGAGCATGGTATCTGTACATGTAACGTCCATCATTCCGAAGAATGAGGTTTCTGCAAATATATATACTTCTGAATTGCTCCGAAGAACGCGGTATCTGTATAAAGGAAGTCATTGGATCTTTGGCTCCTCCGGATACTACGGATTCTAATGTGTGTATGCCATACGCCTACTAGTTGTCCTCCCCGCCCAATGTAGATATATAAGTCAAATACACGACGTGTATACCACATATTTGTATGCCAAGTCTCTACTAATTATATAACCCTGATTACGTACTAACCGTGATGCATGTCACACGCACCGATAGCTAGTCGGGTACGCGAACCCGCATCCCAATATGAGTTTGTCATCGTGATGCGTGTATAAGTATCAGGTCTAGAAAGATATCAGAATATCCTCACAATGGGGGGGTGAGTCTGCTAGTGACTAGGTCAATTATACTACACATCGACGCATTCGTCGACTGTACCCGAGTCAATCTCGGACGCACACAGTTGTATAAAATAATGCAACAAGATATCATACAACATTTGCATAATTTAAATTAAGCAGTAAATATGTCAAGGTATCTTGCCTGGGTCCTCAAGCTGCGAATGCCAATAACCTGCTCCTGGAGTCTCTCCTGACCGGTCCAGCGACCCTATACATATAATATAATATAGCAATTCGATCATCAGACACTAAAGTAAAACGTACAGAAACACTACGCTGCACTTAGGTACTGACGCCTGGGGTCACAGCTGGTCAACTACAGGGCCGCGTGTGTACGCAGCTAAGATGTACATGTGTCCTGTCCTCAGTTACCAGGTACCTCAAGGCAATAAATTACCAAAGTCCTGTTATGAAATTAATTATGTTTTGTACAGAGATACCTGTCCTAATTATCATGTTAGCGTGCACTTGGTCAATGTCTAGGTTTTTAGGTCAATATGGCGTTCATATTAACAGTCATTTCATTAGAGTAGTTACTTGACCCTAAATTAGTAATTTAATAACAAACACATCTACACATACATTGCCCTTGGAAATTACCATTACTCGTGTCCGTTTGACGATACGTTGACACCATGATACGTGAAATTTTAATTGAAATAACATGCAATACCTAGTCGTAGCCGAGGGGGGGTCTGTGCTCGTCGACGGCCTGCTCCTCCGGCGTAGGGCGGAGCTTCGGTGGTGCACGGGGAAGCAGCAGCAGCAACAGTTGCAGCGGTAGCAGCAGCGGCGATTGGCGGTGGATCTGGTCGTGGGGAAGGCGACGATCAGGCTGGTGGTGGTGGTTGGCGGTGCTGGCAGGTGGTGGTCAGGCGGCTGAGGGGATCGGGGTCGGGTTAAGGTGGAGATTGGTGATGGTGATGGTGATGATGGTGGTGCGAGTGGTGGTTGGCGGTGGTGTAGGTGTTGGTTGCTGGTAGTGTTGGGGTGGTGGAGATGGTGAGGCTGGTGGCGGCACTATCGGTAGTCAGGCGGTGGAGGCGGTGGAGGGAGTTGTAGAAGGGAGTCGGGTGGGTGATGGTGTTGAGGGTGGTGATGATGGTTGATGGGGGTGGACTGGCGGTCGGGTACAGGCAGTTGGGGCGGTGGCCCGGCGTCGACGGGGAAGGGCAGGCTGAGGAGGTGGTGGCTGAGGCGGTTAAGGTGGTGGCGGTGTTGTGTGATCGGGGAGGGGGAGATGGGTGATCGGGTTTTGAAGGGGAGGTAAAACTAGGGTTTCGGCTAGGGTTTTGTATAGGGTTGGTTTAAAGTGGGAATGAGTTGTATTTATATAGGAGAGAGGGAAAAGGGGTTGTCCTTGGGAATTGGGCCAGCTAGGGCTCCTTGGGGTGGGGAACATGTTGTCATGAAGGAAAGTAAGGGTGTAGATGGGCAGGTTGGGTCTAGTTTTGGGTGAGGCTGGTCTCCACACTAATTTAAATAAGAATTAGTACAAGTGATACTTTTTAATTAATTGGGATTATATGGGATTAAAATTTTGTGGAACGCAGTCATCATGGATATGGCAGACTCAGAATAAAATAATGTCCTAATTTGGGTTGTATGAAAATGGGTTGGGGTAGTGTCTCCAATCTCGATTGGAACGGACAATTATGGAAGGTTGGATTTATTGGGATTTAAAACTAGACGTTTGTAACAATTATTGCACGACTAAAATGAAACATAATATAGAGTATTTAAGAGTTACACAAGGGTCAGAATTGTAGTCTGGCATGTCTAGAAAATGTATACGAAATTTGTTTGAAGGTAAATACTAGTGTAGCGCTCCAAATATCAAAGCAACGGTAAGGTGTATTAAGTAATATAATTATTGTACAATAATTCTAATTTACTGCATTCAACTCTAATTGTCACCAATTTAATCCTAGTCTCTCTATCTAAACTAAATAAACCTAAATTTGGTCGAGGGGGTTTACAATCTACCCTCCTTAGAGTATTTCGTCCTCGAAATTAAAACAGATATATGGTAAAAACTACTGACTGAAATTAAATGCTAGTACATACCTAGGCCTTCGAAGAGATGGGGATAACGTTGTCGAATCTCATCCTCGTGTTCCCAGGTCGACTCTCCTGGTGCATGATGCCTCCATGCAACACGAACTAGAGGGATAGTCTTACCTTGCAATACCTTCTCGCTTCTATCCAAAATCTCTACCAGCTCCCCTTGGTATGACAAACTCGGGCCGACTGTGATCTCTGAGTGGTCAAGCACATGACTCGGATCTGGCATGTATCTCCTTAGCTGAGATACATGGAAGATGTCATGAACTCCTTCTAAAGTTTATGGTAAGGCTAACCTGTAAGCAACCTCTCCGATGCGTTCCAACACATCGAATGGCCTGATGTACCTCGGACTCAGCTTTCCTCTGCCTCCAAATCTGATGGTTCCTCGGGTAGGAGAGATTTTCAAAAATACATAATCTCCAACTTGGAACTCTAGGGGTCGTCGATGTGCATTTGTCCAATGCTTCTGTCTATCCTGTGTTGCTCGTAGGTGCCATTGGATCTTCTTTACCTTCTCCACTGTAAGAATAACAAACTCTGGTCCAATAATCTTAGGCTGTGTGAGCGGGCGACTGCTAGTGAGTGGGCGACTGCTAGTGCACCTACACCTGGAGAGGCTGGTACTTCGTCGCAGCCCGCTCCATCTCCGTCGGCGGACGACCTGTGGGTGACCGCAGCTGGTGGTCTCCAGAGGGGTACGTACTACGGTACGGACTCCTATGGCGCCCTGGTTGCGACACAGTCATCTAGGGCCTCCCAGACAGATGCGCATTGCACACACCCCTCGCAGTCGTCGGCCCAAGTCCAGGAGGCCGTCCAGGAGGCCGTTAACCGTCAGATTGCGTCTCTCCGTCACGACTTGCTACGAAGTATGGAGGAGCAGCCCCGGTCCCAGCCGCAGGCGGACGATCCGATGCTCATCGCACGATTGGATATGCTCGACCGCAGCATGACGGAGCTATGGGACCTGACAAATGATATTAGAGCCTCCAATGACCGCAACATCATGGAGCTGCAGGCGTCACAGCTATCGATGGGCGAGAAGCTTACGAGGATGCAGGATTCAATGGGTGATAGCAGTACGAGGCTGTTATCTACCCTGGATTCTTACAACCAGCGACTTGCAGACTTGGAGCGGGCACGGCCTCCACCGACGTCACTGCCTTATCCATCGACATCGGTGTCGATTCCACGGGACGAGTATAAGGAGTTCTTATCCTTCAAGCGCGCCGCTGGTCAGCGTCCTGCAGATCCGCAGTAGTATAGTTATTTTTATTATTATTTATGATGCGATTGTATATTATGAATTATTGATACTTCAACAATAGGCATGATGTTTGATGCTTCTTGTGGTATTTAATTTTTTACTTAATTTAATTTGATTGATACTTCAACAATGCTTCTTGTGGTCTTTAATTTAATTGGATTATATAGTGGAGATGGAGGAGGAGTCGAAGAAGGGTGGTTCTTGTGGTGTCAAGAAGAGGAGATGGAGGAGGAGGAGGACTAGAACTACAGGGAATCACCAATCTGGATAATATTTTTTTTTAATTTTTTTTAAAATTAGCGACGGTTTTAGCGACGTTTAGCGACGTTTAGCGACGTTATCTTAAGTCGCTAAATACGTCGCTAATTAGCGATGTTGTAACACGTCGCTAAATACGTCGCTAATGACATCGCTAATGACGTCGCTATACGTCGCCAAATGCTGACATGGCAGTATAGCCAGGTCATTATAGACGTCGGTGTAACGTCGCTATTGACGTCGCTAATGACGTTGCTAATTGCTGACACGGCAGTATTGCCAGGTCATTAAAGACGTCGGTGTAACGTCGCTATATAAGTCGCTAATTAGCGACGTTTAGCGACTTTACTGACGTCGCTAAGTAGTGACTCGGCGTCGCTAAACGTCGCAAAAATTTGCGACACTTTAAAGTCGCTAAAAAATGTCGGTATAGCGACGTTTAGCGACGTTTTTTTTTTTGCGACTTGATTTTTTTCGACAACTTTCTTACGTCGCTAATTACGTCGCTAAACTCATTTAGCGACGTTTTTTGGTTATTTAGCGACGTTTTTAGATGTCGCTAATTTGACTTATTCTGGTAGTGCTATCTCTCGCCCACATCGCTCCAATACACTGGGGAACGACACTTTCTGCCATACAATGCTTCATAGGGAGCCATCTGAATGCTCACTTGATAGCTATTATTGTAGAAAATTTTGACCATATGCAAATGGTCCTCCCATGATCCTCCAAAATTAAGAATGCATGCCCTTAACATGTCTTCCAGTGTCTGAATGGTACACTCGGACTGGCCATCTGTCTGCGGGTAATACGATATACTGAACTTCAGGCGGGTACCGAGACTCTCTTGCATACTCCGCCAAAAGTAAGATGTAAACCTTGTATCCCTATCAGACACTATACTGACTGGCACTCCATGCAGTCGTACGATCTCCCTCATATACATATCTGCTAAGACCTCTGTAGACTGCCCAACTCTGAAAGGTAAAAAATGAGCGAACTTGGTGAGTCTATCCACGATTACCCATACTGCATTACGGCCACTAGGACTCCTCGGAAAGCCCGTAACGAAGTCCATAGTGATGTGCTCACATTTCCACTCCGGTATCGGAAGCGGCTGAAGTAACCCTGCTAACCTCTGATGCTCAGCCTTGACCTGCTGATACACCAGGCACTTTGCCACAAAGCGGGCTATCTCCCTCTTCATTCCATGCCACCAATAGTACTGCCTCAAGTCTCTGTACATCTTTGTGCCTCCTGGATGAATAGAGTAAGTTGAACTGTGTGCCTCTGACATCAGCTCCTGACGAAGTTCTCCATTCGGAACATAGAGACGATCTCCACATCTTAAAGTCCCGTCCTCGTGTATGCGCAATCCTGTATGTATTTCGGCCTCTGTCCTCTATTGAAGCCTCTGGAATCTTGCATCTTTTGGCAAGGCAGCCTTGATTCTATCAACCAATGTTGATTGCAACTGGAAACTCGATAACTGGTCGTCTATTCCGGGCATAATGACCTCTATACCCATCTGCTCTAGGTCTCTCAACAGATGTTACTGGGTAGTCAAAAAGAATGCCATAAGTCTCCTGCTTAATGCATCAGCTACTACGTTGGCCTTTCCAGGATTGTACTGCAGCTCAATCTCAAAGTTTGTCATCACCTCAAGCCAACGTCTTTGTCTCTGGTTCAGGTCCTTCTGAGTATAGATGTACTTCAGGCTTTTGTGATCTGTGAATATCTCCACTCATTCTCCGTATAGATAGTGCCTCCAAAGCTTCAAAGCAAATATCACTGCGACAAGCTCCAAGTCGTGAGTAGGGTAGTTCTTCTCATGGGTCCTCAACTGTCTAGAGGCATAGGCCACAACCTTTCCATGCTGCATCAAGACGCATCCTAATCCTTTTTCTGACGCATCGCTGTAGATCACGAATCCTCCGGGTCCAGAAGGTATAGTCGAGATAGGTGCCATAGTCAGACGCTTCTTCAGCTCATCGAACGCCGTCTGACACTCCTATATCCAAGTGAACTCATGCTCCTTGCGAGTCAAGTGGGTCATCGGCTCTACGATCCTTGCGAAGTTCTCTACGAACCTCCGGTAATACCCGTCAAGTCCTAGGAAACTCCTCACCTCTGAGACATTGGTAGGGGTCGGCCACGTCTCTACTGTCAAAATCTTCGCTGGATCTACCGAAATACCATCTCCTGAGATAACGTGTCCAAGGAAAGCAACACGATCTAGGAGAAACTCACACTTGCTCAGCTTTGCATAAAGCTTCTCATGCCTCAGCGTCTCTAACACTAGTCTCAAGTCCTTTTCGTTCTTCTCGTGGCTCTTTGAATACACCAAGATGTCGTCGATGAAGACTACCACGAACTGGTCTAGGTATTGGTGGAAGACTCTATTCATCAGGATCGTAAATACGGCAGACACATTCGTCAGTCCAAAAGGCATCACCAAGAACTTGTAGTGACCATAACGAGTCCTGAATGCTGTCTTTGGAATGTCTTCTCTCTGCACCTTTACCTAATGATAACCCGATCTCAAGTCAATCTTCGTGAACCCACTGCTCCAGTCAGCTGGTCGAACAAATCATCAATCCACGGCAGGGGGTACTTGTTCTTGATAGTCAAAGCATTAAGGGATTTTGTAATCAATGCACATACGGACTGTCCCATCCTTCTTTGGCATAAACAACACTGGTGCTCCCCAGGGTGATACACTAGGGCGGACGAATCCCCTGATCTGCAACTCTTCTAACTGTAGCTTCAGGTCATCTAGTTCCTTCTTTGCCAATCGGTACACATTTGAAGATACCGGTGTTGGTCCGGGTACTAACTCAATAGTAAACTCCACGTCTCTATTTGGCGGTAAGCCTGGCAACTCCTCCGGAATAACATCCTCGAACCCTGCAACTATCGGTGGGGGTGTCGTCTCCATAGCCATATAAGCTCCAGCTGTCTGTCCTACTCCTTGCTCGACGGTCCCTCGCATGTACTCGAACTCTGGTTGATCTGAAGGTCTAAAAATGACGCTACCTCTCCGGCAATCCAGTACGATATTATACTGGCTCAACCAGTCCATGCCTAACACAACGTCAAAGTTTGGCATCGGGAATACCAAAAATCACGCTCTCATCTCTCGACCACTCACGACTACCAAGCACGTTCTAATAGTGCTGGTAACCGGCACGATGCCTCCTCCGGTAAGAATCTTCCAACTCTTAGGTAAGGGGAAGTAGCTACTCTATGCATAGCTACGAAACAACTAGATATGAAAGATAGTGTAGCACCAGAATCAAACAATACAGTCGCAGGTAATGATGCAACTAAAATGGTACCTGTGATAGCTTTCCCTTATGTTTCTTCCTCAGTCGCTGCTAGTGCAAAGGACTGTCCGTGCCTCTGTCCTCCAGCCTGCTGTCTGGCTCGATCAAACTGTGCCTCTTGTGGGGCCAAAGGTGGTCCCCTCTGAAATCCTTCAGGTGCTGGTGGTCGTTGACCTCTTGGCGGGGATAGTATCCTCAAGGCTGGTGCTGCTGGCCTCTGTCCTGTCTGTGGTGCTACATCTCTGTGCTGTGGGCAATCTCTGGCAAGGTGCTGACTTGCTCCATATATCATGCACAATCTAAGCTTCTTCCTGCAATCTCTGACAATGTGTCCCTTCTTGCCACAATGGTGACAAGTCGGAAGCTCCTTGTGCTGGTATGGCACTGTCCTCTGCTATGTATGTGCTCCTAGACGATGGATCGGTCCTCCTGCTCTGGGCTGGGCTCTGGCTGGTGTGGTCGTGCTGGAACGTTTTGCTCCTCTGCCAATGGCCTCCTGGATCCTCGCCTCTGAAAGAACCTCCTCATAAGAAATCCTCGCCTGGGTGGTGGTGTACCTCTGCAGCTCGAAAGTAAGGCCGTGATGGAATCTTTGGGCCTTCTCTAGATTGTTGGGTATCAAGGCGGCATCAAATCTGCTAAGTCGGCTAAACTTCGCATCGTATGCGTCTACGGTCATATTCTCTTGTTCTAGATGCAAGAACTGGAAGTACAGGGCATTTTTGACTGTAGCTGGAGAATACTTCGCATAGAAGTACTCTAAGAACTGCTTCCACGTCTGTGTCTTGCCTACGCTGCGCTCTATGGAATTCCACCAGTGATGGGCATTGCCTTTCAGTTAGGCCCTCACTGCGGCCATCCATAGGTCTGGATGTAGCTGAGAAGCCTCTAGTAGCATCTCCGTGTTGGCGACCCAATCAGAGATCTCCTCTGCAGTCTCGTTGCCAGAAAAAGTATTCGGGCCCATCTGGCAGAACCATCGTACAGTATCAACTGTCTGAACTGGTGTTGGTGCTGGTACGGGTGCTGGGGCAAGGGTACTCTCCAAAACTGCCATCAAGCTCTGTCTCAACGTCTCGGTCTGATGCCACTGTGCCTGTATCATAGCCTGGAAGAACTGAAGCATCTGTGGCTGTCCATCTGATTGTGGCATCTGAGGTGGATAGGGTGGACGTGGTGGCAATGGGACCTACGGCTGTGCGGTAGGTGTCTCCTCATATGTCGGCCTCTCGGGTTGCGGTATCGGTGTATCCCCCGAAGTCTGGCCCTCGGAATGTTGTGTTGGGATTGTCTGTGAAGTCTGACCCTCGTGCTGCTGCGTAGGATCGCCCTGAGAAGTCTCGCGCCAATGTATCAGCGGGGCCTGTAGAATCACCGGGGCCTGTGGTGGTGGTTGCTCTCCAGGTGTTCCCTGGGATATCTCCTCTCTCTAGGTGGTGTCGGCTGGCACCACGGTACCGTGTGCTCCTCGTCCACTGCGTAAGTTCATCTTGCTGCAAGAGATAGAAATTTATTAAAAGAGTACAAAATCAAGCAAACATGATGCAGATATTTAGAAATAATACGAAGAAAGTTCAAAGACGTAATCAAAGTAGATGAGACCTAGTAATTCATATCATATTGCAGGCTCGCTGGGCATGTTACCATACTGCAAGCGATAAACATGACCTGCATGGGCCAACACTAAAACTATGTCACGCCCCAGTCCCAAAATATACGGGACCAGGCCACGTGGCAATGGCCAGCTAATACTTCTTCGAAGGATTACCCAATTTAATGGATCCTACGAAGTGTACTCCGCTGTCCTAAAAATGCTAACAAGTCCAATACTAACATCAGAACAGGTAATCTAATCTCATCCACAATATAAACAAGAAATACTAAAACAAATACTGGAAGATAAACGCCAGTCTGAAATGTCATAGTACAATCCCAAATGTCTGGTGGGAACAAACCCACTACTATGACGAAATAAAAGTACTGAAAGACAGATAAAAGAGTAATGACTAGGGCATCGGCTGACTAGATAATGATGCTCCAATCCTAGGCGGAAGGCCTACCAAATGATCATGGGAACTCTGACGGTAGCACCTCTAGCTCCTCCTTGGATGCGTACCTCGTCTCATGTCCGGGTCCGTACACTGTAGGATAATATTCCTCGTCCAAATCTGGAAGGGAACCGGTCCTTAGAGGGACGTAACAAGATACAAAAATATATGTCATATATAAATACTGCATAAAATAAAGGGGTGTGCTAACCATCTATGTGAATGCAATGTAAGGACAACATTGGTACGTATGGGTAGGTGTAGGCATAACGTCCAACACTCCGAAGAGCATGGTATCTGTACATGTAACGTCCATCATTCCAAAGAATGAGGTATCTGCAAATATATATACGTCCATATAGCTCCGAAGAACACGATATCTGTATAAAGAAAGTCATTGGATCTGTGGCTCCTCCGGATACTACGGATTCCAATGTGTGTATCTCATACGCCTACTAGTTGTCCTCTCCGCCCAATGTAGATATACAAGTCGAATACACGACGTGCATACCACGTATCTATATGCCAAGTCTCTACTAATTATATAACCCTGATTACGTACTAACCGTGATGCATGTCACACGCACCGATAGCTAGTCGGGTACACGAACCCGTATCCCAACATGAGTTTGTCACCGTGATGCGTGTATAAGTGTCAGGTCTAGGAAGATATCAGAATATCCTCACAATGGGGGGTGAGTCTGCTAGTGACTAGGTCAATTACACTATACATCGACGCATTCGTCGACTGCACCCGAGTCAATCTCGGACGCGCACAGTTGTATAAAATAATGCAACAAGATATCATACAATATTTGCATAATTTAAATTAAGCAGTAAATATGGCAAGGTATCTTGCCTGGGTCCTCAAGCTGCGAATGCCAATAACCTGCTCCTGAAGTCTCTCCTGACCAGTCCAGCGACCCTATATATATAATATAATATAGCAATTCGATCATCAGATAATAAAGTAATACGCACAAAAACACTATGCTACTCTTAGGTACTGACGCAAGGGTTCACAGCTGGTCAACTACAGGGCCGCGTGTGTACGCAGCTAAGACGTACACGTGTCCTGTCCTCAGTTACCAGGTACCTCAAGGCAACAAATTACCAAAGTCCTGTTATGAAACTAATTACGTTTTGTACAGAGATAGATGTCCTAATTATCATGTTAGGGTGCACTTGGTCAATGTCTAGGTTTCTAGGTCAACATGGCGTTCATATTAACAGTCATTTCATTAGAGTAGTTACTTGACCCTAAATTAGTAATTTAACAACAAACACATATACACATACATTGCCCTTGGAAATTGTCTTTACTCGTGTCCGTTTGACGACACATTGACACCACGATACGTAAAATTTTAATTGAAATAACATGCAATAGCTGGTCGTGGATGAGGGGGGGTCTGTGCTCGTCGATGGCCTGCTCCTCCGACGTGGGGCGGAGCTCCGGCGGTGCATGGGGAAGCAGCAGCGGCAGCAGCAGTCTCGGCAGCAGTTGCAGCGGCAGCAGCAGCGGCGATTGGCGGTGGATCTGGTCGTGGGGAAGGCGACGGTCAGGCTGGTGGTGGTGGTTGGCGGTGCTGACAGGTGGTGGTCAGGCGGCTGAGGGGATCGGGGTCGGGTTAAGGTGGAGATTGGTGATGGTGATGTTGATGATGGTGGTGCGAGTGGTGGTTGGCGGTGGTGTAGGTGTTGGTTGCTGGTGGTGTTGGGGTGGTAGAGACGGTGAGGCTGGTGGCGGCGCTGTCGATAGTCAGGCGGTGGAGGCGGTGGAGGTAAGTCAGAGAAGGGAGTCGGGTGGGTGATGGTGTTGAGGGTAGTGATGATGGTTGATGGGAGTGGACTGGCGGTCGGGTGCAGGCGGTTGGGGTGGTGGCCCGGCATCGACGGGGAAGGGCAGGCGTAGGAGGTGGTGGCTGAGGCGGTTAAGGTGGCGGCGGTGCTGTGTGATCGGGGAGGGGGAGATGGGTGATCGGGTTTTGAAGGGGAGGTGAAACTAGGGTTTCGGTTAGGGTTTCGTATAGGGTTGGTTTGAAGTGGGAATGAGTTGTATTTATATAGGAGAGAGGGAAAAGGGGTTGTCCTTGGGAATTGGGCCGGCTAGGGCTCCTTAGGGTGGGGAACATGTTATCATAAAGGAAAGTAAGGGTGTAGATGGGCTAGGTTGGGTCTAGTTTTGGGTGAGGTTGGTCTCCACACTAATTTAAATAAGAATTAGTGCAAGTGATGCTTTTCAATTAATTGAGATTATATGGGATTAAAATTTTGTGGAACGCAGTCATCATGGACATGGCAGACTCAGAATAAAATAATGTCCTAATTTGGGTTGTATGAAAATGGGTTGGGGTAGTGTCTCCAATCTCGATTGGAACGGACAATTATGCAAGGTTAGATTTATTGGGATATAAAACTAGACGTTTGTAACAATTATTGCGTGACTAAAATGAAACACAATATAGAGTATTTAAGAGTTACACAAGGGTCAGAATGGTAGTCTAGCATGTCTAGGAAATGTGTACAAAATTTGTTTGAAGGTAAATACTAGTGTAGCGCTCCAAATATCAAAGTAACGGTATGGTATATTAAGTAATATAATTATTGCACAATAATTCTAATTTACTGCATTCAACTCTAATTGTCACCAATTTAATTCTAGTCTCTCTATCTAAACTAAATAAACCTAAATTTGGTTGAGGGTGTTTACAAAAGTGGTATCAGAGCCAGGTTCTGGAATTTTAGAAGGGTGTCAGGATTTGACAAGCAAACCAGGGAGGAGAGATGGACGCGAAGCCGGTACGCATGGTAAACCTGAACGGTACCAACTATCATTATTGGCGAGCAAGATGAAGGATTTGTTGTTTGTCAAGAAGCTGCATCTACCGGTATTTTCTTTCGAGAGGCCCAGTGAAAGTTCGAGCATATACAGGTGTGAGGATAAATCAGACAGTTCGTTGACGAGAACGTATACAATAACGTTAACAATATTAAGCATGTGAAAACACTGTGGGATAAGCTGAAATCTTTGTATGTGATGAAGACTAGAGTAAATAAATTATTCCTGATCCGGATGATGATGGATCTGCGGTACAAAGATGGGACGTCCATTACGGATCATTTGTGTGAGTTCCAGGGCATGGTGGACCAGCTATCCTCGATGGGAGTCAAGTTCAACGACGAGTTTCAAGGACTATGGTTGTTGTGTATATTGCCAGACTCGTAAGAGATCGTACAAGTGTCTATGATCACTTCTGCTCCGAAAGGTGTGGTCAGTCTGGAGTTTGCCAAGAGCGGGGTACTGAATGAAGAGATGCAGAGACGTTCTCAGGGTACTTCATCCACATCCCACTCAGAGGCGCTAGTTTTAGAGAGCCGCGGAAAAAAAGAAAGGATCCAGACGGTGGCAGAGACAAAAGCAGGGGAAGGTCCAAGGGTCGGTACGAGGACTCGAGTGTTACCATTGTTGAAAGAAGGGGCCACATCAAGCGAAACTATTGTGGCATGTGAATAACTTGGCCATCCCAGAATTGCCGTCCCACCTAACCCATATCCTTTCCATATCGGATAACTGAAGGTTATGCTCCTGCCTCCAGTACCTTGGCGTCCTACCCAACAACATTTTCTCAGATTTTATTTTTGATTCCAGGATAACACATATGCTAAACTGGCCCTTCCTCACAACTTCACTAATTTCCGTCCACCTTCCTAACGAGCACGCCCCGCGCACGTTCCATGTAATAATCGACATTAATTATCATGCAAGTGCCCAGACGTCTCACGAGCATTGCCAACTGGGTGGTTGACATGCTCTTCTTCGTCCCCTCCCAACCTCTCCGGTACCGTCCCTACCTCCTTATTATTTGTCGGATGTAATTTCTCCCACCGCAGATTATCTATACACATATCAGCTTCTGCTACCCAATGTTCTCGTTCTGGCTGTCTAGAGTCGTCTATGTTAGCACTAACATGCCTCTTCCTGCTACCCATCCCTGCATTCTAATCCTGAACAGCTGTCTTCAAAACATATTTGATGGCCCCTCCCTTACGCCTTGACCCAGAACCTGCTTTGCCTTTTGCTTGCATTATGGCCGCCCTACCTCTTGCTGACTTCTTCCGATGAGACTGAAACACCACCATATCACCAAATATTGGTGTTCTGCTAGGCTTCTCCATCATCTTGTTAGAAAACCGCCCATCTGTAACCCCCTCCTTCCCTGCATTGGTAATGTTCCCCAGTCCGATGTCAATTTCAAAATCTATGCCGACATTGTTCGACACTTGCCCCTGCCAATTCTCCGCATTGACATCTTTGTTTCCTCGCTCGCTAGGTTGCATCGGGGTGGTCGTAGAGACCCCTTCAGTCAAATTCCTTCCATGCCCAGTGTCCTCATTAGGGTTGGCTATTCCCGATGATTTGCAATCCTTGGCAGGATGCCCAAAGCAATGGCATCGATGACAAACATGTGGCACCCACTCATACTCGACTTTTTGAATAAAGACCTCCCCTGAGGGAAGATCATACTCCAGACATTGGACAACGTCCTTCCAGCCTTGATTTGCACAAAAACTCTAGCATACCCTATCCTAGCCCTAGCCGAGGACATGTCATCCTCCTTAATAGGCTTGTCAATCAAGCTAGCCAACTTCATCATCATGGGAACGCTCCAACACCTAACAGGCAGTTCTGGAAAGCGTATCCATACCGGGGCTGAGTGTAGAACCTCTCTCTTACAATGGGTATCAGGTGTCCACTACTTTATAATAATTAATCGCTCATCGAACGTTCAAGGCCCGCCCTATAGTATCCTATCCATATCCTCCCTAAGTCCAAATCATACCGAATAGAAGCCATTCTCACGAGCAGTAATCTCCATAGTACCTTTGGACGCCATACACGTGCTGCATAGGCACGGATCTGGCCATAAAATGACATGTTACCTAGGACGTACGGAATGATTGCTTGCTTCGAATACTCCGCTAGTTCTGCCAAGTCCTCCTCCATGAACGAAGCTCTGAATCCGTTCCCCACTCGGTTCGGCTCCACGTAGTGCATCTGGCTATTCGTGTTCCCAAGTTCACCTCGGCATAGATTTGTCCAGGATTTACTGCCAACTGCGCTTTCCTTTAGTGGTTCATTCCATTTTCCATAGCCGATAGTCGACTTCTCACCATGCCATTAATGTCCTCCGCCTCCGGTTGCGTAGGCTCTACCCTCACCGTAGTATTCTGGATAGGCGATGTCGTCCGCTGCCCATACCCTCTGGTCGTCTTCCTCGTCGCTTGTGGAGCCTTCCCCATGCAACCTTGCAATCCCATTGTTGGGGGTGCCATTGACGGCATGTTGTAAGGAGGATTGCCATCTCCATTCCAAGACGTTCCCTCCCAACCCTTATCGAATCTCCCGTCCCTCCCTCTTCTCCTACGTGACGGACACTTTTAGAAGACTGCATGCCAAGCATCATAATTAATATACATAATCATGTTATTGAATTACTAGATTATTTCTTATGTTATTCGGTGAATTTTGTGGCAGAACTTTCATCCGGACGGTGAAGTGTATCAAAATACTTGTCGGTCAAGCATACTGATCATCACTATATAAGATCTAGCACTTCAGCATCTTGATATCTCTGTTCGAAGTATACATGATAACTAATTAAACAGCCTTTATGTATTTTTTTTTCCCTTCAGTTTGTAACATGTTGGTATATATATGGTGTACCTGTAGCTGGATCATATTAGAGGAGAGGGGCTTTGTAGCATGTAACAAAACAAAGATGTTTTTCAAGTTTGTAATAAGAACACATGGGATAGGCTCATCGTTTGGTCGTTTAGACCAAATCCAAAAGTTCTCCCATTTATGTGAAGTACGAGAGACTCTTTTATATGTTCAAGAAACGGCAGAGGCAAGCAAAGAATGATTCCGAGAAGAGAAAGCATATCCATTTTCTTCTCTTTTCGACTATTAATTTCTGGTTTTGGAAATACACAAAAATTCGTACAATGCAATACAACTTTCAACTAAATTTGAAGCGGTGATAATAACAACAACAAGAAAGATTACAATAATGCTGAAGCACAACAAACAATAAAAATTAACTGAAAACTGATCATATAAGAATTTTTTTTTTTTGTCGAAATCATGAAAAATCATCGTTGCTCAAAACAAGATTCGACCATTTCCGTCAATCTGATCACAGGAACCAACAAGCTCGATAGAACTTCTAGAAAGTTCATTTTGTCTCGACGTTTATGCTGGACAACTTGAACGTGAGACTTCTTTTGCCAGTGCTCCTCTCTTTATTATGAAGAAGTTCTCCCTCCGCTAAGCTTGTATACTCGTAAAAAAAAGAGTTATTTATATTTAAAGTCGAACACCCCACCCACCCACACACACACACCCAATTTCATGCATTTAGCAAGAAACATTACTATTTACACCACCCTCCTTCTAGAACATTTTCGTCGGTCTGCTCACAGGAACCAATAAAATCGATAGAACTTCTAGAACATTCCTTTTGTCTCAATGTTTATGCTGGACAACTTGAACGTGAGACTTCTTTTGCCAGTGCTCATCTCTTTATTATGAAAAAGTTCTCTCTCCGCTAAGCTTGTGTCCTCGTAAAAAAGAGAGTTATTGTATTTAAACCCATCCCTCTCATCCCCCCCCCCCCCCCCCCCCCCCCCCCCCCACCCCACACACACACACACAAAAATATTTAACGCTGTGTGTTTGGGAAGTTTGATAGGAAGGGGAAGAAAATTTTGAGAGGAAGGAAAATAAAGGGGAGAAAAATGAAGATGAAGTTAATTTTTCTTTTCTTAGTTTTTTTAGGGATAGTTAGGTAAATTCTTCAAAAATTCTCTCATATTTTTTTATTTTCCTCCCACTTTTTAAGAGAAATTTTTTTAGTAGGGTCCACATTAATTTTCCCTCAAATTTCTCTCCTTCCTTTCTCTCTCCCCTTTTCAAACATTATTAATTTTCATTCTGAGGTGTTAATAGAGTTATGATTAGCAATTGTTATAGATAGGATGGGAATAAATACAAATAACTCCAAAAAAAAAAAACTAAGCTTTTTCTATAGCAGAGAACGTCATTGAATGCCATTCCAGGAAAAATAACTCCCCACTTAAGTCCCCACTATGTGCAGGAAACAACAAACAACGAGCAACCCAGACTCGCATAGCTAACATAATCGCATAATTACATAGCTCGCATAAAGGCATAGCTAGCATTGTAGCCTTCGCTACTAAAATTTTAGTTTAAATACCTTAAATGAGTAGAACAAATCTGAACAGCATTTTGCTGTACTTTTTAACTGTTAAACTTAATAAATAAGGTTAAAAAAACCTCCATGTAGGTTAATACTAGTAATATAATACTCTAGGTCAGCCTGGAAATCAATATTAAGGCATTTTTGGATTATTCGATGGTTAGGGAATTTTTGTGGAAGTTATGGATTTTATTTCCTAATTAAACAAAATAAAATCAAATTTCTAGGAATTACTGTGACCAAATTCGATCATAGAATCAAGTGAAACTTTGACCCTCACACTCCTAATAGTCTAATAGAATTTCTAAAATTTCTAGTATCTTTAGGAATTTTTTATTAATGGTGAAACATAACCGGCATAGGTTTCTATCTTTTTGTGAGGGCCCATTTTGGAACGTTGCGGTGGTGCAACTGCCACTTAGGTTGCACATCGAAAGATAAGTAAATAGAAAATGCCAGGTTCATATCCAGTAACCAATTGTAACATTGAATAGGATTGGGTGGCAACGAGTGTCACGACCTGCACCCGGTGTAGGGATGCAAGTCGAGAACAACGTTCAGCCTACGCCGCAGAATCGACGGTAGAACGCTGTTTGGATAATCTATCTAACAATATAATAAGCCACCAACAATGTCAATATACTCAATTACAGATCTAAGATGGAAATGAGCACGAATATGATAAAGAATAGAATAGTCACAAACACTCATGAGTCTAAATAATAACATCAATGAGTCTGAAGAAATACTAAATAATAAGGTGAAGATAAATCATGTACAAGAGAAAGACTAAGAAGCTACAAGTCCCGGGTCATCTGTCTCAGTCGGGATGAGTCCCCCCTGAGCCAGGATCTCTGACTCTAAGCCCACAACATCATGAGGCCCATAATGTGTAGGTACCACTCCTCAGTGTCATCTAGAAAAAATATATTCAGTCAGGAAAGGAGCAGAGTACATCTCTAACAGTAGTTCTAATCAATGATATAAACTATGTAACAGTAAATAGATGTGAATATACAAGGTGGAACAATAGATACAAGAGATATATAATAAAGAAAATACTGGAATAAATATAAGAATGAACAATATAGCAATGAACAAGAATACTAATGACTAAGTGAGTGAATACTAGCTTTAACATGTGATCGGCTTGGGAACTTGCACAGGAAATAGGGCCTGACTAGTCATACGTGCGGTGTATGTCCAACACTCACAGGAAACAAGATATGCACAAGAAGGGACATATCTACACTAAAATACTCCCCACCCCGACTGGTATAGTGGATCCAACCATGGTATGTGTCACGCCCCAGTCCCAAAATACGTAGGACCAAGAATACGTAAGCATGCCAGCCGTATGTATATGGCAACTCCAATATATGGATATCATAATACACACGTACGCTGTAATATGAATGTTAATCACATGTGGTATATATATTATCATAAGTCACAGGGCATAACTAGATCTCATCCACAGAATCAAATAACCAATCAACTATATAACTGAATCAAGTATAAAATGCTTGATAAGAACAAGTAGTTAGGCGGAGACAAATCCACTACCAACTAGAATATAAGAGAAATAAAATAAGTACATCTACTGAACAATGAGACTCGAAGAGAAGACCTTCTCGAAAGAGAGATAAGTAGCAAGTCCTGATCCGTGCTCCTACGAATAGTCATGATCGTCTACACCTGAAAATAGACCAGGTCCTCAGAGGGATGTAACAAGATACATAGAAGCATGCCAATTGAATACAGTAAAATATGCATAATAGACAGAAAATATATAAGTACATTATACTAGACAATCTATATGAAAATGCATAGTGAGGATAATCTTTCGACGTATGGGAGATTGCAGAATGCAGTGGGCTTTTGGGTGTGTATCTTATACAAGTGAATATGTTCAGTGAGTGGGTAGCCTATGATAGATATAGGCTATGTGCCAACACATGTATATATGTGTAGGTAAGGATAGGTTGGTAGTAGAGTTGGGTTAGAGGTATATCAGAGAGTGTCCATGTGTTCAAGTTGAGTGAGTGTCTAGTGGGTTAGCTAGGATTCGTGTATAGTATTAAGGTTATGTGGTAAGTAAGTAGTTGTCAGGTATAAGTATTGGGTATACCAAATGGGTAAGGCTAAGGTATTGGTGTGAGATACTTAGGTATGGGGGTTAAGATACTAGGTAAATAGCTAAGATTTTATATGATACTTATACATATGAGTCTATATATATATATATATATATATATATATATATATATATATATATATATATATATATATATATATATATATATATATATATACCTATAGGATATGACTAGAATACCTAGAAATAGCTTGGTAATAGCTAAGATAGCTATATAGGCCAACCAAATAGGTATTGAAAGACCCAAAAAAGGTAATTACCTAGTTTAATCCTATTGACCTAGAATTGACCTAGAAACCTAAAATAATGATAGTTAAGATTATTATTTTTATTCCAAATCACCTATTGACAGTGGATATTCATAATATAGATCTTTGAGACTCCGATACAAACTCTGATTGGTATTTTAACTCATGACCACAGGCGAGTACATTCTCTGATATTTTTTTTTACTTGATAGCTATTACGATACACGTTCTTAGTAATGTTATACTTGATTCCTGACACGATGGTACATAGATTGATATATCTTGGATCCACTGTAAACCCCCCTAAATTTTCAAAATTATTAAACTTGGATTTTTTATAATTTTCTAGAATTTTCTGGGAATTTTTCTGTAATTAAAATCAGGGTTCTTAATTATTAAATGATTTTTTATTGTTAATAAATAATATTAAAATATTATGGAAATAACATTTTTGGGTGTAAAATGAAAAATTGGACTTAGGATAATTTTTCTGGATTTTTTTGGACCTCAGACCTATTTTTAAATGCCTAAAAACTATTTTAATTAATTAATTAATTAATTAAATGAATTTATTATACTTATTATTATTAATTTTTTTTCTTTCTGTTTTGGGCCGGCCCGGCCCAGTGGACCGGCCCAACAGCCCAGCCGGCCCAGCCCCAACCATTACCGGGTCGGGTCGGGTCAAACAACCCGACCCGCTAGCCGCCCGCCGACCCGTTCTCCCCAGCACCCCCACGACTCCGCCTGACCCGCTCCCCGCTCCGCTCCCGCCGGCCGCGCCGCCCGCCGCTCCACCCGGCTCGCCCCGCCCTCCGCGGCCACGACCCCCTCGCCCCCGTCTTGGCCGGCCCCCTTCAGCCTATTTAAACCCGACCCTCCCCTCGGCTCCGGCCATTCCCCTCTGCTCCGCCGTTCACCACTACCTCGCCTAGACCCTCCTCGCCGACGACGATCTCGCCCCGCCGTTCCCCTCTCCTCCTCCATCCTCTGCCGCCTCCGGCGTCCAGCAGCAGCGGAGGCTAGCAGCAGGCAGCAGCTCCGGCCGCCGCCAAACTCGAGCCGTCGCCACCGGCCAACTCACCAGCCCCCGCCGAGCCGCCCCAGCCCTTCTCCGACGCGCCTTCGGCCGGCCACCCGTCGCAGCTCCCAGAACCCGAAACCCTAACCCTAATTCCTCTCATTCGTGTCGAACACGACACAGGACACGAGAAATCCCTGTTTTTCGAGCCCGGTTCAGGTACTCGTATCTTGCACCCTGTATCTCTGTTTTCGATTCCTTAAATTATGTTGCGAAGCCTGTATGACCCTCTCGGTGCCCGGATAAACCGCTCGGGGCATCGCGTCCTGTGGTGATCGCACACCGCGATCCAAAAACAGAAAACATCAGACTCTGTTTCACCCCGGAACTGAGTACGTCCCGCCAAACGGGACGACTTGGTCGCGTGCGGTCTTCACAGATACGTGCGCGCCGTCGATACGGACGTGTAAGATTTTGCGGAAGCTGATTCGGGTGTGCGTGCACACCGAAATCAACGCGTATCCGCGGACATCACCCCGTATCCGACTTTTCTGTAATTTACCCTAACTTCTTGTACACTCGTCGGATCGAGACAAAACTTGCGCCATCGGACTTGTAGTGATACGCTAGTCCTGTGGGTCAAGTTTGGTTCGATTCTGAGAACGTTGACGAAATCGCGTGTCGTGGGCTCCATAGGCCCCGCTCGACGGGCGATTTTGTGATCGGCTCATCGGAATCCAAATCTGGAAGTTTCGTTGGGTTCGTATCATCGTTCTTGACCCATTGACACTAAGTTTGGTAAATTTGGAGACCGTTGACCCGGACACGTTTTTTGGTGCAAAGCGGGCCCACCGGCAGACCCCGTTTTGACCCAAAACTGCCGTTTTGCCCTTGTCTCCAAATTGGACCCAAGGACAGGCGTTTCTAGCTATTTGATATCTTCTGAGCATGATGGTAATGTTTATTTCAGCTTTTGGACTCATTTCTGGAAAATTTCCCTGAGATACAAACTATATTTGGATCCGAACAACAGGCAAGTACCTGCACTTCAAGTTTAATCTTTATATTGTGATAATTAATTCCCTGCTCTACTAGTACCCTTGATGATTACACGTAGTGTTAGAATACTGGATTTTATGTCTTGAATACTGTATTTTATGTCTTGCTTTTCATGTCGGGTGGGAGAATACTAGAAGGCATATAGTTTACCCTTCCCCCTGCCGTGTTTAATAGCTGTTGGTACGCGACTGTACCCTCAGCCGGATCTCGATTATTCCTGTTTAATAGCCGTTTATGATGGCCGGATTAGCCTTATAAACCCCTACATGCCAACTATGTATTCTAAAACAAACACAAGTTCACACAGATAGCTTCTGGCCTTGTTATAGTTCTTGCTGACTGTTGTAGTTTCATTTCCTGTCTTATTATTCCTGTTTTCTCATATCCCTGTTTATAGCATTAACTTTTAGTTATTGTTGTTTCTTTTATGCATTTTCTCAATATGATACTCAGTCTAATTGTCATAAATATTTAGTTTAATCTTGTTGTGCATTGTGTACTTTGCTCCTTTCCTGACTGGATCCGTGCTTTAGGCAATGATGAGGACCTTGTCCCTACATATTATGGCCCCTATGAGGGAACAGATGACACTTATGAGGAACCAGCTCCCACCCAGGAGACCACTGCTGCAGAGTAGTTAGTAGTAGCTATTTTATTTTATGCTCTTTATCTTAGTAATCGGGTTTGTCCCCGATTTTATTTCTGGATTCTGTATTAAACATTTGATCTGTCGTCACATTTATTTCATTTGAAATCTTAAGCATCTTTTTCCATTATTATCTTGCCTATTTTATTTGTGAATGAGCTAGATTAGTTAACTGTGGATTTGACCTAGACAGCGTACTACCGTCGACTCTGCGGCGTAGGCTGGACGTACCCACGCACTCGTGCCCGAATTTCCGGGTGCGGGTCGTGACACATTTTTATGGTGGCCCATGCAGGTTAAGTATCCATAAATAGGGTAATACCCTAGGACAGGGTATGGAATAAGATTAAGGATTCTAGGAAAAGCTCATTCACAGTATAGGGTCCTTATTTCAATTCTTGATATCATTTCTGATCAATTTTCCTATCGCCCTTGATTTCCAAGTAATCTATTCTGATCTTCCTATCCCTTAATCTTACAGAATGGTCTAGACAAGGAACACAGTAGGAGGCACATCAGAACCAACGGAGCAGAATGTGCCCGAAACTCTTGCACTCCTGCCGCCTCCATCTACTCCAGCAGTTACTCTAGATGGGGCACAGCTACTCGGAGTGTTCCAGGGACTCGTAGAATCCCAGAAAGAACAGACTGCACTTCTACGAACCAGCCTCTCAGAAGCTCTTAGGTCCCAGGAGTCGCCACACAAGAGGCCAGGGAGTGCCAAAGACTTCAAGAACCTTAAACCCCTGGAATTCTACGGAACTGAGGGCATTCTCTATGCCGATGAGTGGATAGAGAATGTCGAGAGACTCTTGAAGACCACTCGGGTCCCTGATGATCTCAAAGTGGAGTCCGCAAGCCTGCAACTGTTCGACATAGCTCGGACCTGGTTCAGGGATAAACCCCAACTATCTGCTCCTGACCTCACCTGGGAGGACTTCAAGAGGCTATTCAAGGAAAAATTCTACCCCGAAGTGGCTCGGGAAGCTCTCGAAAGCCAATTCGAGAGACTGGAACAAGGTAACCTATCTGTTGATGAGTACACTGCTGAATTTAGCAGGTTAAGCCACTTTGTAGAGTACATGGTTCGTACCCCGGAGGACAGAGCCCGTAGATTCAAGAAGGGGCTGTCTCCGGATATTCGCCTTGCTGTCACCACTAGCCGAGCTCGCACCTACGAGAAAATCCTGAGCGTGGCACAAGGCGTTGAGAGAGACATGGGGCATACTAAAGCGAGAGAGAGATACCGGAAATGCGGGACCCAACAAACGTCCATTCCAACAACAACAACAGCAGAGGGCCCCGCAGCAAACTCAGCATCCTCTCCCTCGAGCTCCAGCACCCCAACACCAGACTCAAGGACAGAACCAACAAGCTGCCGCTTGTAACTTTTGCCAAAAACAGGTCACACTTGGCAAGTCTGCAGGAAGAGGCTAGGTGCCTGCCTCTACTACGGCTCAGCAGCGCATCAAATGAGGGACTGTCCTGCTGCTCAAGGACGCCCAGCTGCACCAAAGGCTCCAGTCCAGGCCAGGCCCCCAGCAGCACAACAGAGGGGACCCCCGCTTCCAACTCAACAACAACGCTTTGCTCAGCACCAACAGCAGCAACAGAGGGGTGCACCGCAGCAAGGCCGTGCTTATGCAATGACTCTGGAAGAAGCTGAAGCCACAGCAGATGTGATCACAGGTTCTGTGCTTATAAATTCAATACCAGCCATTACTTTATTTGATTTTAGAGCTTCACATTCATTCATGTCAGTAGATTTCCTTATGAAGCATAGCTTAATCACTGAACCCCTTAGGAATTGTTATAAGATCATTACCGGTGGAGGAATCATCCCGGTTAGTGATGCATGTAACAATTGTCCTATTACATTATGTGGAAGAGAACTATATGCTAGGCTACTCGTAATGCCAGTTCCCAGTTTTAACATTATACTGGGTATGGATTGGTTGAGTCAACATCATGCCACTATAGACTGTCACAGAGGTAGTATAATCTTCAGGCCCCCTGACAAGCCAGAATTTGAATTTGCTAGAAGTTCTAGAGAAATGGGTAGTAACAAAATTTGTGGAGCCCTAGTAACAGAAGAATTGCCACTACCTATCATCTCCGAATATCTTGATGTCTTCCCTGAGAATCTCCCAGGATTACCCCCAGACCGAGAAGTTGAATTCTCTATTGACTTAGTGCCGGGAGCAGCGCCAGTATCTCAAAATCCCTACAGAATTAACAAGAAGGAGATAATAGAACTAAATGAGCAAATAAAAGAGTTAGAAGACAAATGCTTCATTAGGTCTAGTGTCTCATCCTGGGGAGCTCCAGTATTATTTGTGCCCAAGAAGGACGGAACATCCCGAATGTGTATTGACTATAGGGCCTTGAATGCCTTAACAATTAAGAATAAGTATCCCCTACCCAGGATAGATGACTTATTTGATCAATTAAGTAGAGCTCGGATATTTTCAAAGATTGATTTGAGGTCTGGTTACCACCAAGTAAGGGTGAGGAAGGAAGACATCCCAAAAACTGCTTTTAATACCCGGAACGGACACTACGAATTCTTAGTAATGCCGTTCGAATTGACGAATGCACCAGCAGTATTTATGAACTTAATGAACAGAGTCTGTCACGACCCTCACCCGGGGTAAGGGTACTAGTCGAAAACAACGCCCAGCCTACGCCGCAGAATCGGCGGTAGAACGCTGTCTAGAAAGTCTATCTAATATAATGAACCACCAAAAGATAGTGTACTCAATCACAGAACTAAGATAGAATAAACACAAATCAGATAAGAATAGAATAGTCATCAACTCATGAGTTAAAATAATACATCAATGAGTCTGATGAGTAACAAAAATAAGCTGAAGACAAATCCAGTACAAAAGAATACTATCATACTACAAGCTACACTCCAGGGTCAACTGTCTCAGTTGGGATAAGTCCCTCTTGAGCCAGGGTCTCCGAATCTAAACCCACAACATCCTGGGGTCCATAATAGGTAGGGTACTCCTCAGTGTCATCTGGAAAAATATATCCAGTTAGGAAAGGAGCAAAGTACATCTCTAACAGCAGTTCTAATCCATGATAAAAACTATGTAACAGTAAATAGCTGTGGATAAACAAGATGCACAAAATAGATATAAGAGATATATAGACAATAAGGAAATACTGAAAAGAAATACAATAATGAACAATATGCCAATAAAACAATAATACTAATGACTAAGTGTGTGAGTACTAGCTTAACATGTGATCGGCTTGGGCAAGATACAATGCTGCCTGGCTAATCATACGTGCGGTGCATGATCAACACTATTCGCTTACCAATACTTTATTCAATAGGGATTTGATCATATATCTATACTAATACTCCCCACCCCCAACTGGTATAATAGATCCAACCACGGTATGCTATGGCACTAGATTCCCTAAGAAGATAGCTAGTCTCCCCGAGAATCGGTGTCTGTACATGTACAAGATAACCAATGAAACAATACTTGCACCATATACACCATATACCAAGGAATAATATCTCATGACGAGATCCGGATATACCAATCCGTGTAACCATAGTATCGAGAGAAACATGTAAATCTACACTAGATACAACGAACATAGAGGATATCATAAATGAGAAACTATCAGAGAATGTACTCGCTTGAAATCCAAAGAACAGTCTCACAGATGTCTGACTCGGTGCCTCGAAGACCTAGATATGGAATACCACATTAAAACAAGGTCCCGGAAAGAGAACAAGTCAAACTAGTCAACTCCTAGGTCAATAAATAAATTCTAAGTCAAAAGTCAACTATGGTCAACTCTAAAGTCAACTAAAGTCAAACCAAGGTCAACCTCACAAGAATTCTATATAAATAATATAGAAATAAAATACAACAATTTAGGAATAAAAATTAGATCCCAAATCATACTCACACAAAGTATACTACTAATACAAATAATATATACCCTAAAATAATATATATACAAACCAATATGTATACAAATAACATAATATATTATTACAAATATTATACAAAACACATATATATACACATATATATATATATACAATAATAATATATAAAATATAATTTAAAACTGTTAAAGCGTCAATGAAAACAGTGAACAAAATAAAATAAAATAAAAACAGGTTTAATATTGACAGTCTTTACTGTCACTGAAAATTCGTCGCAGAAACTCCATATACAAAACCGCTGCTGTCACAGTTTGCTGACAGTTTCAAACTGTCACAAAAAAACGTCGCTGAAAGGTTGTCGCTCAAAACTGTCGCAGCATTAATGACAGATCTGTCATTAATGCTGACCACTGTACAGCGGCTGCTGTTCAGACCAAATAATGACAGTTTTACTGTCATAGAAACCACTGTCACCAAAACAAATAAAAATATAAAAATATATATATATATATATAAATATATATATGCAATAATAATCATAATACATATATATAAATAAATAATTATATACTTATATATATATATGCACATATAAACTTATAATTAAATACTAATAGTTACAACACATGCACATATTAATGTTCATATTTTACATGGCTAGAAGCACACCTAAAATATATACATTAATATACAAATAATTACATAATAATTATAAATAATATAATTACACAATTAAACACATAAATATATTTTATAAAATATTTATGTATAATTTATACTATTAACATAAGTACATATATAATTACATGCAAGAAATCTACATATTATATTTGTACATCATATTAGCACACACAAAAATATATAGATCTATGCTACAATAATTACTATAATAAATACACAAAATAAATATATAATATCTATATATATTTACTAATTATAATTGAAGAATTTAAACCATACATAATTAGATCTATTCAAAAATCCACACAATTGGAGAGTATCACACCGTATCCCACTAGATCTAGGATACGCATGTGACACGAGTCCAACACACAACCAATTGTACCCCGAAGGATACAAACAAATCACAAATAATATTTATGAATAAATCAAAGTGTCAAAAGTAGATTTATGTGTCCGTGTCAAAATACGACATGTTCAAAGCCCCGTGTCAGAGGGAAAACCCCCAAAATGACACGTATCACCAAATAGTTGGGATACGAACCACATGTACCAAATTATGGACACGACACTAGCCCCAAACACATAAGCTCATGTCCAATTGATCTATAGGATCAATTGATACACACAACAAAATGTAAATTCGGAATTCCAACAAAATTAACACAAAAAGCACCATAACTTTCTCCATGGGTCTCCTATGAACACAAAACAAAGTCCTATGGGTAGTACATACATATAGGTTGATTTTACATGATTAAATCTCAGATTTAGAAGCTATTTAAATGGGAAAATCTGAATTATACCTATTGGGAGATGGATTCCCAATGAAACCTCCAATTGAGAAGAACTTGCTTCCAAATTGTAGATCCTTGCTCCTCTTTGTAGATCCTTGCTTCCTTCTTCTAGATCCTTGCTTCCTTCTTCTCTAATGGTGAATTGGGAAGAATTTGGAATGAATTTGGTAGGGAATTGGAATGGGAATGGAGGGAATTTGGGAGTGAGAAATTCTAGATCTAGATTTGGAATGAGAATGAGAGGAGAGAGAAATTTCCCCCCTCTTTTAATAGGCCGGCCTTGTCCCTCTTCCAAGCAATTATAAAATATCCAATGTACCCCTTGGGGCCTCTCATGAAGAAATAATTAAGGAAGGAAGCTTCTAGTCTAATCACTTAATTAATTTAATCCATCTCCTTAACTATGGGCTTTCTAAATGGGCCAAATCTAACTATTTAATTCATGTTGGTCCATGGGTCCAAACAAAACTAGTTGGGTCCACTAATATAAGTCCAAAATAATTAAATAATATCCAACAACAATTAAATAATACAATAAAAATTATTTACCATGCACAATATTTATTTAAATAGGAAATTACTAAAATACCATTTTTCCTAAAATGTGGTAGTGACAAGTCTACCCTCCTTAAAATAATTTCGTCCTCGAAATTCAAAGACGAAAACTACCCTCAGAAAAACATAGAACAGAACTAAAGAATCACAACTAACTAATGAACAGAACATAACAATGAACAGAACATAACTAGAAATAACATACCTCAAGGTACAAACAAATATGGATAACGCTCTCGCATGTCATCCTCTCTCTCCCAGGTAGACTCCCCCGGAGAGTGATGCCTCCATGCGACGCACACCAAAGGAATAGTCTGGTTCCTCAGCACCTTCTCTCTCCGATCCAGAATCTCAACTGGCTGCTCTGGATAGCTAAGAGTAGGGCCCACCTCTATCTCCGAGTGATCCAATACTTGACTAGGATCTGCCACGTATCGTCTCAACTGCGACACATGAAACACGTTGTGCACTCCCTCCAATGCAGGTGGCAAGTCTAGTCTATAAGCAACTGCACCGACCCTCTCTAGAATAGTGAAAGGTCCGATGAATCGCGGACTAAGCTTTCCGCCTCCACCGAAGCGAATCGTGCCTCGTGTCGGAGAAATCCTCAGAAACACCAAACCACCCACCTAGAACAAAATACCATCTTAAGAACTTAATCTATAACAAACAAGAACAAGCACAAACAAAATCTAAACTATACCTCAAACTCCAAAGGTCTCCGATGGCTATTGGCCCAACGCCGCTGTCTGTCCTGCGCCACTCGAAGTCTGTCTCTGATCAAATGAACCTTCTCCGCTGCATCCACAACCATCTCTGGCCCAAGCAAAATTCTCTCTCCAACATCGTCCCAAGACAAATGAGTACGACACCTCCGACCATATAGAGCTTCAAAATGTGACATCTCTATACTGGCCTGGTAACTGTTGTTGTAAGCAAACTCTACCAAATGGAGATGGTCCTCCCAAGAACCCCCGAAATCTAGTACACAAGTGCGCAACATATCCTTGAGAGTCTGGATAGTCCTCTCTGACTGCCCATCTGTCTGGGGATGATATGCAGTACTGAACTTGAGCTGAGTGCCCAAACTCTCCTGCAAACTCCTCCAGAAATGAGAAGTGAAACGACTATCTCGATCTGAGACTATGCTGACGGGAACTCCGTGTATCCTAACGATCTGCCTCACATACATCTCTGCCAGCTTCTTCGTAGACAAACCCACCTTGAAAGGCAAAAAGTGGGCCGACTTGGTCAATCTATCAACAATGACCCAAATTGCGTCTTTTTCTCCTGGAGATCGTGGAAGTCCGGACACAAAATCCATAGTAATGTGTTCCCACTTCCACTCTGGAATGGGTAATGGCTGAAGTAACCCTCATGGCCTCTGCCTCTCGGCTTTCACCTGCTGGCACACTAAGCATCTGGATACAAACTGTGCCACTTCCCTCTTCATGTCATACCACCACACACTCTCTCGCATATCCCGATACATCTTGTTAGCACCTGGATGTATGGAATACTGAGAGCGATGCGCTTCCTGCAATACCTCCTCGCGCAACTTCCCACTAGGCACACACAATCTAACTCCATGCCTCAAGGATCCATCCTCTGCAATAGTGAAATCATCCTCCAATCCTGCTCTCACCTGAGCTCTGATACTCCTCAAAGATACATCATCATACTGTGCTGCCTTGATCCTGTCCATCAAATCTGAGTGTATCTGCAATCCCCACATCTGTATAGCACACCCAGAAACAATCACCTCAATGCCCAAGCTCTCCAAGTCCTCCAACAGATATCGATCCTGCGTCAAGAACATAGCTACCGGATACCTGCTCAAAGCATCGGCAACTACATTGGCTTTTCCAGGATGATATTGCAAAGAGATATCAAAATCCTTCATCAATTCCAACCACCGACGCTGCCTCATGTTCAACTCCTTCTGCGTGAAAACGTACTTCAAGCTTTTGTGGTCTGTGAAGATCTCCACACGCTCTCCGTACAAATAATGTTTCCACAACTTCAGGGCGAATATGACAGCTGCCAACTCCAAATCATGGGTAGGATAGTTCTTTTCATGATGACGCAATTGCCTGGATGCATAGGCAATCACTTTTTCATGCTGCTGAAGAACACAACCTAAACCCTTCCCCGATGCATCACTATAAATAGTGAAACCTCCGGACCCTGATGGCAACGTCAAAATAGGAGCAAACGTCAACCTCTTCTTCAACTCCTCAAAAGCAACCTGACAATCCTCCGTCCAAACAAACTCCACATCCTTCCTTGTGAGTCTGGTCATCGGCTCGGCAATCCTCGAAAAATCTTGCACAAACTTCCTGTAATAGCCTGCCAATCCCAAGAAACTCCTGATCTCTGCTACCGAACTCGGAGTCTTCCAAGATTCCACTGCTGAAATCTTCTTCGGATCCACTGAAATACCATCACCAGTCACAACATGCCCCAAGAATTCTACCTTGTCCAAAAAAACTCACATTTGGACAACTTTCCATACAGCTTCTCCTTCCTCAGCACATCCAACACAATCCTCAAATGCTCCTCATGCTCCTCTGGTGTCCTCGAGTATATGAGTATGTCGTCGATGAACACCACCACGAACTTGTCAAGGTACTTGTAGAATACCTTGTTCATCAAGTTCATAAATACCGCCGGTGCATTAGTCAAACCAAATGGCATCACCATAAACTCGAACTGACCATACCGAGTTCTAAAAGCAGTCTTCGGTATGTCCTCCGGCTTCACCTTCACTTGATGGTAGCCTGATCTCAAATCTATCTTAGAAAACACCTTCGCACTACTCAACTGATCAAACAGATCATCAATCCGTGGCAAAGGATACTTATTCTTGATAGTGAGATTATTCAAAGTCCTGTAATCAATGCACATGCGCACCGATCCATCCTTCTTCGGTACAAACAATATCGGGGCTCCCCATGGTGAAGAACTCGATCTGATAAACCCCTTATCCTGCAATTCGTCCACCTGCTTCTTCAACTCGACCAGCTCGCTGTTGTTTACTCTATAGACATGTTGCGAAATTGGTTCTGCACCTGGCACCAAGTCTATAGAAAATTCAACATCTCGATCTGGTGGCAATCCTGGCAATTCCTCAGAAAACACATCCAAGAATTCTGCTATCAACGGATGTGGCAACTCCTTGTCTTCTACCATAGCTCCATAAATAATGCCTTCTTCCTGCTCCGCAGCTCCTCTAGTAAACTCGAACTCTGGCTCTCCTGGCGGACCAAACAAAACTCTACCTCCTCTACAGTCTATGCTAGCACGGTGCCTACTCAACCAATCCATCCCAAGTACAATGTCATAGCTTGGAAGTGGCATTACAAGTAGATACGCACTCAACTCCCGGCCTCCCAGAGTAACTCTTCGATCCTTGCAAATATCATTAACCAGGATAATGCCTCCCCCGGTCATGATCTTGCAAGTCCTAAGCAAAGACTCAGCTACCAAACCATGCTTCAGAGCAAAAGAAACAGATACAAAACTATGGGAAGCACCACTATCAAACAAAGCTAAAGCTGGAATGGAATCAAGAAGAATAGAACCTGCGATGACATCTCCTGTGGGTTCCTCCTCTTCGACGGTCATAGCAAACGCTCGTCCCTGCCGAGCACCTCCCTGCTGTTGATGCTGGATAAAATGCTGTTGCTGTGTCGGAAGCGGTCCCCTCGGCTGTGCTGCAGGTGGTCTCGTCTGTGTCCTCGGAGCTGGAGCTGCTCCTTGAACTGCACGACGAGGATACTCCCTCGATTGATGCCCTTCAGTACCACAATACAAACAAACTCCTAGCCTCCTCCTGCAAACTTCCCAGATGTGGCCGGACTTCTTGCAGAAGTTGCATGGGGCCTGCTGTAACTGCCTCTGCTGTTGAGGTGCCTGGTAAAAAGGCGCTCTAGCTGGAGTCTGGTTCTGCTGTGGCTGCTGGAAAGGTCTGGACTGGAAATGAGGATGTTTGGCAGATACTGCACTGTCGTTGGCCCCCAGAAAAGAATCACGGTCTCTCTTGGTCTTCAAACCCAGATCCCGCTCAACCTTGCGTGCCTTCGCAAGTATCTCCGAGTATGTCTCATAAAAAGACGGAATGAGAATCTTCACCTCCCAGTTTAGACCCTCTCGGAAACGAATAGCTCGAACCTCTGGTTCCCTCACCAAGTACTCTGCAAATTGGCTCAACCTACCAAACTCCGCAGCGTATTCCTCCACAGACATGCTTCCCTGAATGAGACTCTCAAATTGTCTCCCCAAGTCAAGCCTGTCTATCCGAGCGAAAAACTTCTTCTTGAAAAGGTCCTTGAATACCTCCCAAGATTATCCTGCGTCAACTAGAACCGGCTCATTCCTGAACCAAGTGCGAGCGACGTCGAACAGTTGAAGTCCTACCACCTCAACCTTCAGATCTTCAGAAAGACGGGACACCCTCATAAGACGCTCAATGTCCTCGAGCCAATCATCAGCATAGACGATGCCCTCCGTCCCTTTGAAAACCCTAGGCTCCAGTTTCTTGAAGTCCTGAATGTTGCCTGGCCGAAGCTGAGCAACTTGAGGAACAACCTGCTGCTGGATCGAAACTCCTCTCTCAACTATAGCACGAGCAAGCTGATGAGCACTCTCGATGCCCTACCGTAGAACGTCGGTCTGCCTCTGATGTGCCTCTGACTGAGCCCTCTGTGCCTCGAGCATCTCACGAAATAGAGTAAACATCTGTGACGCCACTGCTGGCACAGGAGGTGGAGGTGGAAGCCCCTCAGATACAGCTGGCACAGTCCTCTGAGTAGGTGGTGGACCTCCAAAAGTAGCTGACACTCCAATCACCGGAGAAGTGACTGGTGCAGGCCCTCGGGATGTCGCAGACCTCTCAGAAGCTGCTCTCCCATGCTGTGATCTAGTCTTAGGCGGCATCCTGAGACAAAGCGAAAGAAAGAATCAATATGGCACAAGATGTAAGACATCAAGGAAAGGACAGCTTAAGAGATCAAGTATCAATATCAAAGGAGAATAGTTGAATCAAAAGAATTTTCCTAGATGTGATTGAGTATCTCAGCCTATATCCTATATCCTATTGCAGGCTCGCAGTAGTACAACTAAGTTGTCGCACTACCACGACATCACATACTTGTGAAGCTAGACCTGCATGGGCCACCACCAAAAACGTGTCACGACCCGCACCCGGGGTAAGGGTACTAGTCGGAAACAATGTCCAGCCTACGCCGCAGAATCGGCGGTAGAAAGCTGTCTATAAAGTCTATCTAATATAATGAACCACCAAAAGATAGTGTACTCAATCACAGAACTAAGATAGAATGAACACGAATCAGATAAGAATAGAATAGTCATTAACTCATGAGTTAAAATAATACATCAATGAGTCTGAAGAGTAACAAAAATAAGCTGAAGATAAATCCAGTACAAAAGAATACTATCATACTACAAGCTACACTCCAAGGTCAACTGTCTCAGTTGGGATAAGTCCCTCTTGAGCCAGGGTCTCCGAATCTAAACCCACAACATCCTGGGGTCCATAATAGGTAGGGTACTCCTCAGTGTCATCTGAAAAAATATATCCAGTCAGGAAAGGAGAAGAGTACATCTCTAACAGCAGTTCTAATCTATGATAAAAACTATGTAACAGTAAATAGCTGTGGATAAATAAGATGCACAAAATAGATATAAGAGATATATAGACAATAAGGAAATACTGGAAAGAAATACAATAATGAACAATATGCCAATGAAACAATAATACTAATGACTAAGTGTGTGAGTACTAGCTTAACATGTGATCGGCTTGGGCAAGATACAATGCGGCCTGGCTAATCATACGTGCGGTGCATGATCAACACTATTCGCTTACCAATACTTTATTCAATAGGGATTTGATCACATATCTATACTAATACTCCCCACCCCCAACTGGTATAATAGATCCAACCACGGTATGCTATGGTACTAGATTCCCCAAGAAGATAGCTAGTCTCCCCGAGAATCGGTGTCTGTACATGTACAAGATAACCAATAAAACAATACTTGCACCATATACACCATATACCAAGGAATAACATCTCATGACGAGATCCGGATATACCAATCCGTGTAACCATAGTGTTGAGAGAAACATGTAAATCTACACTAGATACAACGAACATAGAGGATATCATAAATGAGAAACTATCAGAGAATATACTCGCCTGAAATCCAAAGAACAGTCTCACAGATGTCTGACTCGGTGCCTCGAAGAACTAGATATGGAATAACACATTAAAACAAGGTCCCGGAAAGAGAACAGGTCAAACTAGTCAACTCCTAGGTCAATAAATAAATTCTAAGTCAAAAGTCAACTATGGTCAACTCTAAAGTCAACTAAAGTCAAACCAAGGTCAACCTCACAAGAATTCTATATAAATAATATAGAAATAAAATACAACAATTTAGGAATAAAAATTAGATCCCAAATCATACTCACACAAAGTATACTACTAATACAAATAATATATACCCTAAATTAATATATATACAAACCAATATGTATACAAATAACATAATATATTATTACAAATATTATACAAAACACATATATATACACATATATATATATACAATAATAATATATAAAATATAATTTAAAACTGTCAAAGCGTCACTGAAAACAGTGAACAAAACAAGATAAAATAAAAACAGGTTTAATAGTGACAGTCTTGACTGTCACTGAAAATTCGTCGCAGAAACTCCATATACAAAACCGCTGCTGTCACAGTTTGCTGACAGTTTCAAACTGTCACAAAAAAAACGTCGCTGAAAGGTTGCCGCTCAAAACTGCCGCAGCATTAATGACAGATCTGTCATTAATGCTGACCACTGTACAGCGGCTGCTGTTCAGACCAAATAATGACAGTTTCACTGTCATAGAAACCACTGTCACCAAAACAAATAAAAATATAAAAATATATATATATATATATATATATATATATATATATATGCAATAATAATCACAATACATATATATAAATAAATAATTATATACTTATATATATATGCACATATAAACTTATAATTAAATACTAATAGTTACAACACATGCACATATTAATGTTCACATTTTACATGGCTAGAAGCACACCTAAAATATATACATTAATATACAAATAATTACATAATAATTATAAATAATATAATTACACAATTAAACACATAAATATATTTTATAAAATATTTATGTATAATTTATACTATTAACATAAGTACATATATAATTACATGCAAGAAAGCTACATATTATATTTGTACATCATATTAGCACACACAAAAATATATAGATCTATGCTACAATAATTACTATAATAAATACACAAAATAAATATATAATATCTATATATATTTACTAATTATAATTGAAGAATTTAAACCATACATAATTAGATCTATTCAAAAATTCACACAATTGGAGAGTATCACACCGTATCCCACTAGATCTAGGATACGCATGTGACACGAGTCCAACACACAACCAATTACACCCCGAAGGATACAAACAAATCACAAATAATATTTATGAATAAATCAAAGTGTCAAAAGTAGATTTATGTGTCCGTGTCAAAATACGACATGTTCAAAGCCCCGTGTCGGAGGGAAAACCCCCAAAATGACACGTATCACCAAATAGTTGGGATACGAACCACATGTACCAAATTATGGATACGACACTAGCCCCAAACACATAAGCTCATGTCCAATTGATCTATAAGATCAATTGATACACACAACAAAATATAAATTCAGAATTCCAACAAAATTAACACAAAAAGCACCATAACTTTCTCCATGGGTCTCCTATGAACACAAAACAAAGTCCTATGGGTAGTACATATATATAGGTTGATTTTACATGATTAAATCTCAGATTTAGAAGCTATTTAAATGGGAAAATCTGAATTATACCTATTGGGAGATGGATTTCCAATGAAACCTCCAATTGAGAAGAACTTGCTTCCAAATTGTAGATCCTTGCTCCTCTTTGTAGATCCTTGCTTTCTTCTTCTAGATCCTTGCTTTCTTCTTCTCTAATGGTAAATTGGAAAGTATTTGGAATGAATTTGGTAGGGAATTGGAATAGGAATGGAGGGAATTTGGGAGTGAGAAATTCTAGATCTAGATTTGGAATGAGAATGAGAGGAGAGAGAAATTTCCCCCCTCTTTTAATAGGCCGGCCTTGTCCCTCTCCCAAGCAATTGTAAAATGTCCAATGTACCCCTTGGGGCCTCTCATGAAGAAATAATTAAGGAAGGAAGCTTCTAGTCTAATCACTTAATTAATTTAATCCATCTTCTTAACTATGGGCTTTCTAAATGGACAAAATCTAACTATTTAATTCATGTTGGTCCATGGGTCCAAACTAAACTAGTTGGGTCCACTAATATAAGTCCAAAATAATTAAATAACATCCAACAATAATTAAATAATACAACAAAAATTATTTACCATGCACAATATTTATTTAAATAGGAAATTACTAAAATACCCTTTTTCCTAAAATGTGGTAGTGACAGAGTCTTTCAGCAATATCTAGACATATTTGTAGTGGTCTTTATTGATGATATTTTGATCTACTCCAAGACCCCCGAAGAACATGAAGAACACTTGAGGCTAGCATTGGAAACTTTGAGGAAGGAAAAACTTTATGGAAAATTATCTAAATGTGCATTCTTCCTAGACAAAGTAGAATTCTTGGGACATGTTGTGACTGGAGATGGAATAGCAGTAGATCCTAAGAAGATAGCGGCAGTAGAATCATGGCCCACTCCAGACTCTGTAGCAGAGATTAGAAGCTTCCTGGGACTAGCTGGCTACTATCGGAAGTTTGTGAAGGACTTTGCTAGAATTGCTGAACCCATGACAAAATTAACAAGGAAGGATGAAGAGTTCACCTGGACTGATGAATGTCAGCATGCTTTTGAGGAATTAAAGAAAAGGCTGACTACTGCCCCTATTCTGACCTTACCTTCTGGAACCGGAGGATTCGCTATATATAACGATGCTTCTGGAAAAGGTCTAGGTTGTGTATTGGAGCAGAACAAGAAAGTAATAGCGTATGCCTCTAGACAGCTTCGACCTCATGAAAAGAACTATCCAACTCATGATTTAGAATTAGCAGCTGTTATCTTTGCTCTTAAGCTATGGAAGCATTATCTTTATGGAGAAAAGGTGAAAATATTTACAGACCATAAAAGTCTAAAATATATCTTCACTCAGAAAGAGCTGAACATGAGGCAAAGAAGGTGGCTGGAACTAATAAAAGATTTTGATATCACCCTTCAATATCATCCTGGGAAGGCCAATGTAGTTGTTGATGCTCTAAGCAGATATCCTATGGCGATGTACTTGACTATGGACCGACACTTGCTCGAGGACTTGGAAAGTCTAGGTATTGAGGTAATTATCCCAGGAAAAGAAGGCCAAATGATGAACTTGCAGATTCAGTCAACTTTAATAGATAAGATCAAGGAGACTCAGTTTCAAGACGAAGGCCTGCGAAGCCTTCGAGGTCAAGTATAAGCTGGATTAGTGGAGGATTTCAAAATTCATGAAGATGGATCACTGAGGCATGGAGATAGATTATGTGTACCTCAAGGAGACATAAGGAAAGAAATTATGCAAGAGGTGCACAGATCACAATACTCTATACATCCAGGAGCCAACAAGATGTACAAGGACCTGAGGACGCATGTTTGGTGGCATGGCATGAAAAGAGAAGTAGCCAGGTTTGTACCTCGTTGCTTAGTATGCCAACAAGTCAAGGCTGAAAGACAAAGACCTGGGGGATTGCTTCAACCACTAGCCATTCCGGAGTGGAAGTGGGAACATATTACAATGGATTTTGTTTCTGGGCTTCCAAGGACACCTAGTGGAAAGGATGCAATCTGGGTGATAGTAGATAGACTGACCAAATCTGCACATTTTCTACCTTTCAAAGTAGGGCTATCTACAGAAAAGTTGGCAGATTTATATATCAGACATATTATTAAATTGCATGGGATTCCAGTAAGTATTGTCTCCGATCGAGATTCAAGATTCACCTCTCACTTCTGGAAGAGCTTACAAGCCAGCTTGGGGACTCAACTAAAATTCAGCACAGCTTATCATCCCCAAACCGATGGACAATCGGAACGTACAATCCAGACACTTGAAGATATGCTTCGTACATGTGTTCTGGATTTTGGAGGATCCTAGGAAGACTATCTACATCTTGTGGAGTTCTCTTATAATAACAGTTACCAAGCAAATATTGAGATGACTCCATTTAAAGCTCTGTATGGCCGAAGATGTCGTACCCCGCTATCATGGGACGACGTTGGAGAAAGAGCCCTACTGGGACCAGAGATGGTGGTCGATTCAACTGAGAAGGTAAAATAAATAAGGGATAGACTTCGAGTGGCTCAAGACAGGCAACGACATTGGGCAAATAGCCACCGAAGGCCCTTAGAATTTGAGGTAATTAAATTTATGAAATTTAAGTTAATTTAAACATTATGATTATGGAACTAAGACTTGATTTTGACTTTTTTAAAGGTTGGAGAACTGGTATTCTTGAAGATATCTCCGACACGTGGCACCATTAGATTCGGAAGGAGTGGAAAACTCAGCCCGAGATTTATTGGACCTTTTGGCATTCAGGAGAAAATCGGAGAAGTGGCATACCGTCTGGTATTGCCATCCTCTCTGGATGGGGTCCATAACGTCTTCCACGTGTCGCAGCTGAGAAAATACGTGTCAGATCCCAGCCACATTTTGGATCACTCAGAGCTCGAAGTAGGCCCAAGTTTGACTTACCAAGAGCAACCCATGGAGATACTGGATCGATCGGAGAAAGTTCTACGGAACCAGGTTATTTTCCTTGTTCGCGTAGCTTGGAAGCACCACTCTCCCGGCGAATCCACCTGGGAGCGAGAAGATGAGATTAGAGAGCGCTACCCTTACCTTTTTGAACCCTGAGGTATATTTTAACTCTCGGCCTTTCTTTTCGTGCCATTGTTACTTTTAAATTTCGAGGACAAAATTTTTATAAGTTGGGTAGATTGTAAACCCCCCCTGAATTTTCAAAATTATTAAACTTGGATTTTTTACAATTTTCTAAAATTTTCTGGAAATTTTTCTGTAATTAAAATCAGGGTTCTTAATTATTAAATGATTTTTTATTATTAATAAATAATATTAAAATATCATGGAAATAATATTTTTGGGTGTAAAATAAAAAACTGGACTTAGGGTAATTTTTCTGGATTTTTTTGGGCCTCAGACCTATTTTTAAATACCTAAAAACTATTTTAATTAATTAATTAATTAATTAAATGAATTTATTATACTTATTATTATTTTTATTTTTATTTTTCTTTCTGTTTTGGGCCGGCCCGGCCCAGTGGACCGGCCCAACAGCCCAGCCGGCCAAGCCCCAACCATTACCGGGTCGGGTCGGGTCAAACAACCCGACCCGCTAGCCGCCCGCCGACCCGTTCTCCCCAGCACCCCCACGACTCCGCCTGACCCGCTCCCCGGTCCGCTCCCGCCGGCCGTGCCGCCCGCCGCTCCACCCGGCTCGCCCCGCCCTCCGCGGCCACGACCCCCTCGCCCCCGTCTTGGCCGGCCCCCTTCAGCCTATTTAAACCCGACCCTCCCCTCGGCTCCGGCCATTCCCCTCCGCTCCACCGCTCACCACCACCTCGCCTAAACCCTCCTCGCCGACGACGACCTCGCCCCGCCGTTCCCCTCTCCTTCTCCTTCCTCCGCCGCCTCCGGCGTCCAGCAGCAGCGGAGGCTAGCAGCAGCAGCAGCCAGCAGCTCCGGCCGCCGCCCGCCTCGAGCCGCCGCCACCGGCCAACTCCCCAGCCCCCGGCGAGCCGCCCCAGCCCCTCTCCGGTGCGCCTCCGGCCGGCCACCCGCCGCAGCTCCCAGAATCCGAAACCCTAACCCTAATTCCTCTCCTTCGTGTCGGACACGACACAGGACACGAGGAATCCCTGTTTCTCGAGCCCGGTTCAGGTACTCGTATCTTGCACCCTGTATCTCCGTTTTCGATTCCGTAAATTACGTTGCAAAGCCTGTATGACCCTCTCGGTGCCCGGATAAACCGTTCGGGGCATCGCGTCCTGTTGTGATCGCACACCGCGATCCAAAAACAGGAAAAACCAGACCCTGTTTTACCCCGGAACTGAGTACACCCCGCCAAACGGGACGACTTGGTCGCGTGCGGTCTTCACAGATAAGTGCGCGCCGTCGATACAGATGTGTGAGATTTTGCGGAAGCTGATTCGGGTGTGCGTGCACACCGGAATCAACGCGTATCCGCGGGCATCGCCCCGTATCTGACTTTTCTGTAATTTGTCCTAACTTCTTGTACACTCATCGGATCGAGACGAAACTTACGCCATCGGACTCGTAGCGATACGCTGGTCCTGTGGGTCAAGTTTGGTTCGATTCTGAGAACGTTGACGAAATCGCGTGTCGTGGGCCCCACAAGCCCCGCTCGACGGGCAATTTTGTGATCGGCTCATCGAAATCCAAATCTGGAAGTTCCGTTGGGTTCGTATCATCGTTCTTGACCTGTTGACACTAAATTTTGTGAATTTGGAGACCGTTGACCCGGACACATTTTTCGGTGCAAAGCGGGGCCCACCGGCGGACCCCGTTTTGACCCGAAACTGTCGTTTTGCCCTTGTCTCCAAATTGGACCCAAGGACAGGCGTTTTTAGCTATTTGATATCTTCTGAGCATGATGGTAATATTTATTTCAGCTTTTGGATTTATTTCTGGAAAATTTCCCCGAGATACAAACTATATTTGGATCCGAACAACAGACACGTACCTGCACTTCAAGTTTAATCTTTATATTATGATAATTAATTTCCTGCTCTACTATTACCCTTAATGATTACACGTAGTGTTAGAATACTAGATTTCATGTCTTGAATACTGTATTTTATGTCTTGCTTTTCATGTCGGGTGGGAGAATACTAGAAGGCATGTAGTTTACCCTTCCCCCTGCCGTATTTAATAGCTATTGGTACGCGACTGTACCCTCAGCCGGATCTCGATTATTCCTGTTTAATAGCCGTTTATGACGGCCAGATTAGCCTTATAAACCCCTACATGCCAACTATGTATTCTAAAACAAACACAAGTTCACACAGATAGCTTCTGGCCTTGTTATAGTTCTTGCTGACTGTGTAGTTTCATTTCCTGTCTTATTATTCCTGTTTTCTCATATCCCTGTTTATAGCATTAACTTTTAGTTATTGTTGTTTCTTTTATGCATTTTCTCAATATGATACTCAGTCTAATTGTCATAAATATTTAGTTTAATCTTGTTGTGCATTGTGTACTTTGCTCCTTTCCTGACTGGATCCGTTGCTTTAGGCGATGATGAGGACCTTGCCCCTACATATTATGGCCCCTATGAGGGAACAGATGACACTTATGAGGAACCAGCTCCCACCCAGGAGACCACTGCTGCAGAGTAGTTAGCAGTAGCTATTTTATTTCATGCTCTTTATCTTAGTAATCGGGTTTGTCCCCGATTTCATTTTTGGATTCTGTATTAAACATTTGATCTGTTGTCACATTTATTTCATTTGAAATCTTAAGCATCTTTTCCCATTATTATCTTGCCTATTTTATTTGTGAATGAGCTAGATTAGTTAACTGTGGATTTGACCTAGACAGCGTACTACCGCCGACTCTGCGGCGTAGGCTGGACGTACCCACGCACTCGTGCCCGAATTTCTGGGTGCGGGTCGTGACATCCTCAGTCATGAAATATTGCTCTCATAGTTAGACCTTGTTCATTGTACTGATATTTAGACCTTGCTCATTATGCTGATATTAACCTTGTATTATGATTCATATATTGTGACGTGTCATGGTTGGATTCATTATACTAGTCGGGACGGGGAAGTGCTAGTTAGATATGTGATCATACCATTGGACCTTGTGGATAGCCAATCATAACCTTCGCGTATGATTGAGTCATATCTTAGTATAGACATTGATTCACTCAAGACGATCACATATCGAACTAGTATTTCAAAACACTTAGTCAGTTACAGTTATTTCCTGTTTTAGTTCATACTCATTGATTATGCCATACTACTCACGTTTACTTATTCTCATTATTTACCATGCCATAGCTCTTACTTATTCATCATGTATTATATTTACTATTAATATTTTTTTAGTCTTTATCATATAATTGGAACTGTTGTTAGAGTTGTGCTCGTTCCATCCTGATTGGATAATATTTTTTTTAGGAGTTGTTGTGCTCATGCTTTTGAACTTCAGAGTGATGCTATAGTCGAGATTTCTTTTGTACTGTGGACCATGAGGTGACATTTGTAGAGATCTAGACTAGTATTTTTTATGTATGTATCATGCTCAAGTTTTTATTCTATTAGTTAGCTGTTTGGATTGCTTTTCCATTTTATATCCTCCTTAATATACTGTAATTGAGTCATGTTGATACTAGTTCATGTGATGGGTGAGATGATTTTTATTGAGGTTTAGACAGCGTTCTACCGATGATACTGTGACGTAGGCTGGACGTACCTACTTATTCATGTTCGAATATTCGGGTGTGGGTCGTGACATCGTGGCATATTGGTTACGATAGAGGGCTCCCGTGGTGTAACCTCCGATTTCCAATTTCCAAAATTTTTAGATTTTAAATTATTTTAAAAATATCAAGTTTTATAAAATAATTCTCCTTGAAAATTTTTATTTGAACGATGTTTGATTTTAGAAGGTAATTTAAAAATCTTTATAAAAATCATTTTTTCCTAATTGACGATGTATTACAAAAATAAATAAATAATAATGTATATATATTCTCTAGTTTCAAATGTTTATTGGCTTGAAATCATAAAGTTAGTTATTTGATAAAATTAATTAAAAGACTAGTGTTTCTTCATAATAAATTTTATAATTAATTGGGGTAGTAAATAAATGAATTACATACTTCCTAATATTTTGAAAAATGAGTTTAATTAGTAGCTAATCGAAAGCCTCTTAAAAACATTTTTTCTTAAATTTCTTTTCTATTTAATTTATCGTTTTCCGTCTCCCATTCACGCCCCCATTCTTCCCACATGAAAAGCCCCTTTATATTTAATTCTGGGCCATTCATCATTGGGCCAACCCGCAACCCTTTATCCCACACCCTTCTCCCTATTTAAGTTCTCCTTCTCACCATTCCCAAGAAACCCTAATCTCCTAATTATTAGCTAGCCTCCACAATTCCCAAGCCAACAAGCCATCATCACCATTTTGTGCTCGTGTCCGTGTGTCCAGCATCACCGTGTCAGCCGTAATGGCCTCGGGTCCGACCCCGGGTGTCCCACCGTATCCATTCATTTTCTGTGTCCGGTTACAATATTACAAACAGATTTTTTCGTGTCCGACACACCGGACACATCCACCTCCTCCACTGTACAACAGCATCCCCGTGTCCGGCAGCCCCGGACACGCCCACAGTACAGCACCCCGTCGTGTCCAGCCCCGGACACGATCCCGACGCTCAGATCAGACCTTAAACCTAACCCTAAACCTAACCGTGGCCGCGTCGAGCCGCCGCTGAAGCCGGTAGCCGCCGCCGGACGCCGCCCAGATTCGCCGAGAAGGACCGCCGACCCTCCTCCTCGACCAGACGCACCGCCGCCGCCTGGAACCGAGGAGATCCGCCGCCGGTGGACGCCCAGATCCGTCGAGCGCCGCTGGAACGAAGCCGCCATCTCGATCCAAGCGCTGCCCCCTCGAAGCCGCCGCTGGAAGTCGAGCACCGCCACCGCCTCGCAGAGTCGAACGCCGCCGCCGCTGGTTCGTCGTCGATCTCCGCAGACGTCTCCTCGAAGCCGCCCCTCGAGCGCCGAGCCCGCCTCCTCGAGTCCCACGCCGCCGCTGGAGCCGACGCCGAGTTCCGCCGAGTTCCACCGCGCCGGCGACGGAAAATCCCCCCCCAATGTGAGCTCTCCCCCATTCGTTCGATTTCAGAGTCTGCGTTTGTTAGTTTAGGCAATTGTTTTGTTTATGCAATTTTAATTAGTTAGTTATGCAAATTGATTAATTCATGCAAATTGCAAATTAGTTAGTTATGCAAATTATTTTGTTTATGCAAATTTCAATTGGTTAGTTATGCAATTAGGTTAGTTTATGCAATTAGGTTAATCCATGATTAGTTAATTAAATTATATAATCAGTAGTTAGTACTTAATCTATTTGGTAAATTTATATGTAAACAGTTAGTAATATAATTAGTTCAGTATCTATATTAGTTAAATATAATTATTTTAAATTATAATTAGATTAATTAGTTAATAAAATTCTTAATCAGTAGTTAATTAATATAGTTTGGTTTAGTTAATTTAATTTGTTAATTACTAACCAGTTAGTAATTTCTTAATAAATTAGTTAATTTGTAATTAGTTGGAAATTAATGTATTTTGTTTATTAATTAAATATAATTAGTTTAGTAACTTCCTATAATAAGTTTGGTAATATATATATATGCATATCAGTTTTATTGTTTATGATTTAGTTATGTATTATGTATAAGGATTTTTGATTGATATATATACACAAATACGTATTTTTGTAAATTACTAATAGACACTTACATATATATTATATTATATACGTTTTATTGGTATACTAAGTATTAATGTATGTTTCAGTATTTAAATATAAATAAATGTATATTGGTATATGTATATTTAGGTAATTTTAAACCTACTTAGCATATTTTTATAGATATAAAAAATTAACATATATGGTAAATATATTGTTCAACCTATATATATATATTATGCATGAATTAAATGGTATATATATATTGTATATGTATTTATTTTGGTGCAAGTAATATTGTAGGTGTTAATGTTAGTTAAATAGGTATAATGTGTTATAGGTGTCTGTCTAACTAGATGACCCTAGTTGACTAGTGCCATACCTGGCAGAGCCCCTGAGTTCATGTATTTGTGATATGTTAGTGTAGCGCCTGATGCAAATGTTGTATTTGATATATTTTTAGGACTGTTGGTTCCTCCAGACGATACTCTGGGACAGGACCTCGGTATTTACCAGCTAAGGACCCAAGGCGAGTACATTCTCTGATTAGTTTCTAATTTATGATATCTCCTATGTTCACTGTATCTAGTGTAAATGTCCATGTTCTCGACACATTGGTTACACGGATTGGTATACACGGATCTCGTCATGAGATGTTATTCCTTATTCATGGTGTAGTTTGTACAAGACTTGTTTTTCTTGTTATCTTGTGCATGTACAGACACTGATTCCCGGGGAGATTTGCTACCTTCCTAGGGAATCCCGTGCCATAGCGTACCATGATTGGATCTACTATACCAGTCGGGGGTTTGGGGAGTATTTTAGTGTAGATATGTGATCATACCCAACTATCCATGCATCATAGCTCACCCCACATCTCACGTCGGGTGCGGCCTGACCATCTCCATGCCTCATAGCTGTTACGTGTGATTAGCCTGACCTCTCCATGCATCATAGCTAACCAACGGTTAGCCTGACCTTCCATGAATCATAGCTAATCATATGTAACCAGCCTGATCAAGTTCCCAAGCCGATCACATATTAAAGCTAGTACTCACACACTTAGTCATAGAACTCTTGCTCATGGACATAATGTTTCTTTCCTGCATTTACTTACAGTAATTCCAGTATTTCTCTCATTGTACATTTCTCGTACCTATACATGCATCTGGTATGTTTCCATCTAGAACTGCCACATAGCTTATGTCATTTATATAGAACTGCTATTTAGAGATGTACTTTGCTCCTTCCTGACTGGAAAATATTTTTCCAGACTGTGACCTTAGTAGACTGGTTTCTGACACTTGGGGATTGGAAGTCAAGGATTGCAGGTATGATTATGTTGTCATTAGACTTGTATTGTATTCTTTTATTTCTTCATTTCCTATCGTGCTGTAGTTGTGATTGAGTATTTCTAGATTTATTTTTGATATCCACTTCTCCTTATGGAGTTGGATACTAGAGTGAGATTGTTTAGATAGTACTTGACCTAGACAGCGTTCTACCGCCGATGCTGCGGCGTAGGCTGGACGTACCCACGCTCTCGTGCCCTAAACCGGGTGCGGGTCGTGACACGTTTTTAGTGGTGGCCCATGCAGGTCTGACTTCGCTAGTTGTGCGATGTCGTAGTAGTGCGACGTCATAGTCGTATTACTGCGTACCTGCTATAGAATATAGGACATAGGATACTAGGATGAGAGAGGATACTCAATCACAAATTCTTGAGAGATTCCTGGGACGACCCCTTGAGAATCTTATTCCGATTTAAATCTTTTTCCTTGTTTTCGTTCGCTCTCGCTTGTTGTTACTGAACTTGATTCTTGTTGAGCAATATTAAATCAAAATCTTGGCATCATTATTGAGTTTGATTCTTGTTGACCAGTTGTTAACTTTAATTCTTGTATCGTTGTTGAGTTGATTTCAAATTGAGATGAATTTTTACGGACTAGGATTTATGGTATCATCTGATGACATATATTGATGAGGACAGTGAGGAAGGTTAAACGTCTACTTTGGTTATGGAACCTAGAATTTATCGCAGCCATAATTAGCTGTGGTGACGAGAACGTAGGAACCTGACTTGGATGTACATACTATAGTTATGAAGCTTAGAGTCTTTCGCAGCCATACCGGTTGGCGTGGCGAAGATTCTAGACGACATGATTATAGAGTGCATACCTTAGTTACGAAACCTATCGTTTATCGCATCTATGCTTACTGGCGTGGCGAGGATTCTGAGTGTCATGATTTCAGACAGACGTGTATGATTATCAGGTTGTATCCTAAATTGGTTCTTAAAATATCATCTCAAGACTTATCTATTTCTGTTATTCCAGGACTTTGTTCCACCGCTTCTTTCTTTACTAGCAGTAAAGATACCTTCTGTCCTCAATTCAGTCTTTGAGCTCCTATTCCTTGAGGATTTCTTGTTAAGTATGATAATTAGTGGCTTGTAATTTTGTTTGTGTCTTGTATTAGTATTGACTGTGTTGCTAGTGAGTTGTAAGTGTTTCTTAGTTGGACATGTGAGCAGTAGGCTTTAATCTAGAGTTAGCCTTAGCATAGTACCTTGTACCAATGATTCTGGGAGTAGTATCATTAGAGACTAAGAGTTGAGGAGAGTATAGAGTATCAGTGATAGTTCTCAGAGTTAGTATCAGAGCCAATTACCCGTCCTGGATAATCATGATTATGTAATTGAGTGATCTATGTAAACGATTAAGTATCCGGGAATTGTGTTAAGGATTTGTGGAGCATGATGTCCAATTTGATGATTGATATCGGAAATGTTAAAGGTAAGGAAATGTATATGTATAAAGGGTTTAATGAGATGTCATAAGTAGAGAAATATCAGGATTAGTAATGGAAGTTGTGAAGCGTATCACGGATTAGTTTAATAGGCTTTAAAGGATTGAAGGAAATACATATACAACCATCGAGATGAGGAACCATACACATACCCATGAGAGTAAAGAAGCATGAGTGTTATAGAGGATACAGGTGATCATGAGTCTAATGGGCTCGATGAGATAATCCATTAATGCAGTTAGTGATATAATACCAAGAGTGCTAATGATTCTATATCGAGGATTAGTCAAGGATGACGTTAATAACAGTAAGCACTCTGTGTGTTGATAATTAGATGATATACCAATTGACATAAATTAAAATCATGAAAGAAAACACAGTTGATGATAACTTTGATCATTGGAGGTAATAGTGCAAGTGATTCGGGCAGTACAAATTAGTACACAGTTCTAGACAATAGAGGTATTGAGTGCACCTTGAGTATCAGAGACCGTGAGCACTAATATGTATATTGAGGAGTTATAAATTAAAAGGTGGAAATAAATTTTAAATTTTTAAGGAGTTGAGATTTTATGTTGTTAAAATATTGAGGATTTAAATTTGATTCACTAAACATAGTTAAGGCTACAAGGATTTTAGAAGTGATTAAATTTTATTTCGATGTGAAGTATCTAATTTTGAGGGGGCATATGCATTTTATTTTAAGTTGATCGGGAAGTTAAACCTTGATGATTATTTTGAGAATTAATTTTTGGTAGATGAGAGATATGAATATTAATATATGATTAGTTGATATGGGTACCAGTGTACATGAATAGGAATTTGTTAGTGTGCTAGAGTTAAGTGTTTGTTAGAGATAATAGACACTACAAGTAATATGTTAACATGATCCTTCTTCCTTTTCTAATGTTCCTTTTCTTCCGCCTTTTGATTGATTGATTGATTTTCCTAGTACTATGGTTCACATGCATGATTTTCTTGTTAGAATATAACTAGTAGTACCCCTAACAGAGACTGAAATACCATGACAAAAGACGCATGACCTATATTTTCTTAAATTGCATGGCTGTAGGTAGAGTTTTCTTAAACCATGATCATTGGGTTTTGACCATAGCAAAGATCTATAACGAGGTTATGACTGACAAAAAGAGACAAGAGGATTAAATTTGTGGATGAGCATTAAATTAAATAAAGAAATTAGGGGTTGTTATAACGGAGTTGATGGATCATTGATTTTTTTGAAAATCGAGGTATGATTGAAATTCGAGGACAAACATTTACTTAAAGGGAGAATTAAGAAATTCACAGAGCCAAAAGTTTGAGGATTTATTAATTTTAAGGAGGTCTTGATATGATTGAATTGATTATTAAAAATTTGAGAAATTTGAGAGATTAACATTTTATCTATTTGACTGCAAGATAGAAATTTTATATAGTATGAATGTTGCATTGAAGATACTGGAAGCATCGCATCGTTGAGTATTTGAGGAAAAAGAAAAGCAGGAAATAAAATCGTAAATGGAATAGTGTCAAATTGAATTCTTGGGAGGAGGAGTTAGATTGGAATAAGCATCAATTGAATTTGAGTTAGATGATTGATGAGTGTTTAAAGTTAAATTTGGGATGCAGATTTTTTAAGTTTTATAAATATGCATTGATTGAATTTCAATTAAAAGGATTGGATAGTAAATTTTGTATTTAGTTATTTACTCAAAAAATTTGAGGAGATTATGATACGACTGGAATTCAATTAAAATATTGAGGATTTGAGTAGTAAAAATTTTACATTGGGATAATAAATTCAGAGGATGAAAAAAAATATTAGTTCAAAATTCGGAAACATTATACATACGGATAAAGAAATATGGAATGAAATGAAACTCATGGTAAAGAATATTATAATATAATGGGATCATAAAATTGAAGGTCGTAAGGTAAGATCATGGTATATTGAGGTTGTGATCTAAATTAAAATCTTGACCATGACAGTAACATTTGAAATCTAAGAAAATAATCGAGGTATAGTTGATGTTAAGATAAACAAACTCGAATTTGATGATAAGGATTTTGATTCAGAAATTCTAAGATCTAATCTAATAAAGTTTATGGAATTTGGAACTTTTATAGATATTAGTTAATGATGAATCACAAGATTGAGAAAAGTAAAATGAACGAGGATAAAAAGGAAGGATTATTTTCAGATGGTAGTAAAGACTACTCTTTTCTTTCTTTTTCCTAGAAGTTAAGAAAGGCGATAGATGTCTCTTGATTACATTCTGAAGGATGTATTTAAGTTTCTTAAATCAAATGGTCGACCATATTTTTCGAATTAGCTATAACTTTCATGTCTATATCATTCGTTATACTGGGTCTTCCTTGGTTTAGTTACTTTGAAAAGGTAACGTGCATTATTCCAATTTTCTGTTTTTTCAGTGATCGTGTCCACTTCCCAAACCTAACTTTCTAGAGGATTCAAGGCCGAGCCATGATTCCTTCAAGTTATTCCTGTCTTAAACCATATTTTCTTTTCTTCATGTTTCCTTCTGTTTGGTAAATATTTTTCTCATAGAAATATTTTCTTCAATGATATATTCATCATTATGAACAACAAATTTTTTCTGTCCTAGTCATCCCTAAAATTTCGAGGATGAAATTTTTCTAAGGTGGATAGACTTGTAACCTCCGATTTCCAATTTCCAAAACTTTTAGATTTTAAATTATTTTAAAAATATCAAGTTTTATAAAATAATTCTCCTTGAAAATTTTTATTTGAACGATGTTTGATTTTAGAAGGTAATTTAAAAATCTTTATAAAAATCATTTTTTCCTAATTGACGATGTATTACAAAAATAAATAAATAATAATGTATATATATTCTCTAGTTTCAAATGTTTATTGGCTTGAAATCATAAAGTTAGTTATTTGATAAAATTAATTAAAAGACTAGTGTTTCTTCATAATAAATTTTATAATTAATTGGGGTAGTAAATAAATGAATTACATACTTCCTAATATTTTGAAAAATGAGTTTAATTAGTAGCTAATCGAAAGCCTCTTAAAAACATTTTTTCTTAAATTTCTTTTCTATTTAATTTATCGTTTTCCGTCTCCCATTCACGCCCCCATTCTTCCCACATGAAAAGCCCCTTTATATTTAATTCTGGGCCATTCATCATTGGGCCAACCCGCAACCCTTTATCCCACACCCTTCTCCCTATTTAAGTTCTCCTTCTCACCATTCCCAAGAAACCCTAATCTCCTAATTATTAGCTAGCCTCCACAATTCCCAAGCCAACAAGCCATCATCACCATTTTGTGCTCGTGTCCGTGTGTCCAGCATCACCGTGTCAGCCGTGATGGCCTCGGGTCCGACCCCGGGTGTCCCACCGTATCCATTCATTTTCTGTGTCCGGTTACAATATTACAAACAGATTTTTCCGTGTCCGACACACCGGACACATCCACCTCCTCCACTGTACAACAGCATCCCCGTATCCGGCAGCCCCGGACACGCCCACAGTACAGCACCCCGTCGTGTCCAGCCCCGGACACGATCCCGACGCTCAGATCAGACCCTAAACCTAACCCTAAACCTAACCGTGGCCGCGTCGAGCCGCCGCTGAAGCCGGTAGCCGCCGCCGGACGCCGCCCAGATTCGCCGAGAAGGACCGCCGACCCTCCTCCTCGACCAGACGCACCGCCGCCGCCTGGAACCGAGGAGATCCGCCGCCGGTGGACGCCCAGATCCGTCGAGCGCCGCTGGAACGAAGCCGCCGTCTCGATCCAAGCGCTGCCCCCTCGAAGCCGCCGCTGGAAGTCGAGCACCGCCACCGCCTCGCAGAGTCGAACGCCGCCGCCGGTTCGTCGTCGATCTCCGCAGACGTCTCCTCGAAGCCGCCCCTCGAGCGCCGAGCCCGCCTCCTCGAGTCCCACGCCGCCGCTGGAGCCGACGCCGAGTTCCGCCGAGTTCCACCGCGCCGACGACGGAAAATCCCCCCCCAATGTGAGCTCTCCCCCGTTCGTTCGATTTCAGAGTCTGCGTTTGTTAGTTTAGGCAATTGTTTTGTTTATGCAATTTTAATTAGTTAGTTATGCAAATTGATTAATTCATGCAAATTGCAAATTAGTTAGTTATGCAAATTGTTTTGTTTATGCAAATTTCAATTGGTTAGTTATGCAATTAGGTTAGTTTATGCAATTAGGTTAATCCATGATTAGTTAATTAAATTATATAATCAGTAGTTAGTACTTAATCTATTTGGTAAATTTATATGTAAACAGTTAGTAATATAATTAGTTCAGTATCTATATTAGTTAAATATAATTAGTTTAAATTATAATTAGATTAATTAGTTAATAAAATTCTTAATCAGTAGTTAATTAATATAGTTTGGTTTAGTTAATTTAATTTGTTAATTACTAACCAGTTAGTAATTTCTTAATAAATTAGTTAATTTGTAATTAGTTGGAAATTAATGTATTTTGTTTATTAATTAAATATAATTAGTTTAGTAACTTCCTATAATAAGTTTGGTAATATATATATATGCATATCAGTTTTATTGTTTATGATTTAGTTATGTATTATGTATAAGGATTTTTGATTGATATATATACACAAATACGTATTTTTGTAAATTACTAATAGACACTTACATATATATTATATTATATACGTTTTATTGGTATACTAAGTATTAATGTATGTTTCAGTATTTAAATATAAATAAATGTATATTGGTATATGTATATTTAGGTAATTTTAAACCTACTTAGCATATTTTTATAGATATAAAAAATTAACATATATGGTAAATATATTGTTCAACCTATATATATATATTATGCATGAATTAAATGGTATATATATATTGTATATGTATTTATTTTGGTGCAAGTAATATTGTAGGTGTTAATGTTAGTTAAATAGGTATAATGTGTTATAGGTGTCTGTCTAACTAGATGACCCTAGTTGACTAGTGTCATACCTGGCAGAGCCCCTGAGTTCATGTATTTGTGATATGTTAGTGTAGCGCCTGATGCAAATGTTGTATTTGATATATTTTTAGGACTGTTGGTTCCTCCAGACGATATCTCCTATGTTCACTGTATCTAGTGTAAATGTCCATGTTCTCGACACATTGGTTACACGGATTGGTATACAAGGATCTCGTCATGAGATGTTATTCCTTATTCATGGTGTAGTTTGTACAAGACTTGTTTTCCTTGTTATCTTGTGCATGTACAGACACTGATTCCCTGGGAGATTTGCTACCTTCCTAGGGAATCCCGTGCCATAGCGTACCATGATTGGATCTACTATACCAGTCGGGGATTTGGGGAGTATTTTAGTGTAGATATGTGATCATACCCAACTATCCATGCATCATAGCTCACCCCACATCTCACGTCGGGTGCGGCCTGACCATCTCCATGCCTCATAGCTGTTACGTGTGATTAGCCTGACCTCTCCATGCATCATAGCTAACCAACGGTTAGCCTGACCTTCCATGAATCATAGCTAATCACATGTAACCAGCCTGATCAAGTTCCCAAGCCGATCACATATTAAAGCTAGTACTCACACACTTAGTCATAGAACTCTTGCTCATGGACATAATGTTTCTTTCCTGTATTTACTTACAGTAATTCCAGTATTTCTCTCATTGTACATTTCTCGTACCTATACATGCATCTGGTATGTTTCCATCTAGAACTGCCACATAGCTTATGTCATTTATATAGAACTGCTATTTAGAGATGTACTTTGCTCCTTCCTGACTGGAAAATATTTTTCCAGACTGTGACTTTAGTAGACTGGTTTCTGACACTTGGGGATTGGAAGTCAAGGATTGCAGGTATGATTATGTTGTCATTAGACTTGTATTGTATTCTTTTATTTCTTCATTTCCTATCGTGCTGTAGTTGTGATTGAGTATTTCTAGATTTATTTTTGATATCCACTTCTCCTTATGGAGTTGGATACTAGAGTGAGATTGTTTATATAGTACTTGACCTAGACAGCGTTCTACCGCCGATGCTGCGGCGTAGGCTGGACGTACCCACGCTCTCGTGCCCTAAACCGGGTGCGGGTCGTGACACGTGGGGATGTGCACGGTTCGAATCCCCCTTGGGAACTTAGTTCCTAACTCGGTGGAAAGGATATATGAAAAAGAGATTAATTATTATTAGTAATAAGAAAATAGATTTTTTTTTTTATCAAAGCCAGGTTTCGATCCTTGGACCTATGGGTTATGGACCCCCCAAGCTTCCACTGTGCCACTTTGATGTTGATGTCTTAAACAAATTCTCCAACTGATCTATACTATTATTTGTTTAGTCATTATTTCTATTTATTACTGCACTTTGTCACTCTGGAAACCAACAAAGAAGTATTGTGGATTAGAGCATCTCCAACGGTAACCTTTGAGACTACCTAAATTTTGATAGATTTTGAAGTTGTGTGGATCTTAGGGGATTACTGCGGTGGTATGTGTCATGCGTCGATCCCAAAGGACCGCAAGTCACCACTGGGCGTGATGTCGTTCAAGCCTAAGTTGTACTTGCACAATGCCAGGACTTGTACAATAACAAAATAAGTTATTCCAAGTTAGAAGCAACGGCACAATATTATAGGAAATTGAATAAACACAATGGTATAATAAAATAATTTCTTTATTGATAACCTTGAAATGATTATAAGGCTTTCAGTATACATCTGGTGCATACCAATTTGGCTTACATCTCTCTCGAACTATAAGAATTTACAATGATAACATTCTATACATTATATCCCTTTATACAAAGGCATCTCAAAATATCTCAAGGCATCTCTTTCTGATTTTTGGCTCCTGAGGATGAGATTGAGCAGAATATTTTTATTTTTTATTAGGCAACTTCTTTTCATGAACAATTAGCAGTATTACATGTGAATCGGATGACAACATTTAATGTAAATAAAGACTATTCTTAGGAGTAGCATGTAATAGAAAACATAATCAAATGATCATCGCTTATTCAGTAATGCTTACCCACAGCCAAACGATTATCCCTACAACAGACAAGCGTTAGAACGATTTATATAAACATATAGCTAAAATTCTCTGTACATATCTGCAGCAAGTGTTAGGTATGCAAGAAGTCTATCCTAACATGCGACCTAACTATATAATGGTCCATATAAAACCCATGATTAGCAGTTGTGACTCACGGTTTAGCACTGCACTAGTATACGCCCATACTTGTCACAACCCCATTTCCAGAGCCGGGTATTTTTTTTTTATTTTTAATCTGGTTAAGTGTGTATTATTTATAATTAATTATATTTATATTTAATTAATGATTGTACTATATTTTTATTGATTGTTTAAGGATTTTGGCTAGCCTGGACCCATGTCAGACCCTAGTGGACCCATGTCCGACCCAGCCCATACCCCTGTGAGACTTATTTTTGGGTTTAGAATATTTATTTTATTTTTAGGAGGTTAGTTGGAGAGATTTGGAGCTAGTTTGAGTGCTTTTGGAACCCGGAACCCGAAACCAAGTGAGTAAGGGCGTTTTGGGAATTTGGTGACTTATGTAAACCCCTACCTACCCCCACCCGTGAGCATCCAGCAGCCCATTCCCGTGAGGAGCAGCCCCTCTCTCCCCCTTTGTTCATTCCACTACTTCTTCTTCTTCTTCACATTCTACTTCTTCTTTCTTCTTCCTTCCTTCTCCAAGTAAGCTTTTCTTCCTTTTTCTTCCTTCTTTCTTCTATTCCTTCTTCTTTATGCTAGCCCTAACCTTGCATTTTCCCCAACCTAGATGTGAGGAGCTTAGATCTAGTGTGGAAGCTAGATTTGGTGGCTTGGAGCTTGAGGGAGGTGATTTCTAGGGGTTGTGAGACTTTGGCTTTGGGATTTCAACTCCCAAGAGGTAAAACCCTAACTTTCCCCTTGCTAATTATTTTTGTGTAGTGTAATTAGTATTGTAGAACCTTCCTAGACCCTAAGCCTACCCGTAGGAGGAAGTTGGAACTAGTTTGGTTGAGTTTAGAGACTTTGACATTAGGTTTTGTGTCGATTTTGGGTGGAACCCGAATTTGGCCCAATTTTGGGTGATGCCCTAGGTTAGACGAACCTAGGTAAATGTTGTCGGGAGTCTTGAGGGTGAGAGCGTGTCTCCGTTCGGACACGGGAAGTCGTGTCGCAGAAAAACGGGCGTTTCGGGCAAAATTGGGGCTTTTCATCGTCGCCGATTCTAAGTGCGTGCACATTTCTGCCACGGACCTAGAATCGATACAGGAGCACTTTTTCTAGGATCTAGGCATCGACTAGAGCGCGTGGGTAAATTTTGGGCCGATTCTGAGTTCGTTTGGTGTGCATTTCAGGAGGTTTTCCTAGCCGCGCACCACGTGTTCGTCGAAATGACCGAACGGCCATTTCGACTTGGTTTCCTCGTTTTGGGCTTGTGCGCGCGTTGGGTTAGTATCGGGGAGTGTGTGCTAGAGTTTTCGAGTTATATTTTATATATTTTAGGGTATTGGTGAGTGTTGGGGTCGTTGGGCGTGAGTGGGGCGTGTGGTTTGTGTGTTGTTGTGTGTTGTATTGTGTTAGTGTATATGTGTCTATATATATATATATATATATATATATATATATATATATATATATGTATATATTTATGTATGTGTGTTTATGTATATATATTTATATATATATGTGTGTATTTATATCTATGTGCTTTTGTGTGTATATGTCTATGTGTATATATATATGTATATGTGTAAGTGTGCTTGTGTGTGTATATGTATACATATATATATTTATGTGTGTGTGTATATATTTATAGTTGAGAGTGTGTAGATATATATATATAAATTAAGTGTATATATATATATATATATATATATATATATATATATATATATATATATATATATATATATATATATATATATATATATATATATATATATATATATATATATATATATGTAGTTAGGTATATATATTTATGTGTGTGTGTGTTGTTATGTGTTTTAGTGTGTGTGTGAGTGTGTTAGAGTGTGTTAGTATATAGATATATAGGTGTGTATATTTATGTATCTAGTTATATATATATAGATATATATGTATGTATATATATATAGAGAGAGAGAGAGGGATATATATATATATATAAGTATATAGGCGTGTGTGTGTGTGTGTTGATAGGTGTTTAAGTGTGTGTGTGTATTAGTGTTTGTGAGTGTGTTTGTGAGTGTGTTAGAAAGTAGAGATAAGTGTGTATATATATATCTACCTAGTAGTATATATATATAGTTGTATGTGTGTGTATATATATATATAGGGTGATATATATATATATATATATGTATAGGAGTGTGCGTGTGTGTGTTTGTGTGTAGGAGGGAGGGGGCTTCAGCCACTGCAGCAAGGAGAACCTGCACAGCAGCAGCAGCGTGCAGTGCGCTGCGCACTGCACAGCAATGCAGCAGCAGCAGTTCAGCTGCAGCAGCAGCAGTTTGCTGCTAGGCAAGGGCAGCAGCAGCAGTAGCAGTAGCATGGAGCAGCAACAGCAATGCCAAGGCACAGCAGCAGCAGCAATGCCAGGGAGTAGCAGCAGCAGCAATGCCAGGGAGCAGCAGCAGCGCATTGGCGAGGCGAGTAGCGAGGGATAGATGGCTAGCTAGATTAGAGGGATAGATGGGTACATAGATTTATAGATAGTTAGATGTTTAAATAGGTACTTGGATAGATAGATAGATAGATAGATAGATACTTAGATAGGTAGATGGATAATTATATTTATAGATAGATTGATAGTTAGATAGTTGGTTTGATAGTTAGGTAAATAAGATAGATAGGTAGTTAGTAGATACATAGATAGATAGATCTATCTATGGATAGATAGATAGGTAGGTATATGGTAGATACCTATATCTATATGCATAGATATATATATATATATATATATATATATATATATATATATATATATATATATATATATATATATATACCTAGAGCAAGATATATATTATAGTTAGATATATATATAGGTGTATAGGTAAGGTAATGGGTATCGTGTGTATGTGTGTGGATATCTATATATATATGTATATAGATACTTAGATATATATAAATATGGTAGATATATATATTTTCTAGCCTAGATTAATAACTAGGTATATAATTATTAGTTAGATAGCTAGTTAGAGGGGTTTGAGAGCGGTATCTCAATACCTTGAGATATTCAAGGTATTGAGTTTCGAGCGGGGTATTTGAGCATTAGCCTAGGAAATATCTTGGAGTGATTTTTATATGCTTATGTATATATATTTACGCGTGCTAGCATAGGTTTTCGCGGGTTTAGGCGGGGTACGTGGCCTAGGTTGAGGTATCGGATACCGAGGGTATCCCGGTATCTCAAGGAGGCGAGTTTGTGAGTTTTCTAGCTTAATGACCTCGGTTTGACCTAGAATTTCAGGAGCACCCTAGTTTGACCCAGACTTGACCGTAGTTGACTCGGTTGACCGCCAAAGTCAACTTTTGACCTAGTTTTGACCCAAAGTTGACTTTTTGGACCCATAGTTGACTTTTTGACCTAGATTTTATCGGTTTGACCTAGAACGACCCTAGAAGCCTATTTTGTAGTTATTTTATATTTGTTTAACTCATTAGAAACCTGTTTAACCTTGCTTTTCGCAATAGGTCCTTGCGATACCGGTTCGGATCGCCAGTTGCTCAGGACGTCAAGCGAGTACATTCTCTGATAGTTTTCATTATTTGATGATTATTATGATTCAGCTTCTAGTATAGTATCATCTGATTATTCTGGCACAACACGGGACACTGACTGATATTTCTGGATTCATTTACTTGTGACACGTACATTTTATGTTTCTGGCCTTTATTCTGAAATCACTACTGGCATCACCTACAGGCATCACTACAGGCATCATTCATGTTCAGGCTGGACTTATCTTGATTTGTATGTCGGGTCTTGGATCCACTTGTACTAGTCGGAGCAAGGAAATACTCGAGTAGACATGTAAACATTCCTATCTGGCATCATCAGGAATCACTTCCTCTGGTCTAATCTGGAATGATAGCAGCCGCGCACCCAGTGCGCGGTGAGCCATACTTACCCCTAGCCGTTTACATGTCGAAACAAGTATTTCAAAGACACCGAGTTCATTCTTTATAGTCTACACTCTCATGCATTTCTTGACTTGTCTCACTTACATGTTTCTGGACTTGACTCACTACATGTTTTTCATGCTAGACTCACTACACGTTCATGTGCACAGACTTACTCTTAGTGTAGATTTCTTGTATCTTGCAGTTATTACTATCTTGCTCTGATATCCATGCATCTTTACCTTTATGCACCAGTTATACATATTTCCTTGTTTCATACTTGCTTTATTCTTCTTGCTACTTGCTATAACTGTTTTATAGTTTCTATCATTTAAATGAAACTGCTGTTAGATATATACTTGCTCCAGTCCTGACTGGACATATTTTTCAGAGTATTCGGAGGAGTGGTGTCCGACGTTTTATGGACCTGAGCCTGTCGATGGTGCAGACAGGGACCCTCTAGCTTAGGGGTGATTTCCGGGTTGGTAGCCGGGATCACTGAGACTTTGTTGTTGTTTTTATTAGCTTTTAGCACCGGATTTGTCTCCGATTTTGGATTGAGACCTTGTTTGTATATTATTTTGGATATTGTTGTATTATTATTATTGATGTTGCGGTTGTTGTAGTAGTTGTTGTTGGTTAGACTTTATAGTTGTTAGATCTCTGTGTTATCTTATCGTGCTTAGATTCGTGATTGAGTATATTATGATTATCATTGTGATATTTGCTCCTCCGTTTGGAGTTGAGATCTTGACAGGTTTATATTGTTTGTGTGGTTGCCCTCCTTTTGGAGAGGTCATGGCCGATTTTTGTGTGAGATTATTATCTAGTTAGTTGACCTAGACAGCGTTCTACCGTCGATGCTGTGGCGTAGGCTGGACGTACCCACGACTCATGCCCGATTTTTCGGGTGTGGGTCGTGACACGTTTTTGGTGGTGGCCCCATGCAGGTCTCGATTCGCAATTAGTGCGATTTCGTGGTGGTACAACAACTTAGTTGTACTGCTGCGAGCCTGCTATAGGATCTAGGATCTAGGATGAGAGTGTACTCAATCACGACTAGGAACAATTCTAATCTAATTATTCTGAAATTGCTTTCTTTTGAAATATTATTGTCCTTCTTTGATGATATCGTATCTTGCGCCGTATTGACTTCTTTTGATCTGTGTTCAGGATGCCTCCGAAGACACGATTCCATCGTACCGTTCCAGCAGTTGCCACAGAAAGGTCTGCTACTTCTCGTCCAGCTCATATTCAGGCAGCTGCTACCGCTCCACTCACCACTCCTGCGGTCGAGGGAGCATCTGCTTCTCTCGGGGATCCTCCTTCACCTGTCGATCCGAGGACTACCCCAGTCGTTCTGGTGGTTCCTTCACCACTTCCTGCTCCAGTAGATGTCGTGCAGTTGTTTGCGTTCTTCAGGGAGATGATGGACGCGCAGCACCGTCAGTTGGATGTGATGAGATTGGGCATTGAGAACGCCCACCAGGTGGCCATGACGGCAGTGGATAGGGTGGCACAGATTCAGCCACAGGCAGATAAGATTCAGCATCGGAGGCCGGGTAGTATCATTGACTTTCAGAGGATGCGGCCCAAGGAGTTACGTGGTACAGAAGGGATCCTGTACGCGGATGACTGGATAGAGCAGATTGAGGGGATCTTCAGGCTGGCACAGATTCCGGACAGCATACAGATAGAGGCAGCGGGCAGTCAGATGTTCGACCTCGCTTTGACATGGTATCGCACTGATACGAGGATTGCGGTGCCAGGGCTTACTTGGGAGGCTTTCAAGAGGCTTTTTAAGAAAAAGTTTTTCCCAGATGTGGCGCTCAGTGCTTTGGAGAGCCAGTTCGAGGCACTCGTCCAAGGGAGCATGACAGTGGACGAGTACGCAGTGGAGTTCTGCCGTCTGGGCAGATTTGTAGATGGCTTGAGTGAGGCAGCCAAGGCGAGAAAGTTTCGCAAGGGCTTGGTTATGGCGGTCAAGTCTTTGACCAGGAGCGACCGTGAGGCGACTTTCGAGCAGATAGTAGGAGACGCTCAGAGAGCAGAGGATGACTTGGAGCTCAAGTCCAAGAGAGGCAGGGATAATTCAGACATTGCGAGTGGCAGTGCGGGACCGACTAAGCGTCCCTATGTATAGAAGGCAGTACAGCAGGGTCAGGATCAGAGGGTGCCCACTTGTGCCTACTGTAGGAAGGCAGGACACACTTGGGATGTTTGTAGGAGGAGGCTGAAGGTGTGTTTGTTCTGTGGATCCGCTGCTCACCAGATGCGAGATTGCCCCACTGCACCTCCATTGGATGGAGCACAGGATCAGAGAGTTGGAGTTAGGCCACCTGTGGCACAGCATCATGTCCCACACCAGCAGAGGGATACACCCCAGCAGGGCAGGGCTTATGCGTTGACGGTCGAGGAGGCCGATGCTACGGATGTCGGGTTAGCAGGTCTGTCTCTTGTTTCTTCTTCCTGTCCTTTTCTATTCATGTGGTGTGCTTCATTAGTACCTGTTAGATTTTCTTGTGCTGTGGTAGATAGTGTAGTAACCCTGAATGAGACTGTGATAACACGACCAGTAGGACCCTGATCTTGTATGTTGTTTAGGTAGAATTTCTTGACTGTGATTGTTGGGGGGTTTGACCTAGAAGGAGTGTGATTGACTTTAAATTTCAAGGACAAAATTTTTTAAGGAGGGTAGACTTGTCACCACCCCATTTCCAGAGCCGGGTATTTTTTTTTATCTGGTTAAGTGTGTATTATTTATAATTAATTGTATTTATATTTAATTAATGATTGTTCTATATTTTTATTGATTGTTTAAGGATTTTGGCTAGCCTGGACCCATGTCAGACCCTAGTGGACCCATGTCTGACCCAGCCCACACCCCTATGAGACTTATTTTTGGGTTTAGAATATTTATTTTATTTTTAGGAGGTTAGTTGGAGAGATTTGGAGCTAGTTTGAGTGCTTTTGGAACCCGGAACCCGAAACCAAGTGAGTAGGGGCATTTTGGGAATTTGGTGACTTATGTAAACCCCAACCTACCCCCACCCGTGAGCATCCAGCAGCCCATTCCCGTGAGGAACAGCCCCTCTCTCCCCCTTTGTTCATTCCACTACTTCTTCTTCTTATTCTTCTTCTTCACATTCTACTTCTTCTTTCTTCTTCCTTCCTTCTCCAAGTAAGCTTTTCTTCCTTTTTCTTCCCTCTTTCTTCTATTCCTTCTTCTTTATGCTAGCCCTAACCTTGCATTTTCCCTAACCTAGGTGTGAGGAGCTTAGATCTAGTGTGGAAGCTAGATTTGGTGGCTTGGAGCTTGAGGGAGGTGATTTCTAGGGGTTGTGAGACTTTGGCCTTGGGATTTCAACTCCCAAGAGGTAAAACCCTAACTTTCTCCTTGCTAATTATTTTTGTGTAGTGTAATTAGTGTTGTAGAACCTTCTTAGACCCTAAGCCTACCCGTAGGAGGAAGTTGGAACTAGTTTGGTTGAGTTTAGAGACTTTGACATTAGGTTTTGTGTCGATTTCGGGTGGAACCCGAATTTGGCCCAATTTTGGGTGATGCCCTAGGTTAGACGGACCTAGGTAGACATTGTCGAGAGTCTTGAGGGTGAGAGCGTGTCTCCGTTCGGACACGGAAAGTCGTGTCGCGGAGAAACGGGCGTTTCGGGCAAAATTGGGGCTTTTCGTCGTCGCCGATTCTAAGTGCGTGCGCGTTTCCGCCACGGACCTAGAATCGACGCGGGAGCACTTTTTCTAGGATCTAGGCATCGACTAGAGCGCGTGCGTAAATTTTTGGCCGATTCCGAGTTCGTTTGGTATTCGTTTCAGGAGGTTTTCTGAGCCGCGCACCACGTGTTCGTCGAAATGACCGAACGGCCATTTCGACTTGGTTTCCTCGTTTCGGGCTTGTGCACGCGATGGGTTAGTATCGGGGAGTGTGTGCTAGAGTTTTCGAGTTATATTTTATATATTTTAGGGTATTGGTGAGTGTCGGGATCGTTGGGCGTGAGTGGGGCGTGTGGTTTGTGTGTTATTGTGTGTTGTGTTGTGTTAGTGTATATGTGTTTATATATATATATATATATATATATATATATATATATATATATATATATATATATATATATATATATATATATATTTATGTATGTGTGTTTATGTATATATATTTATATATATATATGTGTGTGTATTTATATCTATGTGCTTGTGTGTGTATATGTCTATGTGTATATATATATGTATATGTGTAAGTGTGCTTGTGTGTGTATATGTATACATATATATATTTATGTGTGTGTGTATATATTTATAGTTGAGAGTGTGTGTAGATATATATATATATAAATTAAGTGTGTATATATATATATATATATATGTAGCTAGGTATATATATTTATGTGTGTGTGTTGTTATGTGTTTTAGTGTGTGTGTGAGTGTGTTAGAGTGTGTTAGTATATAGATATATAGGTGTGTATATATATGTATCTAGTTATATATATATAGATATATATATATATATGTATGTATATATATATATATAGAGAGAGAGAGAGAGAGAGTGATATATATATATATAAGTATATAGGCGTGTGTGTGTGTGTGTGTTGATAGGTGTTTAAGTGTGTGTGTGTATTAGTATTTGTGAGTGTGTTTGTGAGTGTGTTAGAGAGTAGAGATAAGTGTGTATATATATATCTACCTAGTAGTATATATATATAGTTGTATGTGTGTATATATATATATATATAGGGTGATATATATATATATATATATATATATATATATATATATATATATATGTATAGGAGTGTGCGTGTGTGTGTTTGTGTGTAGGAGGGAGGGGGGTTCAGCCACTGCAGCAGGGAGAACCTGCACAGCAGCAGCAGCATGCAGTGCACTGCGCACTGCACAGCAATGCAGCAGCAGCAACTTGCTGCTAGGCAAGGGCAGCAGCAGCAGTAGCAGTAGCAGGGAGCAGTAGCAGTAATGCCAAGGCACAACAGCAGCAGCAATGCCAGGGAGCAGCAGCAGCGCGTTGGCGAGGCGAGTAGCGAGGGATAGATGGCTAGCTAGATTAGAGGGATAGATGGGTACATAGATTTATAGATAGTTAGATGTTTAAATAGGTACTTGGATAGATAGATAGATACTTAGATAGGTAGATGGATAATTAGATTTATAGATAGATTGATAGTTAGATAGTTGGTTTGATAGTTAGGTAAATAAGATAGATAGGTAGTTAGTAGATACATAGATAGATAGATCTATCTATGGATAGATAGATAGGTAGGTATATGGTAGATACCTATATCTATATATATATATATATATATATATATATATATATATATATATATATATATATATACCTAGAGCTAGATATATATTATAGTTAGATATATATATAGGTGTATAGGTAAGGTAATGGGTATCGTGTATATGTGTGTGGATATCTATATATATATATGTATATAGATACTTAGATATATATAAATATGGTAGATATATATATTTCCTAGCCTAGATTAATAACTAGGTATATAATTATTAGTTAGATAGCTAGTTAGAGGGGTTTGAGAGCGGTATCTCAATACCTTGAGATACCGAGGTATCTCAATACCTTGAGATATTCAAGGTATTGAGTTTCGAGCAGGGTATTTGAGTATTAGCCTAGGAAATGTCTTGGAGTGATTTTTATATGCTTATGTATATATATTTACGCGTGCTAGCATAGGTTTTAGCAGGTTTAGGCGGGGTACGTGGCCTAGGTTGAGATATCGGATACCGAGGGTATCCCGGTATCTCAAGGAGGCGAGTTTGTGAGTTTTCTAGCTTAATGACCTCGGTTTGACCTAGAATTTCAGGAGCACCCTAGTTTGACCCAGACTTGACCGTAGTTGACTCGGTTGACCGCCAAAGTCAACTTTTGACCTAGTTTTGACCCAGAGTTGACTTTTTGGACCCATAGTTGACTTTTTGACCTAGATTTTACCGGTTTGACCTAGAACGACCCTAGAAGCCTATTTTGTAGTTATTTTATATTTGTTTAACTCATTAGAAACCTATTTAACCTTGATTTTCGCAATAGGTCCTTGCGACACCGGTTCGGATCGCCAGTTGCTCAGGACGTCAGGCGAGTACATTCTCTGATAGTTTTCATTATTTGATGATTATTATGATCCAGCTTCTAGTATAGTATCATCTGATTATTCTGGCACAACACGGGATACTGACTGATATTTCTGGATTCATTTACTTGCGACACGTATATTTCATGTTTCTGGCCTCTATTCTGAAATTACTACTGGCATCACCTACAGGCATCACTACAGGCATCATTCATGTTCATGCTGGACTCATCTTGATTTGCGTGTCGGGTCTTGGATCCACTTGTATTAGTCGGGGCGGGGAAATACTCAAGTAGACATGTAAACATTCTTATCTGGCATCATCAGGAATCACTCCCTCTGGTCTAATCTGGAATGATAGCAGTCGCGCACCCAGTGCGCGGTGAGCCGTACTTACCCCTAGCCGTTTACATGTCAAAACAAGTATTTCAAAGACACCGAGTTCATTCTTTATAATCTGGACTCTCATGCATTTCTTGACTTGTCTCACTTATATGTTTCTGGACTTGACTCACTACATGTTTTTCATGCTAGACTCACTACACGTTCATGGGCACAGACTTACTCTTAGTGTAGATTTCTTGTATCTTGCAGTTATTACTATCTTGCTCTGATATCCATGCATCTTTACCTTTATGCACCAGTTATACATATTTCTTTGTTTCATACTTGCTTCATTCTTCTTGCTACTTGCTATAACTGTTTTATAGTTTTTATCATTTAAATGGAACTGCTGTTAGAGATATACTTGCTCCAGTCCTGACTAGACATATTTTTTCAGAGTATCCGGAGGAGTGGTGTCCGACGTTTTATGGACCTGAGCCTGTCGATGGTGCAGACAGGGACCCTCTAGCTTAGGGGTGATTTCCGGGTTGGTAGCCGGGATCACTGAGACTTTGTTGTTGTTTTTATTAGCTTTTAGCACCGGATTTGTCTCCGGTTTTGGATTGAGACCTTGTTTGTATATTATTTTGGATATTGTTGTATTATTATTATTGATGTTGCGGTTGTTGTAGTAGTTGTTGTTGGTTAGACTTTATAGTTGTTAGATCTCTGTGTTATCTTATCGTGCTTAGATTCGTGATTGAGTATATTGTGATTATTATTGTGATATTTGCTCCTCCGTTTGGAGTTGAGATCTTGACAGGTTTATATTGTTTGTGTGGTTTCCCTCCTTTTGGAGAGGTCATAGCCAATTTTTGTGTGAGATTATTATCTAGTTTGTTGACCTAGACAGCGTTCTATCGCCGATGCTGCGGCGTAGGCTGGACGTACCCATGACTCATGCCCGATTTTCCGGATGCGGGTCGTGATAATACTAGCAGCTGTGACGCACGATTTAGCCTCAAGGTGTTCCTCTGGTCCCCTTATGTCGAACGATCCCGGTGCCCCGGAACCAGTCGTGGAATTCTCTTGTTCACAAAATTGTCCAGACCAATGCATAAATGCGACTTCGATTAGATAAACTCTACGAAACGACATCTATGCAATAATAAACAATTTTATCTATTCTATTCTCTTTCTCTGTACGGACAAGCCGTCATCTCTTTCTCTTTGTGGATAAGCCACTATCTTGATTCTCTATATGGTCGAGTCGTATCATCTTTTTTCTCTATACGATATCTTTGTAACAGTATAAGTAATTTATACAGTTCTATCTTTGAAGCAGCAATACAGGAAAACATGTAAGCAATCTTTATTTAAGCAAGCATGATACAGTTCTTCTCTCTCTTTTAACTAAGCATGTAGGGACATGTTCAAGCATTCTCTTATTCATCTTTATTAGTATGGCAGCAGTTCGTTTGATTGCAGTGACAGTGTAACTTAGCATGCAACATTTTTTTGACTTAGCATTGCAAGGGTTCTTTGAATTGTAGTGACAATATACTTAGCATGGGGACTTCTTATCTTTCGTTATGCAAGCATGGCAATGGTTCTTCTTTCTTTTATCAAAGCAGACAAGTTCTCTTATTTTAGCATACAAGGTAATGTTCTATCGTTCTTCTTAATGAAAATTATCCTTCTTAGCAACAAGCATTTATTCAATTAGATTCTTTATTAGCGTGAAAGAATCATAAAGTGAAGTTATGCTCACCCACATGATCTATCGTCTCTATCCCAACAAGGGAGATCTTCGTGAAAGCTTGTTGCATAAATTATTCTTTTTAGCAATAAACATTTATTCAATTAGATTCTTTATTAGGCGTGAAAGAATCAGAAAGTAAAGTTCTGCTCACTCACATGATCTATCGTCTCTATCCCAACAAGGGAGCTCTTCGTGAAAGCTTGTTGCACAAAGAAAAACAGACAAGTTCTCTTGTGGATTAGAGCATGACAATGGTTCTTCTTTCTTTTATCCAAGCAGACAAGTTCTCTTATTTTAGCATACAAGGTAATGTTCTAACGTTCTTCTTAATGAAAATTATTCTTCTTAGCAACAAGCATTTATTCAATTAGATTCTTTATTAGGCGTGAAAAAAATCAGAAAGTGAAGTTCTGCTCACTCATATGATCTATCGTCTCTATCCTAACAAGGGAGCTCTTCGTAAAGCTCTATCGAGCCAGCAAACAAATCTCTCTTGTATATAGTGCCATCGCGGAGCGGGGCACTACAGTATGGACTACGATAGTTGTCCTTAAGTGAAACCCTTAGAAATTGACTATTGATATATTATTAATTTCTTATCTTATTAATATGTCCATGAGATCCAACTACCTAATTTGTGTACTAAAATAATAATAAAGAAAGAAAAAAGTAGCTTCTTTTATTTATTTATTATTATTATTATTATTATTATTATAGGTTTAACTTAAGATAATCGTAAAGAACACTTAAAGCTGGAAGGATTTTATTATATCCTTAAAGTTAGGGTGATTTTCTCGAATTTCTTAAAGTTTATTTTTTGCATGCTCTACCTATACTAAGTAAGGAACCTAAATTACTTAATATTACTTTGTCAGTTACTGAGTATTTGCATAACATTAATTAGTTATTTATTAATATTATATTACTACTTAATATTAGTAATAAGAAAATGGAAAAAAATAATTTATCAAAGCCAAGTTTCGATCCTAGGACCTTTGGGTTATAGGCCCACTATGCTTCCGCTACGCCACTTTGATGTTGTGGTTTAATAAAATTCTCCAACTAATCTATAATATTATTTGTCTAGTCATCATTCATATTCATCATTGAAATTTGTCACTCTGGAAACCAATAAAGAAGTCTTGTGGATTAGAGCATCTTCAAGGGTAACCTTTGAGACTGCCTAAATTTTGATAGATTTTGAAGTTATGTGGATCTTAGGGGATTGTTTCGGTTGTATGGACTACGATAGTAATCCATAAGTGAAGTCCTTAGAAATTATCTATTAATATATTATTAATTGTATATCAGTTTTTTATTTTATTAATATGTCTATGAGATCCAACTGCCTCATTTGTATACTAAAATAATAATAAAGAAAAAAAATTAGCTTATTTATTATTATTATTATTATTATTATTATTATTACTATTACTATTATTATTACTATTTTTTATTTGTTTTTATTATACTGGATTTAACTTAAGATAACTATAAGAACACTTAAAGCTAGAAGGATTTTATTAGATCCTTAAAGTTAGGATGATTTTCTCATATTTCTTAGAGTTTATTTTTTGCATTCTCTATCTATACTAAGTAAGGAACCTAAATTACTTAATATTACTTTGTTAGTCACTGAGCTATTTATATAGCATTAATTAGTTATTTATTAATATTATCTTATTACTTATTGTTAGTAATAAGAAAATGGAAAAAAAAGTTTATCAAAGCTAGGTTTCAATCTTGGGACCTATGGATTATGGGCCCACCACGCTTCCACTACACCACTTTGACGTTGTGATTTAAACAAATTCTCCAACTAATCTATAATATTATTCGTCTAGTCATCGTTCCTATTCATCATTGTACTATGTCGCTCTAGAAACTAATAAAAAAGTCTTGTGGATTAGAGCATCTTCAACGGTAACCTTTGAGACAACCTACATTTTGATAGATTTTAAAGTTTTATGGATCTAAGGAGATTACTTCGGTTGTATAGACTACGATAGTTATCCTTAAGTGAAGTCCAAAGAAATTGCCAATTAATATATTATTAATTGTATGTCGTTTTTTTAATCTTATTAATATGTCTATGAGATCCAACTGCCCCATTTGTATACTAAAACAATAATAAAGAAAAAAGTAGCTTATTTATTATTATTATTATTATTGTCATGCCCCAGTCCCAAAATATCGAGGGACTAGACACGTGGCAATGGCCAGCAACACACACCAATGGGCAAACCCAATTTAATGGACCCATTAGGGTGTACTCAAGCTGTAAAACAACAGTAAAGGTCTATGAAACTAATCTCATCCACAGAAGATAAATACAATCAATATCTGAATAATCAAGATAAAATAATAATCAACAAGTCTCAATAAATATCTCAGGGAACAACCCGATAATAAGTTTAATACATTATTCCACGAGACATGAAATAGAGTATCAAGAACAGAAAAGACTGAGTATATAAAGAAAATACTCAAGAGAAATCTTTTGGCATCACCTCGTCCTCTGGTGCTGGTACTGCTCCAAAGTCTGCTCATGTCCCGTATACCTCGGGGTAGAACTCCTCTACTAAACCTGGGGACATAATCCGGATTCCAGGTCCTCAGGGGACAAAGCAAGGTACAAGAATAACTCAAACCAAATAAATGCAGTACAATAATAAATGAATCAATAGGGTAAACTAAGTAACCAGCTAAGTGATATGCAAGTTGAGAGCATCACTAAAACTCAGGCTGAGACCACTACAAGCTCTGTGTCGGAGAGCCGGGTAGCAGTGATATCATGTCGGAACCTAGCTCGGTGTGGCTACGGCACCGTAATAATATAATCAACATGTAGCCTGTGTGTCTCTCCCCACCCAATGTAATCACACGTCTCATGTCCACGACGTCTCATATCCATGTCACGCAAGATCATGACCTCAGCCTGATGCAGCGAGTCATAATGATAGCTAAGCATATGTAATATCTATGTCACGAATCCTGTAACCTATACAGAATCACCATGAATATCTCAGGAAGATTATGTCTCATGAATAGTGTCAAGTGTCCTATGGTATGACGTACTTGATAATGCAAGCACGAAAATGTATAGGGTCGCGATATCAATCTCTAGGTGACGTTACACAACTCTGTGTACGGCGTTAGCACCCAAATATTATTCGAACGCTAAGCAATGTCACACGGTCCTAGGTTGAATAGATATAACTCAGAAATAGATCAAGAGAATAATATAAAGCAATTTACTGCAAGTATGGTAAGGTACACTTGCCTGGGGTTTGAATACCAATAGTCGCTCTGATATCAGCGGGATCTTCAAGTACTCCTCCGGTTACTGAAATAATATTACCATCATGCTCAGAAGATATAAAATAGCTAGAATTGCCTGTCTATAAGTCCAATTTGAACACAGGGGCTAAATTGACCGTTTCTGGTCAAAGTGGAGTCCACATGTGGCCCACTTCGCACCGAAAAATGTGCTAGAGACAATGTTCTCCAAATTCGTCAAACTTAGTGTCTACAAGTCCAAAACGATGATACGAACCCAACAAAATGTCCATAACTGGATTACGATGAGCCGATCAGAAAATTGCCCGTCAAGTAGAACCGTGGGGCCCACGATACGAGATTTTGTCAACGTTCTCAGAATCGAACCAAACTTAGGTCACAGGACCTGCGTATCGCTACGGGTCCAATAACGCAAGTTTCGTTTTGAAACGACGAGCGTACACGAAGTTATAACGAGTTTCAGAACAGGGCTGATACGTGGTGTTGTCGACGGATACGCGTTGATTCCGGTGTGCACGCACATCCAAATCAACTTCCGCAAAATTTCACACGTCCGTATTGACGGTGCGCACCTTTCGGTGAAGTTTACACACGATCAAGTCGCTTCGCTTAGCGGGGCGCACCCAGTTCCGGGAAAATTTGGGTTTTAAATAACCAATATTTTGGTCATTTTTACTCTCAAATTAATTACAAACTACAGTATAATAAAATAAACTAAAAATAGGGTTTAAAACTTGGTTAAGTGGTCTAAATAACTGTTCAAGCCAATTTTAAAACCATTTAGCAGGTTGTGCGTAAAATAGTCGTGAACCGGGGGGGTTCGGACCAGTTTTTGATTTTTCAAAAATTGGGGGTTATTTTCTTGATTTTGCGTTGCAGTTTGTGATCGAAACAGGATACGATACCCCAAAATAATTGCACGGGTTTGGAGAGGGTCACGCAGGAAACGCGTACGATTCGACAGAATAGAAATCGGATCAATGCACAGGGAGTTACACGAGCGTGAAGACAGGTACCTTGATGTTGTATGCTGTTGCGAAAGAATGTGGCGTGGCGGGGCACGGCGGTTGTGGCTATTGGGGTTGGCGGGGAGTTTGGTGTCGGTCGGAGCTGGGTCGGCGGGGAGTCGGGCTCGCGGAGGCGGCCGGAGTGCGGTAGCTGAGGAGTCGGGGTCGATGGTGAGGCGGTGGTGGATGGTGATGGCATCGGTAGGGGGGTTTATAGTGGTGGTGGTGGTGGCCGACGGTTAGGGGAGGGGGATCGTCGGCCGGCGGTTGTGGGAGTCAGAGCGGCGGGGAGGCGAGGAGGCGGAGGCAAAAACGGCCGGACGGGAAACGGCGGGGAGGCTGTTGGGGATCGGGGGTTACACAGTTACTGTGTATTAGGATAGTGGGTCGGGTAGTGGGTCGGGTCGGGTTCTGGGTTCGGATCTGGCCCAACCCGCTAGGGTTTAAATTAGGGTTCGGTTCAGTTTAATAAACCGGTTGGGTTCAGCTCAGTTTATTTTGGTTTATTTAGAACTTGTGTTTTTAGTGTGTTTTTAGCTATTTAAAAATAGTTCTGGGGTCCAATAAATTCCAGAAAAATTACAGTATGTCTAATATTTTATTCTACACACAAAAATATTATTTTCATAATATTTTAATATTTAATAAAATCACAAAAATTATTTAAAACAAGAAAATATTTATTTTAATTAGTTAAAAATCTCAGAAAAATCCCAAAAATTCATGTTTAAAATTCTAAAAAAAATCTGGGGGTTTACAATTATTATTATTATTGTTCTACTTGGTTTAACTTAAGATAACTATAAAGAACACTTAAAGTTAGAAGGATTTTATTAGATCCTTAAAGTTTGGGTAATTTTCTCGGATTTCTTAGAATTTATTTTTTGCACCATCTACCTATACTAAGTAATGAACCTAAATTACTTCATATTACTTTGTTAGTTACTGAGTAAGGAACCTAAAATGAAAAAAAATGTTTATCAAAGCCAGGTTTCAATCCTAGGACCTATAGGTTATGGGCCCACCACGATCTCCGCTGTGCCACTTTGATGTTATAATTTAATTAAATTCTCCAACTAATCTATAATATTATTCGTCTAGTCATCATTCCTATTCATCATTGTACTTTGTCGCTCTGGAAACCAATACAGAAGTCTTGTGGATTAGAGCATCTTCAAGGGTAACATTTGAGACTGCCTAAATTTTATAGATTTTGAAGTTTTGTGGATCTTAGGGGATCACTTCGGTTGTATGGACTACGATAGTTATCCTTAAGTGAAGTTCTTAGAAATTTCCTATTAATATATTATAAATTGTATATCGATTTTTTTTATCTTATCATATGTCTATGAGATCCAACTGCCCCATTTGTATACTAAAACAATAATAAAGAAAAAAGTAGCTTATTATTATTATTATTATTATTATTAACTTAAGATAATTATAAAGAACACTAAAAGCTGGAAATATTTTATTAGATCCTTAAAGTTAGGATGATTTTCTCGAATTTCTTAGAGTTTGTTTTTTGCATCCTCTACCTATACTAAGTAAGGAACCTAAATTACTTAATATTACTTTGTTAGTTACTGAGTAAGGAATCTAAAATAGAAAAAATGTTTATCAAAGCCAGGTTTCGATCCAAGGACCTGTGGGTTATGGGCCCACCACGCTTCCGTTTACTGGGTTTAACTTAAGATAACTATAAAGAGCACTTAAAGTTGGAAGGATTTTATTAGATCCTTAAAGTTTGGATGATTTTCTCGGATTTCTTAGAATTTATTTTTTGCATCATCTACCTATACTAAGGAAGGAACCTAAATCTTAATATTACTTTGTTATTTACTGAGTAAGGAACCTAAAATGGTTAGTTACTGAGTAAGGAATCTAAAATGGATTTTTTTTTTTTTTTATCAAAGCCAGGTTTCGATCCTGGGACCTGTGGGTTATGGGCCCACCACGCTTCCGCTGTGCCACTTTGATGTTATAATTTAATCAAATTCTCCAACTAATCTATAATATTATTCGTCTAGTCATCATTCCTATTCATCATTGCACTTTGTCGCTCTGGAAACCAATAAAGAAGTCTTATGGATTAGAGCAACTTCAAGGGTAACCTTTGAGACTGCCAAATTTTATAGATTTTGAAGTTTTGTGGATCTTAGAGCATCATTAGCAGTTGGGACTCTCAATTGTAATTTGGGGCCCAAAATTTCAAAAAAATAAATAAATGTAGAATGAGTTGGGTTTGTATGAGAATAGTAGGAAATTATAAAATCAGCTACGGTCCCAAAGATTGTGTGGTCAAAAATTGATGTGAGAAAAAATAATATAAAATCTAGATCTAGAAAGTTGGGCTCCAAATTGAGACTTATTATTCTACAAAATGAGTTCCTACAATCTAGAATCTAGAAATTGGGAGGCCCAACCTATAGCTCCCATGGGTGGGATGTGACTCAAAATCTAGAAATTGGAACTATTGATAAGACTTACTATTCTATAAAATGAACTCCTACATTTTAAATTTAGAATCTAGAATGTGGGACATACTAATGATGCTCTTAGGGGATCACTTCGGTTGTGTGGACTACGATAGTTATCCTTAAGTGAAGTCCTTAGAAATTGCCTATTAATATATTATTAATTGTATATAAGTTTATTTTTATCTTATCGTATGTCTATGAGATCCAACTGCCCCATTTGTATACTAAAACAATAATAAAGAAAAAAAGTAGCTTATTTATTATTATTATTATTATTATTATTATTATTATTATTATTATTATTATTATTATTATTATGGGTTTAACTTAAGATAACTATACAGAACACTTAAAGTTGGAAAGATTTTATTAGATCCTTAAAGTTGGGGTGATTTTCTTGGATTTCTTAGAGTTTATTTTTTGCATCCTCTACCTATACTAAGTAAGGAACCTAAATTACTTTATATTACTTTGTTAGTTACTAAGTAAGTAACCTTAAATGGAAAAGATATTTATCAAAGCCAAGTTTCAATCCTGGAACCTGTGGCTTATGTGCCCACCACGCTTCCGCTGCGCCACTTTGATGTTATGATTTAATCAAATTCTCAAATTAATCTATAATATTATTCGTCTATTCATCATTTCTATTCATCATTGCACTTTGTCGTTCTGGAAACCAATAAAGAAGTCTTGTGGATTAGAGCATCTTCAAGGGTAACCTTTAAGACTACCTAAATTTTATAGATTTTGAAGTTTTGTCGATCTTAGAGCATCATTAGCAGTTGTGACCCTCCAATGTAATTTGGGGCCAAAAAATTTAAAAAAAAGATAAAGGTAGAATGAGTTTGGTTTGTATGAGAATAGTAGGAAATGATAAAATCAGCTCCGGTCCCAAAGATTGTGTGGTCAAAATTTGATATAAAAAAAATATAAAATCTAGATCTAGAAAGTTGGGCTCCAAATTAGGAATTACTATTCTACAAAATAGGTTCCTACAATCTAGAATCTAAAAATTGGGAGGCCCAACCTATAGCTCCCATGGGTAGGATGTGACTCAAAATCTAGAAATTGAAACTAGGGATGAGACTTACTATTCTACAAAATGAGCTCCTATATTTTAAATTTATAATGTAGAATGTGGGATGGGTCTTACTAATGATGCTCTTAGGGGATCATTTTGGTTGTATGGACTACGATAGTTATCCTTAAGTGAAGTCCTTAAAAATTGCCTAATAATATATTATTAATTGTATATCAGTTTTTTTTATCTTATCATATGTCTATGAGATCCAACTATCCTCTCACGCCCCAGTCCCAAAAAGTATGGGACCAGACACGTTGCAATGGCCAGCCGGTACGACTCCGTAGGGCTTTCCAATTTAATGGACCCGACGAAGCGCACTTACGATGTCCACGGTCAAGTGATCCAATTAATAATCTAATTCTAACATGCAATAAGTAAACTAAATCTCAATCCATGGTAAATAAATCTCAAGAAAGAACGATACGCATCATCAGTCTGCAGCCCAATAATACATCCGTTCGAATCGGCCAAAAGAACAACATAGGCCTATAAACACTAGGATATAAAAGCAGAATCAAAAATGGAAGGTAGTACATGACTGTAATAGCTAAAAATGTAAAGATACCTGCAACGATGTCCACACTCCATTAGATCAAGCATCCTGCAAACTGCACAAATAACCTGGAAGAGAACCAGGTCCTCAGAGGGATGTAACAAGATACAAAAATACATGCCATAGAGTAAATATTGTAAAAAGGTCGAGGGTGAACTAACCAGCTAAGTGAAATACAATTTGAGGACAACTTAGTCCGTATGGAAAGTGTAAGCTAGACATATGCTGAGGTAATTCACCAATTGTCGTGACTGGCTAGTATATGCCACATATGCCCCCATAACAAGGGCACTCTACAATATAATAATGTCCAGCTCCGAAGAGCGTGGTATCTGTACATGTAACGTCCATCGTTTCGAAGAACGAGGTATCTACAATATATATATATATATATATATATATATATATATATATATATATATATATATATATATATATATATATATATATATATATATATATATACGTCTGTATCACTCTGCGGGCGCGGTATTCGTATAAAGGAGGTGGGTGTCCCATACGCCTACTAGTCGTCCTCCCCGCCCAATGCTAATGTACATGACGTGGACATCTCGTAATATAATGCAAGTCGCTAAAGAAATAAACAACTAAGCTAAATACCGTCACACGTGCTGCTCACACTGATGGCCAGTCGAGTATGACGCACGTGTCCCTACATGAACTCACTTTGTGACATGCAATGATATGTGTCAAGGCCTGGGGAGTCATACCGATAACTCCACAACTTTAGGTGTGTCCACTAGACACTAGGTCAAACACAAGTCCTAACGTCAATGCCTTCGTTGACTGTACCACAGTCTTTCTCGGACGCGTACAGTTATATAATATTAAAACAAATAAACATACAACTAAATAATAACAGAATTTAAACAGTATAACAAGGCAAGGTATACTTGCTTGAATCCTCAAGCTGCGATATCAAAATTATATTCCTGAAGTCTCGTCCGAACGGTCCAGCAACTCTATAATATAATATAATATGATATAATATAATATAATATAATATAATATAATATAATATAATATAATATAATATAATATAATATAATCATCAGTCATTACAATAGTATGCACAGGAAACACAACTATGTTGTACTTAGAAACTGACGCAAGGGGGTCACGACTGGTCAACTAGCAGGGTCAAGCGTGCGTGTCTAAACACACAGATGTCATATCCTCGAATACCGTGCATAGCAAGACAAACAACTAACACTAACACAATGTTCGAATCTCCAAATCTCGTGTAGCACTAACACATGGTCTAGCTAGCAGGTCAGGGTATACATAAGGCAGTGAGTCCAAAATACGTTTAATACATAAATATATATATCACCTTAGCATATTATCTAGTATTATCCAATACTTATAACTATATTAATACACCTAGGTCATACTTAACATATATAAATATGTTACACCCACAATTAACAACCAATTTCTAAGGGGTAAACACTAACAACTAATTCCCATAAAGTAGCATACTATCCCTAGTACTATTCACACATGTATATATGAAATCATAAAAGAAGGCAAGCTACGAACCTTGATAGGCACGTGAACATGGAGGGTGATGCTGACCAGAGACGGTGCTCGGGCTCCGGCGATGGAGGCCGCGTGGTCGTGGGAAGGTCGAGTCGGGGTCGACGTTGCTCGGGTCGATGGAGATGTCGACGATGGGGGTGATGATGATGATGATGGTGTTTAGGCGGGGCTGTTGTGTGTTGGCGCTAAGGAGGAAGGGGTTGTGCTCAGGCAGAAATGTCCGGAGAATGGTGCTCAGGCGGGTGGAGGTGAAGATGCCGATGGATAACGCCGCATGCTGGGAGGTTTGATCGGACGACTGCATAGCCGATACTCATGAGGCTCGACGGGGATTGACTCAAAAGCTATCACCGGTGAGGCAACTTAGCGTCGTCTGGCAAGACACCGGTGGTCGAACTCAGTGCTGGCATGCACGTGGACATGATGTCATAGGTTGCTGGAGGGAAAAAACTGTGTACGAGGCACCATTGGGCTGCTCGACAGAACGTGCAGCGCCAGGGACCGTGTGTCACGGATCCATGGTGAGTGACCGCGGACGAGGGCGAGCGACAGTGGGCGCCGCTGAAAACGCACACGGTCGGAGTGACCGACTGGTCGATCGTGGGTCCTTCACCCGCACAGTGGCATCGGGGAGCTGCGTTCACAGGGATGGTCTGTGGCGATGGTGGGGAGCGTGCGGGCTGCATTGGTCGGCTGACTTCGAGAATCAAAGTAGGTGATGGGTTGACCGGAGTCAAGGCCGCGAAGTGGAAGAGAGATGGTTGGTTGAGGCAGGAGCGGTCGAGTAAATGCGGGTCAGAGCAGTCGTTGACGCGAATATGGCAGAGCTCCGGCAGAAATTAGCCAGGTTGGCTTCGGCCACTGGGTGCTCCGATTGCCGAGGTACGGCCAGGCGCAGGCGAACCAGAGGCGGGGCTAGGGTTGAGGTCCTGAGGAGGTGGTGCAGCATTAGGTAACGTTGGTTTTAAGGGACGAGGTCGGTGATAGTATTATTGGAGGATGTGGGTTGATGATATAGAAATTATCGGGAAGAGTTTTGCATGAGGAGGGAAAAGATGGGTGCTAGCCTAGGGATTAGGGTCGGCTACCTCCTAGGGATGGGGTTTGCCCATTGGGAAAGGGGGGATGTTGCTACATGAAGGAAATTGGAGGGTGGAGATGGTGTTGGGTTGAATGGAGGGCAAGATTTAATATGAAGGAAAGTGCACAAACAAAAGGGAGAGAGAGAGGGATTGGATCGGTCAAAGAGGGGGATGAGATTTTTTTTATTGGCCTTGACCAATAGGATGGTGACACCTCATTGCACTTTTGCATAAAAGTCCTCAACAATTAAAAAATTGCACAAAAATAGGAATTTAGATTAAATGAGGAAAAATACCATGTTTGGTATTATGTAGTGGCTAAAAAGGGTATATGGTGTTTAGTATGAGCCTTGAGGGTGTGAGTGGGGGTTTGGTTTGGTGTTGGGTCTAGTTTTGGGTTAAGTTGGGTCCTTACACCAATTTAATTAAAATTACTGTAAGTGGTACTCTTTAATTAATTAGAAATACATAGGGTTAAAAGTAGGTGGGACACAAGTATCATGAACGTAGTAGACTCAGAATAGAATATTGTCAATAATTGGGTTGCACAAAATGGGTCGAGGTTGTCTCCAATTTCGATTGGAACGGACAAGGATGCACAGTTATCCTTAAGTGAAGTCCTCAGAAATTGCCTATTAATATATTATTAATTATATATCAGTTTTTTTTTCTTATCATGTCTATGAGATCCAACTGCCCCATTTGTATACTAAAACAATAATAAAGAAAAAAAAGTAGCTTATTTATTATTATACTGGGTTTAACTTAAGATAACTATAAAGAACACTTAAAGCTGGAAAGATTTTATTAGATCCTTAAAGTTTGGGTGATTTTCTTGGATTTCTTAGAGTTTATTTTTTATCCTCTACCTATACTAAGTAAGGAACCTAAATTACTTTGTTAGTTACTAAGTAAGGAACCTAAAATGGAAAAAAAATATTTATGAAAGCCAGGTTTCAATCCTGGGACCTGTGGGTTATGGGACCTCGCTTCCGCTGCGCCAATTTGATGATATGATTTAATCAAATTCTCCAACTAATCTATAATATTATTCGTCTAGTCATCATTCATATTCATCATTGCACTTTGTCGCCCTGGAAACCAATAAAGAAGTCTTGTGGATTAGAGCATCTTCAAGGGTAACCTTTGAGACTTTCTAAATTTTGATAGATTTTGAAGCTTTGTGGATCTTAGAGAATCATTAGTAGTTGGGACACTCCAATGCAATTTGGGGCCAAACTTTTTTAAAAAAAAAAGGATAAATGTAGAATGAGTTGGGTTTGTATGAAATGATAAAATCAGCTCTGGTCCCAAAGATTGTGTGGTCAAAATTTAATATGGAAAAAAATAATATAAAATCTAGATCTAGAAAGTTGGGCTCCAAACTGGGACTTACTATTCTACAAAATGGGTTCATACAATTTAGAATCTAAAAATTGGGAGGCCCAACCTATAGCTCCTATGGGTGGGATGTGAATCAAAATCTAGAAATTGAAACTAGGAATGAGACTTACTATTCTACAAAATGAGCTCCTATATTTTAAATTTAGAATCTAGAATATGGGATGGGCCTTATTAATGATGCTCTTAGGGGATCATTTTGGATGTATGGACTATGATAGTTATCCTTAAGTGAAGTCCTTAGAAATTGTCTATTAATATATTATTAATTGTATATCAGTTTTTTTTTTTTTTATCATATGTCTATGAGATCCAACTGCCCCATTTGTATACTAAAACAATAAAAAAAAACTGCTTATTTATTATTATACTGGGTTTAACTTAAGATAACTATAAAGAACACTTAAAGCTGGAAAGATTTTATTAGATCCTTAAAGTTGGGGTGATTTTCTTGGATTTCTTAGAGTTTATTTTTTCATCCTCTACCTATACTAAGTAAGCAACCTAAATTACTTTGTTAGTTACTAAGTAAGGAACCTAAAATGGAAAAAAAAATGTTTATCAAAGCCAGGTTTTGATTGTGGGACTTGTGGGTTATGGGCCCACCACGCTTCCGCTGCGCCACTTTGATTTTATGATTTAATCAAATTCTCCAACTAATCTATAATATTATTCGTCTAGTCATCATTCATATTCATCATTGCACTTTGTTGCTCTGGAAACCAATAAAGAAGTCTTGTGGATTAGAGCATCTTCAAGGGTAACCTTTGAGACTGCCTAAATTTTGATAGATTTTGAAGCTTTGTGGATGTCACGACAAATTTTGATAGATTTTGAAGCTTTGTGGATGTCACGACCCGCACCCGGAAGTTCGGGCACAAGTGCGTGGGTACGTCCAGCCTACGCCGCAGAGTCGGCGGTAGTACGCTGTCTAGGTTAATCCATCTAAACTAGTCTAACTCATTCACAATTAACATAGGCAAGATAATAATGAGAATAGAAACTTAAGATTTGCAACTGAAATAAATGTGACAACAAATTCAAATGTTTAGTACAGGAATTCCAAAATGAAATCGGGGACAAACCCGATTAAATAAGATAAGAAACAGAATAAAAGATAGCTACTACTAGCTACTCTGCAGCAGGGGTCTCCTGGGTGGGTTCTGGCTCCTCATAGGTATCATCTGTACCCTCATAAGGACCATAATAAGTAGGGGCAAGATCCTCATCATCGTCTAAATCAACAGATCCAGTCAGGAAAGGAGCAAAGTACACAGTGCACAACAAGGTTAAACTAAATATTTATGACAATTAGATATTGAATATCATGTTAAGGAAATTGCATAAAAGAATGTCAATATCTCAGAGTCACAACTATAAACAGGAATATGAGAAAACAGAAGTAAATGAGCAGGAAATGAAACTACAACAGTCAGCAAGAAATATAACATGACCAAAAATTTATCTGTATGAAACTTGTGTTTGTTTTAGAATACTTAGTTGGCATGTAGGGGTTTATAAGGCTAATCCGGCCGTCATGGACGGCTATTAAACACGAATAATCGAGATCCGGCTGATGGACAGTCGTGTACCAACAGCTATTAAACACGGCAAGGGGAAGGGTAAACTACATGCCTTCTAGGTATTCTCCCACCCGACATGAAAAACAAGACATGAATTCCAATATTCAAGACATGAAATATAGTATTCTAACCCTACGTGTAATCAGCAAGGGTACTAGTAGAGCAGGGAATTTAATTATCACAATATAAAGATTAACTTGAAGTGCAGGTACTTGCCTGTTGTTTGGATCTGATTAATATTGGCTCTTGGGAAAATTTCTAGAGATGAGTCCAAAAGCTAAAATAGACATTACCATCACGCTCAGAAGGTGTCAAATAGCTAGAAACGCCTGTCCTTGGGTCCAATTTGGAGACAAGGGCAGAAACGGCAGTTTCGGGCCAAAACGGGGTCCGCCGGTGAGCCCGCTTTATACCGAAAAATGTGTCCGGGTCAAAGGTCTCCAAATTCACCAAACTTAGTGTCAACAGGTCAGGAACGCTGATACGAACCCAACGGAACTTCCAGATTTGGATTCCGATGAGCCGAACACAAAATCGCCCGTCGAGCGGGGCCTGTGGGGCCCACGACACGCGATTTTGTCAACGTTCTCAGAATCGAATCAAACTTGACCCACAGGACCAGCGTATCACTACGAGTCCGATGGCGCAAGTTTCGTCTCGATCTGATGAGTGTGCACGAAGTTAGGGTAAATTGCAGAAAAGGCGGATACGGGCGATGTCCGCGGATACGCGTTAATTCCGGTGTGCACGCACACCCGAATCAGCTTCCACGAAAACTCACACGTCCGTATCGACGATGCGTACGTATCTGTGAAGACCGCACGCGACCAAGTCGTCCCGTTTGGCGGGGCGGACTCAGTTCCGGGGTAAAACAGGGTCTGGTTTTTCCTTTTTTGGATCGCGGTGTGCGATCACCACAGGACGCGATGTCCCGAACAGTTTATCCGGACACCGAGAGGGTCATACAGGCTTCACAACGCAATTTACGGAATTGAAAAAGGAGCTACGAGGCGAAAGTTACGCGTACCTGAAGGGGACCCGAAACAGGGTCGAACCGTGTCCGATTCGTGTCGGACACGCGAATCCGAAATTAGGGCTAGGGTTAGGGTTTCGACGGATTACGGCCGTGGACGGCGGTGGACTGCCGAAGACACGCCGGAGGGGGCCGGGGAAGGTTCGCCGAGGGGCGGCGCGGCGTCCACGGGGGCGGCGGTGGCTCAGGGCGGCCGGAGAGGCGGTTGCGGCTGCTGTTCGTGCTGTTGTCGAGGCGTCGGGGACGGCGGCGGCTGCTGTTCGTGCTTTTGAGTCAATATTTATGAAAGCCAGGTTTCAATCCTGGGACCTGTGGGTTATGGGACCTCGCTTCCGCTGCGCCAATTTGATGATATGATTTAATCAAATTCTCCAACTAATCTATAATATTATTCGTCTAGTCATCATTCATATTCATCATTGCAATTTGTCGCTCTGGAAACCAATAAAGAAGTCTTGTGGATTAGAGCATCTTCAAGGGTAACCTTTGAGACTGCCTAAATTTTGATAGATTTTGATGCATTGTGGATCTTAGAGCATCATTAGTAGTTGGGACTCTCCAATGCAATTGGGGGCCAAAAATTTCAAAAAAAAAAGATAAATGTAGAATAAGATGGGTTTGCATGAAATGATAAAATTAGCTCTGGTTCCAAAGATTGTGTGGTCAAAATTTGATGTGGAAAAAATGTAATGTAAAATCTAGATCTAGAAAGTTGGGCTCTAAATTGGAACTTACTATTTTACAAAATGGGTTCCTTTAATCTAGAATCTAAAAATTGGGAGACCCAACCTATTGCTCCCATGGGTGGGATGTGACTCAAAATCTAGAAATTGGAACTAGGGATGAGACTTACTATTCTACAAAATGAGCTCCTATATTTTAAATTTAGAATTAGAATGTGGGATGAGCCTTACTAATGACGCTCTTAGGGGATCATTTTGGTTGTTTGGACTACGATAGTTATCCTTAAGTGAAGTCCTCAGAAATTGCCTATTAATATATTATTAATTGAATATCAGTTTTTTATTATTATCATGTCTATGAGATCCAACTACCCATTTGTATACTAAAACAATAATAAAGAAAAAAAATAGCTTATTTATTATTATACTGGGTTTAACTTAAGATAACTATAAAGAACACTTAAAGCTGGAAAGATTTTATTAGATCATTAAAGTTGGGATGATTTTTTTGGATTTCTTAGAGTTTATTTTTTCATCCTCTACCTATACTAATTAAGGAACCTAAATTTCTTTGTTAGTAGTAAGGAACCTAAAATGGAAAAAAAAAAATTACTTTGTTAGTTACTAAGTAAGGAACCTAAAATGGAAAAAAAATGTTTATCAAAGCCAGGTTTCAATCCTGGGACCTGTGGGTTATGGGCCCACCACACTTCCGCTGCGCCACTTTGATGTTAGGTTTTAATTGAATTCTCCAACTAATCTATAATATTATTCGTCTAGTCATCTTTCATATTCATCATTTCAATTTGTCGCTCTGGAAACCAATAAAGAAGTCTTGTAGATTAGAGCATCTTCAAGGGTAACCTTTGAGACTGCCTAAATTTTGATAGATTTTGAAGCGTTGTGGATCTTAGAGCATCATTAGTAGATGAGACTCTCCAATGCAATTTGGGGCCAAAAATTTCAAAAAAAAAGATAAATGTAGAATGAGATGGGTTTGTATGAAATGATAAAATTAGCTCCGGTCCCAAAGATTGTGTGGTCAAAATTTGATGTGGGAAAAAAATAATGTAAAATCTAGATCTAGAAAGTTGGGCTCCAAATTGGGACTTACTATTCTACAAAATGGGTTCCTACAATCTAGAATCTAAATATTGGGAGGCCCAACCTAATAGCTCCCATGGGTGGAATGTGACTCAAAATCTAGAAATTGGAACTAGGGATGAGAATTACTATTTTACAAAATGAGCTCATATATTTTAAATTTAAAATTTAAAATTAGAATGTGGGATGGGCCTTACTAATGATGCTCTTAGGGGACTACGATAGTTATCCTTAAGTGAAGTCCTCAGAAATTGCTATTAATATATCCTATACTAAGTAAGGAATTGTTAGTTACTAGGTAAGGAACCTAAAATGGAAAAAAAATGTTTATCAAAGCCAGGTTTCGATCCTAGGACCTGTGGGTTATGGGCCCACCACGCTTCCGCTGCGCCACTTTGATGTTATGATTTAATTAAATTCTCCAACTAATCTATAATATTATTCGTCTAGTCATCATTCATATTCATCATTGCACTTTGTCGCTCTGGAAATCAATAAAGAAGCCTTGTGGATTAGAGCATCTTCAAGGGTAACCTTTGAGACTGCCTAAATTTTAATAGATTTTGAAGCTTTGTGGATCTTAGGGGATCACTTCGGTTGAATGGGCTACGATTCTTATCCTCAAGAAGTCCTTAGAAATTGCCTATTAATATATTATTAATTGTATATCCTTTTTTTTATTATCTTATCATATGCCTATGAGATCTAACTGTCCCATTTCTATACTAGAACAATAATAAAGAACAAAAAATTAGCTATACTTTGGGCCAGCTTTGAAATTTCTAAACTAGTAGATAAAATTTGCAAGTAAATAAATAATTAACTCCAAAAATTAGGATAAAAGTCCATTGTTATTGTATTCATTAAAATAATATTGTTAACTCCGAGATTAATAGATTAAGTACTTAAATTGATACTTGATAAGATAGCATAAATACACAATAATATATAAAAATATAGATGGACTTTTGAGTATCTAAATAAATTGAAATATATAATGAAAGACTCGATTTTGGGTTTATAAATTATAATTTGTTTTGTCAATCGGCCAATACACATATTACTTTTAATCACACAACTCAGGTAACTTTCATTTTGGTTGTATAATATTAAATATTATGGCAAATTATAAGGGCACTACACATTTTACTCGGAGCTAGTCCATTGAAAATTTACAAAAAATTACAAGTTTGCCATCCTAAAAGTTACTTGGGGCTAGCCCAAATTGTTATCATTGATAATTACAAGTTTGCCACTCTCAAACTCGGGACTATTATAATCAGGACTGTCAAAATTTTGACAGTCCTACCACTTGGAAGGACTGTCAAAATTTTGACAGTCCTACAATTGTTAGGACTGTCATAATTTTGACAGTCCCACAAGCTATGTGGACTGTCAAAATTTTGACAGTCCTAATTTTAACTCACTGAAAATTTTATATAAAACTAGGACTGTCAGGATTTTGACAGTCCCACAAACAATGAGGACTGTCAAAATTTTGACAGTTCTCATTTTAATTGTCAGGATTTTTTTTTAATAGTTTTTTTTTATTTAGTTAGTTTTGGATTTTGATTTTTTTTATTTAGTTTAACATCCAAAATAAAATATATTATCATTGAACCAAAAAAAAAAAATCTACCGTACGAATATTACGTCTGTCGTCGATCAGACTTCGAACGGCCATAACTATTTGTTTTCAAATCGTTTTTCGTCACACAATATGTCGATTTGTATGTTTTCGACGAAAGTAACACAATTCGTGTAGAGAGAATTTTCATTCGAAGTAAGACGTACATATTATAGGCAAAAATATAAAACTTTAAAGTATCATAACTTTTGACTGGGAGATCGAAACAAGGTCCAGTTTGTGCCAAAATGACCGTATAAAAAAGTACTTCGGGATAAACTGTTTCACCGTTTGACAGACTTCCCAAATTTTTAGAATTGCAAAAAAACGATGTTTCGACCTCCCAAATTTTACTTTTGGTAAATTTTTTTTTTTACAAAATATTTAGTGTACCAATAATAAATTTACTATTTTAAATAACAGAATACTTTAACAAATTTTAAGGATAGAAAATTGGGATTTTGATACATATCGACAACTGAGTTAATTTATTTTAATTTTTTGTTAATTTTGAAATTTCGATACAGTAAATTTACTATTAATTTATTTTAATTTTATTTCGTTAAAATATATTTTCTTAAATAAAACATAAAATTAACAAAATAAATTGGCTCCCCACCAATTAACAAAATTAATTAACAGAAAATAAATTTCCTGTGTGCTGTTATTTTTCTTTGTCATTGTGTTATTATTCATGTCTTCCGGCGGCGGAGTGGAGGGCCTGGTGGTAGCGACGGAGGAAGGAGGGGAGGGAGGAGCGGCGGACGGGATACAAGACGGAAATGGGGTACGAGACGGAGGAACGGAAGAGGAAGGAGGCGGCGGGAGGCGGGGGAGAAGGCAAAGGCGGCGACGGCGACGGAGGAGGAGGACGAAGTCTCGGAGAACGGCCGGCGGGAGGGGGGAGGGCTCCGGTGGGGTGGGGTGGGGAGTGTTTGGGAGAAGGGTTTCAAAGTGGGCTAGTATGAGTAAACTAATGGGCTAGTGTGAGTAAACTTTGCTCATTAATGGACTAGTCCCAATCCTGAGCTAGCCCCAAGTAATAATAGTAGTGCCCTTATAATTTGCCAATATTATGTATCTGAAAAGGAAGAAAACATATCCATTTTGGTTGTATAACATTGTGTACCTGGAAAGGAAGGGAACCTATCCATTTTTGTTGTATAATATTAAAAGAAACACTTTTAAAACTTTTTTCTCCCAAAATTAAAATCTCTCATCTCCCTCAATTTGTGCTCCTCTCTCTCCTCTTCTCCACGACGGCTCTGCCGAAACCCTCATCGCCTCATACCTCCATCTCCTGGAATATGGCTCTTCTCAAATCCTTAGGGTTTTTTTTCTTTTTTTTTGCATAAAAAAGTGTATATCACATGCATTGCAATTTTTTTTCCCTTATATTGTTAGTATGTGAACCTATCCATTTTGGCATTTTGGTTGTAGATATTAGTAAGCATGAACAAATCTAGTAGCTTAAAGTACACCTACGACTTGAGAGAAAAATAGATTTATAGCACCTTATTTTTTTAAGGTAAATAATTAAACCCCTTATTATTTACCTAATTATGTTTGACCATTATGTCGATGATGTGTAGTTTTTTATTCTTGTTGATGAAGCTCAAGATTTGTCAAAAGGGGAGCAAATTGCTATTGTGTTAAGATTTGTAGACAAACATGGTCTTATTCGAGAGTTTTTTTTTTTTTTTTTTTTTTTTTTTTGTCTTGTGCATGTATCAGATATGAAGGATGCTATATTTTTACTCTTTCTCGTCACAAACTTGACTTTAAAAATATTTTAGGTCAAGGATATGATGGGCAAATTAACATGCGAGGTGAGTGTAAGGGGTTGCAAGCCTTAGTTGTAGAGAGTCCATATGCATACTATGTCCATTGTTTTGCTCATCGCTTACAATTGGCATTAGTTGCAACATCTACATCAGTATTGTATGAATTGAAAGCTGTGCATGCTTCTCATATTGCATATTTGATTTCAATTCAAGAGCTTAAAATTGGGACATGAATGAATCAAATTGGTACTTTACAGAGGGTTGGAGACACATGATGGGGTTCTCATCAGAGATCTCTTACTAGTTTGCTAAAGGTGTTTAGTGCAACTTGTCAGGTTTTGTTGAACACCATTAATGATTGGAGTTAGGAACAATGAGGAGATGTTGGTACAGCTTATAATCATTTCATTTTTCTTTGAGTTTGTATTCATATTACATCTTATGAAAGAAAATTTGGAGATGAGCGATATGCTTTCTCAAACTTTGCAAAGAAAATCCCAAGATATTTTGAATGTTATGCATCTTGTGAAAACCACAAAGAAACTCATTCGGAAGCTAAAATATGATTGATGTGGTACTTTTGTGGTGAATATGGAGTCCTTTTGTAAAAGACATACAATAGATTTCCCATATTTTAATGTGTTGTATGACAATTTTACACTTATGGAGCACTATTATATTAATATTTTTACATGTAATAGACTCTCAGTTGCAGGAGTTAAACAATAGTTTCAATGAAGCTACTTATTCTTAGCTCTACATTGGATCCCCATAATGGACATACATCTTTCAGTATTGATGATATTTGCAAGCTTGTGGATGATTTTTTACCCTAAAGAGTTCACAATGATCGAGAGAGATGACCTAAGGATACAATCCAAAATTTCAAAACTTGACTACTATTTTTGATCTATATCAGTGGTAGTGAAAACTAGGAAGTCAAAAATCTATCCACTAATTGATAGATTGATCGGACTTGTTCTCGCACTTCCAGTTTCTACTGCAACTACCGAATGTGCATTTTCAGCTACGAGTCATGTCAAGCCTGAACTTCGTAACAAGATGGAGGATGAATATCTTACAAATTCTCTTATTGTCTACATCGAAAGGAAAATTACGATGCAGCTTGATGCAGAATCTCTTATAGATGATTTTTGTCATTTGAAAATGTGTCGTGTGCAATTCTGAAGCCTTGATGTATCCTAGAAAGATTATTTTTCTACTTTTTGGTCTCTTCAACAAAATTACTAATTGGATGGATAATTTTCAGTATAGTAACCATATGTTTTTTTCATTTCTTTTTTACGGTGAATATGCTTTACTTTTATGGAAAAAAAAAAAACTTAGTTTTAATAAATTTAAGGCCACCCTCAATATTTAATCCTAGTTTTGTTCCTGGGGTTAGAAAACACCTATTTAAAGCACCGAACTCTCGAAAAGATCTGTATCGTTGATCACGATCCAACGGTGTTAATAAAACAACCAAATTTTACTTTCATCCCTGACACCGGTTTACCAGGGATGGTATAGCGTCGGTATACCGGGAACAATATATCGTTGGAATACTATGGCCACTTTGAGTCAGAATAGTTCTGAAACGACCTGTTATATCATCAGTGTACCGGCGGTACACGGGCAACGGTATACCGCTGGCACTGCTACAGCTTATCCAAATATCTAACACGCGTTCAAATACACCACCTTTGTCGTCTTCGACATTCCGAGTTTTCTTCGGCGCACGAATGACGCTCGTCACACTCGGAAGTGTTCACATAGGTTGAAAATCCTACCCAATACCAATATGTATCTTCAACTCACAAACGCATTCCAACAGAGTTGTGGGGCTTTAGCACTTTCGAATTGCCGCTCCGGAGAGTTCACATAGGCTGAAAATTCCACCAAAGACCAACATGTATCTTCAACTGAAAAAACACATTCGAGCAGAGTTGTGGCTTTAGCACTTTCGAGTTGTGCTTGCGCGAGTTTTCGTATCAAAAATTGTGCTTCTGTATTTTTGCAACTTTGCTGGTCCGGTGTATATCTAGGCAAAAAATATAAGCTGAATAAATTTTCGAAGTAGGTTCTAACAAAAAAATACATACGACTCTGCTGGGGATCGAACCCAGAATCTCTGGTTTCGTAGACCAGCGCCTTATCCATTGGGCCACAGAGTCACTTGTGATTGGTTTGAACTTAGTTCTATAATACCTCTACAACCAGAAATTTTCCCAACATTATTTGCTTATACCATCTTTGTATGTGTATTGTATTATGTCCTTGACACTTCAATCGAGGCATTCTATTCTAGAAAGGGAAGCCAAGCCCTAGGCCATGCATTATAGAGGGCTGGGTCGGGTCGGGTCGGACCTAGCCTAAGGGTTAAAATTTAAGTCCAATCCAGCGCACGACGAACTTTAGATCGGGTCGGGTCGTGCCAGGCTGGCTTGTGCCTTGCTGCATATAGTTTGTGACAAAGTCCTAATGCTAATATAACAAGGAGGATTTGGTTAAATTAAACAAAACCCACACTCGTAACTGTGTTCATCTATAATTTAAGGACTCAGATACTATTCAAGTATTTTGGAAAACCATACCATAAATTCATATAATTTGTCATTCTCAGAATCTCAGTGTTAGAATAGTCTTTTAACAAGAGGATTTGCTGCATATAATTTGTCCTTCTCAGTGTAAGAATAATCTTTCAATATGTCCAAGAACTTCTATGAATGCAATAATCACAATTCTTTCGACAACCATACCTTAAATGCAAATGCCTCAAAAACTTGGAATAGAATATGCATACGAAGATAAACAATATTAAAGTTGTTTCAATGTTTCGGTCTCTTCAACCACAACCCAGCTTGTGAAGTAAGTGGTGCTATAAAGGCATGCTTTTTGTACAGTAAATTACTCTTCCTCTCCTCGTGGGTCGGGCCAAGCCGGGCCTCGGGTCGGGACAGGCCTGGACATCGGTCCGGCCGATCCTCTTTCATGGGCCTCACATCTCGGCCCGGCATGTCCCGATATAATGGGTCGGGCTGGCCCGAGTCCAAGAATATTCGGATTGGACATAAACATGGGCCATTTTTTAGTGTCGAGCTCATATCAGACATGACCAGCCCGGCCCAATTGAAACAAACTTATATGTGTGTACACTACACCCAGTCCAATGCTACCTCTAAAACACAATCCAAATATTACAAAGTTATTATGGCTCTGGTACACACACCGTCGGTCATGCACTTTAAGCTCATATGACTAAGAAGTATTGGCCAAGTTCATGTAGGATAAATTAGAAGGATTTTGTTAACATATGTTCTAAGGACACATGTTAAGAATAATTAATACATAATTTTTTATTTTAAAAATTGTTATCAACATTCAATAAATATTTAAAAAGTATTTTTTTTTGTATTGAAAAATGCCATCAAGATCCAATAAAATAATTTTTCAATGCAAAAAGTTTTTTGCGTTAAGTTTTGATAACATTTTCCAATGCAATTTTTTTTTTTTTATATTTATTGAATGTTGATAACAATTTTCAAAGTCAAAAGTTATGTAAGGCCTCTTTTGGTTCGCGGAAAGGGAAGGAGAGGAAATCAATTCCTTGGTATTTCCTTTCCTATGGAAAATTTCAATTCCCATTGATTTTTCTTTCCTGATTTCTGAAATGTCAAGAAAATTGGAAGGAAAAGTAATTACTTAAATATGTGAAAGTGAATCCTTGGATGGATGGATGGATGGATGGAGGGAACAACTTTTTTTTCTATTTTTTTTTAATTGGAAATCACTTTCCTTTCCTCACTCATTCATTTGGCATCCAAAGATAGGAAATAAACGACTTTTCTTTCCCAACTCCATAATTTCGTGAACCAAACGAGACCTAAGGGCACATGATAACAAAACCCAAAATAGAATCTAAATGCTTTTTTAGACCTAGGCTCAGAACCAAGTTCCACCTTTTCATCCCTCACCAGTCCTCAACGTTGCACCACCCCTGGTGACACCTACACAAGGTGCTAAAATGGAAAATTTTGCCAAAAGAGAAAAGGCATGACATTTCCCATGCACTCTGTCCTTAGTCAAAACCAAGTCCGGAAGAAGCTAATAATAGCCTGTTGTTGTTGTTGTTTTCCATTATACAACATGAACACGGCCAACTTTCAAAATCTGCATGGTCAAGCACCTTTTTATGTATGCATAATTCCTCTAGGCTGTTGTTTAGTACATACCATCAATTAAAACCCAGTATCTTTAGGCTCAATATTGTAGCAACTAAAGATGAATTCTGGTATGGTGTAACCAAATCTTGAGTTGTGATGATACTAGCAACTGCTGATACTAGTAGTCTGGCCAACTGTCTAAAATCTCAATTTTCCATTGTTTAAAAAGTGAAGGGGGGAAAAAAAAAATCAAATCATCATCGATTAAGGGAACTCTAATTGCCAAAAATCTTTTACAATGTCCACAAATTTTTTAAATGGGTTTACCAAAATTACCCTTCATTTATAATGGAAGTTATCCATTTTATTTTTAGAGCTATAAATAAATTGAAAGTAGTTTTGGTAGCCCCCATCTTGAAAATCCGTGGACATTGTAAAATCCTACTTGACAATTCCCTTAATAATTTAATATAAGAAATCAATAACATTTCCATTCACTTATCAAATCAATACTCCACCACACCATATGAAGTAGGAACTTAATGGCATCAGAAAGCATAAAATTTTAACTCCATGCTAAATACAACTATAAACATCATACTAAATACAACATAACTACTCTGCCACCAGCATTTGTGGCATACTTTGAAACAAGGTGGTTCTGCTACCAGTTAAAAATACTGCAGATCTAGCAACTGACAAGTTGCGGCCACCTCGTCGGCTGCCAACAAACTTAAATCCCTTGTAACCAACAATCACATATACAGCCAACTTGGGTCAAACAATGTGCTAATACACACCTTTTGTGCCCCACTTTCATCAACAAATTAGAATAGAATCAATATTGAAGCGGCATAAATAGCGGGCTCAGGTGAGATCAAAAATTGGTTTGAATAGATAGTTTGGAAAGAAATGGTCGTCAGATCCTTAAGATGAACTTCGCCAACGGGAGTCTTCTTAATACGATAATGGGAGCTTCACGAAAGTAGAGTAACTCCAACTGCAGCTTCTAGACTCCAAGATGGGAACACCATTCCGTTGATCTTCCCTTAAGCGAGAGACTACCTACCTCCCTTTAATTTTACAGTAGGCATATAAACCAGAGCCCACAAAACCAAGACCCTGGCCCACAACATTCAGCTGGGCAACAGAGAATAAAATAATCCCCAAATCATTAAACTGTATAAAGAGATGAATAAGAACAATGGATATCTGTACTCACAAGATCAAAAGGGAGGCCTCCAAACAATATCCAGCCGAGCCCTACAGTAAAGAAGTCCTGTTCAGGTAGAAGGTTAGATAGCGAAAAATTAACAAACATTTAATAAGTAATCTTAATGAGGTGAATAGGTGGGTTACTAAACCTTCAGATTACCACACATTGTCTGTGTGACCGCAGAGTTGAGAGTAGTGTTCAAAAATATGCTATAGTTCAGGAAAAATGCCATTATGCAGGAGAGGAGCATTATAGCCTGCAAAAATAGGACAAATGGATGTATTACATTACCAGTTTAAAGTTTTACACAAACATTATTATCTAGATACTTTAGTGAGATGGACAAAAATGCTCTGATAGCGCATATTTGATGTTTTGAAAAAATTAAAATATCTGCATCGCATTACATGCGATTTTCAAAATTGTGTACGCGTATAGAATCCATGTTGATTACTTAATATAAGGACGATTCCTAGAAGGCATGCCATTAGCCATGTATAGCAAACAAGAGGCTACAATCCTACTGGTGAGTTTGAAAGATCAAGTCGTGATAGCTCCAATATAAATGATGACAATGCACACACACCCACCTAGCAACACATACACAAAACAACCCTAACGCTAAAACTTGAAATCAAGTTGTATTGCTGAAATATATACTGTAGCAACACCCACATAGAAATGCTGCAGCTGAACATGATGTGCAACATCTAAAATCTTATTCATGCACAAAACAATTGAATACCCGTAGGTATGAAGCACAACGGTTTATTTTCATCTTGGTGTTCGAGTCGGACACGGTTGGGCATGGACGTGTGATGGACGCATCTCCGACACCTCAATTATGCATGCATTAATTTTTTGACGAAAATATAACCGGACACATTTGGGAACACATAAGGATACTGTTAGAATTATTTTATTTTGTTATTTATCATATGAGGGTATAATAGTAATTGTGGGTGTATTGCATATCAATATAAATAGACATGAGATGCAACCTAGGGTTTAAGGCCCTTGCAATCTCCTTTCTCATATTCTCTCTTCTCCTACTTTCCCTTCTCCTCTCTATCTCCAAACTTCACTTGGTATCAGAGCATATATTTGTAAGTACTGTACATCCCATCCACGACAGGGCCGATCGAACTCGGCCGTGAGTTCGACAGGGGTTCGGGGGCGGTAGCCCCTGATTGCAGGGTCCGGGACGGCAGCTCCGAAAAAAAAATTCGGCTGTTTTTCGTCTACTTTTCATGATTCGCCGTTCGTTATTCGTTGTTCGTGGTCGTTCGTGGTTCGTTTATGAGATCTATGGTTTCTACAGATCTTCGTTGGTTATTCGTCGTCGGTTGAGGTTCGTTGTGAGATCTAGGGTTTCAAAGATCTCGTCTTTCTGTTGCATCTGCAAGTATGGTGGGGACCGAATCTTCTAGCGAGATTAATAGTGGTGATGGTAGCGGAGGTGGTTCTCCTTTTACTGTTATTCATAATGATGAATTGGGAAAGTCGATTACAGCGGTGAAACTCAATGGTGCGAACTACCTTGCCTGGTCCAAGTCTATCAAAGTGATGTTAAGGGCGAAGAAGAAGTTGAAATTTTTGACGGAAGAACCCCTGCCTGAAACTTCCGCTGAGTATGAAGATTAGATAAGTGCAGATGCATACGTTATGTCGTGGTTGTGGCATAGTATGGAACCACATATCGCTGCTAATGTTCAGTGGTGTGCATCAAGCAAACAGATTTAGTCATCTCTGGAAGAATCATATTCGCAGAAGCGAAACGTTGCCCGTATCTATGAGTTGTACGAGTTATTGTTCAATACAAAGCAAAATGGGAGGCCTGTGAATGAATATCTGGCTTCAAAGAAGACTTTGTGGGAGGAACTGCTTCAATATCATCCTGTTACTACTGATTTGAAGGAAGCTCGCAGACAGAAGGAAGAGTTTTATGTTTCACTTATCCTAGCCGGCTTGGATCCTGCGCTCGAACCTTATAAAGCTCAAATCCTTGCTGGAGAGCAGTTACCTACGGTGGCAGATATTTTCTCCCGTCTCAATCGTTCCTTTCTGGGACAGAGTTCTGTGGTGCCAAGTACTGACTCTTCTGCCCTAGTTTCTATTGTTGTTGGTCGTGGTGGTAGACGTGGTAGTGGACGTGGCGGTAGAGATGGTGGTCGTAGTTTTGGTCGAGGAGGAGGCCGTGGTGGCCGCGGTGGTGGTGGTGGCCGTGGTCAACCACGGAAGTGTAACTATTGTGGAATGCTCGGTCATGTAGAAGACTACTGTTGGGACAAGTGAGGCAAATCAGAATATACACATCAAGTGCATGCTGAAAATATGCAGTCTCAAGTCACCACTTCTGCTCCCAGAGATGATACTTCGGGTTTCAATCAGACTTCAACGTACGATACCTCATTTCCATTTCAACAGATCCTCCAGAAGTTGAACGCGCTTGCTAGTACCACCTCCCAACCTACTGCAACCATGGCACATATAGGTAATCCTGCTTTTGTGGCAACCCAGTCACCATCCACCCCTTGGGTCATCGACTCAGGAGCAAGCTCTCACATATCTGGTATAACATCTATCTTTCATAATCGTAGTTCCATGAAACATAATATTATCTTGGCTGATGGGTCTACTCGTCCTGTGCTTGAGAAATGTGTCATTCACCCTACTCAATCACTATCATTATTTGATTCATTATATGTGCCTAATTTTCCATTTAATTTGTTATCTGTGAGCCAGTTAACCAAATTTCTTCAATGTTCTGTGACATTTTTTTCCAATTCGTGTGTTTTTCAGGACCTCAAGACGAAGAAGATGATTGGTTCCGGACATGAAAAAGATGGACTGTACTACTTGGATCTACCTGGAAAAGCCTTCACTTCTGTTTCTACTTCTCCGTTGCAGTGGCATTATCGTTTGGGACATCCGTCTTTGGCTAAGTTGTGTCAAGTTGTTCCTAGTTTGAGTCATGTTTCTAGTCTTGAATGTGAGGCTTGTCAGTTAGGCAAGCATCACCGTAGTTCCTTTCCTCGTCGTAGTGAGAGTCGTCAATTAGAGTCTTTTGATCTTGTTCATTCTGATATTTGGGGTCCGTCTAGAGTCAAAAGTCCGAAAGGATTTCAGTATTTTGTTATTTTTATTGATGATTATTCCAGAATGACTTGGTGTTATTTAATGAAAGAAAGATCTGAGTTTCCAAATGTGTTATCTGTCTTTTATAATGAAGTCTATGTTCAGTTTAATAAACGTATCAAAATTCTGCGTTCTGATAATGCTTTGGAGTATACTCAATCTTCTGTGAACAGTTTCTGTGTTGATCGTGGTATGATTCATCAAACCAGTTGTGTCCACACCTCTCAACAAAATGATATAGCCGAACGCAAACATCGACACATTTTAGATGTGGCTCGAACTCTCATGTTCAATATGCATGTCCCTAAACAGTATTGGGCAGATGCCGTTCTTACTGCATGTTGCCTTATTAATCGCATGCCATCATCTGTATTAAATAACAAAGTTTCATTTACCATATTACATACAGATGTTGTACCCTTTTCCTTATCTCCTCGAGTGTTTGGCTGCGTCGCTTTTATTCATAACTTGGAACATAATCGAGATAAGTTGGCTCCTAGATCTCTGAAGTGTGTCTTTCTTGGTTATCTCCGTACTCAAAAAGGTTATCGTTGTTACAGTCCACAGTCACGCAAATATTATGTCAGTGCGGATGTTACATTCTTTGAGTCTACCCCTTTCTTTCCTTCAGGAGACCGTTGTATTCCTTTTACAACAGATTTGATATCTTCCATACCACTTTCGGTCATTCCTGAATCAATTTTTGTCTCCATTCCCCATTTACAGGTTTATCAGAGATCCAAGGACAGGCCAGTAGTTCTGCAAAATTCAGCCTTCAACCAATCATCTTCCGTGCCTGAGGTTTCTGCTCCCATCACCACAGATCCAGATGATCTTCCTATTGCTCTCAGAAAAAGACAACGCCTTTGTACTACAAAGAATAAGCATCACATTTCTAACTATGTTTCATTACACCGTGCTTCATCATCTTTTCATGCATTTGTTGTTTCATTGTCTTCTACTTTTATTCCCAAAACTTACAAGCAGGCTAGTCATCTTCTGGTTGAAAAAGTGCAATGGATGAGGAGATGTATGCTTACATCAAAATCAGACTTGGGAGCTTACATCACTTCATGTTGGAAAACAAACAGTGGGTTGTAGATGGGTGTACACTGTTAAGTATCACCCTGATGGTTCTGTTGAGCGCCTCAAGGCACGGTTGGTTGCCAAAGGGTATACTCAGACATATGACGTGGATTATATGGAGACTTTCTCTCCAGTGGCTCGGCTGAATTCAGTTCGGATTCTTATTTCTGTGGCGGTTAATCACCAATGGCCTATATATCAGCTGGACATAAAGAATGATTTCTTGTATTGTGACTTATAGGAGGTTTATATGGATCAACCACCGGGATATGTTATAGCAGGAAATAAAAGACTCGTATGTCGATTGAAGAAAGCATTATATGGACTGAAACAGTCACCTCGTGCTTGGTTTGACAAGTTCAGTTCAGTTCTCATTCAGTATGGCTTTCGGCGTACCACATCAGATCATTCAGTATTTTGCCATTCTTCCTCAGCAGGTATTATCGTGTTGATTGTTTATGTTGATGATATCATTATATCTGGGAGTGATCATGCTGGAATTGTGGACTTGAAGGCCTACCTTAGTCGTCAGTTTCATAGTAAGGATTTGGGTCTTCTTCGATTTTTTTTGGAATCGAGGTTGCTCGATCTAAAAAAGGTGTGTATCTGTCACAATGCAAGTATGTTCTAGACTTGCTCTCCGAGACTGGGATGTTATAGTGTCGGCCAGTTGAGACTCCTATGGATTATCATGACAAGCTTGATGCTGACAGGGAAGAGTTATTTGAGGATGTTGGATATTATAGACGTTTGGTTGGCAAACTTATATATCTTACTGTTACTCGACCAGACATCACATATGCAGTTGGAGTAGTTAGTCAGTTTATGCATGCCCCTCGGCAACCACATTGGGAGGCTATCTCTCGCATTCTTCGATACTTGAAGGGTGCACCTGGAAAGGGTTTGTTGTACAAACCTTCCCAGTTGCTTACGGTGACTGGATTCAGTGATGCTGATTGGGCAGGCAGTCGCAGTGATAGGAGGTCTACTTCTGGCTATTGTACGTTTGTGGGTGGCAATCTTGTCACGTGGCGTAGTAAGAAGCAGAATGTTGTGGCTCGTTCTAGTGCAGAGGCCGAGTACCGTGCGATGGCTCATACAGCTTCTGAGATGATGTGGGTGCAGTCTCTTCTTCATGAAATGGGAATCATGATTCCTATTCCGATGGAGATGTATTGTGATAATCAGTCGGCAATGTTTATCGCAAGTAATCCGGTGTTTCATGAGCGCACGAAGCATATCGAGGTGGATTGTCATTTTGTTCGTGATTTGTTGCTGAAGAAACAGATTGTCACTCCTTATGTTAGGTCAGAGGATCAATTAGGAGATATCCTCACCAAACCACTTGCTCGTGGTCAATTTTCTGATTTATGTAGCAAGCTGGGCATGTCTGATCTATATGCTCCTGCTTGAGGGAGGGTGTTAGAATTATTTTATTTTGTTATTTATCATATAAGGGTATAATAGTAATTGTGGGTGTATTGCATATCAATATAAATAGACATGAGATGCAACCTAGGGTTTAAGACCCTTGCAATCTCCTTTCTCATATTCTCTCTTTTCCTACTTTCTCTTCTCCTCTCTATCTCCAAACTTCACTGATACGTAGTAGGGAAACATAGCAGGACACTAAAATAAAACATAGTTTTTTTTTTACATAGTTAAAAGAAGAAGAAAAATTAAACATTACCCCTTTCTAGTACTTTTCTTATCCATTTTCCATATTAACTTCTCCTTTCTTCTTTGCCTACCAAAAGCAATTAATTCATTTTCCATATCTTCCTTGTCTATTTGTCTCCCCAAGCAATCAATTAATTTCCAAATTTACCTCCCCAAGCAATCAATTAGTTCAAATATTTACGTCTCCTTCACTCTTTGCCTCCCCAAGCATCAATTTACTCTTTAAAAAAAAATTGTAAGAACAAGTGATCTATTAGTTTTTGCTTTTTCTCAAAGTTGCAAGTATTTAATTATCCAATGTCTTTATTAGATTATGCATTGAAATATTATATACAGCTTGTCCTCAACGTGCCGTATCCTAGTTTTTTTAGAAAAATATGCATCGCCGTGTTGGTGTCGCGTCATATCCTGTGTCCATGCAACATAGGAGGTTCTTACTTAGAATAAAAACTACACAATGAGTAGTTAGAAGTTTAAAATTGTGGGATGTAGAGCATATATTCAATGAACCAACTAGCTATAGTTGTGCTGTATTCCTATGGAAACAGATTTGAGCCAGATACATATTTTACCTTTTTATTCATCTAAAAGTGCTTACCATATCAAAACGTAGAAACGATGCACCGACATTTACAGAAGAAAATCCTTTCATAAAGAAGTAGGTCCACGGTGAATAATCAATTATGGCATATGCTGCCAAAACTATTGCAGCAATGGGAAGGTAAAAAGAGAACCTGGTTGGTGTTGGTGTTGGTGTTGGTGTGGGTGTGGGTGTGGGTGTGGGTGTGGGTGCGTGGGTGTGTGTGTGTGTTCATGTGTGTGGAAGGGAGGGGTGTGGGGTTTGCACAAACAAGAGGACAAAAGGAAAGAGGGGTTTTAGGTTAAGAAAAAGGCAAGAGCTACTTAATTGAAAACCATAATGTGGCATATATGACCATATTAACAAGTTCTAAAAACATATAAGACTAGTACTATTTGGTAATAGAGCAATATCATTCTGCACAACATGAAAGTGTTTTAAGAATTCTATCTTTTATGATTCAACTCTAAATTTTAGTAGCACCATGTAAACAGAAATTTAAAAACAATTCACAACTCCAGTAGTCTCCATAATTAATAATATGGAATCTTACTGAAATTATGATCCCACTATATCAATTGGTAATAATATGATACCAACCTGAAAACCAGGAGAAAATAAATAAGGGAAGTTCATTGTCAACTCCAAATCACCGTTAAAATAAGTCCAGATAAACAAGACTGGTCCACAAATCAATCCTGAAATTGATGCAGTAGAGTTGGTTAACTTGTACAGGAACTGAAATGGTTACAGGAATTCACAGTCATGTTTACTAAATGAACAGAAAAAGGTCAGGCAATATTACCATTGCACCACATGAGACCAAAGCTATTGAGACCACTAGATTTCCCTGCAATACAGAAAATGTTAAATGAGAACATCAAACTACCAAAAAAGGAAAGTCAAAGCGCAGGTCCTACCAATGCGTGCAATAGTTGCAAGGTATATTGCAGTTGTGATGTTGGCCACAAGAACAATGGCATATCCGTAGGTATCATAAGATAAGTCCCGCGAACCAGCAATAAATGCTCCAAAAACGATTAATGACACACTGATAGAATCCTTGGAATTTCCACAAAGAAACAATCAGAAAGTGCAAGGATTACCATAAACAGAAGCAAGTAGAACAAGAAAGATAATACTGTGAATTACTATGAAACTGAATAAATTAGATGCAAGACAGAACATTGCCACGATCATGTTTTAATATGATCTGTCATACAGAAATTCACCAAAGTACATTACTGAGATAGCTTTAAGAAGAAAATGAATACAAAGAAGCAAGCATGTTTTATAATGTATATACCAGAGGTATGTTAGATAGCAACTAGAATGAAGTCATTACGATAATTGACAGTGACCACTTACCTTCCAATAATAGAAGTTGAATACTTTTGTCTTGTCAGAAGATACTCAACCATCATTGTAAACACCACAGTTGTCCGCCTAAGGGTGGTGTACATAGGAACATTTACACCCCGTACAGATTCCATCGAAGCAAGCTGTTAAAAAGATAAAAGGGTTTTTGTTTTTTTTTAGGCAATAGAGGGATGACTGACTACAGCACCAAGAGAATGGACCTCTAAAGTACATACAGTTTGCAGGTACATACCATGTAAAGCAAATATGTTAGTGAAAGGGGAAGTGTATGCAATAATGTCTCGAGTGGTACAAGGGCTGTAGAATCAGACACTGCCCATGTTTCCCCAACAGCGAATGAAATGAGCTTTAAACGTTTCATTGCATAGAGAAAGCAAGTGGAGCATACCATCTGCAGCAAAAAAGAGAATATATTAGGAGACAAAAAAGAAATCAAATATTTAACACCACAATTTGCAAGAGAAAACTGAGAAGGTATGATGTCTGACTCATTAAAGAAAAAATTACCAACAAGAGAAGAAAATGAACAAATTGATCTATTATCCAAATATTATCGACATGAATACCTTCATATATCCTTTTCCCAGGAGTTGCATGTTTCATGGAAAAAGAGTAGAGGTGAGTAAGCCAACTATATGCACCTTCTCCAGAAAGTGAACCCTTATCATAATAATTTTGAAGACTAACCTCTCTCAGAGCCTTAGCATCTTAGAATTCGTTATGATTTTATATTCTTTTTTCCTTTATTTTGCAGATAACGCTTGTATGTGCATGCGGTTTGTTGAGCCAATGTCCATATATGGTTCAGATACGTACCCAGATCACATACAGGTGGAGATCTGATTTTAATTACTAAATAAGATTCAAGAAGTTACAAAAGAACACTAACTTCAATCTATAATTTAACAAGAAGCCTAACTAGTTCGATATTACTCGGATACAATTCTGATATTATTTGGATAATTTGGAATAAACAGATAAATAATGTATATCCATATTCTGACATGACCTAGGTTGCGTAGACACAGATACGGATTCAGGGACGGGCACGATACGGATATGGAATGCAACATTTTTGAAAATTTTGGGGTACGGGTACGGCATGGATACGATTATATATACACACATAAAACATATTTATATACATATTTCATATATTGCATCTTAATAATACGTGTTGGATATGAATATAGGCATAGAGACAGTCCTCCCAAGGAGTATCCGTGCAACATAGGACAAGACAAATATCAGGTTTTTGTATTTCTTTAAATGTAGTTACAAACAACCTATTTGTTTCCAGCTGAAGATCCGCAATATCGGCCAACATCGCTACCTATCGGCCATATCGTATCAGTTTTGGCATGTCCAGATCTGAAATTAACCATTACCGAGAGTCCGAGACCGACCCAAACTAGCCAATATCGTCATCATGGCTCTCTTTCCTGGTTAATTATGTTAAGAAAAAGTTAAGAAGGAAAGAGAAAGAAGCATGAAAAAATTATGGACACAATAATTGTCATGTCAAAGTTCAACATGCTACAGTTATCGATAAGGATGGTGCCAATAAGATTTTCTTATTGACACAATGCAAGTATTATCATTTTCGAAGTTGTATATCTATAAATTCACAATAATCATCTATCATAATCTTATTGCTTTAAAAAATATCGATTGCAGGTGCATTTTGTCTAAAATCAAGTAATAAATAATAATACCTATTACAGGTAAAAGATTCATCAATATTGAATATTACTCCAATTTTTTTAAAGCTAAAGAGAAACTACAAATAGCACATAAAATTGTACTTAAATGTATCCAACATTTCTATATTTTAAAATTATTTTAATTATTTTTGGCTTTCTGGAAAGAACAAATCCAAAACTCCGAACCAAGACCATTGAAATTACCGAAACCGCCGATACTGCTAATACCAATACTAATAAGAATCATTCAAGACCCATTCTGATATCCATACTAAGAACTTTGAGTTGAACACATGCTAATTTGTATTTGACATTAAATCCATCAAATAGAGATATAGAGAAGCTCTTGACCCATAGAGTTGTTATATTTCAATATGATGGTTCTAGGACATTGCTAAAGGTCAATTAGAATGTTCCATAAGATCATATACAATGACCAGTTGGTATATTTAGGAATAAAATACTATTATATAACATTACCAGGAGACAACTAGTCAAAATGCTACTAGAAAAAGAAGCAGCAAGGTTTGCATCGGTATCAAAATCGGTTCTGGACTTTCTTATTAATATCGGTATTGGTGGTTCGGCAGTTTCATTTCAGACTTTTCCAATTACCAAGTCTAAAGGAAGAATAGTTTATTATTAAAAAACTAGAAAATATTTCGTATGTTTAGGCATAATTATGTGTTATTTATATTTTTGTTAGCTTTGAATAAAATAATAGTAAGATTGGTGGATGTTGTGAATCAATCGAATGGTTACGGTTGTAGCCGGTAGATCTTGGTTACACCATTTTTTTATATTTCTCTTGTAGCTTTTCTTTGCCGAATTGATTGGAAAAGAGTCTCGATGTCAGCATCGGCCAATATCGGTTTCAGATCGAGAGAGACCAAAAACGATATGATGCGGCCAGTATCAAACGATACTGCGAACCTTGGGAAAAAAAAACTGGCTTGCTACAAAGAAACGATATGACGAGCTTTTCAGCCTTAAAAGAGTATAATAAAATTCTCAACCAGCAATTTTTGCCTTTTATCAACCCAACTTACAGTAACTTTCAAAGAGTTAGAAAATATCGACACATTGTACACTAATGTAATCTCAGTTGTTTGCAGAAATAAAATTTGAACTTTGGAGATCTCAGTTCTTTCAACCTGTTGCTTACTCCCTTAAGGGTACAAACTCATTACATTGATGAACTTTGACAACTCAACTGACCAGAAAATGAAATCACATCCAAAATGTCAAATGTAGAAGGCCCCGAGATCTACAACAACGACGACAAGACAGAGCCTTTACTCCCATATTTTTGGGTCGGCTATTTGAATCTTTTTCTTTCATTCAGCTCAAAATTTCATAGTGATCCAACAATTATTTCTGTTCGCTACCTAACACGATCCTCCTCCTTTTATCCAGTCTGGGGATAGGCAGTGAAAATATAAGGCATTAAGCACAGCAAAGGTGGAGTTAGAGGGACTCAAAATTATGAGCAAAAAACTTACTTGAGAGTCTAAAGATCAAACAACTTATTATGAATAACATCAGTCACAGTAAACAAGAACCATAAACAAATAATTGATACCTGTAAGAGAGTGATAACATTAGCACAAGGGAAACTGTATGAGGACAGAGCTGCTTTGTTGAACAGGACCAGAAGTACTGCAAAATATATACCAAGCCGCATAAAGCTAATTTGCATTGGGAATCATAAGTGCAGATTTAATAATTATCGAAGTACTGTTATTATTCTTAAACCTGAGATGATCAAGTATGATAATTGATAACTAGTCACCGTAAAATTTACTGTCTAGGAAAACAGCAAGAGAAACATTTCTACAACTATGTTCAGAATCAGCAGAATACTTTGATAACCAACAATAAGTTGTCAGGGCCAAAGATACACATTCAAGAAATATACAGAATTCAATAATTATATTAAAATAATAATTATGTAAATTTGTTTAAAATATCTGTATGAACTACAAAGCATCTACTTTGCAATTACATGATTAGCCCTTGAAATACTTCTCGTGTTACAAATTATCGCATACATGTAGAGAAACAAGGTGCATATTATGTAAAGCAGGGGAAACATTAAGTGAGCTTATAAGCTTGGGTTTGGGATTGCTTATTGGAGGCTGGGTTTGGGATTTGCTTATTGAAGGCTGCTTCTGCTTTTCTTTTTCTTGGAAATCCGTTCAAAGTTGTTTCGTAACAACAACTTATCAAAAAACTTCTGAAAAGTCGATTCAATTTTGGGGCAGCTTTTACAGCAGCCTCACCTGCTGTCAAATACTGCTTCTACTGCCAGTTTTTGAAAAGCAGCAGCAATCCCAGACCAAGCCTAAATAAGTAGTTTCTCCTTTAAAAAAAATTTGCTATGAAAATTAAGAGAATAAAGATTACAGAAGTTTAGTGCGAGATTGCAACATAAATTGGAAAATAACATAACAAGGGATCCATGAAGAAAACCCTAGAATGGATGTGAAACATCGCAATAGGAAAAATAATTCCTAATAATCTATACAATAGAATCAAGAGACTCCAGAAGCAAAAATAATAGAAGAAGATGAAGAGGACAGTTTTAATCACAAGTCCTCACCATTGTAGAAAGATGCATAAGTTCATACAAGTCAAAATAATCAATTTGTTTATTTGGAAAAGACATAAACTGACCAGAGTCTAGAGGAGATATAACTGAGGAACTAGTATTCAACTGAGCACCATGACCATACACCTGTCAGAATTTCTAAAACATTACGTATACAAACAATCTTAATTCAAATATAGATATATTTCTCACCATGACATCATCTATACTTTTCACATCATCTAGCTTTCTTTTTGTTTCCACGGTCGAGACATTTTCATCGCAGTACAGCATGAACAGTTTTTATCGGTAACAGGTTTTTTATTGGTATTAATTCACAGAGCAAGTTCCAACTTCCAATGAATAAACAGTAGAACCCACATGAAGATTGAGAAGTTACAGGTTACGTAGAAGATTTTCATTATAAAAGGCAGCTGTGCTTATTTCTGTAGATCGATCAGGTCTCACTTTTTCTTCAGGTATCATCCTAGTCAGGATCGTGTTACATTTTATTAATTCAAGCAAGGTGGTATGCTTAGCAACCAGTGAGGAGCTAGAAGAGGTAAGCCTGTGAGGTAATAGACAGAGCAGTACATCTGCTTAGCTTACCTTCTCCCTTAGAACATTTTCCTGTAACCAGAATAATTGCAGTTAACTAACCCTGAGTTAGGGTTTGATTTGAGACTTTACGTATTGTTACGTGTTCACCTATATACATATTCAGATTTCAACCGAATCAACTGCCAAGTGAACTGATGGTATATATCGGAAATCCAAACTAAAAATTCGATTTGCCAGATATTGTCGAGAAGCTTATGTGGATTATACTTTGTGCTACATGTGTTGCACTCAAACTAATAAGGCTAGTAAATTATATCATACTATTCTGCTGGATTCCTAGAAGATCAGTTTTAATTCTAGTTCTTTTAACGAACTTGCACTCGTGGAATAGTCAAATTCCTTCTGCATTTTGTGCAAAACTGATAGATTATGTACTTTCCATGGACCTTATAAGTCTCATGTGCTGATCAGAGGAAAAATACAATGAACCACATCATAGGCTTGGCATAGATCAAACCTTAGCCCAAAAATGCTTATGGTTTGATATCACTGGATAAGTCTCCCTATTCATCCTTCCTCAGTAACTAACATCATTACGACTGCCTATGATTTGGCAACGTGAGTCATTATGCTCATGCCCTCTTTTTCGCCAACAGATCAACTACATACATCGCCAACTCCAGTCGAAGGTTCTGTGTCATATTCATTACCTTTTCTGTCAAAGGTACAATATGTCAATCATATCACATCATCTCCTATACATATTGATATAGTGTTTATCCCATGTCATATCAGACATGTTTTCTTAAAATCAATAACTTACCCAAGTTACCCTATTAGCAATATAGCATGAGTTATCCTCACTTAACATGTCCAAGTTGCTCAATAAAGTCGCCATATATATATATATATATATATATATATATATCAAGGAAGTATGAGGAATACCTTTTGCTTTATTTTCCTTGGGATACTAAGATGTTCGGCTCTAAAAGTTATCACTTGCCTATGAATGGATTCAACAACAGTTTGAGGTTTTACGGCAACTTTTTTGTTGGGAACTACATACCCAATTTAATTGATTCCAATTTTCTTTATCTAACTAATGCATTATGTAGATACTAAATCTGAACTACGTGCACGAAATAACCAAGCAATCAACAAAGAATAAGTATGTGAAATCAAGCTTCTCATGGATAGCCTATGGTTGTCGGTGCGGCCTTGATACTTGCCCGTTCTCATCAACATCTCGCAATCCGGAGATGGTTACCTGGAACATGTAATGCTTCGGAAAACGGAAAGAAAATGGGAACACGGTACACAAGGGATCCTTGTACGTGACACAGGGTAAAGTAATCCGTTTATCCAAAACATAACAATTCTTAGGCTCAAAAAACTTTAACAATAAATAACAAGAAACTATAAATCTACATAAGTACATAATGTATTCACTTGTTGAAATGTAGATTTCCACGCTCTAATTCATCGGTGTTTCGCGGTCTGGAACGTGCATTCCAGATCGCAAAATGTTGCCTAAATGGTGAATTCAAGTAACTATGATCCGGACTTGAGTTAGCCAGATTCCAGTCAAATACTGACCGTACTCTTCTACGTATCAAGGATTCACTCTCGAAATACTTGACGACAGGGTCTTCTAGATGCTCATTCGAATATCACTCGTCAGTTGACTCGTTACCGGATCAAACTCGACAATCCAATCTTAGTGATCTACTGCTAAAAAGGAGACAACTTTTCGTCTTCTTCATCTACAATTTCGATTCAAATATCAAACTCATATGAATCGCTCAAAAGCTCATGACTTTAATAGTGCAAAACTGATATTTTTGCAAGAACATACCTTTCCATAAAATATTCTCTTGCCCACATGATATCTACAATCAAAGAGGGGTTCCATGTAAAAATTACCAGCGCAGGTCATGTAGGAGAGGGCGGCGTAGGCGCCCCTCTTGGTCATGGAGGACCCCTTGGAAAGGGTGTCGTCACCGCCCCGCGGAGGATCGGACACCGGCAGCATGATGCTCTTCGGAGACCTCGCCATCAGCAGCAGTAGCAGCAGCAGCAGCAGCAGCTCCCCGCGACGAAAATCGGAAATTTACAGATCCGCCGAAGGGAAGGAGAGATTGCAAAAGCGGGAATTTGAGAGGGGGAGAATGGAATTTTGCATCGGTATTGGAGCACGGACGTGGAAGGAGAGGAGGGAGGCAGTTGCACGGAGCCGCCCTTTGAATGGGTTGGGTTGACGATTCTTGCTCCGTGTGGGTGGGGGTAACTGGGTGCGGATTGTTGATCCGGATACGTTTCTAATCGGATCCGGGTAGGTTTGATCTATCCATTATTCCTATCATCGCTCTAAAAATTTGAATCCATTATTCTTCACCGACCAAAACACTAGTGTTGTTTACTATTCCACTCAAAAGTTGTCACGTGTCAACCTAAAACAACATTTTCGATTATTATGAGGTGGGAGAAATTAAATTAAAACCAAAGTGATTTTAGGTTGACATGGGGCGATGATGAGATTGCATGTGCGACTCGATAGGGAGGGGAGCCCACGAGCGCACTACATCAGAGGCCTGATGACAGTAGGCATTATCTGAGCTGGCGTAGGACAGGATGGGACGACCGTGCATGAAACTCAACGGCAAGGGAGTCGTGCGGGCAGGGTCCCGCACCATTCTACCACGGGTATAAACGACGGCCGACCACGCGGCTCGTCGTTCGTTCGGCGCCATAAAGGTGTCGTGAAGATGTCGTACGGACGTCGTGCGAAAACGGGTGGCTGGGCGGCATCGGCCGTCGTAGGCGTCGTTCAGACGTCGGGGGTGCCACGTCGGCGCCGTGGGCAAAGCGAGGCGTTGAGTTGCGGGCGTCGAAAGGCGTCATAGCCGTCTCGTGGAGCTCTGGAGCGTGCGGAGTGCACGAGGTGTGCGTTACGGGCGATGATGAAAATGTCAGTGTGCGACGCACACGACGAGTCTGATTCCCCAATGACGACCGGCATAGATGGGGGTGGGGACTCCTATCAAACTGAGCCCGTGGCGTGTTGGAAAGAAAAAAAAAAGATTTTAGGTTGACATGTGGCAACTCTTGACATGACGTTTCACAGGGTGCTACGTGTTACGCACCCAACCGTTCTGTTGGAAAATAAAGATTCTCCCATTTAATCAACTGGCTTTTGAAAAATTAAGAGATATATATATATATATATATATATATATATATATATATATATATATATATATATAGAGAGAGAGAGAGAGAGAGAGAGAGAGAGAGAGAACGTCCTATCAAAGAACGCTTCAACAACTTACATTGCCTATTTTTCATGCAACCTGCATTGCCAAACAAAGTGTTCTTGTGCCCTTGTCAGCAAGCAGCAAGATCGGTATCAGATCATCAACGGAGTAAAGTAGTTGCGTACTGACTAGATCTTCATCGTCACACTTTTCTAGAATCAAATACCATGTAGTTGAATTCTCTCTATTGTATTTTACATACTAGGAGATTATAATACGATATAAATTCTTTATAATACAAAAACAAACCGTTTTCTTTTTGCTGAAAGAAACTCACTTTTCTTCTCTAAATTGATGGAAAATACTATGTACCCCCCTCCACGACTGTATCTCTCAAGGCCTCAATTACTTCGCCGTGAAGCACATCACCTGTTGGATCAGGACATGTGCCCTATGTGTGGCCTATACACCGGCAGACGACACACATCGGAGAGATCCACTTGTACGAAACAAGTTTCTCAAACTTGCCATCACCAAAAAGAAGAACTAGAATAGCTGTAAGTAGATATTTGCGAGCAGTTATCTCTACTAATATGCGAGTAAAAGTAAGCCTACTTCGATGTGTCATTATCGAATCCATAAGCAAAGGAATATCCACAACAATTGTTATCTTGCTAAGAGATACCTCGTTCAAGAGTTGGAGAGGGAGATGAATCCATATCGGCTCCAAAGCAAGTAGATCTTATTCCAATGATATCGATGGCTTCTACCTCTTAAGAATAAGCTGGTGTCCATCAAACATCCAGGGTGCTTTCCAAAGCACCTCTACTAGTGTCGCCTCACCTGAGAACTTGAAAATGAAGCAACCAGTTTCTCCAAAAAAAAAAAAAAATTTAACTCCCTGATCGATTTCCATACATGGCATACATACGTAGAGAGCGATACACGAAGATCTCTGTAACCACCTATTACCAAGGGAGGAGTATTTTTGTCATTTAATAAATATTGGTAATTATTTTAGTAGAAATAATATTTATCATTATTGTTATTAGTATTATTAATATTTATTTATGTATCAGTGGGCCTTTGTGTTAGCTAGTTAGTTTGGACTAGTGCATGGACCTAGTTAGCACCTAGCATGTAGGCCCATGACCCAATTAGTTAGTCATGACATAGTTAGTTTAATAATTAATTAAGTTAGTAAGAAGGATCGAATATTCTCTCTCATTAAGATGATTCCCTCCTTAATTAATTAAAGGGAACCCATGAGAAATTGCATGAACCCACTAAACTCGTGGAAGCAACTAGTGGACTCACCAACTTTCCCAAACCCAACCCAATGTGGCCGACCCCTATTGTGAGGAGAGAGAATTTTATTTGGTTCAATTTTATTTTATTTCATTGCATTTGAGCTTCTTGTTCCCCAAGCAACCCATTCTCCATCAAATTCTACTCAATCCATACTTATTTTCACCCATTCTCACCATCAAGGAGGCCTAAGGAGCTTGGAGGACACAAGGAGACTCATTGAAGCTGAGATCGCAAGGAGATCGTATCCAATTTCCTTCTTTGTGTCCACCCGGAGGAGTTGCATTGGGATCCGACTCCCAATAGGTACAATTCTAACCCTCACCATCAATTCCATGATAGAAATTAGTAATTGAGACTCTAATAAGACACTCATGGCCATGACCAACCCATAGGACTAAGTTCTAAGTGGTATTGTCCCTAAATCCAGGAGATCTATTGAGTTTTGTGTCTAAATTTGGAGGAATTCTGAATTTGGGACACTAAGTATTTGTCATTTGGTTAATTGTGATTAATTGCACTTGTATGGGTTGCATGAGGGTAGACACGTATCCACAAATGGATACGAGTAGGCCGTATCATGATACGCCATGGTACGTGTCGGAAATTTTGGTATTGTGTGTGATATTGATCAATTGGTATTAGATTCTTCATTAATTTGCATTAAATTAGTTTGTGTAGTTATTTATATATCTTAATTTGGTGTCTATTGGTTTTCTTGGTGATTTGGTGGTGATTGGGAGTGTAGGAAGGATGTATCATGTGTGTATCATGGAGGATGCCCACAATGTGTTTGATATAAAGTGTATATTTATAGATGTGGGTGTGGGTATATATATATATATATATATATATATATACACACACACACACACACACACACACACACACACTAGTATATATGTTTAATATTCTGTGCAAGTGTGGATCAGGATGTATTCCAGGTTGGACTACAAGTGAGGCTTGAGTGAATGGTTCTCAATATACCAAGTAAAGATTGATACACTGGTTTTTAGTAAGTGTCTGTGTTCCTGGGTTAATATAGTGTATCAGCAACTTAGCTCGAGTTTGGGGAAGGACAGGCAGCAGTGCCTGTACTTGAAGTGCTCGAGTTTGAATTAATATTTTGTGGCAGTTGGCTAAGGAGATGTGCATGCAAGTGTTGCAGAAGGGTAGGGAGAAAATTTTGTGATGAAGAGTTGAAATCAAACTTAGGTATGTATCAGGCAAAGTATTAGACTGGGTATGTTTTAGACTCGGTGTATAGACATGTTTTAGTTAAGTTCCTTCAGTGAGGTATCTGACCTCTGTTGCATGAGGGTTAGCTCAGGTTTGTGGGGAGTCTGAACTAAGGCAGACCTACAGTTGGTTGTTATAGCAACAACAAGTATAACTTGTGCACATGAATGCAAAAGTGTAGGTGAGGCAGTGCAGACTTGGGAGTTAGACTCAGTTGAGGGCTTGGGTACCTGCACCTGCTGGCAGTGTGATGTAAAACTAGGAGCCAGGTTTAGCTGGGTGCATGCTTAGTGTACTGGTATACTGATGAGGGCTTAGTACTGGAGAGTATGAGCTTGGGAGTCCCAGGTATCATGTATTAGTTAATTTGGGTGTTAGTATCAGTTATCTTGGAGAATACTTCAGTTATATCAGCGTGGACTGATACCTGAGAGTATTAGACTTTAGTGTATCAGTTAGGAATTTTACTAAAGAAGTATAATTGTTAAGTGTTAGCTAAGGTATTATAGGTATAGTTGGTTATGAGTCTAGGTTAAGGTATGAGTTATACATATATTAATAGCATCAGGTATAGATTAATACTAACTTAGTTAGTAGTAATAACTAGTATAAGACTAGTATTGGTTGGTATACCTTGGTATGACCTATAAAAACTAGTGTAGCAAGGTATTGACCTAGTTAACCTAGTATAGACCTAGAAGTGGCCTGGAAACATCACCCTTAGCTAGTTAATTATGATTATCATTTCAAATCACACATTAACTTGATATTCAATCTTTAGGACTTTTGGACTCCGGTTTGAGCATTGTTCACTGTTCCTTGCACTAGATACCAGACGAGTATATTCTTTGACAGTTTCTATTATTTAATGATTACTATGATACCAGTTTGGTAGTGTTATACTTGATTCCTGACACGGTGATACATAGACTTGTTTTCCATTAAACAAGTTTGAACAAACTTTTGTATTTAATTCACAAAAAATAGTACAAAGAAATCCCAAACATATAATCTAAGTACAAGTTTTTGATTCTGAGGAGTGGGACGATGGAGATCGAGCGCTACAGTAGCTCCTTTACTCCGTTGATGATCTGACTAGGGAAGAGAAATATTTCTTCTCTTTCTTGCTTGTGTGTCTGTCTCTCTCTGTGCGTGCCTTTGTATGGGTACACCACCCTGATATTTATAGCCATCATGTTATATGACCATGCACATGCATGTACCATGGGCGCATGGATATTGGGAGCTACCACATGTACATCCTTAACAGGATGCAATTACAACCATGAGAGTGAGTCCAGACCGAGCTACCACATGGACGTTTGTTGCGATTTACTGTTGTTGATGATCTGGGCGGTTATCGTCTTTTGTGTGCGTGACTTGGTCAGCTTGACACGTGGCCCACACTTAGTTGGAGAGAATCTCTTCAATTGCAACAGAAAGATTTTGTCTTAGGGAGCACTGCCACATTTATGGAATTTGGGACGCATATGGCCAGAGACTCATGTCATCGTTCACGTGGCGCTGCACGCTTGTCAGGAGTCATTATTAGGCTGACGAGAGCTTCTGTCATTTATTGTGCTTACATTTTCCAAGGAATTTAAAGTGCCTTCCCGTCAGGATTCTGTGTCAGATACGATCTTGTTGTCAGGATGCCACTTCAGATCCATATGCGGCCAATGCTTCTTTTGACAGCCACTACTAAAATACATAGGAATAGTGACGTCATTTTCTGTCGCCAAAATATCGCTATTCACTATTAACGACTACCCGACGAAGATATTTAGACAAAAAATATCCTTCGGTAAATGTCACGTCGCTAATCAGTCAATTTTTCGACTACAAACTGGCATAATTGCGACGTCGATTTAGTTGACGTCTATGCAATATTTTAGCGACGGATTAATTAAGCGGCACTTTAGCGACGTATATGCGACAGTAATTTAGTTTATAATGACGTCTAGATAGCAATGGATTTGCGTCAAAAACGACGTCGGGTTAGTGATATTATAACGATATTATTTATGTTCCTAATACTGAAAAAGTCTGATACTCAAGTTGGCGACGAAATAACGACATTACTTACTGTCAAGAGGAAGTCGCCTATCCGTTGACGTGTGCCGGTAATCCGTCGCCCAAGAATACTTGGCGACAGTTGTATCCATCGCTAGCGTGTCGCAAGTACGTCGTAGGTAGCCGCTAAGTCGACGAATGTCCGTCGCTAACATGCACATAACTAAAAAAAACTTTTAAATACAGATATCCCAATATATTTGATTTATATAAAATATGTTAAACATTATTAATATATCAACCACCCAGCGCAACCCGCTGTAGAATTTTTGTCCAATCGGACAACGACACAAACTCACACTAGAAATACACACGAGACATAATTCAGAAAATACATATAATTAACATAATAAAATTAATCGCATATATGAATAATATCCACAAGTCCACGACCACAAGTCCAAATAAAATAATTAAAGTACATGAACAACATCCACAAGTCCACGACTATGACAACACAAATAAACAGTATCCACAAGTCCGCGATTACTACAACACAAATAAATATCAAATATAAAGAAAATCATCGATCTGGCGGTATTCCCTAGTCACGCAAACGTTCGAGGACGTCCGAAGTAATTTCATTCACTAATTCAGATAGTAGTGAACCTAATGCCTCCGGCGACAATAAACTTAGGAGTCTCATCACCGCGTCAGCAGATAGAATATGGCCATAAGCAGCAACGGGAGGAGCAGAGACACTAGAAGGACCAGATGTTGTGGCACTAGGGACAACAACGGCAGGAGCATGTCAGTACCACATTTTCTAGGAAAGGATAGTTTAGTCATTTGGTAGTTAATTAAATATTGTACATGTTGAATATTTATTTATTGTATTATTTATTTATTGTTATCAAGTTAGATTTATTTTTGGACTTGTGTTAGTGGACCTAACTAGTTTAGTTTAGACTCATGGACCAACATTTAATTCTAGTTAGAATTGAGCCCAATAATTAGAAGCCCAATCATTAGGAGGATGATTAATTATGTTAAACACATTAGGCTAGAAGCTTCCCTCCTTAATTATTTCTTCATGAGAGGCCTCAAGGGATATTTTAGACTTTACATAGTATCTTGAGGGAGGGGGCAAGTGGGGTCTATATAAAGGGGATGAAAACTTTCTCTCTCTTCATTTTTCATTCCAAATCTAGATGTAGAATTTCTCTCAATCAAATTCTATCAAATTTCTACCAAATTTCTACCAAATCCCTTTCCAAGTCACCATTGGAGACTGTCACGCCCCAGTCCCAAAATACCGAGGGACTGAATGCGTGGCAATGGCCAGCAGCACGCACCGATGGACAACCCAATTTAATGGATCCATCAGGGCATGCTTAAGCTGTAGTCTAACAGTAAATAGAGCAAATGTTACAAGTTCCAGGTTATTCTAATCTCATCCACAACAGATAATCACAGATTAAATGCCAGAAATAGTGCAATAGAATAAATAAGCAATCTCAAATAAGTGTCTCGGGAACAATCCGAGAATATGTCTGGTACATCGAATGCAAATAGACAGGAAATAAATCAACTGGAAATAGAAATACTGAGCATATGGAGCCGGTACTCAGGAGAAGTCTTCTGCCACGATCTCGTCCTCAGGTTCCTGTTATGTTCCGAGAAGTGCTCTTGTTCCGTATACCTCGGGGTAAATCTCTTCGGCTATACCTGGGGACATAGTCCATTCCAGGTCCTCAGGGGACATAACAAGGTAGAGATAATACAAGCCAAAATAAATGCAGTGCAGAAATAAAGGAACAATAGGGTAAATAAATAAACCAGCTAAGTGATATGCAAGTGAGAGTTATTGGTCATACTCAGGCTGAGACTACTACAGGATCAGTGTTGAAGAAACCATAGCAGTATTTTCTCGAAGGGCCAGAACTTGCGCCAAAGCTCTGTATCAGAGACTAAGACACCTCCAGATGATATTATTTATATTATAATCAGCCTTGATATGGTAATACTCTCCCCACCCCATGTAATCTCACGTCACAGTTCCAGAATATCTCAGGTACAAGTCACACAAGATCGAACTAATGCAATGAGTCAGGATAGAATCTAAGCATGTAAACTGTATATGTCATGAATATGTATCCTATACGGAATCACCATGTCTATCTCAGAAAAATTCCGTCACATGAATAGTGTCAGGTGTCCTGGGTTGAGCAGTTTATATCAAGATTATATATGTAAACAAAAGAACTCAGGAAGGTACTATAACCGAAATCACTGCGAGTTGGTAAGGTTTAATTGCCTACTGATGTATAAGTAAGCCAAGAAAATAGTAGCAAGCTGCAGGGTTTGGCAAGGTACACTTGCCTGCGGTTCCGGTTCCAATTATGGCTCTGACTTCAGCTGGAATTGCAGACGGTACTCCGGTTGCTGTAACAAACATTACCATCAGATCCAAAAAATATCAATCAGCTAAAAACGCCTGTCCTTGAGTCCAATTTGGAGACAAGGGCAAAAATGGCAATTTCGGGTCAAAACGGGGTCCACATGTGGGCCCGCTTTGCACCGAAAAATATGTCAGAGACAAAGGTCTCCAAATTCACCAAACTTAGTGTCAACAGGTCAGGAACGATGATACGAACCCAACGGAACTTCCATAATTGGATTCCGATGAGCCGATCACAAAATTGCCTGTCAAGTGGGGCCTGTGGGGCCCACGACACGCAATTTTGTCAACGTTCTCAGAATCGAACCAAACTTGGGTCACAGGACCAGCGTATCGCTACGAGTCCGATGGCGCAAGTTTTGTTTCGATCCGACGTGTGTACACAAAGTTAGGTCACGACTCAGAAAAGTCGGATACAGGGCGTTGTCCGCGGATACGCACTGATTTCGGTGTGCACGCACATCCGAATCAGCTTCTGCGAAATCCCGCACGTCCGTATCAACGACGCGCACGTATCTGTGAAGACTGCACGCGACCAAGTCGTCCCGTTTGGCGGGGCGTACCCAGTTCCGGGGTGAATCGGGGCGTTATTTTTCCTATTTTTGGATCGCGGTTCACGATCGCCACAGGACGCGATGCCCCGAGCGGGTTGCACGGGCACCGAGGGGGTTATGCAGGCTACGCAACGCAACTGACGGAATCGAAAACGGGTAAACGAGCAGGGAGATACGCGTACCTGAACAGGGTTTGAAAAAACCCAAAAAGTTTCTTGTCCGACACGTGTCCGACACAAGAGAACTAGGGTTAGGGTTCAGGACGGCGGCCAGGCTTCGCCGGAGGGAGGCTGAGCAGCTGCGGGTCACGGAGGTGGCTCGGCGGAGCGCTGGGGCGGGCGGAGGCGGCTGGGCGGAGCGGCACTGCGGTGGGGGAGGCCTGAGCTGCTGGGGAAGAAGGAGGAGGAAAGGGGCCGTCGGTGGCTGGGCAGCGGCGGGAGGAGGGTGGTGGAGGTCGGCGAGGGACGCGGCGGCGACGTCGAGTGGCGGGGAGGGGTGGATCTGCCGGAGAGACTGGGTCAGGGGAGGCTTTATAGGGGAAGGAGGAGGCTGGGGTCGCCGGGGAAGGCGGGCGACGTGTGCATCGTGGCCGCGGGGCAACGGGCCAGCGGAGTGGGCGGCCGAGCGGCCGGGCGGGGCGGCGGAAGAAGCGGGCGGCCGGGCGGAACTCGCGGGGGAGAGGGCTGGGGAAGCGGGTCGGGCTCGCGGGCGAGTTCGAGTCTGACCGACCCGACCCGCCAGCCACGGGTGGGCCGGTTTTGGGCTGGGCCCGATTGGGCTGGGCCGAGTTAGGTGGGCTGGGCTCGGTTTTAAAATAAATAAATAAATAATAAAATAAAATAAAAAAATAAAAAAATAATAAATAATTAAATATTAGTTTTCAGGTGATTAAAAATAGGTCCGGGGCCCAATAAATTCCCAGAAAATTACCCTAAGTCCACTTTTTCATTTTACACCCAAAAATATTATTTTTATAATATTTTAATATTATTTATTATCATTTAAAAATCATTTAATAATTAAAACCCCGGATTTAATTAGGGAAAAATCCCAAAAAATTCCAGAAAATTATGAAAATCCAAATTTAAAAATTCTTGAAAAATCAGGGGGTTTACAATCTACCCCCTTAAGAGGATTGTGTTCTCGCAATCAAAGAATAATCGGTCAGCAGAGATGACACGGTTGTAAGTATCGTTCGAAACACATCACAAGATACTTAGGGAAATACCGTTTCCCTAAGAATGAAAGTTATGCACTTTCCAGAGCTAAAGCAAAAGAACTACAAATTTTTAGAAAACTAGGTTATTTATTAACAAGTTGCAAATTACTAGGTTGGGGCTGAGGTCACGAACCAATAGGCACGAGATAAAACAAGACTAGAACGGATAACTACGAATCACTTACGCGTATTAGCTACTCCACGAGTCTGCGCGTTCTCCACGGTCATCGCGTAAGCTTGTCCGCATCCTTGAGGTAGTGTCCTCTGCTGTTGCTGGGCTTGCTGGTAGGGTGCTGCTTGAGGCGCTGGTGGAGCTTGCTGGTTCGCCCTTGGTGCTCTTTCTCCACGTTGAGTGCAATCCCTTACCGAATGCTGACGGGATCCGCATGCCAAACACAACCCTAATCTGCGTCGGCATTCCTTGGCGAGATGGCCTATTTTGCCACAGTAGTGACAAGTAGAAAGGACTATCACTTGTGGAGTGGTTGCTTTCTGCTGTTGGTGCGGTCTCTTTGCAGCTTCTTCTTGTGGCGCTCTAGATGTTGCTGATAGGGAAGGCCTCTTCAGACTGGTTTCGCTCTTAGTGACGCACTCCATGCGTCGAGCCGTAGCAAGGACGTCCGAGTATGATGTTGGTGCAACGGACCCAATCAGTTTCTGTAGCTCAAAGTTTAATCCGTCGAAGAACTTTTCGGCCTTCTCTTCTTCTGTCGGGATCAATGTTGGGGCAAAGCGGCTTAGACGAATGAACTCAGCGTTGTATTCTTCCACCGTCATAGTATCCTGAGTGAGGCGATTGAACTTGTCCCGAAGTTCTGATCGAGCGATGGCTGGAATGTACATCTCCTGGAAGAGTCTGGAGAACTCCTCCCAAGTAACTTGGTTTGGTCCGAGCCGTGTCTCCTCGGATAGCCACCAGTGATGAGCATTGTCCGTCAATTACATTCTGACGGCAGTCATCCAACGTTCCCGGGGAAGCTCAGCTGCTTCAAGTTGATGCCGAATGTTGGTGAGCCATTCATGAACTTCTGTGGGCTCTTCCTTGCCTAAGAAGGTACGGGGCTTCAGTTGGCGGAAGTCAGTGATGGAGCCCGTCGATGGCCGTCGAGCTGGTAGATTGGCCTGCTCTAGTGCAGTTACGATGCTGCTCCTCAAGAATTCAACCTCACGACGCTGAGCCTCGTGTTGGACTTGTTGCTGGGCTTGCATCATCGCGTAGATCAGTTAGAATATCTGTTGCCCGTCAATCGGTTGTCCTGGTGGGAATACAGGCATTGGTGGAACGAACTGTGGCGGAGGTGGGATGTCATCACGCCGAAATCTGGAGGTAGGTTGACCTGCCTGCTGGCTCTGTTGAGTTGATGGAACTCCACCGATTGGTGTCACTTCATCGTCGTAGGTGACACCTGTAGCTTGTGGTGTTCCTGCGGGTGTCTCGTCGCACGCTTGTGGATCCATTGCCCTGCATCCAAAATAAACGATAAGAAGCGTACAGAAGAATCAAGGCAGGATGCAAGTAAATTATTTTTGAAGTCGATATAGAGATCAAGAACGATTCAAGCAAGTGGATGAGATCCTAAAAACTTATCCTATTTTATTGCAGGCCTGTTCGATCCCTAAGTTGAAACCGAATAATTTAGTCGTTCACCTGCATGGGCCACCACAAAAACCATGTCACGCCCCAGTCCCAAAATACCGAGGGACTGAATGCGTGGCAATGGCCAGCAGCACGCACCGATGGACAACCCAATTTAATGGATCCATCAGGGCATGCTTAAGCTGTAGTCTAACAGTAAATAGAGCAAATATTACAAGTCCCAGGTTATTCTAATCTCATCCACAACAGATAATCACAGATTAAATGCCAGAAATAGTGCAATAGAATAAATAAGCAATCTCAAATAAGTGTCTTGGGAACAATCCGAGAATATGTCTGGTACATCAAATGCAAATAGACAGGAAATAAATCAACTGGAAATAGAAATACTGAGCATATGGAGCCGATACTCAGGAGAAGTCTTCTGCCATGATCTCGTCCTCAGGTTCCTGTTCTGTTCCGAGAAGTGCTCCTGTTCCGTATACCTCGGGGTAGATCTCTTCGGCTATACCTGGGGACATAGTCCATTCCAGGTCCTCAGGGGACATAACAAGGTACAGATAATACAAGCCAAAATAAATGCAGTACAGAAATAAAGGAACAATAGGGTAAATAAATAAACCAGCTAAGTGATATGCAAGTGAGAGTTATTGGTCATACTCAGGCTGAGACTACTACAGGATCAGTGTTGAAGAAACCATAGCAGTATTTTCTCGAAGGGCCAGAACTTGTGCCAAAGCTCTGTATCAGAGACTAAGACACCTCCAGATGACATTATTTATATTATAATCAGCCTTGATATGGTAATACTCTCCCCACCCCATGTAATCTCACGTCACAGTTCCAGAATATCTCAGGTACAAGTCACGCAAGATCGAACTAATGCAATGAGTCAGGATAGAATCTAAGCATGTAAACTGTATATGTCATGAATATGTATCCTATACGGAATCACCATGTCTATCTCAGGAAAATTCCGTCACATGAATAGTGTCAGGTGTCCTGGGTTGAGCAGTTTATATCAAGATTATATATGTAAACAAAAGAACTCAGGAAGGTACTATAACCGAAATCACTGCGAGTTGGCAAGGTTTAATTGCCTACTGATGTATAAGTAAGCCAAGAAAATAGTAGCAAGCTGCAGGGTTTGGCAAGGTACACTTGCCTGCGGTTCCGGTTCCAATTGTGGCTCTGACTTCAGCTGGAATTGCAGGCGATACTCCGGTTGCTGTAATAAACATCACCATCAGATCCAGAAAATATCAATCAGCTAGAAACGCCTGTCCTTGAGTCTAATTTGGAGACAAGGGCAAAAATGGTAATTTTGGGTCAAAACGGGGTCTACATGTGGGCCCGCTTTGCACCAAAAAATGTGTCAGGGACAATGGTCTCCAAATTCACCAAACTTAGTATCAACAGGTCAGGAACGATGATACGAACCCAACGGAACTTCCAGAATTGGATTTCGATGAGCCGATCACAAAATCGCCCGTCAAGTAGGGCCTGTGGGGCCCACGACACGTGATTTTGTCAACGTTCTCAGAATCGAACCAAACTTAGGTCACAGGACCAGCGTATCACTACAAGTCCGATGGCACAAGTTTCGTTTCGATCCGACGTGTGTACACAAAGTTAGGTCGTGACTCAGAAAAGTCGGATACGGGGCGTTGTCCGCGGATACGCACTGATTCTGGTGTGCACGCACATCCGAATCAGCTTCTGCAAAATTCCGCACGTCCGTATCAACGACGCGCACGTATCTCTGAAGACCGCACACGACCAAGTCGTCCCGTTTGGCGGGGCGTAACCAGTTCCGGGGTGAATCGGGGCATTATTTTTCCTGTTTTTGGATCGCGGTTCGCGATCGCCATAGGACGCGATGCCCCGAGCGGGTTACACGGGCACCGAGGGGATCATGCAGGCTACGCAACGCAACTGACGGAATCGAAAATGGGTAAACGAGCAGGGAGATACGCGTACCTGAACAGGGTTTGAAAAAACCCAAAAAGTTTCGTGTCCGACACGTGTCCGACATAAGAGAACTAGGGTTAGGGTTCAGGACGGGGGCCAGGCTTCGCCGGAGGGAGGCTGAGCGGCTGCGGGTCGCGGAGGCGGCTCGACGGAGCGCTGGGGCGGGCGGAGGCGGCGCGGCGGCGCGCAGGCGGCTGGGCGGAGCGGCACTGCGGTGGGAGAGGCCGGAGCTGCTGGGGAAGAAGGAGGAGGAGAGGGGCCGTCAGTGGCTGGGCAGCGGCGGGAGGAGGGTGGTGGAGGTCGGCGAGGGACGCGGCGGCGGCGTCGAGTGGCGGGGAGGGGTGGATCTGGCGGAGAGGCTGGGTCGGGGGAGGCTTTATAGGGGAAGGAGGAGGCTGGGGTGGCCGGGGAAGGCGGGCGACGTGTGCGTCGTGGCCGCGGGGCGCGACGCGAGTGGAGTGGGCGGCCGAGCGGCCGGGCAGGGCGGCGGAAGAAGCGGGCGGCCGGGCGGAAGTCGCGGAGGAGAGGGCTGGGGAAGCGGGTCGGGCTCGTGGGCGGGTTCGGGTCTGACCGACCCGACCCGACCCGACCCGCTAGCCACGGGTGGGCCGGTTTTGGGCTGGGCCCGATTGGGCTGGGCCGAGTTAGGTAGGTTGGGCTCGGTTTTAAAAATAAATAAATAAATAAATAAATAATAAACTAAAAAAGTAAAAAAATAATTAAATATTAGTTTTCAGGTGATTAAAAATAGGTCCGGGGCCCAATAAATTCCCAGAAAATTACCCTAAGTCCAGTTTTTTATTTTACACCCAAAAATATTATTTTTATAATATTTAAATATTATTTATTATTATTTAAAAATCATTTAATAATTAAAACCCTGAATTTAATTAGGGAAAAATTCCAGAAAATTTCAGAAAATTGTGAAAATCCAAATTTAAAAATTCTTAAAAAATCAGGGGGGTTACAGAGACTAGTAGAGCAATGATATACAAGGAGGAAGCATGGATCTACAAAGAGGAGCATGGATCTACAAGTTGATATTTTATTAGGAATCTATCTCCCAATAGGTACAATTCAGTTTTTTCCTTAATTTAGGTTCTAAATCTGAGATTTAACCATGAAAAATCAACCCATATGCATAGGCTACCTATAGGATTTGGTTTTGTGTTCATAGGAGGCCTATTGAGAAAGTTATGGTACTTTTTGTGTCAATTTTGGGAGAATTTCGAGATTGATATTTGTTGTGTGTATCAATTGGTCCTATAGATCAATTTGACATATGCTTGTGTGTTTGGGGCTAGTGTCGTGTCCACAATTGGGTACGTGTAGGTCGTATCCCAATAATTTGGTGATACGTATTGATTTGGAGATTTTTCCTCCGATACGGGACTTTATGCATGTCATATTTTGACACGGACACGTAGAATTGTGTTTGACTCTGCGTATTGTTCATAAATAATATATTAGACTTGATCGTGTCCTTCGGGATACGTTTGGATGTGTGGTGGACTCGTGTCGCAAGCGTATCCTAGATCTAGTGGGATACGGGAGCGATGCACTCTACGTGTTTGTGCATGTTATTCCATTATTTTTAGTTATTATAATATATAATTATATGTATGTATATATATATATATATATATATATATATATATATATATATATATATATATATATATATATATATATTATGTGTTAGTGTATCATATATTTATGTACCTATGTATTATGTATATATGTAGCTATATTTCTATATATGTAATAGCTATTAATTATAGTAGTGTATTTATATAAGTTATATGTATATGTATATGTATATATGTTATCAATATATATATATATATATATATATATATATATATATATATATATATATATATATATATATATATATACTTATATGTTATAATTATATATATATATATATATACTTGCATAATTATATATATACGTGTACGTATATGTGATTATATATATATATGATACTATAATGTGTGTATATACTAGTGTATATAGTTATATATAGATCTATATGTATATGTATATGTATATATATATATATATATATATATATATATATATATATATATATATATATATATATATATATATATATATATATATAAATATATATATGTGTGTGTGTGTGTGTGTGTGTGTGTTGGTTTATATATATGCGTTTATATATATATATATATATATATATATATATATATATATATATAGTTATTTATATGTGTGTGATTATATATATATCTATATATATAGTTGTGAGAGGAATATATATACTTGTTAGATATGTAGTAAGTTATTATATAGGTATATGTATCTATGTATTGGTATGTATTATATGTTAGTAGTTAATAGTTTTAATAGTTTAGTTATGTTAGTATAGTTTAGTATATGGGGGTTAGCTATATATATTAACTATATGCATTAGGATTTGAATTACCTTGGGATACTAAGGTAATGTCAAGGTATTGAGGGATACTCAAGGTATTGGATAATGGGTTGGTTTGGTCTAGTTAGTTACTATAGTAGTTAGTTAGTTGTATATGTTTGATTATGTAGATAGTTAGATATGTAAACTAGTATATATATGTTATGATTGATAGTTAGTCTCATATACTAATAGGTAGTATATCTTGATAGTTAGTTATATTAACTATACATATCTATGTATGTTAGTATTATACTTAGTTCTATGTTATGTTGAGATGTATATATTAGTGTGTTAGTTATAACTAGTATTAGTTTGGGGTTTTATATATCTATTGGTATTAGTTATATGTTGAGTTTTGGGTTACCTCGGGATACCAAGGTATTAGGTCGATACCCAAGGTATTGAGTTTGGGTATCGAGATAGGTGCGATACGCATTGGTGCAAGACCAAGGTATCCTAAATTCCTTGTTTTAATATAGTATTACGTATAATGAATTATATATATATATCTAAAATACTATTTTCGTATAAATGAACTTGCGTATCTTAGGATAGGACTTTTTGAATGCCTTTTAGTATCTTAACTTGGATTGTATAGCATAGTTTCATAGTGTTTCGACTTAGTGACTTAGTTTTAGACTCTTGCGACTTAGATTTCATCAGTTTGACCTAGAAATGGCTTTATGATTTCGAATTGCATCAACTTAACTTATTTCTATTTTAGAACCTTGTATTGATGCAACATACCATATATAGGTTGTGTGACACCAGCTTGGGCATCGAGAGACACACCTTGCTTAGGACTTCAAGCGAGTACATTTCTCTGATTGTTTTCAATTTATAATATTGTATATATGCATGTTCTAGAATTGTATACATTGATCCCGATACAGTAATTTCACGGACTGGTGCTATATGGATCCCGTCATGAGATGTTATCCCCTACCGTGTTCAGCGGGTACTCGTGTACATTGTATCTCACCGTGTATACTGGGTATTGATGATACTTCGTGTTCACACACTGCTCGTATTCAGTATGCTTATTCGTGTACACCCATCGCTCGTGTTCGGTGGTTATGATATTTATGTACACCCACTGCTCGTGACAGTGGTTATATTTTCGTGTTCGTAGCGTATCGTGATTGGATCCATCGGTATTAGTTGGGGGTGGAAGAGTAGGAGTTGATTATGTGATCAAACCCATTGTTATAAATCGTGTACATTCTGGTTACATACCTCACTTGTAATCCATCTTACCTAATCATGTTCACCCAACCCGATCATATAATGAACTTGTATTCTGAGGTACATTAGCTAGTTTAGATTGTAGTTATTTTAGCATATGTTGATATTCATATTGTTGTTCTATATTATCATACATTACTTGTATATCTATTATTCATCATTCATATGTTTAGTGATCTTGTATTTCATTTCTATATATGTTTATATGCTCGATTATGCTATTGAAACTGCTTTCAGAGGTATGCACTTTGCTCCAATCCTGACTAGATATATTTTTTCAGATGATTGGCTTATAAAGCAGTATCCCACATTCTATGGTCCACAGGATGGTGTATCTTTAGAGGATCCTTTGGTAGACCAGGAGGACTTAGTTGCAGAGCCCGATGAGGTCTAGTTTATTTGTGTTGGACTTATATTATTTTATATTATTGAGATTCTTTGGGTCGTATGTTATTTCAGATTGTGGTTTATATCTTATTCTTTCATTCGCTATTCCATCCGTGCTTATCTTCCTTAGTTTGCATTGTGATTGAGTTTAGTTATATTGTGAGATACCATTTTGTTCCTCCATTTGGAGTTGAGATGATTGACAAGTACTATATTATATTGTTGAGATGCTAGATAGTTAGAAATGACCCAGACAACATTCTACTGCCGATTCTGCGACGTAGGTTGGGCGTAACCATGTACTCGTGTCTGAATATCCGAGTGCGGATCGTGACACATTTTTAGTGGTGGCCCATGCAGGTCAGGCTTTGCAAGTTGTGCGATATCGTGGTAGTGCGACGACTTAGTTGTACTACTGTGAGCCTGCGATAGGATATGTGATATATGCTATAGAATATAAGATATTAGGATGAGAGGATACTCAATCACAAATTTCTTGAGAGATTTTTTGGACGACCCTTGAGAATCTTATTACAATTCCCATTTCAAATCTTTTTTCTTGTTTCTGTCCGCTCTCACTTGTTGTTGAATTTGATTCTTGATCGATTGTTGAATTTGATTATTGGTGATCGGTTGATTTAAATTCTTGGTGTTCGTTATTAAGTTTGATTTTATATCAAGAGAAATTTTATGGACTAAATTATGGTATCATCTGATGACATATGTTGAGGACAGTGAGAAAGGTAAAATATCTGCTTTGGTTATGGAGCATAGAGTTTATCGCAGCCATATTAGCTGGCGTGGCGGAAACGTAGGAACCTGACTTCGGATGTACATATCTTAGTTATAAAATTTAGAATTTTTCGCAGCTATACTAGTTGGCACAGCGAGGATTCTAGACGACATGATTATAGAGGTGCATACCTAAGTTATGGGATCTATCGCTTATCGCAGCTATGCTTACTGGCATGGTGAGGATTCTGAGTGTCATAATTTTGGACAAACGTGTATGATTATCAGGTTGTATCTTAAATTGGTTCTTAAAGTATCATCTCAATATTTTTCCATCCTGTTATTATAGGACTTGTTCCATTGTTATTTAGCTTAGTAGTAGAGATACTTTCAGTTCTTTAGTCCAGTTCCTTATAGAGCTTCATTCCATTAGGGTTCCTTGTTAGTATGATAATTGGTGAATTGCAATTAGGTCTGTGTCTTGAGTATCAGTATTGACTGTTGGGAGTATGGCTTATGAGTCTGTAAGTGGTTCTTGGTTGGGCAGGTGAGCAATAGGCATAAATCTAGAGATAACCCATAGCGTAGTACCTTGTAGCAATAGTTCTATGATAGGTGTCATTATAGATAGTATGTGTACTATCAGTGGTGGTTCTAGAAGTTAGTATCTGAGTCAGCATACCAGTTTTGGATAGTCATGAATTCATGTAGTTGGGTGAGCCATGTAAATATCAAGGAAATTGTGTTGGAAATCAATGGAACATGATATTCAATTGGGTAGTTGATACTTGGGTGTGTCAAGAGAAGAGAAATATATATGCATCAAGGGTATTAGTGAGTCTGCCATGGTAGAAAGGTACCCATAAGTGTATGGGAGAGTGTGAGGGAATAATAATATATTGTGCTAAAGTAATTGGACTGGTAATACATATTGATGTGAGTAGATAAAAGTGTACCAGTATATGACTAGTGATGGATATATCACCTAATATTGAGGCTAGTGATGTATTGGAAGCAATAGATGGAAGAGTGTCTAGAAATTATGTGCATGATGCACAGTGGGTGATAAGTGTCAGTGTGGAAGTTCATGAGTATCAGAAAGTGGAAGCTGGAGTGTTAATATTATGTCATAGGTTGAGAAATATCAAGATTGGTCATGGAAGATATGTAGTGTATCACTGATTTGTGTATCCGTCTGTAAAAGGTTTAAGGAGAGATATGTATACATCAATAGAAAAATAGAACCACATGTGCTTGCCTTTGAGAGTGAAGTAAAACTTGTGTATAATATAAGTTAATAAGTAGAGCATTGGATGCAAGTGATCATGAGTTCTAGTGAGTGTGATAAGGTGATCTAGTGATAAACTAGTGTCCTAGAACATTAAGGGCATATGTGATGTAGTTAGGAAGCTAGTATTACTATATCAAGAGTTCTAGTATTTCTATATCAGGGATTAGTTGAGTAATGTGCTAGTAGCAGTAAGCACCTTGTGAGATAATTGGATTGGTGTATCAGTTAATGGATAGAAAAATATTTGGGAGTAATAGTACAAGTGATCCAAGAAGTAGAGGGAGACAATATATATATATATATATATATATATATATATATATATATATATATATATATGAGTAAGTTTAGTAGGTATAGTACCTTGCTAATTTTGAGTATAAAAGTCATATGTATCAGAGAATAGTCCAAGGGGTATAAGGATACCAGTGAGATATCATGGTATTGTAATGGCTAGAAGAAAATTGTGTATGTATTGTGATACTAATGTATAGGTAAGAACCTTAGGATGATTAACAAATGTTAGATGATGAGTTGCACCAAATATCAGATAGAAAGAGGTACCCTAGTAACAAGAGTCAGAGTACCTCAAGTATTATGAAAGTTTAGGCACAAGCATTTTAATAACTAATATAATGATATAGAGGAGAGACATGAGTAACTTGGTATGAGGATGCCATCTAAAATATATATGAGAGCTGGTGTCTTGTGTAGACAGTATCAAGATTTAAGTAAGGCATCCTATTGGAAGTATTAAAGTTTGACGAGGGTGTGCTAATAAAACACATGATTGAAAAGGTATACAAGTGTTCCTTGCAAGATGAATGATTGCAAAATTTTGGTGATTGAAACAGAACAAGGAGGTAGTATCTTAGCAGTGTTTCGTATAGTATCCTAAGTAGCAAGTGCCAGTGAGTTAAGCATGCCCATGACCTAGAATTAGAGTATATCATGAGTAGTTGGTAACCCTCAGTATTAAGAATATCTTGACAAGATTGATGATTAATAGTGTGTGATGGAATAGGCCACAGGTGGCATAGCAGATTACCTCACCAGTAAAGGAAGATATCCCAGCAGGACAGAGACTGAATTCATCATAGTTAGAGTCTAATTTCTCTTTCAGTAGAATGGTAGGATTGTATGATAAGACTATTTTAGATTATGATTGATGGGGTTTGACCATAGTAAGATTTGTATGAATAGGATATGACTGGCCTAAGAGAGGGGGGGTGGGAGTTTTAATTTCGAGGACGAAATTCTTCTAAGGGGGGTAGATTTGTCAGTACCATATTTTCTAGGAAAGAATATTTTAGTCATTTGGTAGTTAATTAAATATTGTGCATGTTGAATATTTATTTATTGTATTATTTATTTATTGTTAGCATGTTAGATTTATTTTTGGACTTGTGTTAGTGGACCTAACTAGTTTAGTTTAGACTCATGGACCAACATTTAATTCTAGTTAGAATTGAGCCCAATAATTAGAAGCCCAATCATTAGGAGGATGATTAATTATGTTAAACACATTAGCCTAGAAGCTTCCCTCCTTAATTATTTCTTCATGAGAGGCCTCAAGTGATATTTTATACTTTATATAGTATCTTGAGGGAGGGGGCAAGTGAGGTCTATATAAAGGGGATGAAAACTTTCTCTCTCTTCATTTTTCATTCCAAATCTAGATCTAGAATTTCTCTCAACCAAATTCTATCAAATTTCTACCAAATTTTCACCAAATTTTTTCCCAAATCACCATTAGAGACTAGTAGAGCAAGGATCTACAAGGAGAAAGCATGGATCTACAAAGAGGAGCATGGATCTACAAGTTGAAGGCTCATTTCACCAATTTTGGAGGTTTTATTGGGAATCCATCTTCCAATAGGTACAATTCAGTTTTCTTCCCCTTAATTTAGGTTCTAAATATGAGATTTGACCATGAGAAATCAACCCATATGCATAGGCTACCTATAAGATTTGGTTTTGTGTTCATAGGAGGCCTATTAAGAAAGTTATGATACTTTTTGTGTCAATTTTGGGGGAATTCCGAGATTGATATTTGTTGTGTGTGTCAATTGGTCCTATAGATCAATTTAGCATATGCTTGTGTGTTTGGGGCTAGTGTCGTATCCATAATTAGGTACGTATAGGTCGTATCCCAAAAATTTGGTGATACGTGTTGATTTGGGAGTTTTTCCTCCGACACGGGACTTTGTGCATGTCATATTTTGATACGGACACGTAGAATTGTGTTTGACTCTTTGTATTGTTCATAAATAATATATTAGACTTGATTGTGTCCTTCGGGGTATGTTTGGATGTGTGGTGGACTCGTGTCGCAAGCGTATCCTAGATCTAGTAGGATACGGGAGCGATGCACTCCACGTGTTTGTACATTTTATTCTATTATTTTTAGTTATTATAATATATAATTATATGCATGTGTATATATATATATATATATATATATATATATATATATATATATATATATATATATATACGTGTACGTATATGTGATTATATATATATATATATATATAGTTGTGAGAGGAATATATATACTTGTTAGATATGTAGTAAGTTATTATGTAGGTATATGTATCTATGTATTGGTATGTATTATATGTTAGTAGTTAATAGTTTTAATAGTTTAGTTATGTTAGTATAGTTTAGTATATGGGGGTTAGCTATATATATATTAACTATATGTATTATGATTTGAATTACCTTGGGATACCAAGGTAATATCAAGGTATTGAGGGATACTCAAGGTATTGGGTAATGGGTTAGTTTAGTTTACTTAGTTACTATAGTAGTTAGTTAGTTGTATATGTTTGATTATGTAGATAGTTAGATATGTAAACTAGTATGTATATGTTATGAATGATAGTTAGTCTCATATACTAATAGGTAGTGTATCTTGATAGTTAGTTATATATATATATATATATATATATATATATATATATATATATATATATATATATATATATATATATATATATATATTTATGTTAGTATTATACTTAGTTCTATGTTATATTGAGATGTATATATTAGTGTTAGTTATAACTAGTATTAGTTTGGAGTTTTATATATCTATTGGTATTAGTTATATGTTGAGTTTTGGGTTACCTCGGGATACCAAGGTATTACCAAGGTATTTGATCGATACCCAAGGTATTGAGTTTGGGTATCGAGATAGGTGCAATACGCATTGGTGCAAGGCCAAGGTAACCTAAATTCCTTGTTTTAATATAGTATTAAGTATAATGACTTGTATATATATCTAAAACACTATTTTCATATAAATGAACTTGCGTATCTTAGGATAGGACTTTTTGAATGCCTTTTAGTATCTTAACTTGGATTGTATAGCATAGTTTCATAGTGTTTCGACTCAGTGACTTAGTTTTAGACTCTTGCGACCTAGATTTCATCGGTTTGACCTAGAAATGGCTTTATAACTTCGAATTGCATCAACTTAACTTATTTCCATTTTAGAACCTTGTATTGATGCAACATACCATATATAGGTTGTGTGACACCAGCTTGGGCATCGAGAGACACACCTTGCTCAGGACTTCAGGTGAGTACATTTTCAATTCATAATATTATATATATGCATGTTCTAGAATTATATACATTGATCCCGACACAGTGATTTCACGGACTGGTGCTATATGGATCCCGTCATGAGATATTATCCCCTACCGTGTTCAGAGGGTACTCGTGTACATTGTATCTCATCGTGTATACTGGGTATTGATGATACTTCGTGTTCACACACTGCTCGTATTCAGTGTGCTTATTCGTGTACACCCACCGCTCATGTTCGATGGTTATGATATTCATGTACACCCACTGCTCGTGACAGTGGTTATATTTTCGTGTTCGTAGCGTGTCGTGATTGGATCCATCGGTATTAGTTGGGGGTGGGAGAGTAGGAGTTGATTATGTGATCAAACTTATTGTTACAAATCGTGTACATTCTGGTTACATACCTCACTTGTAATCCGTCTTACCTAATCATGTTCACCCAATCCGATCACATAATAAACTTGTATTCTGAGGCACATTAGCTAGTTTAGATTACAGTTATTTCATCATATGTTGATATTCATATTGTTGTTCTATATTATCGTACATTACATGTATATCTATTGTTCATCATTCATATGTTTAGTGATCTTGTATTTCATTTCTATATCTGTTTATATGCTCGATTATGCTATTGAAACTGTTTTTAGAGGTATGTACTTTGCTCCAATCCTGACTGGATATTTTTTTTCAGATGATTGGCTTATAGAGCAGTGTCCCACATTCTACAGTCCATAGGATGGTGTATCTTTAGAGGATCCTTTGGTAGACCAGGATGACTTAGTTGCAGAGCCCGAGGAGGTCTAGTTTATTTGTGTTGGACTTGTATTATATTATATTATTGAGATTCTTTGGGTTGTATATTATATTGTTGAGATGCTAGATAGTTAGAAATGATCCAGACAATATTCTACCGCCGATTCTACGGCGTAGGCTCGTGCCCGAATATCCGGGTGCGGGTCGTGACAGAGCATGAACATCGGAAGAACCATGCTCCATGGAGGCCTGCATCATGTTGATCGACTCATGCATATCCACCATTGTGTCCTGCAATATGGTCATTGCTATAACAATTTGCTCTATCCTATCAGGTTATGCCGCAGCAAAAGACGTCGATGGTGGAGGTCTCGAGTATACCGAAATCTGTGATGCCAAGGAGCCGGTGTCGTAGACGCGTCCGCCTTTCCCTCTTCCGCCAGCGGCCTGTACAAAAAAGTCATTCGTCCGAGCGACCATGGAAGAGGATGTTGTGGCGGGCAAAGACTCAGCGACCTTTCTTTGAATATAAACGAAAGAAATAAAACTAAGTTTATACGAAACCCTTTCTTTGGTTTACAAACAAGAAAAAGAAGCACAATTAATCCTATACGAGGATGTTAAGTACAAAAATTTAATCTGGGTAAATATTGCTATAGGAGTCTGATCTGCGGTCGATCACTTTGTCCCTTGGACCACACGATGATGAAGAAGTGTTGTAGAAGAAGGAGAAGCTTCAAAGATCGCAAGAGGGAGTAAATGCTCGATGCCAAAATCGTCGATCACTACTCTCTGTCTCTGCTCTGGATCCTTCTCTCTCAAAAATCAATTTTCGACCCCAGTCCTCTGTCAATAGAGGTCTCTATTTATTGAGTCTAATTGCCGTAACCGTCCAATCGGCGTAGAAGCCGAACAGTGGAGAGTGGGGCGCTCTTTATGCGGCGGTTATGATAACTGCTACCCACGTCTAAATGATCTCTCGACTCTGCGTGTGACACGTGTCCCATTATGAGGTAACGCGTATAACTGCTGCGAAGATCACGGCATGCAAGCCACGTGGGTAATTGCCCCTTGCGTAGAGATGATTGGCGTAGAAACCAAATAGCTGTCATACTGGCATAGAAGCCAGGTAACTGTTATGTTGGCATAGAAGCCAACTAGGCGTAGAAGCCCAGCAGGCATATAAGCCCAATAGCTGTCAAATTGGCGTAGAAGCCAAGTGGTTGTCAAGTTGGCATGGGAGCCAAATAGGCGTAGAAGCCTAATGCTTTGCAAATATAGCCTGATTCGACGTATTTCGAGGAGATAGCATATAGCGTGCTCCTATAGCTGAAAGCGTACAGCGTGCTCCTATAGCTGAAAGTAGCCAGGTCAACGTATTTCGAGGAGATAGCGTACAGCGTGCTCCTATAGCTAAAAATAACTTGATGGCGTAATATGCAGGGGTGGTGATGTGGACATATTTGCCATAATTATGGCTCACTCAGTCATTAAAAGTAGAACCAAATCTCGTGCATTAAATGCAGAGATCTGCCCCCATCACGCGCATTAACTGTAGAGACGTGCCTCGAGCTTTGTACGAAGAGCAACTTTTGACGTGACGGTTCGTTTCGTCTCCTGCTGAGCGTAAAAGCTCACGTCTGCCTGTGTAAAACTAGACAGTGTATCCCTTGGATGCGTAAATGACATCTTATATCAAGGATTGTGTCACTAAACGACAGTTTGGGGATCTATGCAGAATCATCACAACAGCCGTCCTCTCGGTCGTCGTGCTGTATTCTTTGTCAGGAGTCAGGTTCACTGTTTGATCTGACAGGTTCATTTCGAGGAATACAAAGAGTTCCTCGTATGACTTCCCACTGCATTAAAAACGAGCAGGTTTTACGCCAAAGTGGCGATGTAACAACCTTTTTACGCCGAAGCAGTCTAAAAATACTACATTATACGGGTTGTTCTGGAGCTAAAATTTATACTGAACTAGCGATGAAGCTCTGCTGTACGCCGATGGCTCTGAAGTCACGTCTTACTCCACCCAGTGTTGGAGCTCTGTTTTACGCGGGCTTCCTGCATGTTGAGGGTTTTACGCATATTATTCCCCAGCGTATTTTTTATGCTTCTACAAGACCCCCTTCAAAGTTTTCAAATTCCTCGTAATTTGAAGCACTTTGAATGAAGCATGAAACGGTCAAGTCTGACTCGTTCCTCGAGGCTGATTTCTCGGCAGATTTTTAGGAGTTTGTTGGGATTCGGTGTGTTCTCCTTTGCCTATATAAAGGCTGATGAGTTAGCCTATTCTTCCCACACTTCCTTCACCATAAAGAGATGGTTGCCGAGGTTCGTTTTGCTGACTTGAGGAAGAAGAAGATCATGCTCTTCCAGCATGTAAGGAGCCATAAAAGAAGACGTCTTCGAGCAAATATCCTCTGCAACGATGGATCATGGAAGGATATCATAGCTTTCTTTGCTCGGGATGATCAGCAATTTCATATGGCGGTTCGTCCAGGAGAGAGGAAGGATCACATTCGACCACACAGCTTGCAAGCTATATTTTCTCCCGTTACGGCGCTGGCCGAGGATAGGCAGTTTAGCCCTGTCTTCCAGTATTGAGTTGGGTCTGAACACCCAACTCAATTTCTAGGGCTCTGCCTGCCATGGCGTATGGAGGATGGGCTTGAATAATTTACACAAGCCCAGTTCTGTATCCTCCCGCCATTAATCATTTTCTTGTTCATCGACTGTGGAAGTCGATGAACTGCTGTAGAAGACAGAAAAGATCTCCACCAATATGAGAACCTGGCAGAACATATTCTTGGCGTGATCCTAAACGAGAATGAGAAACCCTTTGTAGAAAAAGGATTTCCATCATATGTAATCATGAAGATGAAAAATCCTTTGTAGGCTGGATTTCCATCATATGTAATCATGATTCAATAAAATTGTCTTCTTTTACGCATCTGATGATTTGCCATATTTGCTGTGAAGAAGTCTGAGTAGTGTGCAGCTTCGATATATCTGAATAATTTTACGCTGACTCTGATAAAAGAATCTCTGATCTCATCTCGCCTTTTATGCGTAACCGAAGACAAGTAGAAAGCTCCTTGGCATTTAAGTCGAATATCCGAACTGTCATGCTGTTTCGAATGAGGAGTCGCGTAGAATTCCTGAACTGTCACTTCTCTGATAAGAAGAATTCTTGTTCAGACCATCATCTTCAAGAATGATTTCCCGAAAATCCCTTGAAATAGGGCAAGAAATGTCCGCCAAACAGGCCATACTTGAACTCTTGAGAAAGAATTCTGACTAGACTTCGAATGAACTTCCAATCGACCCAAGAAGAAGTCATTTTCAATACTGAACTCTGTATGTTTTGGGTACTTGAAATATTTTGTGGCCAAGAAGGAGCATCTTCTACGTAAACCCTTGTAATTGGCCGTCTTGAGAATTGTTCAGATATACGCATACTCTGGCCTGCGTATTTTAAGATGTGCAGAAAATCATAGATACGTAGTGTAGATTTGTAACTTCTGAGCATAAAATTATAGGTTTGTAGCCTCTCGAGCGTAAAATGGCTTCTGAGCGTAAAATCGTAGATTTATAGCTTCTGAGCGTGAAGTCATAGGTTTGTAGCCTCTCGAGCGTAAAAGCTACCAAGCGTAAAAGTATCCGGGCATAAAACTATAGACTTATAGCCTCTGAGCGTAAAATCATAGATTTGTGGTCTCTGAGCGTAAAAAGCTCCTTTAGCGTAAAACCATAAATCTGCTCTGTGCGAAAATTTTGAATCCGCTGACTGTCCGTCTTCCCTATATGATAGGCTGACGTGGTCCTAAATCATAACCAAATATTAAATATTGGATTTGGTTAGGGATTTGAGGAGTCATCCAAACTCTATAAATACTCCAAGGCCTTCAGAGAAGAAACCCTTCATCTGTCTTTTGCAAAAACCTTCGTCTCTTTGAGAACTCTTCTTCGCTTCTTCTCTGAGCACTCTGAGTTTTAGCCATGGCACCGAAACAACCTTCCACCGCTAAGGAAAGAAAGCTGTATCTTTTTTTCGCTCCTCTGCTCAAGCACGAGCGACTCCCATTGGGCTGACTGAACCTCGCTCTGAAAGGAGTGTCCCACCGTCAAGCTGTGCACCAGGCGTTATAGGTAAAGTTTTTGGGAAGAGAAAAATAAAAATCCTTCGCATACGTTGTACGTGAACGCACAAGGTCATCTTCTGTGCTGAGAGCCTCTTCGAGAGAGATGATGCACAGAGATGTTTTATCATTACGCCCACATTCCTAATGTGTCAGCGTAAGAACTCCAAATTTTTACAGTCTGGCGTAAAAATCCATACTGTCGAGATTTGGTGTTTTACTACAAACCTTGAATTTTACGCACTGGATGAATACCGGCATAAAAATTCAAATTTTGCCAATCCAGCATAAAAGCTTAGATTGTTATCTGCTGCCAACCTTGAATTTTACGCAATGGAAAAATAGATTCCGGCGTAAAAGCTTAAGTTTTTATAGTCTTGGCGTAAAAGCACAGACTGATAATCTTCGGAGCAAACTGCAAGAGTGTAATGTCTAGTGCAGAAACTGACTCATTTTTCTTGTATTTTGCAGTGGACTTGCAGATCCCTCCTTTGGCTGACGTGATGGGTTCTGCTGCTGGGATGCTGAACTCGAATTATCTGGAGGATTTGTCACATGTGAAATTTCCCATTTCTGGATCCAATTACCCTGAAGAGAGGGGAATTCTGATATCGTCCCAAGGAGAGCGCATGCTGCTGAGTATGCTCAGTGGGGAGCCCCTGACGTATATAGATGGGGCCGAATATAGGAAGCCAGCTTTCCTCTTCGGGGATATGATTGATAAACAATCCCAGACAAAGCCCAAAAAAGAAAATTGGGTATTTACTGCTAATGGCATGGTCATGTTCCTGCCAAAGATGCCCAGAGATTACCCTATCTCGGCATTCTTCCATGCCACGCATCCCAGGAAGATGTCATGGACCCTGACCCCTAATCTTCACGGCTAGCCGGGGAAGATATTTTATCAGAAAGGATCAGGCCAAGGATTATTTATGAGCCGCCCTTCAGGCCCTGTCATACCTTTCAGGGGATTACTGCCAGGCAGCATCCCGAGTGAAGATACTTCACTACTCCAGCCAGTCCAAATATCGACTTTTTGTAATGACTTCATGGGGCATGGAGGAGTATACCCCAAGGTTAATCCTCGGACCAGCGGGTGGGTTAGCCCTGGGAATCTTCGATGGGCCCGTTTAACTGCCTGGGCCCTGAAGAACTTTCAGACGGAGCTGGAGAGCATTGGTCTGTTCGCGGCTGTGAGTGCTACCAGTGTTGGGTTACCTCTCAACCCCAACCTGTTTTTGGCTTTGATGGAGCGGTATATCTCGCTCAATGGGACTTACGCCACTCCGCTAGGGAAGTTGGGTTTAGCCCTTCACGAGATGGCAGAGATTTCGAGACTGCCAATGGGGGATACTCCTTATGAGGAGTATGTCCCTACAAACAGGGAATTGAGGGATACAAACCCTCGGGCAGTGGCAGTGTATCAGGAGCTGATGTGCCACTACCTTGCTTATACCACTTTCTATCAGGAGCCGTCTGATTTGGCTCACACCAACAAGTGGGCATCCTATCTCTTCTTTCATCAGGCCAGAGATGCTAAGCCATACAAAGTTGTGGATAGCAGAGATAAACCCTTGAATCTTCTAAGCGTGCTTACTGCTCAGACGGTCGATGATCTTATTGAAGACTCTTGGGCTTCAGATCATGTTTTTGATGAGGAGATAGGGGGTTACCCTGCAGGCACTAAAGCCTACAGTTATATGAGGCATTGTCGCAAGCCTCTGTCAAGGGAAGCTCAACTGGCTGGCTTCCTCTCTGTATGGTTACGCCGATTGGTAGTACCTGGCATCGCATCTGCAGATCGCATTCATCGCAATACCTTATGGCCTGCAGTACATTTGGTATTTGGGGCAAGACTGGGCCTGCTCCTTGCCATGGTATGCCGGATACAAGCAGGCCTGAGGGCCCTTACTGATGGGCTGCTTGCAGATGAAACATGGCGTGAAAGCTTTTCCAGGGTAGAGTTACCGTTCCTATATCTGATGGGATGGTTAATTATTTATAACCCCAGGGTGATGTCTCCCGGCTCTGCCAGTAGTTCAGGAAATAACTTCTTGTTGAATTACAAGAATTCCACTTGGAACGTGACCACCGTTGTTGACTGTCAGCGAGCATTAAATTTTGCTCATAGCTGGAAGCTCTTCTGTATCATCCCCACTTTACATATCAATCAACAGGGGACGAATCTTAAGGATGCAGGCCAAGGGAGGACCATTCTTTCTCCTGAAGCCTTTTACTGGTTGGTCTGCATTAGACCTTCTCATCTGCTGTACAGGAGTGAGGACCACAGCTATCTAGAGCCGTATCTGCCTAGCCGATTCGCCAGGTAATTTGGGTACGACCAGTTGCATATGGGGAATGCTATCACCAGCTTCAAGTTCAGAGGGGGACTTATCGACGAAGCGAGAGGATGGCGGTACTTCATGATGGGTTGTACTGGAGCAACTTTTACCGTTCCCGCGACTTCTCTCTCCATGGAGTTGCGTATGCTCCATTCGTACGCCCAATTTTATGCATCCATTAACACCTTCTATCGTAATTTTGATATGCGTAGAAGTTTTAGGATGCCCTCTCATAAATCCACTGGAAGAGAGGGGGTCCCATCAGTCTCCTCTGACGAGGGCGAAGACCTTGTCGGTCCAGACGAATTTTTGATGATGATACCGAGAGGCCTAATAGCTCTACCTGCAGAGTCTCTTATTATCCCCAGTAAGCGAAGGGCTCCTACTCTGAAAGAGCCTTCTCCTCGAAAGAAAAAGAAGACTGTCAGTGGTCCTATCAGGATTTCCAGCCATGAGGCTCCTAGGAGTGAGCCTGTCGTTTCCACTATTGGGGATGATTTTTTGACTAGAGGTCCTTCGCCTATTAGAGAGGGAACCTCCACAGTTCTGGCTGGCAGTGCCGGAGATTCTTTGCTCGGGACTGCTGTCGCTACTACCGCTACTGGTAATGCAGTGAGGTCACCTTCGAGGTCGAGCGTATTACGGATATCTTTATCCAAACCAATAATGGGTCTAGCCCCTTCTTCATTGGTAAGTATCTCCAGCGAGATTCCACTCGATGAACCTTGAGTGGATCTGGGTGAAGACTTGGATGACTACCCTCAGACGTCATTTGGGGCACCCTCTTCTCCAGGTATGACAGCTCGTTTAGCATCATTAAGAAATGATTTAGCTGTACTGGTTGCAGACGCGGCATATATACCATCAGCCATGGGTAAATATTGTCTTTTACGCCTCTTTTTAGAAAAATTAATATCAGGTTGATATTAACTTTCTATTGTCTTCTTTTTAGGGGAAGACATCACTGAAGAGGGTGGAGATGACACCACTTCCGAGCTTGTTACGGACTCCGCTAATGAACCGACGGTGTCCGACGTTGAGGGAGCAAGCTTTGATGCTGCTGATGCAACATTATCGGATGTTGTTCTGCCAGTACCAGTGCAAATAACATCGGGAGAGGATGAGCCGATTGTCTCGACTATGTCTCCTCTGTTGAGCATGCCGACAACTTCGACCGTTGTTGGTGCTTCTACTTTTGTCGCACCATCTGTTGAAGCGACGACTGTGATGACACCCTCTGCAGTCGTTCCTGGAAGGGGATTCACCGATATTGCAGCCACTCCCAGCGTCTATTCAAATTTTGCCATGCTAGTTGAGCAGTATACTAGCATTTTCTACATCACTTTGAAAATGCTGATATCAATGGTGCTGGAGAAGTATCTAGGCTTCGAGGCTCTGAGGATGTCCTCCCAGGTTGCGATAGCGTCGATCAAAAATTTCAACGACGCTGGGAGAGCTGATGCGCTGGAGCAAATAATTAATGGTTTAGAACAACCCATTAACGAATATTTACAACTATTTCGAGGCAGAATTGATGACCTAATTCAGGCTGAATATGAATCCCTGACTGTGCAGCTTGTTGGGGAGATGGAAACTCTGAGCAAATCCATCGAGGCACAGCAGCAAGAGATGAATGAAGAGCATGCCGTATTGGGGTATGTCATTCCCCAGCTGGCTAAGTACGAGGCCGAATATGAGGAAGAGGCAGCGAGGGTCCACAAATTGGAAGATGAACTCGCTCAGGCAAAGGAGAGGGCTCTCGCTTTATCGGCAGCTCGAGATGTGTTGAAGGACCGAATGGAAGCGGCTTAGCAGAACCTGGCACATGCGGGTGTCATCCACACAGGTTTTGTACATGCTCAGTCTGAACTGTCTGTCTTGAACAATGAGGAGGCAAGGTTGGAGCGGGCTCGCGCTAACGACTTGAACTCCAGGAATGAGAGGATGGCCGCTCTGGCGCAGCAGATCCGCGACTTAACTGCTTCTCCCCAATGATGTACCTTTTTGCTTCTCCTGTAATTTCTCGGAGATAATAAAGACATATTTTTTGACTTTGTGGACCCATCACTTTAGAATATGATAGGCTAAGATGAAAGTGATATCAGAGGTATCATTAACATGACATACTTTCGTTAAGGTTTTGCTGAATGTAAATCTATTCAGAGGTAATATGAACCTGATAGAATATAATCAAACTAAATTTGTATACTAAATACTATCAGAGGTAATATGAACATGATAGGTTTACAAATTAGTTAAGCATATCCATTAAGAGGTCAAACGAATCTGATAGAATATGATACAGCTAACCTTTGTGCATGGTATCGTCAGAATAAGATCTTCGTCATACTCCGTTAAACGAAGGAGATCAAGTATAGTACTTATTCAGGGATTTGCAGTTGATAGTAGCCATTACCCAATTTTTATTAGGCTTGGCTCATCTGTAAGCACATTTGCAATCATATAAGAGCCATCCCATTCTTTATGATTATTTGTATGAGCTTCGAATATTGTACCAGAGGTAATATGGACGTAGTATAATCCCGTGCTTGTTGAGGACATCCCACTGGGGGATATTTGATGGACCTATTATGGACAAGCCCTGCCAGAGGTAATATGGACATGACAGTTTTTTGTGGACTTAACACCACTGTCGTACTTAGAGTTAAGTACTGGGGATAAGTTGAGATGAAAACCGATATCAGAGTTAATATGAACATAATAATCGATAGCCGGACCAGGAAGGTTTGTGTCATGCCCCAATCCCAAAATACGTAGGACTAGGAATACGTAACACGCCCAGTCGTATGTATACGAACTCTAATATGTGGAAATTATATACACACGTACGCTGTATATGAATATACAATCCATCAATGGTAATATACTGTCATAACAAGTCACACCAATCTATGTCTCATCCACAGCACAAATAATCAGTAGGAATAAAAGCTGAATAATAACTGGATATCCAAAATGAGTATCAAGTCTGATAGTCGGGTAGAAATAAATCCACTACAAAGCGACTATCCTGAAGTAGCAAAATATCTAAACATCGGCAATAAATCACAGATACTCTGAGGGTAAGATCTCCTCATCCTGGTCAGTGGAGTCAGGTCCCGGTCCGTACTCCTGTGGGTACTCCTGCTCGTCCATATCTGGAAAGGGACCAGGTCCTCAGAGGGACGTAACAAGATACATAAAAATATGCCAATAAATACTGAAATATAAACTTCCAATGGATCTCCTGACCGTCTAAGTGAATACAATTTGAGAACAACTTTCCACCAAGTGGGCTATCTGGCTAAAAATATGGGATTGGCGTGACCCTCTCGGAGAATCAGGAGCCTCAAAGAATGTCATCTTTTGAATGGCAGAGGCCGCCAGTAATATATAGTGGTCATCATCACCCGTTTCTCCGGTGGAGAATCCGGACATACATGAAAAAGTGCAAAGGAGCCTAAAAGTTTTACTTATTGTTCTCCCCACCCCATGCTCTAAGCAAGCCAAATCCATGACATGATAAATCCTCTAAATAACTGTCAGGTCTACTAGCATACAAAGTTTCTATCAGCAGTTACTCCTAACGCACGACGCTTACGTACAGGCGGCCAACCCAATACGTAGTCCGGGATCTATTATGAGACTCATAACTCGTGTAAAACTGTGTCATGGCTAAAGAACCAAATAATGCTCCATAATACTAGGATGGTCTCATAAACAAGGTCAAATTCAAATACATAAATAAAATAGAATTATGCATCATTTGGAATGTAAATAAGAGTACTATGGCAAGATATACTTGCCGAGCAAGTTCTGTATAGGGCAAGCGTTCCAACAGTATTAAGCTTTGGTGTAAGAAGTGGAATTAGATTTTTAGGAGAGTTGTAATATATATAGGAATAAGGAGGTGGTAGGATTTACTTAATGGGTAAGAAACTATTGCCACTGTTGTTTTCCTTTTATTGGTTTAGGTGTGCGGCTGGGGGTGTTTAGTAATAATAGTATTAAAGAGTGGTATAATGAGAAACTTACACGTGTGGCCAAGCAAAGCAAAATTGGGTTTTGCTTCCGCTGCTGATATTTTCTTCTCCTAATGGTTATGGTTTGGGTTTTACTCATGGTGAAAGGAAAATTTTATGCAGGGTAAAATAAGCGGTGGTTTTAGTTACTGCTGCTGCTATAGTTTACGCAGGGTGGTTTTGCTATTGCTGTTGATATTTACGTACGGAGGAGTATACACTGTATAGTGAGCAGTTTGTTGTTGACTGCTTTACGCGGGATGAGCTGTTGCTGCTATTTGCTTAATTTACGTGTGGTGAAATATACGCGGGATGAGCTACTGCTGATATACTCTTTACTTTTACGCGGGAAGGGTGGTTTAATGGTTTGCGGGTTTTGGGTTGGATCCAATAGGAAATTCTATTTTCTCTATGTAGCTCATAATTACTAATAATAAATAAATTACATAATTAATAATATAGAATACGATTTTCAGAATTAGGGTTCTTATATTCTACCCAACTTATAAAAAATTTCGTCCTCGAAATTAAACTAAGCTACGGTAGAAGTTAAGGATGATATAGATGTAAATTAATAAAGTTAAATTTATACCTTGGTCAATGAATAGGTTCGAAAAACGTTGGCGCATGTCATCTTCGCGCTCCCAAGTAGATTCTCCTGGCGAACCATGCTTCCATGCTATGCGGACCAAGGGAATGGACTGATTTCTCAATACTTTCTCTCGACGATCAAGGATTTCCACGGGTTGTTCTTACGATCTGCCTCATATATAAGTCAGCCAAAGCTTCTGTAAATTGGCCCAATGGTGATCTCTGAATGATCTAGAACATGACTGTTGTCTGCCATATATCGCTTGAGTTGTGACACATAGAATACATTATGTACTCCCTCAAGTGAAGGTGGTAGTGCAAGTCGATACGCTACTTCTCCCACTCTCTCTAGCACGTCAAATGGTCCAATATACCTTGGACTCAACTTATCGCGCCCTCCGAATCGAATAGTGCCTCTGGTAGGTGATATCCTTAAAAAGACATGATCTCCCTCTTTAAACTCCAAGGGACGACGATGAAGGTCTGCCCATTGTTTTTGCCTGTCTTGCACTGCCCGCAAGTGTCTTTGTATCTTCTTAACCGTCTCTACGGTATTGACCACCAACTCTGGTCCCAGAATCTGACGTTCTCCTACATCACTCCAACACACAGGGGACCTACACTTCCTTCCATACAATGCTTCAAACGGAGCCATCTGTATGCTTGCCTGATAGCTATTATTGTAAGAAAACTCCACAAGATGTAGGTGATCTTCCCATGATCCTCCAAAGTCCAACATACAAGCCCTCAACATATCCTCTAATGTCTGAGTAGTACATTCTGACTGCCCGTTTGTTTGCGGGTGATAAGATGTACTAAATTTTAGACGAGTTCCAAGGCTTTCTTGCATGCTCCTCCAAAAATATGATATAAAGCGTGAATCTCTGTCTGACACAATGCTAATGGGTACTCCGTGCAATCTTATGATCTGCCTCATATATAAGTCAGCCAAAGCTTCTATAGATTGGCCAACTCTAAAAGGTAAGAAATGGGCTGATTTGGTGAGTCGGTCCACTATTACCCATACTGCATCTCTACCATTTGGACTCCTAGGAAAACCTGTGATGAAGTCCATAGTGATGTGTTCCCACTTCCATTCTGGAATCGGGAGTGGTTGTAATAATCCTGCTGTTCTCTGGTGCTTCGCCTTTACTTGCTGACATATTAAATATTTAGCTACAAAACGAGCTATCTCTCTTTTTATTCTATGCCACCAAAAGTGCTGTCGTAAATCACAATACATCTTGGTGCCTCCTGGATGAATAGAATATATCGAACTATGTGCTTCTGTCATCAGCTCCTGTCAAATTTCTCCATTTGGAACATAAAGGCGATTACCACATCGTAATGTCCCATCATCATGGATGCACAGTCCTGTCTGCTCTCCGGCCTCTGTCCTTTCCTTTAATCTTTTAAATTTGGCGTCTGTAGGCAATGCTGTCTTGATTCTCTCTACTAGTGATGATTGTACTTGCAAATTAGCTAGTGTTCCGTTTGCTCCGGGTAATATCACTTCAATGCCAAGACATTGCAAGTCTTTCAATAATTCTCTCTGTGTCGTCAAGAAGTATACTGTTGGCTTCAGGCTTAATGCGTCTGCTATAATGTTAGCCTTGCCTGGATGATAATGTAGCTCTATCTCAAAATCTTTCATCAACTCGAGCCATCGACGTTGTCTCATATTTAACTCCTTCTGTGTGAAGACATACTTGAGACTTTTATGGTCTGTATATATTTTCACTCGTTCCCCATATAAGTAATATCTCCATAGCTTTAGAGCAAATACAACTACTGCAAGTTCCAAGTCATGAGTTGGATAATTCTTCTCATGTACTCGTAATTGCCTAGATGCATTGCAATCACTTTGCCATGCTGCATCAATACGCATCCCAAACCTTTTCCTGATGCGTCACTGTAGATCACATAGCCTCCTGATCCTGATGGAATAGTTAATACTGGTGCTGTAGTCAGTTGCTTATTTAACTCCTCGAAAGCAGCTTGACACTCGTTGGTCCATATGAACTCTTGATCTTTGCAAGTCAACCGAGTCATAGTTGTTTCTATCTTTGAGAAGTTTTCCACGAACCGTCGGTAATATCCCGCAAGTCCAAGGAAACTTCTCACTTCTGCTGTTGATTTAGGAACATGCCATATCTCAACTGCCGAGATCTTTTCTGGATCAACAGAAATACCATCTCCTGTAACAACATGTCCAAGAAATGAAACTTTGTCCAAGAAGAACTTATATTTACTGAGTTTCGCATATAACTGCTCTCTCTTCAAAGTCTCTAAAAAAAATCATAAGTGTTTCTCGTGTTCCTCGTGGCGCTTTGAATAGATAAGTATATCATCTATGAAGACAACCACAAACTGGTCTAAATACTGATGGAAGACTCGATTCATCAAGTCCATAAAGATAGCTGGAGCATTGGTCAATCCAAATGGCATGACCAAAAACTCGTAGTGCCCATATCTTGTTCGAATGCGGTCTTCGGAATATCCTCCTTTCGTACTTTCACCTGATGATATCCCAATCTTAAATCTATCTTTGAGAACATCTTGGCTCCACTAAGTTGATCAAATAGGTCATCAATGTGTGGTAGTGGATATTTATTCTTCACAGTCACTGCATTTAATGCTCTATAGTCAATGCACATACGTACTGACCCATCATTCTTTGGTACAAACAATACTGGTGCTCCCCAGGGTGATGCACTTGGTCAGATAAAATCTTTCTCTTCTAGTTTTTTCAATTGTGTCTTTAGTTCATCCATCTCCTTCTTCACCAGTCTATAAACATATGATGCTATAGGTGCCGTTCCGGGTGTTAATTCAATCAAAAATTCTACGTCTCTATCTGGGGGTAGTCCTGGTAATTCTTCTGGAAAGACGTCTTTGAATTTTGAAATAATAGGATATAGACAACATCGTCCATCGTGAGCTGCATACCATCATGGATTTCGGTGGATCCTCATGCAAACTCAAGTTCAGGCTGGCTTGGTACCTTGAAAAGAATGCTTCCTCCAAAGCAATCGAAGAAATTATGGTATTTGCTTAGCCAGTCCATTCCAAGCACAATATCAAAAGTAGGCATAGGAAGGACTAAGAGTCGGGCATTCATCTCTCTGCCACGTATCACTATAGGACATGTTCTACAAGTTCTACTAATAGGTACAACTTCTCCCCCGGTAAGAATTTTAATACAACTAGGTAAAGGTGTGGAGGCAATATTGTGTTTGGTAATAAAACTAGATGATATGAATGAGTGGGTGGCTCCTGTATCAAACAATGTCACAGCAGGAAAAGTAAAAGTAAGAGTGATACCTGCTATGACATTAATCTCCTGATTTATATCATCTACTTCTATTGCAAAAGCTTGTCCGTTCCTCTGTGGCTGTCCCTGACTAGCTCTCAGGTACTGATCCTCCTGGGTAGGTAGTGGTGGTCCTCGCTGGAATCCTCCTGCTGCTGGAGGTCGAGGTGCTCCTGGTCTCATCATTTGCTGAGCTGGCTTGGGTGCTAGAAGTGCTAGCCTCTGTGCTGGTGGTGTAAGGGTCAATGCTTGTCGCATGGGACAGTCTTTTAATATATGTTGTCCTGAACCACATCTCATACATTATCCCAAACGGACCCGACAGTCCCTTGAGATGTGCTCGTGTCTCCCACAATAATTGTATTGGGGCTTCTCTAGAATCTGGTATGGTCCTGCTCTGTGTTGGTACTGCTGTTGCTTAGCTAAAGGACGTCTAATAGGTCTTCCTTGTTGTGTCCTTACCGGTCCTTGTTGCATCCTCAGCTGACTTCATTTTCCCCTGCTGATGGTTTCTTGCAATCTGGCTTCTGTCAGTAACTCGGCATAAGAGATTCGGGACTGGGAGCTAGTATAGTGTTGGAGCTCTTTAGTCAGTCCACGATGAAACCTCTTAGCCTTGGCCAAGTCATCTGGTATCAAAGCAGCACCATATTTACTGAGGCGACTAAACTTAGCATCATACTCGTCCACTGTTCGATTCCCCTGCTCTAGGTGGAGAAACTGATCGAATAATGCATCTCTGACGGTGTCCGAGAAGTACTTCCTTTTAAAGTATTCCAAGAACTGCTCCCATATCTGGTATGTACCCAGCTGGCGCTCCATGGATTCCCACCAGTGATGAGCATTATCATCTAGAAATGTTCTCACACCTGTCATCCACAGCTTTGTAGGTAGCTGTGATGCTTCTAATAACTTTCGAGTATGAGTGATCCAGTTGGTAGTTTCTTCTGGGCTCTCAATGCCTTTGTACGGCCTTGGACCCATCTGTACAAAGTCTTTTACTGAACCAACTCTAGCTCGAGGTACTGGAGCTAGTGCTTGAGCTGGCATAGTAGTCTTTGCAGCTATCCTTTCAAGAGCTGCTAGGAACTCTTGTCTCTGTTCTGCTGCTAGTGTGGTGGCCTGTTGTTGCTGTTCCTTCATTATCATCTGGAAGAATTGGAACAATTGAGCCTGACCATCATGCGGTGTTGATGAGGCTGGGAGGTTCCCATTTGGTGGAACATAAAATTCAGATAGAACTGGATTATAAATCTGTCCATCTGGTCCTGAAAGACTAGGATTTATTGAGGTCTCTCCTTGAGTCTGACCATTGACTCCAGGAGTTGTGTCACCATCTGTGATAGTACATCCCTTCTGCATATCCATCTCTGCTGGTGATGTACACTACGTTTAGAAGAAGTACAGGAATCAAACAGAGATGTAAAATTTGTCGGCGTAAAATATGGGTTCAGAAATATCGGCATAAAGCAGAGAAGTGTAAGGTAAGATTTTAGAGTTGTCTGCGTAAAACAGAGACTCAAAGAAGTCAGCAAAAATAGAGTTTTAAAATTGTCTGAGAAAAAGTCTGCATAAAAATTTCCGTGTATAAAGTCTGTGCGTATAAGATTGGCTGCGTAAAGATATGCTGCATAAAATCTGATGCATAAGCTCTGCGCGAAAAAGTCTAACACACGTTGTAGCGTAAGGTTGGGTTCAAGGAACTTTTGTATTTCCTCGGATGAATTTGTTAGTCAAATCAGTGATCCTGACATCTGACAAAAGTACTGCACGATGATCGAGAGGACGACTGTGATGATGATTTTGCACAGGGATCCAGGTTTGTCGTTTAGCGATATATTTAGTACAAAGTCATTTATATGCTTCTGATGAGGAAGAAAGGTTTAAGGCTTTTGAATACGCTATCTACAAGAATGAGTTTTACGCTTAAGATAAAACAAAATCAGACGCTAAGTCAAAAGTTATTTCTGCACAGGGCTCGAGTCATATCTCTGCATTTAATGCACGAGATTTGGTTCTTAATTGGTCATGATTGGGAAAACTAAAGCTAAGACTATGGTAATATGCTCACTTCATCATCCTTATATTTTATGCCTAATCAAACTATTTAAGCTGGTTTCAGGTATCATCAGGTTTACGCTGGGGTACTTACCTATGTAGTTTACATGTCGTCTCATACGCGGGATTTAGGAACATTATTGGAACGTAGTTAGCAGTTGTTAGTACTGTAGCGTAACATAGGCAATCTCCTACAGCATAAAATAGAAAACCTTCTGTAGCTTAAGTAGGTAATCATAGCTTTGGCTTTTTACGCTAACAAGTCAGTCAGTTGGCTTTTTACGCCAACAAGGGTAAAGGGTCTTCGGCGTAAACTAAATATAGGATGGTGGGAAAGAAGAATGAGGTTTCTGTCAAGTATGGATGAGATCATGATACCCTATTCCTATACGCATGCTTGTTTGGTACAGTTATGTATCCAAAACAATAATTCAGAGACCTGCATGGGCCACCACCAAAAATATGTCACGCCCCAATCCCAAAATACGTAGGACTAGGAATACGTAACATGCCCAGCCGTATGTATACGAACTCCAATATGTGGAAATCATATACACACGTACGCTGTATGTGAATATGTAATCCATCAGTGGTAATATACTGTCATAACAAGTCACACCAATCTATGTCTCATCCACAGCATAAATAATCAGTAGGAATAAAAGCTGAATAATAACTGGATATCCAAAATGAGTATCAAGTCTGATAGTCGGGTAAAAATAAATCCACTACAAAACGACTACCCTGAAGTAGCAAAATATCTAAACACCGACAATAAATCACAGATACTCTGAGGGTAAGATCTCCTCATCCTGGTAAGTGGAGTCAGGTCCCGGTCCGTACACCTGTGGGTACTCCTGCTCATCCATATTTGGAAAGGGACCAGGTCCTCAGAGGGACGTAACAAGATACATAAAAATATGCCAATAAATACTGAAATATAAACTTCCAATGGGTCTCCTAACCGTCTAAGTGAATACAGTTTGAGAACAACTTTCCACCAAGTGGGCTATCTGGCTAAAAATATGGGATTGGCGTGACCCTCTCGGAGAATCAGGAGCCTCAAAGCATGTCGTCTTTTGAATGGCAGAGGCCGCCAGTAATATATAGTGGTCATCATCACCCGTTTCTCCGGTGGAGAATCCGGGTGTACAGGAAAAAGTGCAAAGGAACCAAAATGTTTTACTTATTGTTCTCCCCACCTCATGCTCTAAGCAAGCCAAATCCATGACATGATAAATCCTCTAAATAACTGCCAGGTCTACTAGCATACAAAGTTTCTATCAGCAGTTACTCCTAACGCACGGCGCTTACGTACATGCGGCCAACCCAATACGTAGTCCGGGATCTATTATGAGACTCACAACTTGTGTAAAACTGTGTCACGGCCAAAGAACCAAATAATGCTCCATAATACTGGGGTGGTCTCATAAACAAGGTCAAATTCAAATACATAAATAAAATAGAATCATGCATTATTTGGAATGTAAATAAGAGTACTATGGCAAGGTATACTTGCCGAGCAAGTTCTGTATAGGGCAAGCGTTCCAACAGTATTAAGCTTTGGTGTAAGAAGTGGAATTAGATTTTTAGGAGAGTTGTAATATATATAGGAATAAGGAGGCGGTGGGATTTACTTAATGGGTAAGAAACTGTTGCCAATGCTGTTTTCCTTTTATTGGTTTAGGTGTGCGGCTGGGGGTGTTTAGTAATAATAGTGTTAAGGAGCGGTGGAATAAAAAACTTACACATGTGGCCAAGCAAAGCAAAATTGGGTTTTGCTTCTGCTGCTGATATTTTTTTCTCGTAATGGTTATGGTTTGGGTTTTATGCATGGTGAAAGGAAAAGTTTACGCAGGATAAAATAAGCGGTGGTTTTAGTTACTGCTGCTGCTATAGTTTACGCGGGATAGTTTTGCTATTGCTGTTGATATTTACGCGCGGAGGAGTATACGCTGTGTAGTGAGCGGTTTGTTATTGACTGCTTTATGCGGGATGAGCTGCTGCTGCTATTTGCTTAATTTACGTATGGTAAAATATACGCGGGATGAGATGCTGTTGATATACTCTTTACTTTTACGCGGGAAGGGTGGTTTAATGGTTTGCGAGTTTTGGGTTGGATCCAATAGGAAATTCTATTTTCTCTATATAGCTCATAATTACTAATAATAAATAAATTACATAATTAATAATATAGAATACGATTTTCAGAATTAGGGTTCTTACAGGTTGGTTCAGAGGTAATATGAACATGACAAACCTTTGAGTTGTGACTCTATTGGGGATGGAGGTATACATCTGCTCAGAGGTAATATGGACATGGCAGTTTTTTGTGGACTTAACACCACTGGCGTACTTAGAGTTAAGCACGGGTGGTAAGTTGAGATGACAACCGATATCAGAGGTAATATGAACATGATAATCGATAGCCAAACCCAAAAAGGTTTGGTCAGAGGTAATATGGACATGACAAACTCAGCTGGGAAAAATAAAGAAATATTTGGACAATAGTTCAGAGGTAATATGGACGTGAACTCATGTCCAAAAAATTCACTGGGGAGTGATTTTTTGAGTAGGGATAGACCTGAAGAATCTGCTAAACAGATGGAAACTTTAAGGACTCATCATCCGGTACTTCTTGAGGGAGCAAATTGTTACGTTAGAGTGAAATCAATTTGCAGTGATTGTCCCCTCGTTTATAGATGCAAAGTGATGACTTTGGCGTCGATCAACTCCTGGATTCTCCTTTTCAGTATATAGCACGCCCTCTGGGGTGATGAATGTACCGATGAAAGAGACAATAATCTGGGTCATCGACTTTGCCAGCCCTCTCAGGGTATCTGATGTGGGGTAGCTGAAGTTTATGTTCCTTTATCAATATATTAAAGATTTTAATGATGTCATCTTTATTGAAGGAAAAAGTCCTTTTTGGTCTTCGGGCTCCCGTTGCCTGAGTTTTACGGTCTTCCGGGAAGATGGTCATCGTTGCATCATCTTCGGACTCAGAGGGAATTCTACCCCCAGCTTTGGATGCTGCTCTGTTTTGTCGAGGTGTGCTACCCCCAAACATGTCGTGGCGTTTGTCCACAGAAGTTAATTTAGAAGGACCTGCCTCTGGTTGTACAGGATCAGACTCAGGAGGTTTAGAGTTTGCAAGAGATGTGTTTGATAATAAACGGAAGAAATAAAACTAGGTTTATACAAAACCCTTTCTTAGATTTACAAACAAGAAGTACTATTAATCATATACGAGGATGTTAAGTACAAATTTTAAATCTAGATAAATATTGCTATAGGAGTCTGATCTGCAGTCGATCACTTTGTCCCTTAGACCACACGATGATGAAGAAGTGCTGTAGAAGAAGGAGATGCTTCAAAGATTGCAAGAGGGAGTGGATGCTCGATGCCAAAATCGTCGATCACTACTCTCTGTCTGAGCTATTTTCTCTCTGTTCTTCAATTTTTCGACTTCTATTCTCCGAGTTTTTGACTTTTTCCGACCCTGGACCTCTGTCAATAGAGGTTTCTATTTATAGGGTTTTAGTGATAGTAACCGTCCAGTCGACGTAGAAGCCGAATAGTGGAGAGTATGGCACTTTTTACGCGACAGTTATAATAACTGCTACCCACGTATAGATGATCTTCTGAATAAGCGTGTGACGCATGTCCCATTAGGAGATAATGCGTATAACTGCTGCGAAGATCACGGCGTGCAAGCCACGTAGGTAACTGCCCCTTGCGTAGAAAAGGTTGGCGTAGAAGCCAATAACTGTCACCATGGCGTAGGAGCCAAATAGTTGTCAGGTTGGCGTAGAAGCCAAATAGGCGTAGAACCTTTTAGGCGTAGAAGCCTGATGCTGCATGGATAGGTGGCTAGCGTAAAAGATAGCTGATCCTCCTTCTTTGACTGAGGCCTTGAGCGTATTCTGGACCAAATAGCCTTCTCACGCACAAATGCAAATATAGTCTGAGTTGGCATATTTCAAGAAGATAGCGTACAACGTGCTCCTTATAGCTAAAAATAGCCCGGTGGCATATTCCAAGGATATAGCGTACAGCATGCTCCTATAGCTGAAAATAGCCTGATGGCGTAATGTGCAGGGGTGATGATGTAGACGTATTAGCCGTAATTATGGCTTGCCCAGTCTTTGGAGATATAACCAAATCTCATGCATTAAATGCAGAGATCTGCCACCATTCTGAGCCTTAAATGCAGAGACGTGTCTCGAGCTCTGTACGAAGATCTGCCACCATTCTGAGCATTAAATGCAGAGACGTGTCTCGAGCTCTGTACGAAGGGCAGCTTTTTGACGTGGCAGTTCGCTTTGTCTTCTGCTGAGCGTAAAAGCTCACATCTGCCTGTGTAAAACTAGGCAACGTATTCCCTTGTATACGTAAAGCACTTTGTATCAGGGAAACGTCACTAAACGACGGTTTGGGTCCCTGTGCCACACTATTATTACAGCCGTCGTCTGGATAGTCGTGCAGTACTCTTTGTCAAGAGTCAGGTTTACTGCATGATCTGACAGATTCATTCGAGAAATACGAAGCGTTCCTCGTACACTTCCATGCTGCATTAAAAGCGGATGAGTTTTACGCCATAAAGGCGGTATAATACCCTTTTTACGCTGAAGCAGCCTGGAAATACTGCATTACGCGGATTGTTCTTGAGCTTATATTTTACGCTGTACTTAGCGATAAAGCTCTGTTGTACGCCGATGGCTCTGAAGTTATATTTTATGCCACACAGCACTGAAACACTGCGTATAACTCTGCAGCGTATTTTTCATGCTTCTACAAGACCCCCTTCAAAGTTTTCAAATTCCTTGTAATTTGAAACACTTTGAATGGAGCATGAAATGGTCAAGTCTGACTCGTTCTTCGAGGCTGGTTTCTTGGCAGATTTTTGGGGATTTGTTGGGATTTGGTGTGTTCTCTTTTGCCTATATAAAGGCTGAGGAGTTAACCTGTTCTTCCCATATTTCCTTCACCACCCAGAGATGATTGCCGGAGTTCGTCAGGTCGACTTGAGGAAGAAGAAGATCATATTCTTCCAGCATGTAAGGACCCAAAAAAGAAGGCGTCTTCAAGAAAATGTCCTCTGCAACGATGGATCATGGAAGGATATTATAGCTTCCTTTGCTCGGGATAATCAGCAACTTTATATGGCGATTCGTCCAGGAGAGAGGAAGGGTCACATTAGACCACACAGCTTGCAAGCTGTATTTTCTCCCGTCGTTCGTGGACGAGAGCAGACAAACTAGCCCTGTCTTCCAGTATTGAGTTGGGTCTAAAATCTCAACTCAATCTGTCATGGCGTATGGAGGATAGGCTCTTGAATAATTTATACAGGCCCAATTTTGTATCCTTCCGCCATTAATCATTTTTTGTTAATCGGCCGTAAAAACCGACTAACTGCTGAAGAAGACGGAAGAAGATCTCCACCAATACGAGAACCTGGCAGAACAGATTCTGGGGGTGATCTTATAATGAAGATGAGAAATCCTTTGTAGACGGGATTTTTCTCATATATAATCATGGAGATGAAAAAAAAAACCCTTTGTAGACTGGATTTCCCTCATATGTAATCATGATTTAATAAAATCGTCTTCTTTCGCATATCTGATGATTTGCCATATATATTTTGCTGTGATGAAGTCTGAATATGTGTAGCTTCGACACGTCTGGATAACTTTACGCCGACTCTAATAGAAAGAGTATTTGGTTCCGTCCTGTCTTTTACGCATAACTGAAGATGCGCAGAAAGCTGCTCAGCATTTAAGTCGAATATTCGAACTGTCCTGCTATTTCGAACGAGGAGTTGCGTAGAATTCTGAACTGTCACTTCTGATAAGAAGAATTTTTGTTCAGACCGTCATCTTCAAGAATGATTTCCCGAAAATTCCTTGAAATAGGGCGAGAAATGGCCGTCAAAACTGACCATGCTTGAACTGTCGAGAAAATATTCTGACTAGATTTTGGATGAACTTTCAATCGACCCAAGGAGAAGAGTCATATTCAATGCTGCACTCTGTATGCTTTGGGTACTTGGGGTATTTTGAGGCCAAGAAGGAGCATCTTCTGCGTGAATCCTTGCAATTGACCGCCTTGAGATTTGTTCATATATACGCATACTCTGGCCTGCGTATTTTCAGATATGCGGAAAATCATAGATCCGTAGTGTAGATGAGCATAAAATCGTAAGTTCGTAGCCTCTCGAGCGTAAAAGTTGTTGAGCATAAGAGCATCCAGGCGTATACTGTAGATTTTTAGCCTCTGACAAGAAAGCTTCCAAGCGTGAAGTCATAGATTTGTCGCCTCTGAGCGTAAAAGCTACCGAGCATAAAATCATAGATTTGTAGCTTCTGAGCGTGAAGTCGTAGGTTTGTAGCCTCTCGAGCGTAAAAGCTATCGAGCATAAAAGCATCCGGGCATAAAACCATAGACTTATAGCCTCTAAGCGTAAAACCGTAGATTTGTAGCTACCGAGCGTAAAAAGCTCCTTGGCGTAAAACCACGAATCTGTTTTGCACGAAAAACTTTTTGAATTCGCTGACTGTCCGCCTTCTTTGAGTAGTAGGCTAACGTGGTCCCCAATCATAACCGAATATTAAATATCGGATTTGGTTAGGGATTCGAGGAGTCCATCTGAACTCTATATATATTCCAAGGCTTTCAGAGAGAAGACTCTTCATCTGTCTTTTGCTAGAGAAAACTTTCGTCTCTTTGAGTTCTCTCCTTCGTTTTCTCTCTGAGCATTCTGAGTTTTTAGCAATGGCACCAAAACCAATCTACTCCTCTAAGGGAAAGAAGGCTGCCTCCTCTTCTCGCTCCTCTATCCAAGCAAGAGCGACTCCCGTTGGGCAGGGCGAACCTCGCTCTGAACGAAGTGTCCTACCGACGAGCTGTGTACCGGGCGTTATAGGTAAAGCTTTTGGGACGACAAGAACGAAGAAAAACCCTTCACACACGTTGTACGTGAATGCGCTTGGTCACCTTCTGTGCTGATAGCCTCTTCGAGGAAGATGATGCACAGAGATGTTTCATCTTTTACGCCCATATTTCTAATGTGTCAGCGTAAAAACTCCATATTTTCGCAATCTGGCGTAAAAGCTTTGACTGTCAAAAATTGGCGTATACTACAAACTTTGAGTGTTACGCTCTGGATGAAAATTCTGGCGTAATAACTCAAACTTTGGCAGTCTGGCGTAAAACACAGACTGTCAGGTTTTTATGTATACTGCCAGTCTTGAATTTTACGTCTTGGAATAAGATTCCAGCGTAAAAAATCAAGTTTTTACAGTCTTGGCGTAAAAGCACAGACTGTTGCTTTTTGGCATAGGCTGCAAGATTGTGAGGTCTAGTATAGAAACTGACGTATTTTTCTTGCACTTTGTAGTTAACCTGCATGTATCTCCGTTGGCTGAGGTGATGGGTTCTGCTGTTCGGATGCTGCATTCCAATTACCTGGAGGATTTGTCCCATGTGACATTTTCTATTTCTGGACCCTAATATCCTGAAGGAAGGGGAGTCCTGATATCGTCTCAAGGAGAGCGGATGCTGTTGAGCATGATCAATAGAGAGCCCCTGGCGTATATAGACGGGGCACAATATATAAAATCGGCTTTTCTCTTCGGGGATATGATTGATAAACAATCCCAGACGAAGCCCAAGAAAGAAAACTGAGTTTTTCCTGCCGGGGGCTTGGTCCTGTATCTGCCCAAGATGCTGAGAGACTACCCTATCTCGGCATTCTTCCATGCCACGCATCCCAGGAGGATGTCGTGGACCCTGACTCCCAATCTTCACGGCCAGCCGGGGAAGATATTTTATCAGAAAGGGTCCGACCAAGGGTTATTTGTAAGCCGCCCTTCCGGTCCGGTCATGCCGTTCAGGGGATTGTATCCGGGCAGTGTCCAGAGTGAAGATACTTCACTGCTCTAACCAGTCTAATTACTGACTTTCTGCAATGACTTCATAGGGCATGGAGGAGTATACCCCAAGGTTAATCCTCGGACCAATGGGTGGGTTACCTCTACAAATCTTCGATGGGCTCGTTTAGCTGACTGGGCCCTGAAGCATTTTCAGACTGAGCTGGAGAGCATTGGTCTGTACGCGGCTGTGAGTGCTCCCAGTGTTGGGTTACCTCTCAACCCCAACCTATTTCTGGCTTTGATGGAGCGATATATCTTACTCACCGGGACTTTCATCACTCCATTGGGGGAGTTGGGATTGGCCCTTCACAAAATGACAGAGATTTCAAGACTGCCAATGGGGGATACTCCTTATGAAGAGTATGTTCCCACAAACCGGGAGCTGGGGGATACAGACCCTCGGGTGTATATATATATTAATATATGTATATAGCATATTTTTATTAGTGTATATATATGATTTATATATATACGCGTATATGTATATACGTATATGTATATATATATATATACATCTCGCATATTTCTCTACTTTTATATATATGTATTCAATATATATATATTGTGTATACGTATTAAATAGTAAATGTTAATATGTATTTTGATGTATATATATACGTAGTATATATATAATTATTTTGGTATATATGTATATATATATATAGTATAAGTTAATATGTATTTTGGTACATGTATATATATTAGTTTATATATATGTATAAATACATATATTCTTATACTGGGAGTTATGTATATTTTTCACATAAACATAAATAATATATATTTCCACTTATGTACATACAGTTATACCTATTTTGTATATACTTTGGAATAACTATATATATATTATATTTAATTATTAATAATATGTTTAATTGGTGAATATACTAGATGATCCTAGTTGACTAGTGCCATACCTGGCACGGCCCTGAGTTCGATGTTTTTGATTGTGTGTTAGTGTAGCATCTGATACAAGTATGATATTGTGATATGTCTATAGTACTGTTGGTTCATCCAAAGGATACTCTGGAACAGGACATCAATATTTATCAGCTAAGGACCCAAGGCAAGTATATTCTCTGAAAATTTCTAATTGTTGATAATTTTTATAAGTTCGATAATCTAGAAATATTACATCTGAATCCTTGACACTGTGCTACACGGACTAGTATATAGCTTGGATCTGCAGTCATGAGATGTTACATTGATTATCGTATTGATATTATACACGACATGTATATTAGACATCGTACATGATAGATTGGACTTGCTCGTGTATCGTGACGTGTCATGGTTGGATCCACAGTACTAGTTGGGGGCGGGAAAGTAGTTAGTAAGAAATGTGATCATAACCTTTTATTACAGTATAGAACAATGTAAGTGTTAATCATGCTCTTCACATATGATTAGCCAGGCCCTATAGCTCTCGTACATGTTCCCAAGCCAATCATATTTCGAAACTACTATTTCAAACACTTAGAATAGATTACAGTTCTCTATTTTAAATCATATACTACATCACCCGTATATGATACTGTACCTTGTTCTTTTCATTTCATATATGCACTGACTGTATCATATTGCCTATTGCCTGTCTCTTTATATTGCCTGTCTCCTTTATTTTGCCATTGCATTTATTCACTGTCTCTCAGTATATAGCACCAGCTGTTTATTGCTTTATAGTCCTTATCAATTAAATGGAACTGTTATTTGAGATTTGTACTTTGCGCTCCTTCCTGACTGGAAACATTTTTCCAGACTATGCCTTAGAGGACCGGTATCCGACACTTTATGGACCATATGGTGAGTAGCTGCAACTTGGGCTTGGTAGTTAGTTGTGATTTCGGGAGGTCTAGCCGGAATTACTAGTTTTTCTAGTTAGTTCTTTTAGTAGACTATTTGGTACCGGATTTGTCTCCGGCATACTTGTTGAGACATGGATAATTGTTGAGTTAGATTATTACATTTAGACTCATGTTGTATTTAATTTTATTTGTTCGATATCTTATCGTGCTGTAGTCGATGTGATTGAGTATGTGTTCATATTATTTTGTGTCATCCGTGCCTCCTTATGGAGATTGGATGCTTGTGTGAGATTGGCTAGATAGTATCATAACCTTGACAGCGTTCTACCGCCGATACTGCGGCGTAGGCTGGACGTACCCGCGTACTCGTGCCCCAATTCTGGGTGTGGGTCATGACAGTGGCAGTGTACCAGGAGCTGATGTGCCACTACCTTGCTTGCACCACCTTTTATAATGAACCCTCTGATTTGGCTCATACAAACAAATGGGCGTCCTACCTCTTCTTCCATCGGGCCAGGGCTGCTAAGCCAGACAAAGTCGTGGATAGCAGGGATCAGCCTCTGAGCTTTCTGAGCGTGCTTAGTGCTCAAGTAGTCGATGACCTTATTGAAGACGCTGGGGCTTCAGATCAAATTCTCGACGAAGGGATAGGGAAATATCCTGCGGGCACTAAAGCCTACAATTATTTGAGGCATTGCCGTAGGCCTCTGTCCAAGGAAGCTCAACTGGCTAGCTTTTTCTCTGTATGGCTGCACCGATTGGTAGTACCAGGCATTGCATCTTCGGATTGCATTCACCGTAACACCTTATAGCCTGCGATGCATCTGGTGTTCGGGGTAAGACTGGGCTTGCTCCCTGCCATGGTATGCCGCATACAAGCTGGCCTGAGGGCCATTACCGATGGACTGCTCGCCGATGAAATACGGCGTGACAGCTTTCCCAGGGTGGAATTACCGTTCCTGTATTTGATGGGATGGTTAATTCTCCACAACCCCAGGGTGATGTCTCCTGGCTCTGGCAGTAGTTCGAGGAGTAATTTCTTGTTGAATTACAAGAATTTCACCTGGAACGTGACCACAGTTTTAGACTGTCGGCGAGCGTTAAATTTTGCTTACAGCTGGAAGCTCTTCTGCACCGTCCCCTCTGTACATCTCAATCAACAGGGGAGCAGGCTTCAGGACTCAGGTGAAGGGAAGACCATTCTTTCTCCTGAAGCTTTTAATTGGTTGGTCTGCATTAGACCTTTCCATTTATTGTATAGAAGTGAAGACCAATGCTTCTTGGAACCCTACCTGCCTAGTTGGTTCGCCAGGCAGTTTGGGTATGACCAATTGTATGTGGGCAATGCCGTCACCAGCTTCAAGTCCAGGGGTGGACTTATTGATGGAGCGAAAGGATGGCGGTACTTCATAATGGGTTGCACTGGAGCAGCTTTTACTGTGCCCGCGACTTCACTCTCCATGGAGTTGCGCATCCTCCATTCGTATGCCCAGTTTTATGTGGCAACCAATACCTTCTATCACGATTTTGATATGCGTGGAAGTTTTAGGATGCCCTCTTCTAAGTCCTCGGGAAGAGACGAAATCCCCTCAGTTTTCTCTAACGAGGGTGAAGATTCTATCAATCTAGATGAGCCTTTGTTGGTAGTACCGAGAGGCAAAATACCTTCGCCTGCAGGGCCTCTGGTTATCTCTGGTAAGCAAAGGGCTCCTGTTCTGAAGGAGACTTCCCCTCGCAAGAAGAAGAAGACAGTTGGTGGTCCTGTCAGGACTTCCCACCCTGAGGTTCCTAGAAGTGAACCTGCTGTTTCCCCTGTTGGGGATGATCCTTTGATTAGAGGTTCCTCGCCTTTTAGAGAGGGAACCTCTACAGTTTTGGCTGGCAGTGCCAGAGAATCCTTGCTTGAGGCTGCTGTCGCTGCTACCGCTTCAGGTAGTGGTACGAGATCGTCTTCGAGGCCGAGCTAAATAAGGATATCTTTCTCCAAATCAGCAACGGGAGAAACCCCTGCCACGTCTGTAAGTATACCCAGCGAGATTCCACCTGATGAACCTCGATTGGATCTGGGTGAAGACTTGGATGACTACCCTCAGTCGTCATTTGGTGCACCCTCCTCTCAAGGTATGACAGCTCGCTTAGCATCATTAAGAAATGATTTAGCTGTACTGGCTGCAAACACGACATATATACCATCGACCATGGATAAATATCGTCTTTATGCCTCTTTTAGAAAAATTAATATCATGTTGATATTAACTTTCTCTTATCTTCTTTTCAGGGGAAGACATCTACGGAGAGGGCAGTATTGACGCGCCTTTTGGCTCTGTTTCAGCTCCTGCCGATGACATGGAGGTGCCCGACTTTGAAGAGGAAACATTTTCGGGTGCAGATCTCTCGAGAGGAGGATGAACCTGTCATTACGACAATGCCTTCTTTGAGTACGCCAGTTACTTCGTCCGTTGTTGGCGTATCTTTTTTTGTCCCACCATCTGTTGAGGCGACGACTGTGGCAACATCGTCTGCAGTCACTCCTGGAGGGAGATTCGCCGATATTGCAGCCACTCCTAGCGTCCATTCGGATCTCGCCATGCTGATTGAGCAGTATACTAGTATTTTCTACACCACTTTAAAAACGCTGATATCAATGGTGCTGGAAAAGAATCTAGGCTTCGAGGCTCCGAGGAGGTCCTCTCAGTTTGCGATAGCGCCGATCAGAGACTTCAACGACGCTGGGAGAGCTGACACACTGGAGCAGATAGTTAATGGTTTGGAACAACCCATTAACGATTATTTGCAGCTATCTCAAGGCAGCATTGACGGTCTCATTCAAGCTATGTATGACTCCTTAACTGCAGAGCTTGCTGGGCAAATAGAATCTCTGAACAAATCCGTCTAGGAATAGCAGTAGGAGATGGATCAAGAGCGTGCCGAATTGGAATATGTCACTCCTCAGCTGACTCAATACGAAGTCGAATATGAGGAAGAGACAGCGAGGGTCCGCAAATTGAAAGATGAACTCGCTCAAGTAGAGGAGAAGGCTCTTTCTTTGTCGGCATCTCGAGATGTGCTGAAGAATCGAATGGAGACCGCTCAACAGAACCTGACGCATGTGGGTGTCATCCACGCAGGTTTTGTACATGCTCGGTCTGAGCTATCTGCTTTGAACAATGAGGTGGCAAGGTTGGAGCGGGCTCATGCCGACGTCTTGAGTACCAGGGATGAGAGGATGGTTATTCTAGCTCAGTAGATTCGCAACTTAACTGCTCCCCCCAAATAATGTACTTTTTTGATTTTCCATGTAATTTTGTTCTTTCTGGGAATAATAAAGAGGCTTTATCTGACTTTGTGGACCCATCATTTTAGAATATAAATGGCAGGCTAGAGTGAAAGTGATATCAGAGGTAATATGGACGTGATATACTTTCGGTAAGCTTCAGCTGGACATATCTATTCAGAGGTTATATGGACATGATAGAATATGCTCCAACTAAAATTTGTACACAAAACACTATCAGAGGTAATATGGACATGATAGGTCTTGAAGTTCCAAATTAGTTAAATATATCTATTCAGAGGTTATATGGACATGATAGAATATGCTCCAACTAGTTTTGTTTTGGAAGTAGTATTGTCAGAATGAGATCTTCACTATACTCCATTTGAGCAAAGGAGGTTAAGCATAGTACCTCTTAAGGATTTTGCCGTTGATAGGAGCCATTAATAAGTCTCCATTAGGCTTAGCTAATCTGTAAGCGCCATTTGAGAACGTTGTCTCGATCACATAAGGGCCTTCCCATTTGGGTTAGAATTTACCCTTACTCTTGTGAGTAATAATCATTGGCCTTCTCACAGCTAAAACTAGCTCGCCAACTTTGAACACTCTTTTCTTTACTTTTTGATTAAAAGCTCTGAAAATGCGTGCCTGGTAGAACGCGATGCGTTGTTGAGCCTGAAGGCATTTTTCATCTAATCCTTCTAGCTCTTGAAGCCTTAATAGGTCATTCTTTTCTTGAGTCAACTCATTAGCCACTGCTATCCTGAGTGACGAAATTTGGATTTCGATGGGGAGAACTGCTTCACTCCCGTAAACCAATGAGAATGGGGTACAACCCGTCGGTGCTCGTACTGTTGTACGATATGCCCAGAGACATTCTCTTAGCTTCTCATTCCAATCTCTTTTGTTCGAAGAGACAAACTTTTTCAAAATTTTGATAATGGTTTTGTTGAAAGCTTCTGCCAAACCATCAGCAGCAGGATTATATGCCGTAGAGGCCACATTTTGTATCCAATTTTTATCGCAAAATCGGTGAAATGTTTGGTTGATGAATTGAGGCCCATTGTCATGAATTATCCTTCGGGGTATCCGAAAGTGATAAATGACATGATACTTGATGAAGCTGATCACATTAGATGTCTTCACCTCAGCAAGAGGGATCGCCTCTGCCCATTTGGAGAAATAATCTGTGATAGCTAATATGAACCGGTGACCTCTGGAAGAAGATTGGTGAATAGGACCAATGATATCCATACCCCATGCTTCAAAAGGCCAGGATACTACTGTAGGATGTAAATGTTCAGAAGGTTGATGTATAAAATCTGCATGAACCTGACATGCTTTGCATTGTCTTGCATATTTTATTGCATCTGTGATCATAGTAGGCCAGTAATAGCCCATCCTCCTGATACGATCATGTAGCTTAGGACCGGGTTGATGCGGTCCGCATACGCCGTCGTGAGCTTCACGGATAATCCGCTGTGCCTCGTCATCGGAGAGACATCTTAATAGCAGTCCGTCGTAGGTCCGGCGATATAGACATTGTGAAGATGCATCAAAATAGAAGCATAATGATCGTCTTTTGACGGATACTGCTTCTTTAGGGTCCTCCAACAAGATTCCGTATGCCACAAAATCTATAAAGGGACTTCTCCAGTCTCTCTTAGGTGGATCGATGTTTACAGCGTAGCTGCGTTCTATGTGAAAGTTATTTTTCACACAGAATAAATCTCTGTTAAGAAGGATCACCGAATTCTGCCTTATTAAAGGAATAGCTAAATCTGCAGCTAGACTGGCTAGGGCATCAGCTTTCAGATTATGAAATTGAGGCACATGTTCTAGGAAGAACCCTTTAAAAGACATAGCTATTTCGATCGTTGCTTGGTGATAAGAAATGAGGTCTGGATTATGGACTTCATATATTCCTCTGACTTGATTGACGATCAGCATAGAATCACCGAAAGCTTTCAGAGATTCGACGTCCAATTCTTTAGCGACTTGGAGCCCGATTAGTAGAGCGTTATACTCTGCCACATTATTAGAACTGGGCTCGCTAAGAGAATATGCTCGATAGATGACGAGTTTATCAGGAGTAACCAGGATAATTCCTACTCCTGAAACCACATTTCCCCTGGGACCAGTCCTGGAGGCACCATCGAAGAATAGTTGCCATGTATCACTTTCCATTATGGAATTATATTCTGCAACTTCGTCGGGAATGCCCTCATATAGCTTGGAGGTTTCCGGGATCGGATGAGCAGCTAAAAAATCAGCCAACACTTGGCCTTTGATGGACTTCTGAGGGACGTACACCATGTCATCCGGTGTTAATAACATCGCCCAAGTCACGAGTCAGGAATTAAGAACACTTGGCTTGTTCATCAATACCCGAAAAGGATTGATCCTGGAGATGATATGAATAGTCTGGCCTGTGACATAGTATCGTATTTTCTGAATAGCGAACATCAGAGCCAAGCATTCTTTTTCTACTAGACTGTACCGGTGTTCAGCTCCGACCATCATCCTGCTTAGGTAGTAGATAGCCTGTTCATGACCCACATCATTTTTCTGTACAAGAAGAGCTCCCAAAGAATGATCCATCACTCGAACATACAACAAGAATGGTCTTCCTATGACGGGAGGCACCAGAACTAGAGGATTAGTGAGGTAGCGTTTGATATCATTAAACGCCTGCTGACAGGCTTCATCCCATACGAAGGATACACCTTTCTTCATGAGACGAGAAAAAGGCTGACATCTCCCAGAGAGGTTGGATATAAATCTCCGGATATAAGCCAGACGACCTTGAAATCCCCTGAGTTCCCTCAGATTACGGGGTGGTCGCATTTCTAAGATGGCCTTGACTTTATCAGGGTCCACTTGAATGCCTTTAGCGGTAATGACAAATCCCAGGAATTTGCCACTAGATACACCCAGAAAGGACTTTGTAGGATTTATTTTGAGTTGATGTTGGCACATCAACTCAAACACTGTCTTCAGGTCTTGGATGTGATTATCCTTGCGGCAGCTTTTGACAGCTATATCGTCTACGTAACATTCCACTGTTTTGCATAAATGCTCGTAGAATATGTTACTCATAGCTCGTTGGTACGTAGTTCCGGCATTTTTCAATCCAAAGGGCATGACCATATAGCAATATACCCCCAATGGTGTTCGGAAGGCAATATATTTCTCGTCTTCAGGATGCATCTTGATTTGATTGTATCCTGAAAATCCGTCCATGAAAGACATACGTTCAAAACTGCATGTATTATCGATCATGACGTCTGTGATGGGAAGAGAAAATTCATCCTTGGGGCAGGCTGCATTCAAATCTCGCTAATATATGCAGACACGTACTTTTCCATTTTTTTTCATGACCGGGACAACATTGGCGACCCAGTCGGGATGTTGTTCTTCCCGGATGAAGCCACAGGCAATCAACTTCTTGATTTCAGCTTCAATGGCGTCCATCATATCCGGACGGAACCGGCGTTGGTGTTGCTTCACAGGCTTCGAATTGGGCAATATATTGAGTTTATGAGTAGACACCTTTGGATCAAGACCTGGCATATCCTCATAATTCTACGCAAAGACGTCGATATATTCTCTTATCAGCTGGATTATTTCTTTTCTTTCTTCTTCAAAAAGATTGTTACTGATAAATATCGGCTTTGGCGAAAGTTCATCCCCAACATCAATCTGGATAACTTTATCTTCAGTGGGAGGTTCTCTCTGCTCAAACCGGAGTTTCCACTGTGTATCCATTTGCTGAGACCAAGAGTCATTCTCAAACGGTTCAGATTCTTGTTCGTCTGCTTCGAAGGAATCTGCCAATACCGTATTTATTGATAATGCTCGTTCAAGAGCATCATATGAGCCGGAGGGCGACAAGCCATTTTTAGAAGAGGAAAACATATCCTTATTTGACTCAGAATTTGCAAGGGAGGTGGTATACCCTAACCCGAAACGAGTTCGTTGACAGTAGGGATCACCGTGCAACGACATTCGTCTGCCTTTTCCGTAGTTGAGGCCTGGTTCCAGCTTCAAGTCATAACCCATACTTTGCATGATCTTCAAAGCTTGTGGGCTGTATCTGTGAACCTGCATTTTACCAGCATTATCATCGGGAGAATCTTCTTGTACGGTCGGTTCATTGGGCATGCGACCGAAGACTATTGAACGCTGACTGCTGCAAGTAGGCGGGACAATGAAGATAGAATCCTCATGTGGTCCATATATCGTGATGACATTAGATGATGAAGCTACTTCCCACACATACGGATAATAGGAATCTATAGCTTCCAAGAATTTTTGTGCTATATGTTCTATATCGTCATGGGGAAAGGATTCCTATTTTGGAATTTGAACGTCAATATACTGGAAAAGAGGATCTTTATTATCATCAGAAACCACGTTCCTGGTTATATTTACATCAGCCGGTTGCTTACTGCGCCGAAGGTTGATGACCAAGGGTGGAGGCTTCTGGTTCAAAGTGATCACTAGAGGATCACCTCCTTTTTCTGACCTGGTTTTGTTCAGGTGGATAGCCATGTGCTCCATGGCTTTCGGACGAGTAGTTCGCCCTTTCACCTTGATTGACAAAGGTTGCTTGGCAGAGGGTTCTTCTGGCTCCCGGTAGGATTCCTTCTCTGTTTTGCCTGATACCTCCTCCATGTAGTCTTGAGTGTACAACATGGCATCAGAGTAGTAGGATTCTACTCCTTTAAACGGGTTAAGGTTAGTAAACTTCGTTTGTACTGTTCCTTGGGCATCTACATATTTAAAGTATTGATGTAGAGTCGAAGGAACTATGTTGTGGTCGTCGATCCAAGGTCTGCCCAGCAGAATATTGTAGGACACCTCTGAATCAATGACATAACATATAGCCACTGATCTGAGGTCGCCAATATGGATCCTCAGACGAATCTTCCCCAACGGCTTACTTTTCCTGGCGTTGAAACCTACGATTGTAGTGATGGTGTAAGCCAATTCGCTGGTAGGAATCCTCAACGGTCTGAGCAGACTATGAGGAATGATGCTGATCGATGATCCCGGATCTATGTAAATCTGGTCAACCTCTATGGAACCAACATATCCGGTATAATAGAGGGGTCTGTCATGCCTGTTATGTTTTAACAGCATGTCATCTTGGGTGAAAGTGATATTCGGGACCACCTCCATCACACTATGGCATTGAGGACATGCCACAGGTTCTTCATCAGGGGACTTGAGCTGGGTCAAGTATGCATCCGCCTGTATTAATGCTTCACTCAAGGCTTGACGAGTGTCTTTAGAAAGCCTGAGTAATTCAAAAATGGACAATTTGGCTGGTGTATGAGCCAACTGGGCCAAGATGTCGAAGTTATACGGCTTCTCTAAATCTTTGCTTTGAATATTCTTCAAAGGTTTATCGAAGCGCACTTCTTTCTGCTTCCCCTTGTCCGTCGAAGTTGGTCTCGAAGGACCGGCCTCTGGTATGGCAGGTTCCGATTCTGAAGGCTTGGCAGCTGGAGCGTCTGCCGATGCTTCTTCCTGATTTTCTTCATAGTCCTTGAGGTAAGCTTTCCCTGAACGGGTTCCAGTAGCCAAAACCTCATCTTCTGATGCCGAGTGTACCGTAACTATGTGACATGGTTTACGCTTCAAGTTTTTCTTAGACTTAGCCTTAGCAGCTTGAGTCTCTTCCTCGATCTCTTACACCAGATCTGGATGAACCCACATAATCTCGCCCCGCTGGATAGCTAGGGGTACCAGGTCATGATTTTGACCCCTAGCTGGAGGGAGATTAACTATATTCATCGTTGTCCGAGAAATAGGTATAACACCATCCAGGACTTCTTGGGGAGACAGATTGCCAAATTATAGAGAGATCATGTTGGCTGTGACCGTCTTCTCGCTGTTGCGCAGAGTGATGGCCTTAGCATCGATCAGCTCCTGGATCTTCCTCTTCAGTACATAACACGTCTTTGTAGGGTGGTGTATGTATCTATGAAAGATGCAGTACTTGGGGTTATTAGTACTGTCGACTTCATTAGGCCGCTTCACCTCAGGGAGGGTAATCTTGCCACTTTTGATGAGACACTCGAATATGCTTGGAATATCATCATCGTCGAAAGAGTACACTTCAACGGGCCTGGAAGTCCCAGGTTTCGTCTGTGTGGTTGCCGCAATCTTTTGCCTGGACGTATTGATCGCCGGAGCTTCTTTTCCTTTGGAACCACGGGGATGGTCGCTGTTGGAGGATGACCTTTTGCCTCTATCGGAGGCAGAGATCATGATGCCATTATCATGCGCCTTCCGACTGTTGTCCTCAGCGGCCACCGCTGAGATGATGAACGGGGCCAATCATGGAACTGATATGGTCCTGTGAACACTGAGATCACCGGAAGAAGGTTCTTCCTGCAAATGTCCACCAATGCCGAGTCTGGAACTCCGGGAGGCATTTGCAAAGTGGCTTGACGAAAACGTTCGATGAAAGTGCGAACGTTCTCTTTTTCCTTCTGCTTTACTTCGATGAGAGAGGATATAGACATGTCCATCCCTCCTTCATAGAATCGTGCAAAGAATAAAGTCTTGAAATCTTCAAAGGAAGTAATGCAGTTGTTCGCAAGACTACGGTACCACTGATAAGCCACTCCCGAGAGACAGCCCTTGAACACCCGAGTGAGGAGGGCATCATTCCCTTATAATAACACTGTCATCATACTGAAGTAGTTCATGTACTGGCTTGGTGATGTTTTTTCCTCAAACAAAGCCATAGTCTGTGGTTTATATTTAGGAGGGAAAGGGACCTCATCCCAAATAGCGGGGTAAGGCTGGTTGATTTCCAATTTCTTGAGCTGATCTTTGTGCTTCAAGGCATCAAATTGGGCTTTCAACTCCTGTACTGCCTGCATTGGATCTTCAGCCGGTAGCGGGACCACGGAGTGATGAGGGATCGGTTGTACTGCAACTCCAATAGTAGGCAGTACATTCTCCGAGTTAGGAAGTGGGGGAGCTGCTGACTCTTGATCCAGAGCAGGCTCTTGGTTGGCGTTGGATGGTGATAAGTCCACCCCCACACGTATTTGAGTCGGAGGGACCGATGCTTGAGCTATAGCAGCTGTGTGTTGAGTCAGCATCATCTGGTACATATTCTCCATCATGGACTATATCTTCTTCAGAGATGTCTCCAGTATAGCAATGCGTTGCTCAGTGCTTGCTGACGGGGAAGCTTCCTCGCGTTCATCTCCAATGGCATAGACTCCCATTTTCCTGGGTGTCATTGAAGGGTTAGTATAGGTCTTTATAGAAGTTGACTCTATACTTTCAGCATCTGATTCGGGAAACTGGCGACCCCCAGTATCAGAATCAGAAGAGTACGAAGCCGATTGTCATAACCTCGAACGGGTGTTTCGGAATACCCCAGCTTCAATGTTCTCAAGGAGTTTGTTGAATATCCTTTGGCTTGGAGTTCTAGAGGAATGACGTCTTGAGTTTGACCTTCCTCTAGGAACATGTGAAGCCATGTTCACTGATGCATGTGCGGGCTCTTCTTTCTGGAAAGACAGAGAGTAGTTCAATCGGTCAAAAACCGACCGTTTTGCTTCAAAATAACAATAATTAACTACAATCCTATGACTATTACAATAGTGCTCCCTAGGAGGTGTAGTAGACATGCTGGGAGATCCCCTCTCCTTGCGTTTCTGGATCAGATACTCACGCAAGTCAGGAGGATTTACAGAAGAAGAAGAAGATGGCTTGTTCCTCTTTTTTACATCAGTTGGCATGCGGATATTGGGAACCATAACTTTTTTTCTGCCACCCGTATATAACAGGTTAGCCATCTGAGTAGCAGATAATCCCCGAGGATTGTGTCTCTCCACAAACTGGGCTTTCTTTACACTGAGGGGTTTCACCTGGCGTATTTTGGAACTCTGCTCAGGTTGGCATAAAACTGAGGAAGCCCTCAATCGGCCATCCACTTCTCGCGTAATCTGGAGAGCGGGCAGATTCTTCCCTTGCTGGCGTAAAGGCCGAGAAGTTGAGTAGTCCGCCACTTGTTTTCCCTTGCGTAGATTGCAGGGACCATCTGCTTTTCCACGGAGGACAGATGCATTCTTACGCACAGATCGCGTTTGGAATTTCTGATTTGGCGCTGAGGCATTATCAAAAATCTTGTCTGCCACGTCACAGACGGGAGACTGAATTTTACGCGCAGAGCGCGGAGTAGACTTTTGGACTAGCACTGAGGCATCACCAGAAGTTTTGTCTGCCAAGTCACAGACGGGAGACAGAGCTTTACGCGCGGAGTGCGAAGTAGACTTCTGGACTAGCACTGATGCATTGTCAGAAGTTTTGTCTGCCACGTCACAGACGGGAGACAGAGCTTTACGCACGAAGCACGAAGTAGACTTCTGGACTAGCACTGAGGTATTGTCAGAAGTTTTGTCTGCCACGTCACAGACGGGTGACAGAGCTTTACGCGCAGAGCGTGAAGGTTGCGCAGCTACAACCTGGTTGGTCGGAGAAACCGGAGAGTCGACAGGAATGGTAGGGGATGTCCTGGGCATCTAGACCTTACGCAGCTTCCTGTTGTCTTGGACAGAGAGAGAGTGAGAGCTACCCCCTGCTCGAAGCATATCTTCGTAGGCAGACTGGTCGAACTGGACGACCAGGGTCTTCTTCATTGATCCTACTGATACTGCATCGTGTTGAGCAATTACTTTCTCATCAGATGAGAAAGAGGTCCCCAGTAGAGTCGCCATCTTGTGTTTGATAATAAACGAAAGAAATAAAACTAAGTTTATACAAAACCCTTTCTTAGGTTTACAAACAAGAAGTACTATTAATCATATACGAGGATGTTAAGTACAAATTTTAAATCTGGGTAAATATTGCTATAGGAGTCTGATCTGCATTCGATCACTTTGTCCCTTGGACCACACGATGATGAAGAAGTGCTGTAGAAGAAGAAGATGCTTCAAAGATTGCAAGAGAGAGTGGATGCTCGATGCCAAAATCGTCGATCACTACTCTCTGTATGAGCTCTTCTCTCTGTTCTTCAATTTTTTGACTTCTATTCTCCGAGTTTTTGACTTTTTCTGACCCTGGACCTCTGTCAATAGAGGTTTCTATTTATAGGGTTTTAGTGATAGTAACCGTCCAGTCGGCGTAGAAGCCGGATAGTGGAGAGTATGGCACTTTTTACGCGGCGATTATAATAACTGCTACCCATGTATAGATGATCTTCTGAATAAGTGTGTGACGTGTGTCCCATTAGGAGATAATGCGTATAACTGCTGCAAAGATCACGGCGTGCAAGCCACGTAGGTAACTGCCCCTTGCGTAGAAAAGGTTGGCGTAGAAGCCAATAACTGTCACCATGGCGTAGGAGCCAAATAGTTGTCAGGTTAGAGTAGAAGCCAAATAGGTGTAGAAGTCTTGTAGGCGTAGAAGCCTGATGCTGCATGGATAGGTGGCTAGCGTAAAAGATAGCTGATCCTCCTTCTTTGACTGAGGTCTTGAGCGTATTCTGGACCAAATAGCCTTCTCACGCACAAATGCAAATATAGTCTGAGTTGGCGTATTTCAAGGAGATAGCGTACAACGTGCTCCTTATAGCTGAAAATAGCCCGGTGACGTATTTCAAGGAGATAGCGTACATCGTGCTCCTATAGCTGAAAATAGCCTGATGGCGTAATGTGCAGGGGTGATGATGTAGACATATTAGCCGTAATTATGGCTTGCCCAGTCTTTGGAGATATAACTAAATCTCATGCATTAAATGCAGAGATCTGCCACTATTCTGAGCCTTAAATGCAGAGACGTGTCTCGAGCTCTGTACAAAGATCTGCCACCATTCTGAGCATTAAATGCAGAGACGTGTCTCGAGCTCTGTACGAAGAGCAGCTTTTTGACGTGGCAGTTCATTTTGTCTTCTGCTGAGCGTAAAAGCTCACATCTGCCTGTATAAAACTAGGCAACATATTCCCTTGTATGCGTAAAAGCACTTTGTATTAGGGAAATGTCACTAAACGACGGTTTGGGTCTCTGTGCCGTACCATCATTACAGCCGTCGTCTGGATAGTCGTGCAGTACTCTTTGTCAGGAGTCAGGTTCACTGCATGATCTGACAGATTCAATCGAGGAATACGAAGCGTTCCTCGTACACTTCCATGCTGCATTAAAAGTGGATGAGTTTTATGCCATAAAGGTGGTATAATACCCTTCTTACGATGAAGCAGCCTGGAAATACTGTATTACGCGGATTGTCCTTGAGCTTATATTTTACGCTGTACTTAGCGAGAAAGCTCTGTTGGACGCCGATGGCTCTGAAGTTATATTTTATGCCACACAGCACTGAAATACTGCATATAACTCTGCAGCGTATTTTTTTATGCTTCTACAAGATACAGTATACCCCAACCCAAAACGAGTTTGTTGACAGAAAGAATTACCATGCAACAGTGTTCGTCTGCCTTTTTCATAGTTGAGGCCTTGTTTCAACTTCAAATTATAACCCATGCTTTGTATAATTTTTAAAGCCTGTGGGCTATATATGTGGATTTACATTTTGCCACCATCAGACTCGCAAGATTCTTCTTGTACAATCGGTCTGCTCCGCATGCGACCGAAGACTATTGGATGCTGGTCGTCGCGAGTTGGTGGAACAATAAAGACAGAATCTTTATGTGGCCCATATGTCATGACGACATTAGATGTTGACGCATCTTTCCACATGATCTCCCCACGCTTTGTAGTCAGGGGAACAAAATCCTGGTTATGACTCTTGTCTTTGCATTTCTGGATCAGGAATTCACGCAAGTCAGGAGGATTAACAGAAGAAGAAGAGGAATGCTTGTTTCTCCCGTCTACATCAGTTGGAATGCGGATATTGGGAACCATAACTCTCCCTCTGCCACCCGTATACAGCAGTTCAGCCATGTGAGTAGCACATGATCCCTGAGGAGCGTATCTATCCGAAAACTGGGTCTTCTTTACGCTGAGGGGCTTGACCTGGCATAGTCTAGAATGTTGCTCAGGCTGACGTAAAACTGAGGAAGTCCTCAATCGTCCATCAGCTTCTCGCGTAATCTGGAGAGCGGGCAGATTCTTCTCTTGATGGCGTAAAGGCCGAGAGGTCGGGAAATCAGCCACTTGTTTTCCCTTGCGGTGATTGCAAGGACCATCTGCTTTTCCACGGAGGGAAGATGCATTTTTATGCATGGAGCGCGTTTGGAATTTCTGAATCGGCGCTGAGGCTTTATCAAAAATTTTGTCTGCCACATCACAGACGGAAGACTGAATTTTACGCACGGAGCACGGAGTAGACTTCTGGACTAGCACTGAGGCATTGCCAGAAGTTTTGTCTGCCACGTCACAGACGGGAGATAGAGTTTTACGCACAGAGCGCGCAGGTTGCGGTGCTATAACCTTGTTGGTCAGAGAAAGAGAGTCGACAAGAATGGTAGGGGATGTCCGGGGTATCCACACCTTATGCAGTTTCCTGTTGTCTTGGATAGAGAGGGAATGAGAGCTACCCCCTGCTCGAAGCATATCTTCGTAGGCTGACTGGTCGAATTGGACGACCAAGGTCTTCTTCATTGATCCTACTGATACTGCATCGTGTTGAGCAATTATTTTCTCGTCAGATGAGAAAGTTTTCCCCAACAGAGTCACCATCTTGTGTTTGAATATAAACAAAAGAAATGAAACTAGGTTTATACGAAACCCTTTCTTTGTTTACAAATAAGAAAAATAAGTACAATTAATCCTATACGAGGATGTTAAGTACATAAATTTAATCTGGGTAAATATTGCTATAGGAGTCTGATCTGTGGTCGATCACTTTGTCCCTTGGACCACACGATGATGAAGAAGTGCTGTAGAAGAAGGAGAAGCTTCAAAGATCGCAAGAGGGAGTGGATGCTCGATGCCAAAATCGTCGATCACTACTCTCTGTTTGTGCTCTGGATTCTTCTCTCTCAAAAATCAATTTTCGACCCCTGACCTCTGTCAATAGAGGTCTCTATTTATATAGTCCAATTGTCGTAACCGTCCAATCGGCGTAGAAGCCGAACAGTGGAGAGTGGGATGCTCTTTACGTGGCAGTTATGATAACTGCTACCCACGTCTAAATGATCTCTCGACTCTGCGTGTGATGCGTGTCCCATTATGAGGTAACGCGTATAACTGCTGCGAAGATCATGGCATGCAAGCCATGTGGGTAACTGCCCCTTGCGTAGAGATGATTGGCATAAAAACCAAATAGCTGTCATACTGGCATAGAAGCCAGGTAACTGTTATGTTTGCATAGAAGCCAAGTAGGCGTAGAAGCCCAGCAGGCATAGAAGCCCAATAGCTGTCAAATTGGCGTAGAAGCCAAGTGGTTGTCAAGTTGGCATGGGAGCCAAATAGGCGTAGAAGCCTAATGCTTTGCAAATATAGCCTGATTCAACGTATTTCGAGGAGATAACGTACAGCGTGCTCCTATAGCTGAAAGTAGCCAGGTCGGCGTATTTAGAGGAGATAGCGTACAACGTGCTCCTATAACTGAAAATAGCTTGATGGCGTAATATGCAGGGGTGGTGATGTAGACATATTAGCCATAATTATGGCTCACTCAGTCATTAAAAGTAGAACCAAATCCCGTGCATTAAATGCAGAGATCTGCCCCTATCACGCGCATTAACTGTAGAGACGTGCCTCAAGCTCTGTACGAAGAGCAGCTTTTGACGTGGCGGTTCGTTTCGTCTCCTGCTGAGCGTAAAAGCTCACGTCTGTCTGTGTAAAACTAGACAGCGTATCCCTTGGATGCGTAAATGATGTCTTATATCAAGGATTGTGTCACTAAACGACAGTTTGGGGTTCTGTTCAGAATCATCACAACAGCCGTCCTCTCGGTCGTCGTGCTGTACTCTTTGTCAGGAGTCAGGTTCACTGTTTGATCTGACAGGTTCGTTTCGAGGAATACAAAGAGTTTCTCGTATGACTTTCCACTGCATTAAAAACAAGCAGGTTTTACGCCAAAGTGGCGATGTAACAACCTTTTTACGTCAAAGCATTCTAAAAATACTGCATTACGCGGGTTATTCTGGAGCTAAAATTTACGCTGAACTAGCGATGAAGCTCTGTTGTACGCCGATGGCTCTGAAGTCACGTCTTACGCCACCCAGTGCTGGAGCTCTGTTTTATGCGGGCTTCCTGCATGTTGAGGGATTTACGCATATTATTCCCCAGCATATTTTTCATGCTTCTACAACCCTCTCTTCCACCCTATCCTGAGTGGCCTGAGAGGCGCTCTCAGTCTGTAGAGACTAGAACGCAGCCTATCCAATGACCCGTGCTTAATTTTCTAACGGACTTCTAACTTGTAATATAAATTCTAATACCTCATATTATTCTAACTTATAATATAAATTGAAATACTTACAGCAGTCTTGCTGGCCTTCTCGTCCATGTAGCTCCCGTCATTCGTCCTCTTGTGCATATACTAAAAAATATCGACGAAATTGATACTAGAAGGATCTCCCCCCTCCTTCGCCAGCTTCTTCACCTATGTACGAAATATTAAGAAAACATATTAGCTTGATAATTAATATTATTTAACTATATAATAAAAATATTTAAGTACTTCGCGCTATCTTACCAGATTTCAATGGTGCATAACGATGGGGATCGATCCACCAGTATGCAGACCCCTATAAGATCATGCCTTCTTCCCTTGCTCGGACCTCTTCTTGAACTCAGGAGTATCGAGCTCCTTCTGCATCTTCTCCCAAAAATTATCACGGATCCAGGGTTTCTTGCCCTTTCTAGCATTTACCTTTTTTTGCAAATCATCTTTCGTATCCCACATCTTCTTGCTACAGGCGCCGCGATATGTCTTCCTGATCTCCGCATCGCGATGCTCGGGCCACCAGTAGGTTTTTTGACATACAAATTCTGTTAACAATTAATATAAATAGATTAAAAAATAATTAATAAATAGAATAACAGAAAAGATCGTATATACCTTCATCTGGCCAAGCCATATATACCGCATGTCGAGCCATATATACTGCATGTCGGACGACACATAGGAGAATCTAAGATTGGGACCGTGGTAGTTCCCCCTAATGATTTCCCCAAGTGCTGGAGTAGCACTGTAGAAAAAAACCTACAAAGAAATAACAACAGATTATTTAGTTAAATAAATAAATGAAACATATGAAATTAATTGCATCAGATGAAACATATAAATTTACTTACAGCTCTTTGGTCGCAGGTGTAGCGCCCCGTTTCTCCTATTCGAGGAGCGCGGCTAAGAAACAGAAGATGGTATCGTTCGATCGGGATAGATTGAAATAAGAACTCGTCCTTGTTATGGATTTGTTTCTTTGGAATCGATTCCCATATTCAGTGGACCGTGCCCCCGGGATCGACTTAGCGGCATAGTCAGGAGGGACCTCTCCGCTATTATCTTTTATTGTCTCGGATTACGATGTCGCTTGTTGCTTTCGTGCTTTGAGTTGGTTTTCGAATTTGCTTGTTTTCCTTGAACGGTTTCGATGGATTTCATTTTTTTCGTTCATTGCACTGCATTTCAATTCCGAGTATGGAAAGAGAGGAAGAGGTATTGATCGAGCTATTCATGATGCAGGTGAACGAGCAGTAGGCGGCTTACGAGCGGAGTCGTGAAGCACCTCTTTCCTTCTCCCTTCCAACCATCTAAGTGAGTGGCTACCATCCCGATTAGCTAGCCCTGCTTCTAAGTCTTCACACCTAAAACTCTTGCATTCTTGTTGCCCCGATCAAGCGATACCAATAGTAATAACTACAAGACTACAAGATAAGAAGGGAATAGACTTGGAAAATATTATGCTTGTCAATTAAACTTGTGAACTGTTATCTTATTGTATGCTAGTTCGTTGCAAATGTTCTATAAATCGTGCTAAGTATGGAACACACATTGTTTGCACATAATTGTTCAGGGAGGCTATGCAAAATGAATCGTGCAATACTGCTTGTCTTGTACTCGTGTTCTTGTACTCGTGTTGCCTCAACTGCATAAATTGTTAACTTAGTAAACATATTGTTCGATCACGGACAACTTGTGCACAAGGTCATTGGTTCCTGCGGACGGTCGCTGGGGCACTGGCACCGATTCGGTCCGGATGGAACTCTATTATATAGCCCATTGTGCTGGACGAGGTGGCATGTAGCGCTCCTTGTATTTTCATTGCATACCATTCCCGCCAGTGGCTAGTGTCCATTATGGCAATCATGCCAGTGATCCTTGTATATTTAAACCTATTATAAACTAACTTGTGTCTTCGTGGCAGGGAAGGCATGGTAAGTATTGTGCAGGTGGTTCAGACGGACAGGTAAAAGCCACTGAACGGTGGCAAGTTGATTTCAGTAAATTCTATACGTTGCTTACTTGTAAATGAACTAAGGCAAGATAGAAACCCACAAAAATATGCATGCTTTATTAAAAACAATGTATTGATTGGTATAGTTCGGTTAGCTCGCCTTCACCAGTATGTTTCGACATGCTGACCCTCGTTGAAATAGGTTCTCCGCACTAAAGCGAACCGAGCGAGGAGCCGAAGTCGTCTTCCCGATTCAGTCCAGCTGTTGGCGTGTTCAGATCGCGTCGCCCTTGAAGCATTTTGAAGCAGGAGCTTGAAACTCTATATACTCAATGCAGCTTCGTAGCAAAGTCGTCCTCCAGCCCGGAGGTCTATATCAATTTGAAGTTTAGTAAAGGGATGTAATGTACAGGATTGCTATCTCATTTTGAGTCAACACTTTTGTAAGCCCGTGCGGCAAATTAGCTGACTCGTTCAAGAGTTTGTAATAGATGTTCATTATCAATAAAGAGAACTTTTCCATGTTTCAAATCTGTATTTTAATTTATCTGCGTACTCTGAATACGTGCTCATTATGCAAAATATTAAAGCCTTGTGCGGGCGCAACCCCAGGCCCGCACGGCGGTCACGATTCGGGGGACGCCCCAACGATTCTACGGAATCGGGTCGTGATAGCGGGCCAAAGCTCCTTTCTGAACTGCCCCTCCGGTCTCTCTGGTTGTGTCGGAGGACCACCCGGTCGGGGATATATCGACCACTAGCATCATACTCTAACTCTGGATACTCCGGGGCCCATCGTACAACTGCCAGAGTATCTGGTGGACGAACTGGCAATGGGGTATCAGGATCTGCATCAGATGATGACGGGGGAATAGATGTCTATAATGGAACGCTGGAGACGTATGCAAAAAATGACGGAGTGTCTGTGCCTGTAGCCGATGGCAGAGTGGAGGTGTCTGCAACCGACGAGGGGGTATCGGGATCACGTGATCGAGGAGATAATCCATCCCCGGGTAGTATCAGATCACGACCACCTCGATCACGTCCAGGACCACGATCACGACCAAAATCACCACGATCACGACCACCAGCCATCTATGATCATGATTCACACATATAGACATCTAATAAATAGAACTAAGCAATAAGATAAACATCTAATAAATAAAACTAACCAACAAAACAGCTATGAAAACGGAGATAGAAGTATTTTCAGTAAGAGATAAAAGTATCTTTAGTAACAAAATCAAACTCCATCTCTAGGTACTTAATGTGAATGGCGTTATTGGCTTCACAAGTCTACTAGCTCCCCTTTGTATTAAGTTTAACTGAGAACACTTGCATATCTTGGCCATGTCTTGTCTTGCTTTGGGACTGTCCTTCGTCTTTCTTTTAATATCCATAACGGTATTAAAGACATTATCGAACATATTCTTTTCGATATGCATGACATCATGATTATGTCTTATAAGATTATCTTTCCAATAAGGTAAGTCCCAGAAGACACTCCACTTGGTCCAATTATGTCTATGTCCAAATCTCTCGACACGATTATTCGATATTGTATCTTCTATCACGGTCGACAAATCTTTCACATCTTTCCAAATATCGTATCCCGACAATCTGGTAGGTGGACGAGAATGTTTTTGCTTTCCAGCTCTAAATGCCTCCTTGTTTTTCTCCAAGGATGTGACGCGGGTAGAAATTGATGGTGAAAGTCAAAGAATAAGGCTTTCCCTCCTTGTTTAAGACGGAACACCTTACTCTTTCCCAGACATATCGGACAAGACTTAGTGCTATGGGTACTCTATCCCGATAACATACCATATGCAGAAAAATTGTTGATAGTCCATATAAGTGAAGATCTCATCTGAAAGTTATGTTTTCTCAAAATATCGTAGGTCGTGACGCCCAAATCCTACAGTTGTTTCAGTTTATCCACCAACGACTGCAAATATATATCGATATTCTTTGTCAGATTTCTGGGACCGAGTATGATAACTGTCAAGAACAATAAGGAGTTTTCATACGCATCCATGGTGGTAGATTGTAAGGGTGAGAATCACCAGCCAACAGGATTATTGAGATCCCGACTGTCCGAAAGGAGCGAAGCCATCAGAACATAGCGCCAATCGAACATTTCTAGGCTCCACAACAAAATCTGGATAATACCGGTCAAAATGCTTCTACGCCTCTCCATCAGAAGAATGTGACAATTCTCCATCATCCTTTGTACGTTCCTTGTTATACCACGTCATGTGTTCTACTGTATTAAGGGACATATACATCCTCTGTAAGCGCTTCGTGATCGGCAAATAATGCATGTACTTGTACGGACATCGCTTTATTCTAGTTGACTTTTCTTTTTCTTGAACTGGCTTGTAATGATTTGCGTGACAGAAACTGCATCTTTCTTTGTCCTCATTCTCCTTATAGTACAACATGCATCCATTACGATAATAATCTATCTTTTCGTACCCCAGTCTAAGCTGTCGGACCATCATCTTTGATTTGTAGAAGTTTTTAGGAAGCTCTTTCGATTCTTTCGGTAACACCGCTTTGACTAATTGTGCGATCCGATCATAGCAAGCTTGCAGTAAGTTAAAATTAGACTTTATGTTCAACAAGAGCATCACTACCAACAATACTGAATGAGTCTCACAACCAGGATATATAGGAGTATTTGCATCCTTAAACATATCATAAAACTCCTTTTCATCGGGATTCGGATTCGGATCCTCCGGATTAAAATTAGGCCATGTCGTATCATACACCATATCTCGTACCAAGTTGTAGTCTCCATATTCAACATACTCTACATCATCTTCGATGGCAACATCCGTAGCAACATCCACAACAAAAGCAGACTGTCTTTTGGCATAAAGTTCACATTGCAATGCCCACATGTCGTAATCACGTACAAAACCTTTAAGGGTCAGATGCTTCCTCACAATCACCACTTCTTCATAACGTCTATTACCACAATGAGCACATGGACACTTGATTTTTGGACCATCCATGTAATCAGGTTTGCTCATGGCATACTTAAAAAATACTTCAATGCCTGCCTTATAATCGTCACTCAGACCAATCCTGCTCTCGTGTTGCCGCATGTACAGCCATGTACGATCAACCAAGTAACGATCCATTGCTTGGTGGATGTGAAAAATTATGTATCGTAAGATAAAATACACATAAGTAATTAGATGTACATACAACATTAGATGTGCATTCTAAAAGCATTATAATTCGTACTTTACGTATTCTACCATGGCAAAAAGTAGAGAAACAGATGAAAGTTACAACATCGATATTTGTTCAATATGATGCATTTTCGCATATTATCGACATGAATTCGGTTATCGATGGCTCATAACACTACCCAAAATTTATTCTATCATACATTAGTGTGAATCATCTAAGTTCTGTACATCAGTGTAGTATATGTTCTTATCAAATATAGTATCTGAAGGATATTACAAAATTAAGATGAACCCACATAATGTAATGCTAAGACATCAGCTCACAATATAAAATATAGTGATGGGTTATGGTATCATCATTGCCGAAGAATGGGGGCCGAAGGGCAGTCAATGTTAACTACGGCTGCATGGTCTCTACCTCGCCATTCAAATGGCTGCATGGACTATACCTCGTCGTTATTGGGCCAAGTCCTTGCTTCCTAGAGAAGTAATCCAAATTTTCTAATTAGTTTATATGATATGCTTTAGTTGGAGCTAGGATATGCTGTGATAATCTAAATTTTGATCTCATGAACTCATTTTTCTATGGTGGCTGTTCATCCAAAGTTGCAAACACCTACAGACCCGAGCTATACCCCAAAAGCTTAGTACTCACTGATACTACTTATCCTCACACTCATACACCCATAACACACTATGCCACATACCTTTTCTCTTCCTCACATCCACGTATTATGGATACATTGATACCTATCCACTCAACCTCATATAATCACACTAATATATTATACACTCACTGTGCAGCGACATATATAATCATAGTTGTTGCAAAGTCTACACAACTGCCCCTATATTAAATCTGTACTGCAAGCCTCAACAAGTTCTACGACAAATACAATGACAAAGTTTTCAATCACTTAGTTCAAGCAATAATAAAAAATTATCACAGAAATTATCCCCAATGTCGAATAGAAACAAGAAATCATCACATAAATTATCCCTAAATAAATTATCCCTAAATAGTACATCCTAAATGTCAACAACAATATATATTGAGAGATCAAATAATTTATAACTTAAAGTAGGAGGGGACACGTTGGAGGAGGAGGGGAAACAACGGAGGGGGAGGGGGTACAGAGGAGCCGGAAGGGGGAACAGGCACGGAGGAGAGTGGGCACGACCACGTCGGAGCTGGGAGATGGGACCACGGAAAGCGGATCGCCAGAGAAGAGGGGACCACGGAAAGGGGGTCATCGGAGAGAGGGAGAGAGGGAAAGTCGGGTGAGAGATGGGAGAGAGAGAGAGAGCGGTCGATCAAAATATTAAATTTTGATCGGCCGTATTTTCTTTTAACTTAGGACACAAACATAGGCGATGGACCAGTAGCCGTCGCCAATATGTCGTAAAGGTTTACCGCGTAGTTTTCGCGTAATGTGGCGTAATCCGGTGACGACATAGCGATGACCTGGCGACAAAATCATATTAAATTTTTGATCTATTGTATTTGGTCATTATAATTGTAAAATCCCTAATTCTAAAATCCGTATTTACCTTTTTTATTTATTATTAATTTAATTGTAGTATTTATGAGCAAATTAGGAGAAATAGATTTTATTAAAATTTTATTTTAGGTGTTTTTGTATTTAGGAGATTTATGGAACCATTAGGAATTTTTTCTAATTTATTTCATGTAGGAGACCTATTGGACAGTTGGTAGATAAATAGTATGCTCTAAAATAAATTTCTAGATTTTTCTATATATATATATATATTTAATGTTTAGTAATTAAAAATAGAAATAGAAAATAAAAGAATTAAAAAGAATTAGAAAGGAAAGGAAATAAAGAAAGAAAAGAAAAGAATGCTTATTGGATCCCTACCCGCTAGTTATACCCGCACCTAACCCCTTAGGAATTAGCAGCAGCAGCAACCCATTCCTAACTACCCGCCGGCCCAAGCCAATAGGAAGAGCAGCAGCCACTGCAACTTTCCAACCCCACGCGTATATGACCGCCTCCTATCTTTTCCCTTTATATACATCGCATCTCCACCAAAAACCCTAACCCTAATTCTTCTGTTTCCCATCTCCTTCCACTAGAGACCGCGCCGCACCTGTCCGCGCCCAGCCTCCAGCCGCCCAGCCGCCCCGCGTTGCCCGTCGTCGACCGCGATCAACTCGACCCCGCGGGCTACAGTTTGGACAGCAGGGTACCTGTGTTCAAGCCATATTTTCTGTCTCCTCGCTCGACCAAACTCGACTCCGTCTTCGCCGGTATGATCCTCACCTATCCCCCTTCCATATTTGTATGTTAGTTCATCTCGAACAACGTGCCAACCTAGATAAAAATTGACGCCAAGTCGAAGAAAAATGACCACTTTCTAAATCTCAAAAAATTCTGTTGCAACCACCCCTGTTCTCGATTTCGTATCTCCCACCACAGAGATCCGAATCTGGTTTTTCTTGTTGGTATGCGAAGACCACTTGACCTAGTTTATTTTCTGTCAAATACTTTAATTTATTAGCTGCTGTATGTTAAAATAAATTAGATACAAAACCCCGAAAACATATTTTTTTTAGATTTCCAAAAGTGGTAAAACGGAGCACGTCCCGCCAAACGGGACCGCCCCTCTGTGTACCAAGTGTACCAAACGGTGTGCGCAGTGTACCCGAACATGTGAGAGTCCACAAAAACTGATTCGGACGCGTGTGCGCGTCCGAACCAGCCCGTATCCGCGGACAATTTCCGTGTCACAATTTTTGCGAAAGCCGTGCGTATTTTGTGCTCGCTCGTCAGATTGCGACAAAATTTATGCCATTGGACTCGTGGTATCGTGCTAGTCCTGTGACCCAAGTTTCATGCGATTCTGAGACAGTTGACCAAGTCGCCTATTGGCGGGCCCCGCGGTTGACTTTTTGGGCGAAATTGTGTTCGGCTCACCGGAATTCACATTTGGACATACCGTTGGGTTCGTATTGACTTTTAGAGTTTGTTTGACCTATAGTTTGTCCTATTTAGAGACCTTTACCCTTGGCACGCTTCTCGGTGCAAAGTGGCCCACATGTGGAACCCGTTTTGATCCGAAATTACCGTTTTGTCCTTGTGTCCAAATTGGACGAAAGGGGAGTACTTTCTAGCTATTTTGCTTATTCTGGAAATATTGGTGATATTTATTTTAGCATCCGAAGATAATTGTTCTGAGACCATAGCTTCTGATCCTGTGTGTTGGACATCTGGATATTACACTCTGCAGCTCTCTTGCCAGGCAAGTATACCTTATCTTTGTTGTACTGTTTAAATTCAGTTATATATTTAGTTGCATGTTTATTATTTTAGATTATATAACTGTGCGCGTCCGAGAGAGACTCGGGTGCAGTCAACGAATGCGTTGACGTTAGGACTTGTGTCTGACCTAGTGTCTAGTAGACCCACCTAAAATTGTGGAGTTATTGGTATGACTCCAGGCCTTGACACATTTCTTACACGTGTTGTGAGTCTCATGTAGGGAACGGACCTACGTATGTGGTTGGCTACCTGTACGTGTAGGCGTACGACGGATAGGGAATAACTGCTATTAGCAATGCATGTTAGAAGACTTAGCAGTTATTAGTAGGCGGAGCATAGACTAGCGTGGTACGATGGTCCAATCCTTGTCCTTATTTGGTTGTAAGGTTGGACTACTCTTCTAACGATAGGCTATGAGCCAGAGTTACGACGCCTCGGCGTAGTAGCTAAGGTGTGTTGTGGATACAACATGCATAGATCATTGGGCGGGGAGGACGACTAGTAGGCGTATGGAACACCCACACCCACTTCCTTTATTCAGCTTCCACGCTCGACGGGGCAATATGGACGATATACTATTCAGCTTCCACGTTCTTCGGAGCAATATGGACGATATACTATTCAGCTTCCACGTTCTCCGGAGCGATATGGACGATATACTATTCAGCTTTTACGTTCTTCGGAGCGATATGGACGATATACTATGCAGATTCCATGCTCTTCAGAGATGGACGTTATTATATTATGCCCTTATATAGGGGCATATGTGGCATATACTAGCCAGTTGTCATGATTGGTGAATTACGTCAGCATATGTCTAGCCTACACTTTTCCATACTCTCAAAGTTGTCCTAAAGTTGTATTTCACTTAGCTGATTAGGACACCCTTGAGTTTTACAATATTTACTTTATGGCATGCTTTTATGTATCTTATTATGTCCCTCTGAGGACCTGGTCCCTTTCTAGGTGTATTGTTCATGAGTATTTGCAGGAGCGCATATCCGGACTGGCTACTTATATTGCGAGAGGTCTACTCTTCGAGCCTCGTAATTGTTAGAGGTGGTATTTATATTATTTGTTTTGTTTATTCTTCATTCTATTTCGGCAGTGGATTTGTTTTCATCCGACTGTCATCTTGAGATACCTCATATTGAGATCTAGTTCATAGATACTAGTCATTTATTTATATATGATTGTCTGTGGATGAGATTAGATTATCCCTGTGATTTATGATGGTTTATACCACTGGTGAATTGTTATTCATATTACAGCGTACGTGTGATATGGTTTCCATATATTGGAGTGCCATATTCATACGGCTGGCATGGTTACGTATTCCTAGTCCTACGTATTTTGGGACTGGGGCGTGACAATAATGCCACTGAGACGTCGCTATTTGGTGTCAGATATCACTTGTCTCTAACATTCTATCGGTAAATCTCTGTATTTTAGTAGTGAGCCTGGGACGTATGGATATTGTCTTTCGGGGCCGCATGGTGACTCTGCGGCCTGATTTCTCTTGAGTTGACTATGGGTCACATGGTTGTTGGTCGCATGAATCCATACTTTTTATGCTTCTACAAGACTCCCTTCAAAGTTTTTAAACTGGTAAGTTTGGAATACTTTGAACAAGAAGCATGGAGGAGAGTACTTGGGCCGTATAGATATTAGGCCGCATGCTCCATACGGTCATCTTTATTAAATATTTTGATTTGCTTCGATCTTGGTGCAGATCTCCTAGGATTCTGACCCGCCTCTTCACATGGATCCTAAACTGACAACTGCAAAGGATAGAGCTGCATCGAGAATCCAACTATCCGTCGCTGTCATTAGATGTCAACTGGATACAGAAATTGAAGAGTTGCCATTATCTCTTTAGTGGCCTATAAATAGGGGTTTTGGGGAAGAGAGAGAACATTTTTTTTGCTGAGTTCCTCCTTCCCCTTTGTCTTCGACTCCTTCTCTACTTTCGGTCATCTTCTTCGACCATCTGTCATGGCTCATAAAGCTTCATCTTCTTCGTCTAAGGCCAAGAATGAGTTTCCGACTTTCCACCTGGACGTTCAAGTGCCATTAAGGGTAAGGAATTTTAGGGGAGATAAAATCTGGATGCACGGACCCTTTGCATACATTCTGCTGCATGGATTAGAACATGTGCGATCTTTTCTATATGACCTTGCCGTATGCTTTATGTGCGGGTCTTTCTTGGGCCGCATACGCCGATCTTGATTTGGACGCATGGATGGTATCTCATACGTCTCACTCGGCCACATGGATGTCCTGACATGCGCCTGAGATAACTTGGCCACATGTATGTGGTCATATGCGCCTCACATGACTCGGCCGTATGTATGTTATTACATGTCCCAGTTGTCTTTTGGTGCATATGCTATCTTGGTGGTTCTAACTGTCTTCTTATTCTTGACTTTGTAGTGACTTTACCCGTGGCTCTGTCATGGGAGGTTCTTGTTGGGCGCGCTCAGGCCGCATTGGGCGTAAGATATGACTAGATAGTGGCACATGTCCAGGCCCAAATAAATAAGAGTCAATCTGAGGTGAGGATAAAGTTCATAGCGGACCAACCTCTATTTTTCTGCTTAGCCAACTAAACTCTGGGCCGATTGAGGACAAAAATAGTACTTCTTACTTGAAGCCTATCTTCCTATTTGGTGATGCCCTTACTATCTCGGACCCCAAGGTGGTGAAGATTAAGAGAACTGAGACTTCACTTCTGGCAGGGTGAAGATACACATACCTACTATGGAGCGTCATTTGTCCTTTTCGGCTTTCAACATGGTGTCCCTTCCAAGGAAGATGGAGGACTTCCTGACTTTAGACCAAAAGGAAGCCCTGGTTGGCCGTATTCGTCACAGCTCCAAGCTGCAGAGAAAAGTGGCGATCTCCAAGGACTCGTTTTCTTATTCTTTTCGAGGGTTGGAGCCTGGTACCTTTGCGAGTGAGATGGAGCCAAATATCTATTTCTACTCTGCTGATACCTTTCTGAACCAGTTGGTGGATGAAGGGTCATATCCAACGGGGAAGGTGCGCCTGCTCAATTGGGTACGTCGTTCACCTTCACGGATTTCCTAGACCACATGGGTATTAGAGAAGTATGAACAATTCCTCAAGAGGGCTAACCTTTATTATGCCATACGAGATTCCTGTTATGGCTTGGAGAAGAATCCGATGTTGTTCGTGGCCTTAACTGAGATGTACAACTGCCGCACCGGGACCTTCTTTACTCATGGCGGAGAGATGGAACTCGCCCTTCACGAAATGTATGATGTCTCGCGGTTTCCCTGGGGCGAGAAACCGTACGAGAAGTGTACGCCTGATAATGAGGAATTCGAGGAACAGGAAGAGGAACACTCGGGGTTCCTCGCAGTGTATAGGGAATTGATATGTCACCACAATACTTGTCAGTAGATTTCCAAGAAGAAGGATAAGATCTCGGAGGGGGCATTACCCCATACCACATCCTGGATCCACCGTCAGGTCAGCATCCGAAAGCCTCAGTCTCGGAAGAAAGTCAAAGATCTGGCATGCAGTACTAAAAGAACGGCTGCAACTGGTGAGGGGTTTAGGAGCTCTGGCGACTTCTTCAATTACTTTTACCAAGATGCTCAGTCGTTACCTGACAAGGACGTGCTGGCTAGGTTCTTGATTATATGGCTACGGAATTGCGTAGTCCTGGGAGGCTTCAGATCAATTGAAGGGCTAGCCGCAACCTCATTCTTCATGTAGTAAAGTTGGTGTTTGGTCATCATCTCACCTTGCTCCCCACGATAGTCTACAACATCCATCATGGGCTTCGAGTTTTCATGAGCAAGGTGCTAGCGCATGACGGTATTTCCAAGGATTTCAACCGGGTTGAGATGCCCTACCATTATCTAATGGGCTGGCTATTAGTGCATTACTCATCCCTGATGCGTCCCGGACTTGAGGGGATGACGACGAATGCGGACGCTTTTATTTATTGGTATGGCGGGATGCCATGAGCTCATACTGAGATTTCCGCCTGTCGATACGCACTCGTCCATATGGCAAATTATTCCTTTTTTGTATCAGTCCCGAAGTTCACGAAAAATGAGGTGAATATGGTTCAGTATTATGGTGGCCCTGACATCCAAGTCTTATCTCCGAGGCTCTTCTGTTAGTTACTCTCCATCCGACCTTCCCACTTGGTGTACCAGAACCAGAACCTTGTCTTCTTAGAGGCCTATTTGTCGAGTAGGTTCGCTCGCCAGTTCGGATACAGCCAACTCATGTTGAGCAATCCAAGCCCGTGTCTTGGTTTTGAGGGTATCATTCTTGATGGAGCTCGAACCCAGGATTACTATTTTGCAACCAATATCCATGTCTGATTCATACTGCCGGACACTAGTGTTTCTACACCGATTGTTTATACAACGACTAACTTTAACGTGGCCGTGAATGCGTCGCTGCTCGGCTTTGATCGGGATACTTGCTTCATCGTAGGCACCAAGCTGATGCCCCAAGGTGGCGGATCCAAGAAAGGTCTGAGGATATGTAAGGGGCAGCCCGCATACTCACGTGCTGATCCTGAATCAACGACAGGGGAAGAGAAAACTTTCGACAATCTCTTGCCTCCGGTGGACTCCCCGATGAAGCGTAGGGCTTCCCCGGTGAGGAGTCCTTCGCTGTCTATGAAGAAAAGACAAGGACCGACCGTAGCTGTACAGCCAGGTTATAGGAAAAAACTTGCTACCAAGCCTCCTACATAGGATGTGGGAGAAGAAGATGATAAAGAAGAGGAGGTAGGACCCCTTGCATTAGTGGTTTGCCAACAAGATCGCATTCTTGATGCCGTGGCGGTATCCATACATCCTATTAGCTTTATTATTGTGTCCTCATTTTATGACACTCTTCGCCCTAGTTTATCTGAATTTATGCAGAGAGCGGGCGCCGGAGTGAGGACACTTCCTCCGCGGGCCGCTACAACGGGGATTTCTTACAGGGAGGAGGAGACGACGCCATCTTCCTCCGAACAGTATATTGGCGAACATGTCATTGAGATGGTGGGAGAGTTCGGCGAGGGAGGGGATGCTTCTTTGGCAGATATCTCAGTTGGAGATGTTGACACCTTGGGCACGGCCCTGTCTGCGCTTACTGAACCACAAACTCCGCCACCTCCCCCAGGTATGTTGTTTCGCCATTTCTCAAGGGGCAAGATTTTTCGTCTTCAATTCTTTGTTGTTTTGGTGATGATACTCGCTGATTGCTTTGATTCAGCATGCTCTTCCCCGCCAGTAAACATATTTAATGAGGCCACAGAAGTGAGTATATCGGAAAAGGTTGAACATGGACTTGCTAGGGCAAGGCCTGGTTTAGTCTCGTCTTCTTCCGCTGTTGAAGAAACTTCCCTTACGACAGACATGGAGCCTGCTTCTAATGATGATCTCCCTGGAGAGGTGGCATTAGGTACGGGGGAAGAAAGGAATGAAGGGTTGGTTAAAAGGAAGCTCGAGCCTCTTTCTCATTCTTCTGTTGGACTCTTGTTGTGGATGAGGCCACTATAGCCACAGATCCATCGGGTGTGGCGAGCACTTCATCACTTCCTCAGACCGATGTTGGGGGACATGAGGCAGGAGCTTTCTCATTTGCGGGGGGTAATAGTCTTCCTAAGGGGTCCACTCCGGGCCCTACTACCGTGAAGGCCAAGCTTGCCAATTTACCTAGAGTCTAGACACTTTTTTCAACGGGCAAGGACTTGGCTGCTTTGAAAGAAACTCTCCATCTTGCAAATGTTGTTCCGCCACCTGAATCGTCGAGTGTTATCCCCTCGGTTCCCCAGGCTTCCAAGGTTGCTCCATCGTATATAGTTCCTTCGGTTTCGGTTCCGTTTACGCCTTTTACTGAAGCTGAGGTAGAAGCTACTTCCAAGGTCATTCTTCAAGGATTCCACATATTACTAAAGCAAGGGGTTCAAAATGTGCTCAAGTGGGGAAGTCTTTCACTTGGTCTAAGCATGGTGCTCTGGGTCATATAGAGCTTTTGAAGATCTTTTCAGGCTCTGAGCAGACAATTGGCTTGTTGTTTCAGAAGTTGACTGAAGTATAACAGTGTTTGAACGAGCTGCAATGGGCACACCAGGTTGACATAGCTGCTATGGTGGCCGCGGAGCATGAACACCTCTCGAATTCCATGGAATAAGTGAAGGCTGCTTATGAGAAGACAAATACGGGTATAGTAGAAGATCTCAAGAAGTTGGAATGCCAACATATTGAATTAAGTGTTTGTAGGGCGGTCTGTCTGGCTCGGGAAGACTGTGTATCCTACACAATGACTGAGATTAAGGAACATGTCGCGTAGCTCCAGGCTAATCTTAAGATCTTGGAGGGCGACTTGGATGAGGCCCGTTAGGAACGAGAGGCCATTAATAGAGAATTTGATACCGTAGCGAAGTCTTCTGCCATCCTAGAGGGCACATTGAAGAAGTTAGAGGACAACCACCAGACTTACTCTCGTTTTGAAGATCCTGCTATCCTTGTTCAAGAAGCCGAACAATGGGTGAAGATGCGCCTAAGTGGTACAATCGCCAAGCTTCAGGGAAGGATAGCAGAGATGTGTACCGCCACTTAGCGTTATCGGTTCTGTCCTTTATTTCTGTTCTTTTCTTGTGTTTCATTAGTTGTTCAAATTGGGGCATTAGTAGGCCCTCAGTGTAGTTTGCTTTCCGTTTTCTTTATGCAAAAGAAATAAAAGTTTTATTTTTTATTGCAATTGTGTGAACTTAGATATTGTACTAGAGGTAATATGGACGTAGCACGATATTGTAGTTTATTAAGGACATTCCACTGGAGGATTTTGGTGGACCTTATTATTCATGGCACATTTGGATGTGAATAATAAGTTAGAAACAAAACCTTATCAGAGGTTGTCACTACCACATTCTAAAATAGGGATATTTTTATTATTTTATTTATTAGAAGTATTGTGTATATTTTTAGACAATATGAAAACCTAAATATAAATTTTCAATAGTATACAGCACTCTAAAACTAGATAACCAATAAAACATCTTGTGACTCTAGACTGATTGGTCTGATTTGTCTTTTGCTTTGACCACCTAAATGTGCCGTGAAGTCAATGTACTTAAGCCTCAATTGCATTCCCCTACTAGGCCATAAGAATTCAAGGCCTCCAAAATGCATAGAAACTGAAACTACGGCGCAGCTACGTTGTCCATCCTTCGGAGTGACCGAAACCGACCCACGGCCACGTGACGTCCATCCATCGGTCCGGGATAGACGTGCGCACGAAGACAATGGATGGCCGCCACGTGGCCGCAGACCAGCGACGGTCACCCCAAAGGATGGGCCAAATATCTTTTTCTTAGAAACTATTACTCATCAGTTGGTAATTCAGATACTGAGTTTGGTGATGCTGCCTCTCTCTGTCACCATTTGCTGCAATTGAACTCAGCGCACACAAACTAATTGAGCTAGTGCAGAAAACCTTAACATTGCACCGCATAACAGGCGCACCACAAATATAGCATCATCCATTAACCTGAATTCAAACATTCCTTTAAAAACAAATTTCAGGTCAAAACCAGATATGGCCTTGCACAAATCTAAAATCTGTTAAATCCATCTTTTTAATTGTCAAATATGACCAATTAGACTTATGTTTCTCTTAGAATAGCATAAATTGACCCGAAACACATCACATTTTTGAAATTTTGGTACATCGACAGTCTTTAACATGCTATCAGAGCCACCCACTTCCATCTCATGAATATCAAAATAAGTTATAATGCCACAAAATCCAGCTCTCCACCTACAAAATGGGCATTTGAGGATTATAAAAGAAAATTATACCGTTGTAATCTTGTCTCAACCCACAGACTGGGCATGTAAAGAAATACTATTATCACTAGTGTAAGTATTATGAATATTGGTATAGTGTCAGGCCATATAGAACTTGGCACAATTACAACAACAACAACAACAGCATGTGACATTACAAACCAGTAAGCTCGGATTAGGAACAAAATTTATTGAGGATCAGATAATTTCTAAAGATCTACTTATTATTTCGACGACAGAATTTGAAGTGTAAAACGCAAAAGTTCTGCATCAGAAGAGTATTCTATTGATAAACACAAAACGAAAGAATCAATACAGGCTTTGTAAACCATTTCAGAGCGCCTATGAAAGCAACATCCACATTCTCTGTTTCTTCACAGATCGTCCAAACTGCCAAATACCAGCGTTTTTTTCAATTATACATACAACATGGCTTATGAAAATGAAAAAAAAAAAGCTTTAAAGAAATTAGTGTTAGCGATCGGTGCTTTAGTTTTTTATGTGCTTTATTAGAAGGCATATTGGGATTGACTGACTGATTGATCGATTCCTTAACGCCGCAGCTTACCTGTTACATAAATAATAGTAATAAGTAAGTCCCAAGAAGTTCAAGTTTGTAATGCTGTTAGAAGCATGAAAATGAGAACACATAGCCTTTCTTAAATAGTCTACTGACCTCGTTGAGATGGTGATGATCGTGAGCGTAGGTGCAACTTCGCCATGTCATTGAGATCTTGGAGTGGTATGAGAGCCTTCACTACTTCATCCATCGAAGGACGAGCTTTGGGATCCCTATTAAGGCAATAGTAGGCTATCTGCGCCACCTTCTGCACGCCTTTAATTGAGTAGTTGAATTCCAAGCGAGGATCTACAAGAGAGTAGAGCCTTCGCCTGTCACCTAAATGTGGCCGAGCCCAAGCCACTAGATTTTGCTCTCCGTTGGGCCGCTTCTTGTCCATGGATCTCCTTCCCGTTAGTATCTCAAGCAGCACAACTCCGAAGCTGTAGACGTCACTCTTCGATGTCAAGTGCCCTAGTATCAAATTTTTTTTTTTTCGACAAGTGTTGAGTATCAGACTTTTAATACCAAACAAACACTAAAGGATAATTTGCACATGTACTTTCAGATTTATGCAACTAAATATTCTTGAAAAAATATTATTAGCAACTAAATATCCTGAACTATTAGGTCGTTACTAAGTGTTAGATATGGTTGTAAAAAGACAAGACAAAACAAAATAATCTGGAAAAAAAACCCTCTAACCAGGGACAGGGGTGGAAACTAGAATAGATTTTTTTTAATATTTCTTCACAATTTAATTTTTTTTTTTTATAAAAGAAGAAGAAATTACCACTATTAGGGACAAAATAGTCTTGAAAAGACAAACCGATGAAAAATATAATTGTCAACAGAAGGTACCAACTTGCTAACTGCCCTCTGTACCAACTTGCTAACTGCCCAATAGTTCAACATATTTAGTTGTAAAAACCGAAAATTCGAAGTACTTACTCTTTAGTTGTAAATTAGCCAACACTGCATAGGAAGTTCAAAATATATTATCATAAAAGTTCATCATGACCATAAATGAGTTATTCTATCGGTTAAACATCAACATTGATTAACAAGGGAAAAAAATAGGAGCAAATTGTTGATAAATTCAACTCTATGTTCGTGTTGGTATATTAGAATATTCTTGGTATATTTGTTGGTATATTAGAATATTTTTGGTATATTTGTTGGGATATTAGAATATTCTACAGGGTTTTTTAATGGGATATTAATGTAAGATGAAGGGTTGTAAGGCTATAAATAGTCAAGAGATTATCAATAAAAAATATAACAATTACTCCAAAATATTCTACATGGTATCAGAGCCCAAACCCTAGTCACCACCTCTCAAACCCTAGCCGCCACCGCTGCCACACCGCTCGCCACCACTGCTGTCGCGCCCCCACCACCGTTGTCGCCCCGTCCGCCACCACCGCTGCCGCACCGCTCGCCCGCCACCACCACCGCGAAGCCGCGACTCCTACGGAGCCTTCTGCCGCAGTTCCTAGCGTCTCCCGCGGGTCGTTCCAGACGTTGACATCGAAGGCCTAGATCTGATTGGGGAGAGATGATCGGGTCTAGGAGACGACGAAGAGGGCGAACGTGAATCGTGGAACGGGTGTGAGATGATCGGAGAAGAGAATGATCGATGGAGGAGATGATCAAGAAGTTGGACTCTGCGGAGGTCGCAACGTTGATGAAGTTGATGAAACTGTCGGCTGGTGAGAGCGCGACACGAACATTGGCGAAGTTGGAGCTTCCATCCATCGATCTAAAGCTTGATGAACTGGCCACCTACTTGAGTTGGTCACGACGGGTGAGGAGAACCCTCGCAGGGAAGAACCTGGAGGATTTCTTGTCAGGAGAGAAGACAGCCAGATGAGGGCTCAGCAGGACGCGACGAGTGGAAGTCCACTCATATGGTGGTATATATTTGGCTCCTCAATTCTTTAGTCCAGTCGATCGCCGCCACAGTGGATGGCCTTGAGATGGTGAAAGACGTGTGGGAGAAGTTGAGGAGAACCTACGATGGTGTGGAGAATAACTTGAGGGTTTTCCAGATCAAGGGAGAGATCGACAAAACAGTACAAGGAGAGAAGACGGTACAGGAGTATGCCACGGAGTTTTAGTATTTGTGGTTGGATTATAATCACTTCTCAGATCGGACGAGCTGCGAGGACCCGAAGTGTAAGGAGAGACAGGTATGTCTGCAGGAGAGGACGATGAAGTTTCTTAAGGGGCTGGCCGGAGTGTTTGCTCAGAGGACAGCACTACTTCTAGCCCAACCGAAGATTCCTACACTTGAGGAGGCTATCTCGGCCATGATCAAGAAGAAGAGTCATATCAAGCTACAGGCAGGGACAGGTGGTCCTCCTGAAGTGAAGACAGCACTGACGGTTGCCAATTCAGGCGGCACAGAACCTAAGGGAGACCCCCGCAGTGTTACAACTGCGGAGAGGTGGGTCATCTGAGGTATGCTTGCACCAAACCACCCAATGAGGGAGATTCAGGTGGCGGGCGTGGACAATTTGGAGGACGCGACCGTGGTCGTGGGGGTCGATGGGATGGTCGAGAAGGTTATCGGGCGAACCTGTTGTTAGCAGAAAGCGAGGAGGGAGCTAATGGTGCCTATACTGAGGAGGATCAGACACTATTGGGCATGCTGAAAGTACTCAGGAGAAAGCAGAGAACGTCAAGTGATGAAGACAGGAGGAGTGGGACTGAGGAGGCATCCACCTCAGTCTTCGTCGGCGTCCACCTCAGTCTTCGTCAGAGGCAATGCTGCCATGTATGCCCATCCATCAGGATGTACTGATGACTCACTCGCCCTTGCATCTATGTCTTCCCTTAGATCGTCGGACAGGATTGTCGATTCGGGTGCCTCTCGATACGTGACAGGGAATGCTAGTGAGTTCTCTTCCTACACTCACCTAGCATCTGCAGACAGCATTCAAACAGTCGATAATACTTTCCAGCCAGTGGTCGGTAAGGGTACTGTCGATTATATAGGTTCAGTAAGATTATCCAATGTTTTACATGCTCCTTCTTTTCCAGTCAGTCTTTTGTCCATTAGTTTTATAATCCTCCAACTAAAATGCATTGTCTCTTTTGATATTCCTAAGGTGATCTTCCAGGAGAAGGAGACGGAACGAAGACTTGAGACTGTAACTTGGCATAATGGACTGTGGTACCTGGATCGGGAATGCCTGGATTCGGCATTGGTGTTTGTGGCAGAAAGGGCAGGAATGGGAGGACCAAAGATGAGTGCCGAGGATACATTGATACTCCATCACAGGCGGTTGGAGCACTCATCTTTTGGTATTTTGAGTAGGTTGTATCTATCTATTTATGAGAAGGCAAATAAGAAAAAACTAGTATGTGATGCATGTGATTTAGGCAAACTTACTAGAAGCTCATATGTTGGTGGGGGCCATAGGAGCTCTTCTGTTTTTGATATTATACATTCTGATGTCTGGGGGCCGTGCGCCACAACTACTATGAATGGTTACAAGTATTTCGTCTCTTTTATTGATTGTTCCTCTCGTGTCACCTGGCTGTATTTGATGAATAAGAGTGAGGTCTTTGCCTGTTTTCGGGACTTTCATAAACATGTTCAGACTCAATACAGAGCAGTGGTGAAGGTACTAAGGTCTGACAATTGAACAGAGTATACCAACAAAGCACTTGAGGAATACCTGTCAGCCCAAGGAATACAACATCAGACCACCTGTGCATACACACCAGCACAAAATGAAGTGGCAGAAAGGAAGAACAGACACCTTCTGGAGGTGGCAAGGAGCGTGATGATCGCCATGAATGTCCCACAGAGTCTGTGGGGACATGTAGTGTTGACAGCAGCTCAATTGATCAACAGGATACCCTCAAAGGTACTGGGATGGAAGTCTCCATATGAGATATTGCAAGAAAATAATAGTGGGATACTCACATTAAAGGTGTTTGGCTGCGTATGTTTTGTGAAGGACAACAAACCGTCTGTTGAGAAACTTGACCCCAGAGCAGTCAAGTGTGTATTTGTGGACTATTCGACGACTCAGAAAGGGTACGTGTGCTAGAGCCCACTAGAGAAGAAGTTTGTGAACATGTATGTTCACTTCAGGGAGTTTAAGCTATACTACCGTCAGGAGGGAACCTCATCCATGAGCAACTCACCTGATACTGAGTATGAGGCGAGAGAAAGATTGGTGAGAGTGTGGTAACCGATTTAGGAGTATGGCATGGAGAAACGTTTGAGGAGGAACAAGAGAGTGAAAAGGAACAGGAGGAGGCGATGAGAGGTGTTAGGCCCACGGCTCAGGGAGAGTTACTTACCTACATCAGGAAAGGAAAGCAAACTGCAGGACCAATAACTATAGTCCCAGTACCAAGTCTCTTACATGCGTTCGTCTCAACTCCTGAGACACCCACACCACCACCACCAGATTCCCCTTCAGGTGATATCATTCTTCCTACTCCTCCCACACCATTATCAGTACGGAGGACCACTCGTAGCAATGCGAAAAATCTTCCTGATAGATATGATTGGGACCTTACTCAGTTTGTTTCATATAATAACATCTCTTCTTCTCATGGAGCATTCATTGCATCTTTGGATAGTATTATTGTACCTAACAATTGGCAGGTTGCCAAGAACGATCTAAAGTGAAAAGCGGCGATGCACAAGGAGTTAGGCGCTCTTGAGAAGAACCACTTGGGAACTGGTAAAACTGCAAGAGGGTAAGAGGACAGTCGGATGTAAGCGGATCTTTACTGTGAAGCAGAACCCAGATGGAAAAGTAGAGCGCTACAAGGCTCGACTGGTGGCAAAATGATACAGTCAGACGTACGACATTGACTATGATGAGACATTTGCACCAGTGGCGAAGATGAGCACCGTCAGGACCCTGATTTTTTTGGCAGCGAATGGTGGATGGAAGCTACACCAATTGGATGTGAAGAATGTGTTTCTTCATGGGGATCTAGTGGAGGAAGTGTACATGGAGATACCACCAGGATTCTGCACCGATAAGACAGTGGACAAGGTTTGCAGGTTGAAGAAGTCTCTCTATGGACTGAAGCAGTCTTCTAGAGCGTGGTTTGACAGATTCAGGAGGGGATGGTAAGGATGGGATATCAGCAGATCAATGCTGATCATACTGTGTTCTTCCATCGGAGTAGAGGCCACATCACCATGCGTGTGGTGTATGTGGACGATATGATTATCACAGGAGATGATGAGCAGGAGATTGCCCGACTGAAGGGGAAGCTTAGCAAGGAGTTCAAGGTGAAGGACCTTGGCCTTCTTCAGTACTTCCTTGGGATTGAGATTGCTCGAGAAGCAGAGGGGATTGTTCTTTCTCAGAGAAAGTATGCGTTGGACCTTCTCACAGAGACAGGGATGTTGGGATGCATACCTGCAGCGACACCGATCAACCAGAGGTTCAAGCTGTGTGCTGAGACTGGAGAACCAGTTGACCAAAACAGATACCAGAGACTAGTGGGCAAGTTGATCTATTTGAGCCACACGTCCTGATATCTGCTTTGCAGTGAGTGTGGTAAGTCACTACATGCATGACCCAAGAAAGGGTCATATGGACGCAATGTACCAGATTCTGAGATACTTGAAGGATGCGTCCAGAAAGGGGTTGATATTCAAGAAGAATGATCACTTAAGCATCGAGGACTACTGTGACTCTGACTGGAGTAGTTGTACTGATGACAGGAGGTCTACCTCGGGCTATTGCAAATTTGTAGGAGGCAACTTGGTATGTTGGAGTAAGAAGCAGTCGGTGGTGGCCAGATCGACAACTGAAGCGGAGTACAGAGCTATGGCCTTGGGAGTTGCAGAGCTGCTATGGCTGAAGAGTATGCTGGTGGAGCTGAAGCTGGATCAAGGAGCCAAGATGAAGCTGTGGTGTGACAACCAGTCAACCATCAGTATCGCCAATAATCCAGTGCAGCATGACAGAACCAAACACATAGAGATCGATAGGTTCTTCATTAAGGAGAAGTTGGACCGTGGACTACTGGAGCTAGGTCATGTTACAACCAAGGAGCAGGTAGCAGACAGTATGACCAAGGAACTTAGCTCTGCAGATATGATTAGAGGATGTGACAAGATGGACTTAGTGAATATCTTTTCCCATCTTGAGGAGGAGTGTTGGTATATTAGAATATTCTTTGTATATTTGTTGGTATATTAGAATATTCTTGATATATTTGTTGGGATATTAGAATATTCTACAGGGGATTTTAATGGGGTATTAATGTAAGATAAAGGATTGTAAGGCTATAAATAGCCAAGAGATTATCAATAAAAAATATAACAATTACTCCAAAATATTCTACAGTTCGTCGTAAGTTCCTCAAGCTATAGATATATCAGATGAGACAATAGAAGTTTTACTACTTTGGATATGTGAAGCACAAGATGCATTCACGTATAACATAGAACAGAAGGATGAAAACATAAATGGTAATTCATTCAAGGCCAGAACTATAACGAAATTTATGCTATACAACATGAGTGCAGAGAAGCTTGTGCCACTGTCGTTATGCATCTTTCATAACTTTCAACAGTTCATCAAACATGCAAAATGGTACACATGAGATAGATGAGCAGTCTGAAAATATATACAGTCAGCAATTCAAACCTAATAAAATTTGACATTGCAACTTCTATAAAAAAGGTAAACCTGATACAAGAAAGATCTTCAAAAGAAGAGTATAAGAATCCAGTAATAAAATATGTATGAAGACAAAGGGATACATAAATATATATATATATAAAAAATTCTTAAATTATGACCTGTGAATCTGGAGCATAATCGAAAGTGCATCTCCCAATGGTGGAAGATGCCTGAGTCATATCCACCAAGAATTTTAGTTCTTTCCTAATAAATGGCCAAAGCCTTCATAATAAAATCTGATTTAACAAACTAATTGATATTCTCTGTCCGAGCAACATGCCTTGCTCCAACTAAGGTATCAAATATTAAGCACATAACTATGTACGCTTCGAGCTCATAAAGTATGATACATCTTTAGTTTGAAGGCAAAGAAGTTTTAAATCTGGAGATCTGATAACTTATATAAGGAAAATTAGCTTAAGAGAACTCATCTTCAAATTATTCCTCTAACAGATTTTTGGGGTCAACAACAACAACAAGAACAGCAACAACAACAAACCAATTATCCTAAATTTTTGGGTCGGGTTTATGAATCATTTTCTTCCATTCCTCTCTCTTAAGGGCCATGTGCTACATAACCCTAGCAAAACCGGTATCCTTTAAGACTTCAATCCATGTTCAATTTAGGCCTACCTCTAGCCCTAGCGGCTCCTTTAATTACTATCTTACTCCTTATCATAGCATTTATTCGCTTGCCTTGCACATGTCCAAACCATCTAAAGACAATTTTCTATCCTATTGTTCTCAATTATCATCACATCCAACTTCCTATATATACACACATTTTTTATTCTCTTTTAATTTATTGCGACTCATCAATCTGTCTTCTCGTTTCAGCTATGCTAATTTTCAAGACATAGTTGTTTCACAATTCCCATATAGCAAATTATACCATCTTATCTCTTCGTCTAAACTCTTTCTAGTCTAGGAGAACTTGAAGGGTGCTCCTTAACTGAATCCAAAAGGTAGGTCTACCTACCTGCCAACTGGTCGTCTAGGTTTCATAGCATGTCTCTCTCATACTCATAGGTACCTTAGCTAGAAATTTTGCACCGACATAGGGGGTTGACGTCAAGTCGACAACTGCTCATAAAAATATTTTCAAATCGTGTATGGTTATGCTCCATAGCTGACTACATTTTGATGGGAGAAGGTTTGGATGTTGATGATGATTCTTAATTGTCCAATATTCTGATTCATAAAGCATAGTTTGTCTTATGGCCGTGTTGTAGAGTTTCTTTCAACTTTAAAACTAAATTGCAATCACAAAGTAATACAAAAGTACTTCATTTCAACCGTCATGATCAATTTTATGCATGTCATCCTTCTAAATCTCTCCATCCTAATGAATGATTGATCATAAATACCGAAAACCATAATTCATAGGTATCTCTTGCTTATTCATATGCACTCCCCCATTCCTCTTTGATTTCTAGTTCAAGTTACATTCCATATACTCTATTTTTTTGCTACTAATTTTCAAAAGTTAAAATTTCAAAGATTCTTTCAATGCTTCTATTTTAGCATACAATCATTCTCTACCCTGATCAACCAACAAAATATTGTCAATATCGTATACCATGGAATCTTTCCGGGATACATCTAGTAATTCATCCACAACTAACGCAAAAATGTAAGGACTAAAAGTTGGTCCTTGATGTAGTGATAGGAAATGGTTTATTATCTCCTCCAATGGTTCGCAGTTGTCTACAAGTTGTCATAAGGACAATTTATATTAAAACAATATTAGCTAACAGAGGAAAGATTACAAAATACCTTTAAAAGTTCCATCTTCCATTGAGAGCCAGGTTCTAATATCGAATTGGCATCGAACCCTTCTTACCGACAGTTTCGGGGTTTTCGATAGTTTTGGCGGTTTCAGTATTTGTATCGGCCTATAACACGAACTATGATTAGAGATAAAAGTTTATTCTTCATCATATACTTCTAAGGTCCAATAAGTTAGTACATGGTATTACCTTTCACTTTCCACATGTCAACACCCTAAAGTTCCTCAAGGGTGGTTAGTCAAAATGGATTCGAAAATCACAATATAGGTGTGATTTTAAAATCACAATCACGGTGAAGGATATGTGTTCCCAATGGTACATTCATACGAAATATAACCAAGATTTGTCCGTTCGCCTCAGGGGTGTCTACGTTATCATCCTTAACTACCATTTTTCCCACTGCTACCTTGTGAACTTTGCCACTGTTTTTGCTGTCACCCAATTAAGTATATAGAAGTTGAGATCGAAAGAGGAGGATGAATGGAAAGAACACAGATCTAGAGGATATGAAGGGAGGGCAAGAGGCAAAAGAAATTTGAGACAAGTTGAGATAAGGATTTGAATATTTTGGGAAGAGAATACGAGGATAGCTTCTTTGAGATAGGTAGGTTGATGGTGAAAGAGGACGTGGGAAAATAAATAAGAGTGAAAAGACTAAAGGATTTAAGAATCAAACCCTTTTTTGGTATGATTATGATAAGAAATTAATAGAAAATTGACAATTGTGATTTTGAAATTCCATATGCGCAGGTTTTAGAATCCAAATTGACTAACATGTGGTGGAACCCACCCCCCCCCCCCCCCCCCCCCCCCCCCCAACCCACCCACCCACCAAGAGAAAAATCTAGAAACACCTAAAATCATAAGTGTACCAAGTAGGATGAGGAACCTTGAGGTACAAGATATTGACTCAAATGACTTTCCTATATACGACACTTCCATTTTTGTAAGGTGAAATTAATGTCTCTTTGTCCAAAGAGCACCCTTTAGACGGTTAATGCTTATAATTGTCCTTGAAACACTCCAGTATATTGCAAATTGCTAGTAACATCAGTTTGTGTAACTATCTTCACATCTTATAGTCCTATGCATTACACACTATTGAAATAGTCTATCAACAAGTCTTAACTCTTGACTATAGAGAAGATTACATGAAGATCAGATCCTCTTCCAAAATAGGATACCACATGCTCGCCAAATAATAAATCTTATTAGCACCTCTTTTGACTAGCACAACACCACCTTTAACTTATGACTAATCATATTAGAATTCCAATTAGCACCTCATTTGACTAGTATAGCATATTCTTTGTCCGCTAGTATTTCCTATAAGTAAGACTTGATGTCTCTATTGTAAAATATAATATTCAATAAGATTTATTCTTCTTCTTCTTCATAGTTTTGTATCTCTACATGCCAGAGCAATTGTAGAGATTTGAAAATTTTCTTCTCCACCACCACCCATCATCTTTAGCATAATCCTCTTCATCAATTTGTCAGTTTGGTCCCAAGCAAGACTTAAATCTTCTATCTTCCGTTCTTGAGAAGTGCTATAAAGACGACCTTTTTCTATGAGTAGTCTAGCAGTGGGTTGATGATCAAGTTCTTTCAAAGGCAGACATCCCCTCTTAGAAGCCCTTTTTCTGGTGTCGACGATGTTATTTATTGATAACTCTTCCAACTCTCAGGAGGTTTCTCTGGCTCCTTGTAAACCTCTTTTTTTTAATTAGATTTTACAAACGATGACATCATCGCATATGTCAAGAGGACATCATCGCTTGCATCATGGTGATGTCATCATGACATCACTCCTTCTACACTCTTCTAAGGACACCTCACCTCTTCTATGACATCACCAAGCCACCACCCCTCACATGTCCCTATCCAACCATTTCCTTACACCTCATCACCCTCACATGGATACCATCCTCCTCACATGCCCCCATCCAATTTCCTTCTTCCATGTCATCATTCCCCCACACCTCTCCATCATCCCTCTCTCTCATAAACCCAACTCCTCTCACATAACCCTCACATTCAACCCACACCCTTCCTCTCTATATAAACACCTTCCCACCTCCTTCACTCACCATCCCTCATCTCACCTCAACCCTAACACACACTTGGAGGATTGCTAGCTCTCCAATAAGGTATCCCCCAACCCTTCTTATGTTTCTAAATTAAGGTATATATGTGTGTATATATGTGTAATAGGGGATAGTAGCAGCTGCAGCAGAGCAGCAGCAGTAACAAGCAGCAAAGCAGCGGCAGTAGTAGCAAGCAACAGCAATAGCAAAGCTATATATATATATATATATATATATATATATATATATATATATACTCTACATTATCTATATATGTATATTATATAGCAAAGCTATATATATATATATATATATATATATATATATATATATTATATCTATATATCTTATATATATATATTGTATCTATATACGCATCTATATGTGTATCTATATATGTATCTATATATCTATGTATCTATATATATATGTATACTCTATATTATCTATATATGTATACTATATTGTATCTATATATCTTATATATATGTGTAGATATTGTATCTATATATGCATCTATATGTGTATCTATATATGTATTTATATATGTATCTATATATATATGTATACTCTATATTATCTATATATGTATACTATATTGTATCTATATATCTTATATATATGTGTATCTACATATGTATCTATATATGTATACTATATTGTATCTATATATGTATCTATATATCTTATATATATATGTGTATCTATATATGTATTTATATATGTAGATGTATCTATATATATGTGTGTGTGTGTGTGTGTGTATATATATATATATATATATATATATAATTTTTATATTTAAGTTTTTATATAGATATTTATCCCATCTACAACCAGAAATAGCATAAAATTGACCTAGAAATCTAGTGGGTTAAATCTATTTAAGTATATTTCACCAATTAATGTGAATTATTCATGATATAGGTTATCTGGATCCCGTCACACACTCTGACTTGTTTCACTCGCTTTGGACCCCAGGCGAGTACGGTCTCTGATGGTTTTCTTACTGATAATTTCTATAACACATGTAGTATTGTTGTACTTGGTTCCTGACACGAAGAAACACGGACTAGCATATCTTGTGTTTTTAGACCTTGATCTTGTGTAATACTTGATATTCGTGTGATTCATGTATGCTAGTCGGAACGAAAAAATGTTAGTTTATATTTGATCATACCCTTAAATCATGTGCAAATATAATTCGTGAGCAAAGGCTAAACATACACTTCACGTATGATTAACCAGCTCCCATTGTGCAATCCTAAGCCGATCACATAATCAAAGTAATATTTCAAAACACTTAGTGACTAAAGATTTTCTTGTTGATACATGACATATTTTTCTGTTTATTTATTTTCCTGTTCATTTCTTACCATGCATTGATGTCAATTTATTTATCCATCATGTACTACTTTTTCTATCACTGTTTTATAGTCCTTATCATGTATTGAAACTGTTATTAGAATTGTACTCGTTCAATCATGACTGGATAATATTTCAGGTAGCACTTAGAAGGACCTGTGTCTCATCTATTATGAATTTTTGGGAAATAGCTTCGAGCCTGATTTTACCTCTTGGAAGATCGAGGAAGGCCGCAAGTGGGAGACCTAGTTATGACAATAGTTAAAATTTGCAGACTTACTATAGTTGTCTGATTTATGAATACAAGATTTTGTACTGTAACCTTTGTATACATATATATACTACAACATGTTTCTAGCTACCTTAGTTTTGTGATTGAGTATAATATTTGTTCCATTTATATTATGAGGTGTTGGTTATACACTACTAGTTCCAGACAACGTTCTACCGCCGACACTGCGGCGTAGGCTGGACGTGCCCACGCACTCGTACCCGAACACCCGGGTGCGGGTCGTGACACGTTTTTATGGTGGCCCATGCAGGTCCGACTTTGCAATTAGTGCGATGTCGTAGTAGTACCTAGGATTTTAGTACTATTACAAATCTGCAATAGGATATATGATATTAGGAATAGAAAATACTCAATCACAAGTAGGAATTCTATCCCTGAATTAAATTTACTGATCTTGATTACTCTAATTGATTTGACATCTTCCATAATTCTTGTCCTTCTCAAATAATACCCTACCTTGTGCCTTAATGATGTCTTCTTATTGTTTTCATCACATTTCAGCATGGCATGCTAGATTAGGGCATCACATAGTTTCATATTTATATCCTTTGTGTTTAAGGATAGCTTATTAATAAGAACCCTTGGGTAGGAGTTGCAAGCATCACTAACTAGGATAGAGATTTGTGTCTGATGTTTGCAAGAGGTATCATGTTACATTGGAAGATCATGTTTTGTCTGCTAGCTTACTCGTAATGCCACTTCCAAGTTTTGACATTGTCCTTGTAATGGATTGGTTGGGTATGCATTTCGCTAGCATTTACTGCCGCAGAGGTCGTATGCTGTTTAGACCTCCAGGAGAGCAGGAGTTCGAGTTTGCTAGAAAGACAGAGAAGCCAGATCGTGGAATTCTTTGCGAAGCTATAATGGAGGAGCAAGAGCCACCGCATCATATTATTACTGAGTTCTTAAATGTATCAGGATTGCCGCTAGATAGAGATGTTGAATTATCTATTGATCTAATACCGGGAGCAGAACCAATATCGCAGCATATCTACCGGATCAACAACAATGAGCTGGCGGAGCTAAAGAAACAGATCGATGAATTAGAAGACGAGGGATTCATCAGATCAAGTTCGTCGCCCTGGGGAGCTCCAGTACTTTTTGTGCCGAAGAATGATGGATCGGTGCGAATGTGCATGGATTACAGGGCCCTGAATAACCTCACAATCAAGAACAAATATCCGCTATCGAGAATAGATGATCTCTTCGACCAGTTGAGTGGCGCGAAGGTATTTTCAAAGATTGACTTGAGATCCGGATATCATCAGGTGAAGGTAAAAAAGAAAGATATTCCGAAGACTGCAATCGGGACTCGATACGGCCAGTATGAGTTCTTGGTTATGTCGTTTGGGTTGACTAATGCCCCGACAATCATCATTAACTTGATGAACAAGGTCTTCCATCAGTACCTGGACAAATTCGTGGTAGTATTCATAGATGATATCCTTGTATACTCAAAGACGTTAGAAGAACACGAGGAGCATTTAAGGATAGTGCTTGAAACTCTCAAGAAGGAGAAGCACTACGGAAAACTCTCAAAATGTGAGATTTTCTTGAACCAAGTGGAGTTTCTCGGGCATGTGGTGACCGACGATAGAATATCAGTTGATCAAAAGAAGATTGTTGCCGTAGAGTCTTAGGCCACTCCGAGCTCTGTTGCAGAAATTAGAAGCTTCTTAGGATTGGCTGGATATTACAGAAAGTTCGTGAAAGATTTCTCTCAAATTGCAGAGCCTTTGACTAAACTCACTCGGAAAGATGTAGAGTTTGTATGGACTGAGGAATGCCAGACAACTTTTGATGAGTTAAAGAAGAGATTGACTATGGCTCATATTCTGACATTGTCATCGGGATCAGGAGGATTCGCCATCTATAGCGATGCTTTAGGAAAGGGTTTGGGATGTGTTTTAGAGCAAAACAATAAGGTGGTGGCTTATGCATCCAAACAGCTACGGACACACGAGAAGAACTATCCTACCCATGACTTGGAGCTGCCAGTTATCATCTTTGTATTGAAGTTGTGGAAACATTATTTGTACGGAGAGCGTGTAAAAATATTCACTGACCACAAAAACTTGAAGTACGTTTTCACACAAAAGGAGCTGAATATGAGACAGCGTAGATGGCTAGAGCTTATGAAGGACTTTGATATTGTCTTGAAGTATCATCCAGGAAAGGCCAACGTAGTTGCAGATGCCTTGAGCAGGTATCCAGTAGCTATGTGTCTGACGATGGACCGCCACTTGTTAGCAGACTTGGAGAAGTTGAATATTGAAATTATAATTCCTGAAGTTGAAATGCAGATGATGGGTATGCAGATTCAGTCGGAATTGATGAACAAGATTCAGGAAACACAATATCAAGATGAAAGTCTGAGAAGTATCCGAGCTCAGGTACATGCCGGATTGTTGGATGATTTTACCATTACAGAAGATGGCTCTTTACGACACGGAGTGAGGCTATGTGTTCCTAGAGGAGATCTACGGGAAGAAGTCATGCAGGAAGCTCATCGCTCTCAGTATTCTATGCATCCGGGAGCTACTAAGATGTACAAGGATCTAAAAGATCACGTGTGGTGGTATGGTATGAAGCAAGAGGTAGCACGTTTTGTTTCCAGGTGTCTAGTATGCCAGCAGGTTAAAGCCGAAAGGCAGAGATCAGGCGGGTTACTTCAGCCACTACCAATTCCAGAGTGAAAATGAGAACATATCACAATGGATTTTATTTACGGACTACCACGCACTCCGGGAGAAAAAGATGCAATTTGGGTCATCGTTGATCGGTTGACCAAATCAGCCCACTTCTTGCCATTTAAAGTGGTATTGTCTACAGAAAATGTCGCTGGATTGTACGTGAAGCAGATTGTCAGGTTACATGGGGTTCCGGTGAGTATCGTCTCTAATCGATATAGTCGATCTACATCCCATTTTTGGAGAAGTTTGCAGTCTGGCTTGGGTACCAAACTAAAGTTTAGTACCGTTTACCACCCTCTGACGGATGGACAGTCAGAGAGGACTATTCAGACGCTAGAGGATATGCTTCGGACCTGTATTTTAGACTTTGGTGGTTCGTGGGAGGATCATCTTCATCTGGTATAGTTTGCATACAACAATAGTTACCAGGCAAGCATCGAGATATCTCCTTTCGAGGCTCTGTACGGTCGGAGATGTCATACCCCATTATCTTAGGACGACGTAGGCAAGCGAGCATTGTTGAGACCAGAAATGGTAGTAGATGCTGCGGAGAAGGTAAAGCAGATTAGAGAAAGACTTCGTGTGGCTCAGGACAGACAGAAGCACTGGTCCGATAGTCGCCGGAGACCGTTGGAGTTTGAGGTTAGCAAATTGGTGTTCTTGCGAATTTTTCCAACACGTGGCACGATACGTTTCGGGAGAAGCGGGAAGCTCAATCCAAGGTTTATCGAACCTTTCAGTATTACCGAAAAGGTCGGTGTCGTAGCCTATCGGCTAGCTTTGTCACCTACATTAGAGGGAGTACATAACGTGTTTCATATATCCCAGCTGAGACGATACGTGGTTGACCCTAAACACGTATTAGATCACTCAGAGATTGAAGTGGGACCGAGCCTCAGCTACCAAGAGCAGCCCGTGAAGATACTCGATCGTAGAGAAAATGTGTTGCGTAACCGGACGATTTTATTTGTTCGTGGCGTTTGGAGTCATCACTCCCCGGGTGAATATACTTGGAAGAGAGGAGATGCATGAGCGGTACCCATACCTCTTTGAATTTTGAGGTATTTCTTCTTTCTTTCTGTATGATATACTTTAAATTTCGAGGACAAAATTTTTCTAAGGAAGGTAGAATTATAAACCTCACTTTTTTTGTTAATTAGATTTTACAAACGATGACATCATCGCATATGTCAAGAGGACATCATCATTTGCATCATGGTGATGTCATCATGACATCACCCCTTCCACACTCTTCTAAGGACATCTCACCTCTCCCATGACATCACCAAGCCACCACTCCTCACGTCCCTATCCAACCATCTCCTTACACCTCATCACCCTCACATGGATACCATCCTCCTCACATGCCCCCATCCAATTTCCTTCTTCCATGTCATCATTCCCCCACACCTCTCCATCATCCCTCTCTCTCATAAACCCAACTCCTCTCACATAACCCTCACATTCAACCCACACCCTTCCCCTCTATATAGATAAACACCTTCCCACCTCCTTCACTCACCATCCCTCATCTCACCTCAGCCCTAACACACACTTGGAGGATTGCTAGCTCTCCAATAAGGTATCCCCCAACCCTTCTTATGTTTCTAAATTAAGGTATATATGTGTGTATATATGTGTAATAGGGGATAGTAGCAGCAGAAGCTGCAGCAAGCAACAGCTGCAGCAAAGCAACAGCAGTAACAAGCAGCAAGCAGCAGAGCAGCGGCAGTAGTAGAAAGCAGCAGCAATAGCAAAGCTATATAAATATATGTATTTACTTATATATATATATATATATATATATATATATACACTCTATATTATCTATATATGCCATATTATATCTATATATCTTATATATATGTGTATCTATATATGTATATGTATTTATGTATGTATATATATATATATATATATATGTATCTATATATATATATATATATATATATACTCTATATTATCTATATATGTATTTCCAGTACTGATATTATCAGTCAATAGGGCTTCAATTATATCCTTTTTCTCATTGAGAGTCAAGGTATTTATAGATAGCCCATTCATTTCTACTAGACTTATAGTAGTTGATATATTTATCTGCAACACATTCATTACAATGGCAATTCTCATTACATTCATTATCTGATGGACTATTCGTCTCATCATTAGATTCATCATTGGATGAACTTTCTTCATATTCAGAGTCCATTTCAAAACCAAATTCAAAGGTTTATAATTGATAACAAGTCTAGGTACACCCCTTTCTTTTTCAGCATTATTATTAACATAGAATGCTGTACAACTCCATGGGGAGTAAGACTTACGAATTAATTTTTTATCCAATAAATCTTGGATTTCTTTTTTACACAATTCAAGATATTCTTGATTCATTTGACAAGCTCTTGCCTTGGTCGGAATATCCTTTTCATTAAAGGATTCTTCATATGGAAGAGAAACTATATGTTGTTTTCTATCCCAAAAAGCATTGGGAATATTACTACAAGTTTGTAACTTGAAGTCCTCTTCAATTTGTTGATTTTTTTTTCTGAATTTCCAATTGTTTCAACTGCTGGGTTATAGTAACCTGAGCAAGTTCTTCTTTTAAGAAATTAATTTGATTTTCTTTCAAATTAACTTCATTAAGGATTTTAACAATTGGATTTGTTATAAATTCAAAAGTTATTCTTCTACCTTTATAACTGGTAGTAATTCCTTCTTTTGTTGTCTCATTTATAGGCATGAGTTTTTCTAGGAAAGGAGTTCCTAGAATAACATGCTAAGATATTTTCTTTACAACTATTAGATGTACAGGAATACAAATATCATCCTTACAAATATTTACATCGGTAATTTTCTAAGGAGTAGTTAGTGCTTTATTATTTGCAGCACTAAGTGTCTGAGTAGTTCGTTCACAATATTTTATTGGAACGACTCCTTCCTTGACACAATTAAGATCTGCAACACTATCGACAAGTGCAATTAAATTAGTTATATAATACTCATTATTAAAGAGCAAATTAATTTTAATATACCATTTATGGGTAATAAATAAATCCATTTTTTTTAGAAAATTATTTTTCCTATCTTCTGAGTCTATCTGTCCTGTTTGAACAGACTGATTCTCTCCCTCTTGTTCTTGTGAGCAAGAAGAAGCAACAGAAGATTCACCAGCATGGATTAAGCGAGTAGTTTTTCTAGATATATTATCTAGTTCAAGCTTATCCAGTCTTTTCTGAATTTGTTGTTCATGAGATTTTAAAGTTTTAATCTCAATTTTCAAAAAATTTATTTCAGACTGAAGTTCCTGCATAGTAACAGGTTTAACTTGTCTACTTCTGTAGCGAGATATTACCTCAGCCATATTGTAAGCTTCAGTAGAAGTAGTCTGAATAGGAATATTATCCTTATTTAATTCTTCTCCAATTACTTCTATAATTTTATTTTTTATTCCAGTACTGATATTATCAGTCAATAGGGCTTCAATTATATCATTTTTCTCATTGAGAGTCAAGGTATTTATAGATAGCCCATTCATTTCTACTATAGACTTATAGTAGTTGATATTTTTATCTGCAACACATTCATTACATTAGCAATTCTCATTACATTCATTATCTGATGGACTATTGGTCTCATTATTAGATTCATCATTGGATGAACTTTCTTCAAATTCAGAATTGATCATTAATTTATAAAGAGTTTTTCTTAACCCTTCATCCTCGATTTCTTCCAATTTCTTTTTTGTATAACATTTGTTTGCATAGTGGCCTAATTTTCCACATTTATAACATTTAATGATATTTTTCTTAGAAGATTTGTTCTTTTTACTGTCTTTATTAACAGTAGTTTTTTGTCCTTTTGATGGGTATTTCTTTCTTTTATAAGGTCTCTTATAGTCCTTGTATTCTTTTAATTTTTTTTCCCCTTTGTATTAAGAGGTTTAAAAATATCCATTACAAACTGGTCATAGAATTCTCCCAGTTGTCTTTTCTCAGAAATTCTCTGAGATTTTAATTGATGTCGTAGCTTTAAATCGTTACATAAAGCTAGACCTTCTTCAATACACTTATTAATCAAATTTCCATAAGTGTAATTAGAGTAAGTTATTACACCATTATTTTAGTTTCTTAAACCTTGTCTTATTCTCTCAGCAAAGAGATTAGGAAGTCCATCAATAAATTTTGACTTCCAGTGAGCATTATTGGCATCACCAAGTAACATTACTCTACTCAAGAAAGTATCTTTATACCATCTAAAGTGAGTAAGTGTTGGACATCTTAAATTTTGAAGAAGAGTTCTTACTCTTTCTCCATGATCAGATATACCTCCTGTGAAGTGTTCCAGGATGGTAATAATGAGAGTATAAACCGCATCAGGTTTGGTTATTTGAGTATTATTCTCAGAACTGGTTTCAGTTTTTACAGCACTCAAGATTTCTTGTCTCTGTGAGTCGGTTAAACAATTGTTCCACCAACCCCTTATAGTGCCAGTAAAACCACAAGTAATAAACTATGCAATTTCTTTATCATTATTTCCAACGGCTTTAGCCACGTTGGAATACATCATCATTCGATGTAATTGATCATGAATTTGTTTATCTGTTAGACCATCTATGTTACATTCATAGATTTCTCCCCCACTATAATGATTTTGAATGATAGTATCACTTTCTTCAAATAAGACATCTGTTGGAGTGGGTCTTTGATAATAGTATTTCATTAAGTTTGGTTTTCCATATTTAACCGTTTATATTGTAGAATTATTCTTAGATTCAACAAATGATTTTTGAAGATCTTCAATTTCTTGTGAATGAATTTCATCCTCAATTAGATCCTCAGTTTGTTGATCTTTTTCTGATATTTCAGAAGTATTAGAAGAATAACCATCAATGACTTGAATGCTTTTAGCAAGATCATTTATAGCCATTGGTTGAGAAAATTTTTGCTTGGCTCTAGCTATTAGCTCTTGCAATTCTCTTTCCTCAGCATTAATAGTCTGAAGATTACTCTTCTTAAATTGAGCTATTAATTCTCTTATATCTTCTTTTGTAACTTCTGGGGTTTTAGTCATTTTAAACCCTTTTACCTCAGGAGGAGGTTTCAAAGAGATATTAGAAGTCTCTTTAAAAGAGTTTTTCCCAGAATAATCTATCTGTTTCATTTTATCAAGTTTATGCAATAATTTTTCTAAGGCAGTTTCAATCCTAGTCAATTGTTGACCCATGACTTGAATAAACACATTGGTGTAATTATTATGCCTTAAAGCTTTTTGCAGTTCTACTATAACTATTTCTTTGCTGTCAATTATTTTGACAAATGAAACAGCATCAATTTTATCTGTCATATTTTTGACAGTGAGTTTTACTGACTCATTTGGTGGGTACATTGATCTAGTTGTACCACTACTTGATCCTGTATCGGTATTCCAGATCTTATAATGTTCTTCTAACACATTTATTTGTGTTAATTCTGTGTCCACATATTTTTGGACAAACCATTGTATTATCCTTCTTTTCTTTTCTAGATGATTGTAATATTCATCCTTAAACTTATATCTTTGCTTAATGGGATAGGTTTTTTCAAACCATGCCACAAATTCGTCATTTTCATAGTACATTCTATTGAGAATGTCCCGAATTTCTTGATTGACTTTAAATCCCATTAAATAGAAGTAAATTCCATTTCCGACATTCGGGGAGCTTATTTTGCTCTTTTCCTTATACAAGGGATGTGATATTACATCATCAGTAATTTTAATTTTATTAACTTCTTCTTTATTAGAAGAAGTCGACCCTATTGTAGAAGGTAGAGATTTTCGTCCTGATATCGATAGTCTAGATATATCCTGAGGAGTAAATCTCACTCCTACTTCTCCATCATTAGTTTGGATTATTTGGTCAATATTTGTGTTTATTATTGGTTGTGGTAACACAGCTTGACTTAAGATCCATTCTTTAGGGAAGTTTATTTCATCCCATCGAATTATCATGTTAGTTGCTACTTTGGATGTTAACAAATTTGTTTCTGCCAAAGTAGTTTTACCAGGTGTAGTAATATGTCTAGCATTTGGAGCAATGGTATTCATTACCTTATAATGAATTCTATAAATTATTGCTATAATTTCAGATCTAGGCAGAAAGTTATAACCATTAGTTTTCAAATTTAAAGTTCCAGACTCGTATAAATGATTAACTGTCATTAACAGGGTCAAATTTGGATAAATATTAAAATAAACTGGACCATAGCAGAGACTAGTCTACATGACTCCCATTAGAGACTGGCTCCAATCTAAACATCTCGTATCTCTAAGAGATGTCATTATTGATGCATTTAACCCTGGTAAAGTCAAAAGCTTTAATGCAACTTGTATTAATCCAATATGGACATAGTTGTAGGTGTCCCTAACATGCCCAATATCCTCTTCGCTTATAAGCTGAAAGTAGTTAGCTAGAACAATAGAATTTTCGTAATAATTTCTATTAACAGTTTTATAACTTGAATATAATAACTAGCCATAGTACATGTACGTGAAGGAAGTAGGACCGCATTAAGCATATGAGCAAAGAATTAGCAATAGGCTTTAATAAGAAAGCCCTTACTAAGGGTAAAACTATCAAGAATGCTCAAAATATTGAGTATCCCTCTGAATTACATGAATTAAATAAATGGACAATTCCAAAAGTAAAGCCAAAAGAAATATACCAAATTGGTACTTTTGATTTTAAATCATCTATTTCCATTAAAACAATGGAAAGAACTGTTTCTGTGAATAACACAGAGCATTCCTTTCAGCTTTATAAGCGAAGAGGATATTGGGCATGTTAGGGACACCTACAACTATGTCCATATTGGATTAATACAAGTTGCATTTAAAACTTTGACTTTACCAGGGTTAAATGCATCAATAATGACATCTCTTAGAGATGCGAGATGTTTAGATTGGGGACAGTCTCTAATGGGAGTCATGCAGACTAGTCTCTGCCATGATCCAGTTTATTTTAATGTTTATCCAAATTTGACCCTGTCAATGACAGATAATCATTTATGAGTCAGTAACTTTAAATTTGAAAACTAATGGTTTCTCTAATTGACTATATGTTGTTTTCTATCCCAAAAAGCATTGGGAATATTAATACAAGTTTGTAGCTTGAAGTCCTCTTCAATTTGCTGAATTTTTTTCTGAATTTCCAATTGTTTCAACTGCTCGGTTATAGTAACCTGAGCAAGTTCTTCTTTTAAGAAATTAATTTGATTTTCTTTCAAATTAACTTCATTGAGGATTTTAACAATTGGATTTGTTATATTATCTATATATGTATACTATATTGTATCTATATATCTTATATATATGTGTATCTATATATCTAGTTATATATCTATCTATATATCTATGTACCAATATATATGTATTTATATATGTATACTATATTGTATCTATATATCTTATATATATGTGTATCTATATATGTATTTATATATATATATACATTATTTTTATATTTAAGTTTTTATATAGATATGTCCCATCCATAACCAAAAATAGCATAAAATGGACCTAAAAATCTAGTAGGTTAAATCTACTTAATAATATTTCACCAATTAATGTGAATTATTCATGATTTAGGTTATCTGGACCCCGTTACACACTCTGACTCGTTTCACCCGTTTTGGACCCCAGGCGAGTACAGTCTCTAATGGTTTTCTTACTGATAATTTCTATAACACCTGTTGTATTGTTGTACTTGGTTCCTGACACGAAGAAACACGGACTAGCATATCTTGTGTTTTTAGACCTTGATCTTGTGTAATACTTGATATTCGATTCATGTATGCTAGTCGGGGAGGAAAAATACTAGTTTATATGTGATCATACCCTTAAATCATGTGCAAATATAATACATGTGCAAAGGCTAACCGTACACTTCACGTATGATTAACCGGCTCCCATTGTGCAATCCTAAGCCGATCACATAATCAAACTAGTATTTCAAAACACTTAGTGACTAAAGATTTTCTTGTTGATACCATAGTTTAAAGTATCGGCCGATACCGATCCGATACGGCCGATACCGATACAGTTTGGCATGTCCTGATCCGATACCGACCGATACCCGATACTGACCGATACCGACATTAGAGGTCTCTTTTTCAGTCAATTCGGCAAAAAAATTTGAATTAAAAAGATCAATTAGAAAGGTTGTAAAAGCATAGTAAGGTTGTAAAAACATATAAAAGAGAAAATTTATCTAACGCATATAAATCAATCGACAATGATGACTACTATTTCATTCAATATCAAAAATACTAAGAAACAATACTGAAAATACTTTAAATTATGCATAAATGTATAAAATATATTCTCTAAAATGTTAATAATTTACTAATAGTTGTTTGCTTTCCGATACAAAAAAATCCGATACTCCGATCCGAAACAGCCGATACTACCGATACCGCCGATCCCGATACTCATAGGAATGGTCCGATACCGATTCCGATACCGATACTTTGAACCTTGGTTGATACATGACAAATTTTTCTGTTTATTCATTTTCTTGTTCATTTTTTACCATGCCTTGATGTCAGTTTATTTATCCATCATGTACTACTTTTTCTATCACTGTTTTATAGTCCTTATTATGTATTGAAACTGCTAGTAAAATGTACTTATTCAATCCTGACTGGATAATATTTCAGGTAGCACTTAGAAGGACCTGTGTCCCATCTATTATGGATTTTTGGGAAATAGCTTCGAGCCTGATTTTACTTCCTGGAGAATCGAGGAAGGCCGCAAGCGGAAGACCTAGTTATGACAATAGTTAAAGTTTGCAGACTTACTATAGTTGTATGATTTACGAATACAAGATTTTGTACTGTAACCTTTATATATATATATATATATATATATATATATATATATATATATATATATATACACTACAGCATGTTTCTACCTACCTAAGTTTTGTGATTGAGTATAATATTTGTTTCCTTTATATTATTAGGTGTTGGTTATACAGTACTAGTTCCAGACAGCGTTCTACCGCCGACATTGCGGCATAAGCTGGGCGTGCCCACACACTCGTACTCGAACACCCGGATGCGGGTCGTGACACTCCTCGTAGCAGTACGCCTCTCCATAATAATATGAGTTAAGTTGGATGAGAAAAGAAATACTTCAAGTGTTCGACGTAGGCTCTTCTCTTCATTGTCGATTGTGATAAGAAGAACTATCTTACCAGAAAGTGAAGGCGTCTGTGAAAAACGATCCCTCTTATGATTAGGATAAAAAGAATTCTCTTCTGATGTCATTGCTCTTCTCTGCCATGATACTACAAAAAGAGAAGATTGTGTACTACTTGGACATCATTACTAATCTTATTTGGGCTAAGTTAAAGAAAATGTTAGTTGTGCTTGAGAAAAAGCTCAATTTCCCTTTTTCCTTTAGTCCCACATCGGTTGGACCTCCCCTTGTATGTATATATTAGTTCTTCTCCATTGCTTTCTTAAAGATGTTGTGTGGGGAACCCCTTGGGCCACACGCGCGCGCCGCCGCCTGGCTCGGTTCGGCGCGCGTAACGGGTGCGGGTACGTGCTCACACCTGCGGACGCCAAATGCCGATCCAATTTACTCTTCGGGTTCGGGTTGGGATCCAAAAAATATTTTTGCTCTTTATTTTTTGAACCAATTTGACTCATTCAATTTTTGAACGTTGAGGCTCTATGTCTAAGTTCATTGAACACTTGTGACAGCTTCTGTAACAGCTCATTTGACAGCATTCCTCCACATTTCTTTCCTTTTGTAATTGCTCCTTAATGGCCTGTTTATGAGCCATTTACTGTCATGTCCAGTGGCTGTCTATGGACTGCCTATATATTGTGGTCTCCTCCTTCATTTTTTACATAAAATCCCCCTACGTGAAAGCTCTCTCATTCCTCTCTCGAACCACATTTTGTTCTCTAAATCCTTGCTCTGGGCAGAGCTAAGTTTGGTCTCTCTCTCCGAGTTGTATGCAACGAAGAGAACCCGGTAGTCAGGGGATTTTATCACTAGGAGCTTCCGAGAAACGTCTGCACATAGACCTCGGATCAACTCTTAGGGCAGTGCTTCGTGCACGACTTCCCCGGAGACCGGTAACAATTTCTTAGTTTCTTTGTTCTCTTATCAATCTCTGAAAAATATTATATATATTATAAATATTAACAACAATCTAAGAGTTGATTCGAGGCTTTTTTTTATGTTAACGAAAATAATTTTCTTCTTACTGTGAAATTTTTAGTTTCTCACTTGCTGTCAAGGATACAGACTACCTATACATATTTCTTTTACCGAAAAATAAATATGGTAGCATAAGCAATTTCCATCGAATACAATTGTATACTTGAAAGTACTGTTCATTTCTATTAGAACAATTTTTGGTACTGTTCATTGTTTGACTAATTAGAAGAAAATTAATATTGTTGAACTTAAATTTTGTGGGTACTGTTTATTGTTTAATTTTTGATTAACTTATATTGATTAAGAACAATATTGTTAACAAACGATTAAGTTATTAACAGTATTTGTTACATACCAAATTGTGTATTGTCCAATTTTGCTACATACCATTTTGCTCGTATACCAATTTTGTTATAGTGCTGCCATTCTAATTTGTTACATAACAATTTGGCATAATTATCAATTTCCTTATTAGCAATATTTGTTACATACCAATTTGTATTATCCAATTTTGCTATATACCAATTTGGTAATTCAATTACTGTAGTATTTTTTTTATTCAATCAATAAATTAGTATATTGTTAATTTCAATACCTTTAAAGAAACCAGGTCAAATAAATAGTCTAGTGAAATTGCAAATCCCTTTTGAGTCTAAAGTTTTTAAAAGTAGAGATTAATTTGGGTACAAGCTGAAAGGGTCCTTCTGTCAACCGGGTGTAAATAGCCCTAAGCGACACGGTATTTAAGTGTCTTCGGACCACCTCTAGCTGGGAACCGGCTCCTACAGCTAACCCAACTTAATCTACACTTGATAGACTAAAGATTTTAAGATTGATTAGCAAAATCACTTGAACTATTATTCTAAATCATTGGACATTGTTATTGAGTAATTACATATCTTTCAGTTTCAGATTTTTCTCATTAGCAATCATGACTGACAAGGATAAGATTTTCACTGCTAAACCTACAAAGTTCAACTGGACCTTCTTTAAGAGACGGCAAAGTCAAATGAAATTTTGGCTCACTACCTTAGGATTGATCTCAGCCATTGATGGTTCCACACCAATCACAAATGACTCTGATGACATTGAGTCTGACATATGTGTTTCCAAGTCCTCTGGCCCCACTAGACCTAAGACCCCTAAGGAAATAGACTACCATTGCTTCCATAGAATTCTAAGCGTTTTGTCTGAATCACTATATGACATATTCTTTGAATACAAAAGTGCTAAAGAACTATGGGATGTCCTGGAAGATGAATATAGCTGTGATGATGCTGGAATTGAAAGATTCAATTCCTCCTCATTCAACAGATACTTTATGGTAGATAATAAACCTATAAATGATCAAATACATAAATTTAAAGAATACCTTAGGCATATTCAAGCCAAAGGCACTTTCTTCTCTACTGAATATAAATTTATAGCCTGCTTAATAGACAAGCTTCCTCCTTGGTCTGATGTCAAGAAAGACCTTATTCATACTCAAGGTGACCTTACATTTGCTCAAGTCCTAAAGAAAATTAGAACAAATGAACAAATTAGGCTAAGGTCTAACCTTAAGTCTGAGTCTAAAGCTAAGGTAAACCTAGCAGAATCCCAAGGCAAACCCAAGTCTCATCACCACAAACCCAAAAGGAACCTCTTCAAGAAGAAGCAGAACCCTTAGCCTCACCACCAAAACCATCATCACCATAAACCAAGAAACTTCGATCAAACTCAGGATCAGAAGAGATTTTATTTTGTGTGGTAAAACAAACCATATAGCCACCAACTGTTTCTATAGGAAGAAGAAAGTTGTCCAGACTTCTCACAAAGGAAAACGTCTAGCCAAACCAGAAGCAAACATGCTCAACGGCTCTTCTAGTTCCTTCAGGTCTGTAAGCTATCAACCCTTAGTCAACATTTCTTACCATTCTGACGATTGGTGGTTGGATTCTGGAGCTAATGTCCATGTTTCCTTTAATCGCTCATGTTTTTCAAACCATCAGGAATCAGGTGGAGGAGGTGTAACTCTAGGAGATGGCTCAGCGGCACAGATTATAGAAAGAGGAAGAATAGATCTAAAGATGACATCAGGAAAAACTCTGACTCTTCATGATGTGTTACATGTGTCGTCTATCAGAAAAAATTTAGTTAGTGGGTCTCTTCTTGTAGCTTCAGGGTACAAGATTGTTATGGAAGCAAATAAAGTAATATTTTCTAAGAATGGCTCTTTTATTGTTAAATGATTTGTAAGAGATAGTCTTTTTATTTTGAGTACCGTGAATAAAATTTCAGATCCTTCCTTTGTTGTTTCCAATGTAGAATCTTCAAATGTATGACACAGTAGATTAGGTCATGTGAATCTAGGTTCCCTAAGAAGGATGATGAACTTAGATCTTATTCTTAAGACTCCAATAGATGATAAACACAATTGTGAGATCTGTGTTCAAGCCAAACAGACTAGGCTACCTTTCAAATCTGTAGAAAGAAATTCTGACCTTCTAGTGCTAGTTCATAGTGATGTGTGTGACTCAAATAGGGTTTTGACCCGAGGCGGTAGAAAATACTTTGTTACCTTTATAGATGATCATTCAAAGTATTGTTATACATATCTTCTCAAAACCAAAGATGAAGTTCTAGACAGATTTAAGGTCAATAAATCTGAAGCTGATAACCAGTTAGAGAGAAAGATTAAGATTCTTATATCAGATCGTGATGAAGAGTATACATCAAATGATATGACCAATTTCTGTGAAGAACACGGAATAATCCATGAGGTAACTGCTCCATATTCACCGCGTAAGCAAGCAGCAGAAACAGATCTAGATCTTCTTCTTCTTCTTCTTCTTCTTCCGAGTACTCTTCTTCTTCTTCTAATATTTTTTTCTTCTGAGTCACTGAGTCTTCTATTTCCTTTTCTTCAAAGTCTGTTTTCTTATTCTGACTTCTTTTGCTTATAATTTATAATATATAGTATTGTGACCACAGTACCACTTTTGACAGCGGATTGGAAAAGACACTTTTGGCCACTTTACAATATACAATATTTGTTTATAATTTATAATATATAGTATTGTGGTCAGCAGCAGGCCTAGGAAATTTTTTTAATATGTAACTGAGCACATGACAGAGCACACTTTTTTTCCCATGACTGAGCATATTTTTTTTCTTTTCACATTACTGAGCACTGAGCACACCTTTTTTCGGCCGACCGTCTAGAATTAGACGGCCGCCTAGGTGGTCTAGGCGCTAGGCGGTGGGTGACCGCCCGCCTAACGCCTAGCACTTTTTATGACCTTGATACAGGCGCGTAATATATGGGACGAGAAATATTATTTCATGCCAGCTTATTAGCCTTTTTGTTATTTCATAAATGTTGTCAAGACGACATTTCAAATGTATTCAAATGATGTATTCCGCTGCAAGTTATTAATAAAAAGCTATTTTCATCCTATATTGTGTCTTCAATTTTCTACTGCAATGTGATTTCAACCTGTGTTCAAAAGAATTACCACGCGTGCACGTTCTTGTCTTGTACAAGTGCAATTTAAACTTGTACGACATCATGTCCGGTGGCGACTTAGCAATTCGACAGAAATGGGAGGTAACAGTTGATGGTTCCATTTCTACCATATCTGGAAAAAGGGATATTAAAATAGATAGTTTAACCCTTTACCTCTGTATTGCATCTTCCTAAAATGTCTAGTAATCTCGTTTCAGTTAATTGTGTTGGTTGGATTCATCGATGTGGGATGCAATCTTGTCACTTGGTGAAGAAACAGATTCTACGTGGAATGTCTACTATGGAAGCCGAATATAGACCCCTCGCCCAGAGTATTACCGAAGGAACGTGGTCAAAGAGACTATTGCTTAAGTTAGTTATCTTCCGTGAATTTCTCTTATGCTTATATTTGTTATAACAAGGCAGTAATCAACATAGCAAGTGATCTAGTTCAACATAATCGGACGAAACATATTGAACTTGATCGCCATTTTATTCGTGAGAAGCTGGATTCAAAGGAGTTATGCTTGATCTATATTACATAAAAGAAGCAAGTTGTCGACATATTCATTAAAGGTTTGGTTGGTCCTAGGTTTCATAGTCTTCTCGGCAAGCTCAGCATGATGGATATATATACTTCGCTTGAGGGGAAGGGTAGAGAAGATTCCATGAAGATTACCTCATTTTTAAACTAGGATGCCATTTTTCAAATTATGATGCCACATGGTTTACCAAATAAAAACTCTTATTAGCACCTCATTTGACTGCTTGTATTTCCTATAAATAAGGTTTGATGCCTCCATTGGAAAATATACAATCAATAAGATTTCCCCTACACGGTTTTGAATCTCTACATTGACTATAGAAGTTTCATGGATAACTGATTTGGACAAAATTAGTTTAACAATATTTAACTCTGTGCATACTTCAGCATATCCAATTGCAAAGTTCAAATGCATGGCTCCATCCAGCTCCATTTCAAAGATTATGTACTTATTTTAGTGTGTTTCGTGATCTTAATAACTCAAACCATTAAAGATGACTCTAGAAGCAGGTACCTGCAGCACAAGGTATCCTTTGATCCAAGCCAAAATGAGATCTGATTGCATACCTGTCATCACATATTCAGGTGCAGCATAACCATATGTACCAACAACTCTAGTAGAAACATGGGTCTTATCTCCCTGGGGCCCAGCTTTTGCCAACCCAAAATCTGAAAGTTTTGCATTATACACCTGCAAAATAATTTGAATATTAATATATACAGAAGCATATAAAATGTAAAGATGAAAAAGGATTTGTTAAATGTACCGAGTCAAGAAGAATGTTAGATGCCTTAAAATCTCGATAGATCACAGGTTCAGTGCCTCCATGGAGAAATGCCAACCCCTTAGCAGCACCAGTAGCAATCTTTATCCTGCTTGACCATGGAAGGGGTAAAGCCCCTTCAAGAATCACAACATCAGTAATAATAGATAGGATAAAAATGTTCTGCTGCTAATCATCCAGACAAAAAAAGGTACTTCGACAAGGTAACAATAAAACCAGCTTAATTTACCAAAATATTCAAATATTAGAGCCTACTAATCATAATAAAAAAAAAATTTATTAGTAAGAGTAAAATCCCCAATAACCATGAATATATCTAGCACTTTGCATTAACTTTGCTTGAGGTCAGATCTCAGAATCACTGAAACACCATTTAGATCCTTAAAGAATGATTGCTGTAGTTAAAGCTTTACATGGTCAAATTGTCTAATGTTATTGGTTATGCATGTTACACTTAAACAATCCAGGCCTAATCATCACTCAAGGGTGGAATCAAGGGTGGAATCCAGGCATAATCTCCTTTTCAGTTGGATCTATCAGAAACTCATACAAGTCTAGATAAAAATTCTATGGGTATGATTGATTTTCCCAGAGAATAGGTGGAATCAGACTTAGCTTTCCATTCAGCCACAGAAGATTGCCTATGATGATATCAAAATGTACAAAATGCAAACTCTTGGTGTAGTTTTCCTCGTTTAATAATTGTATATTTCAGTGACCTATGAGTCTAGATGAGAATACCCTAAATTTGCCTGGTTTTAGTTAATTTGATTTAGGTTAGCCAGGTACATTTTTCTTTACCAACATGAATTATATTTCAAATTGACCATCACAAGTAAACATCAAGTCTTGCTAAAGATTCTCACATTAGCTTTAGACAGGTATATCCAGCTTCCCATCTTCATACTTGCATCCAGAATGTAGTCAGGGATCTTCTCCAGAAAATAAAAATTGAGCATTAACAATCCTACTTGGATGCTTAAGAAATGCTTGCCATGACATACATTTTGAGGAATATCAGACAAATACCTAGAAAGTGTTCACTGCACATGATTCATCATGCCAAGCCAAGATGTCTACATTAGCCTTCCAGGTCAAAACTTAGGAAAAATGGACTTTCCCACTATTTCTGCATTCAATTACATAACAGTCAAGGTCTTGGACAGTTGACTTTAGGAGGTACGGTCTAACATAGATATTCTAGCATGAGAACAGCCGTAATTCTCTCTTAAATGCATCACAGATAGTGGATCAGAAAGAAATTTCTGACTGTTTCAGATCATTATGCCACAGATTTTAGAACTACCTAGGTTTCTTTTCTAAACTGTTACTGGGGTATGTTGTACAAGGATGAATAGGGGCTATCGAAGTTTTGATAGTCATATTTTGCAAGAAAAAAGTAAGGCAGTTCGGAGATGGAAGATGACCAGGCACCAAATATGCCTAGTTACTTCATACATTTCAAGCCTTTGGAGAATTCTACCTAGGTATTTATTGGCATAGGCAATATAAAAATGAGTTATTCCCTTGTTTGCTTGATCTTAAAGGAGGGAGCTAAAAAGGCAGCACATTGCAAGCAATAAACCCATAAATGCATGTTCTACATCATGACCTAAGCTAAAGCGGAAACTGGGTTCTGATTGATTAATGACAAATTATTTATTTAGAAATAGATCATGGATTGTGTATTGCTGCTTAGGAGGGGAGAAATGGGCCTGATCACAAATTATGTTCTGGATGAATATCTGTCTGGAGCGCAATTCTGTATTGTCCTAATTTTTTGCCCTATTTAGTTTAATAAGCCTATGATAAAATTGTTTTTGTCCATTGCCCAAAAGAGATTTTTGTAAAAGTACGGGTTTGGACTTCTATGTTATGCATCTCATCACACTTTATCTATTGCTGGTACTTCTGAGATATCATTCTCTGCTCAACCTGATTCAAACCAACCACTTAGAAGTGATGCGAGAAGATGGAGATGTGGCAAAAAGGAAAATTCCCATGTAATCTGTTTTAATTGATCTCTGGTATCTAGGAGTGAAAGCCATCCCATTCACAGATAAATTATTTAAGAATGTGGCAACCCCAAAGGTCTAAATTCATGTGTCAGGCTTTGAAGGAGAAGCTGCTGCCTTTAGAATTTCTAATAAAAGTGAGAGAATAGTTTGTGAGCTCGTGTGAAAGGAGCACACAAACATATCATATCTTCAACAAATGAAGGAGAAGCAAATCAGCATAACATATCTTTATCAAATGTCAGACTACTCGATCAATGATATAAAGGCATGCTCCGATTCTGATTTGCTTGTGCGCCTGTGGCCCTGTGGATCGTGCTTCCAGCTTATCCAAAGAAGCTAGTTGTATGTCAAAAGAATTATGGAAGAGAGGATGCGTGTGGGTGGGTTGATGAGTGGGTGGAGTGAAACCTCTCATTTTATTGAATCAAAAACAATGTCCGGAGAAAGGGAGGCGACCCAGACACCAAGTCACCCTTCTGTTCCGACGCTCTGGAATGAAAGCAAGAATGATGGCCCCCCAACAAGTGAGAGCTAGACAGATGAGAGATCCAATTTCTGCCAAGGGTTGACGTCCACAGCCTTCGCGTCTGCCTCCAGACCTTCCACGATGATCTACTGTTATCCATCCACCGGCGTCCTCGCTTGCAACCAACGGTGTCCTCTTTCTCCCTTCTTGATTACCTTCCTCACGAACTCCAGGGTCCCATGTCAAATCCATTTGCCCTACATCGACTACCGAGCCCGCCGCCGCTTATATATATATATATATATATATATAAGTTTAATAAAATAATAAAACCTATAGGAACTAGTTTTGGTTGATACCGAAGCTATATGTATCTATGTAATATACCAATTTGATAATCTAGTTGGACTAATAAATAGATATAGATGTATAATCCAATTATAACTTAATGTTAACTAGCCTAGTCTAGCATAGTTAGTTTCTAGAATACTAAAACATGTCAAATTTCAATTAAGAGTACCAATGTCTGAGAATTATTTTGGACTGAACTAGGTGTACATAGAACTATTATAAGGAAATTCAACACATAATTAAATTAGGATTGCTAAAGTAACCACAAGTTTGGGTTTCCAATATGATATGGGGCCGTATCGGCCGTATCAGGCTCTAAAATGGTAATTTACCTTAGGATTTAGAATTGCGACTTAAAGAATCATCTTAGAAATGAGAAGTAGAGAATACCAAAGAAGGAAAACCTAAGGTTATCTTAAGAACACATAAGTATTCTAAATTTTAGCATTGATAAGATATGTAATGTTTCCTAAGTCCTTTAGGAAAATGAAAACCTAGTACCAATTGCTTAGGTAACCATAGTACATAATAGGTTTAACGTACCGTTAATCTAAAATTCAGCACCTACATTAATCTAAAATTCTAAATCTAGTTTGAATAGGTAATTGAATTCTAGGCACTAAATTAGGACAAATTCTCTAAGTGACCAGAAATTTCATTCTATGTTTAGAATGAACAATACCTTACAAATGTGATATTTAATATAATCTTATCTTCAATTGTAACCTGTGTTTTCATTTCGCTTTTATGAATTGTGCTTGCTAAGTGCTAACAAAATTGTTAGTTTTCTTGTTTGTGTCTAGTGAATCAAGGAGTAATAGCAAATTGCTAAATCAGTTCCACTATAGGTGAGAAAACCTTTTCTTTTAAACTCAACTTATATGAAATCATTATATATAATTGTGTGTCTGGTGTTGAGTTGTTCCACCGAAGGGGTTTAAAACCCAGAGAATTCTACAGTCGTAGTGGATGGTATATAAACTATTTTTAGAGCCGAAAAACAAAGGAGACTATGTCGGATATTTTTTACGAATTTCCGAAGATAATCAATTTTCGCAAGGTTCTAAACGGCGGTAGACGGGTGTTACGGCGAAGAGGGTCTGCCTACCACCTAGGCCGCCTAGGCGCTTTACACATTTTGGACATTGTTTTACTATTTACCACTATTTTTTGTATAATATGCATATTTTAAGGATGTTTTATGCATAACTAAGTTGTGAACGATTTATGAAATTTGAGTCTTATAAAAGTGAACCATAGATCCATAATGTTTGTAAAATTGTTTTGTCAAAACATGTAGTCAGGTATTGCTCCGCCTAAGGGCCCGCCTACGTTGTCTCACCTTCGCCTACGCTGCCTCACCTCCGCCTATGTCGCCTAACCATCGTCGGCCGCCTACTCCTATCGCCAACGGAAAAAGAGTGCGGAGAACAGCCGCCTAGACGGCCTCCTTGACCATCATTTAGAATACTGAATTTTCGAAATCCGAAATTAGGTTAGACGTATAAACCCTAATTTTAGTAAAATCGTGTCAGGTTTTCTAAAGACGGGCTCTGCAATAATATCTTAAACCATAGGAATCGACTTCCGTAAGACCCAAGGAACGTAGGACATAGACACGTGAGTACGTAAGCGTAACTAAATATGAAATGACATTCCGCTATGATGGAATATCTGTCTGATACGATATTACTGTATTGCATGATGGATATATGAGACGGGATACGTATCGGAACTAGTATCTAAGACTTAGATAATAATTTATAAATTGAAATGTCTATGTTTGTATATTGCATCAAATGGTGGGAGAGAACAACTGGGTCACACCGTACGAAATCTCTATAATATAACAAGTCAGTGAAAGCTGATCAGTAGTTTTCTATCATTCATAGGGACTTACGATGCAGGGGGTGAAGCTTAGCTCACCAACATAAATCCAAAAATTCTTGAAATAAAACAAGAATTTAAAGTTTACAGTTATAAGTTCTCACAGTCTATGTGGGTGGTCGGATATAAAGCAATGTACCCATCCAGACATGACCTGATTCCGGATAAATGAGATTATTGCCGAAAAATTAGAAGATGATGTGATCTACTATGTGTTCTCTAAAACTGCATAGTCGAGAGAAAAGTTTGTATGTGATTGTGTATTGTGATTGGCATTAAGACACTTAAGTAAAATATGATAGATAATATCCTCGTGTCATATTTTAAATTAACACTATAATTAAATTCTAAGTTTTAAGCATCAAATAATCCTTCTAACGAAATTTTGAGAATCTGATACTTCCTTATATTATCATTTTATTTCATTTTTTTCACCATCCTTGACCCGAGAGCTTGCATGTCGTTTGACGACATAGTATTTGTTCACTAGGTGCAGTACCGGAGGATACCTTGCCCTTGTACAATGCGGACGAGGCCGAAGATTGAAGACCAATTGACCGAGTAGTGGATGTGAGACTATTAACATAGTTAAAGCTAAACTGTTTGAAGTCCAGGCAAAACATGGTACTCTTTCTACCACTACGTTAGTATCAAAATATTGGAACAATGAATAGTTGGTAATTTATCCGATATAGAACACTCATATCGATAAAATGATTTGAACAATTTACTAGAAAAACAGGCACCTTGCCCTTTATTATCCAACGCCGAACCGACGACCTATGTATAAAAAAGAGGAATTTTTTGGATTTGAAGTGAAGAAAAAAGAAAAATATATATTATATATATAAATTAGAAATATAAAAATATATATTACTAAAAGACCTATGTTGTATGCTCTGTAAAAATATATATAAGTTAATTATTTTGGGACTTCTAGTCTTGGTTATATATGTTGGAATAGTATGTAAATTAGAAGAATCATGTAGATAGAATATGTTTGTTGGTTGATACATGTACTCAATTTCTACTCAATTTCTAGAACTTACTGGCAACCATCACAATTACGGGTACCGATGTATGTATCTGACTCGTCGTATCCCGGAAGCAGGACGTGACACGTCTTTTAGTGACGACCAATGCAGGACACTACTTTTAGGGAACCTTTAAAGGTTTAGACCCTGAGATATGTTCTTAGAAAAAGTCTAGTACGAACCTTAGGAATGGGAGTACCGGGTAGTATCAGGATAAGAAATAAAATTTGAGGTATCTTGTTGGACATATATGATGGTCTCGTTTCATGTCGTATATGTTTTGGGATTGCAGTATGAGGAGTCTTTATGGATGCTACTATTTTGCTAGGAGGAGATGGAGACTGGAGTCAGACCAAGTTATACAAATATTTGGAATATTTTACGGGAGCATCGTCCAGTTATCCGAGATGTTGACGGAGCAGAGATGGACCACATCAAGGATAGCTATTATATAGTCAGCAAGGCCCAGCAGTCTGTAGATTCTATCCCGGGTAGATGGTTATTATGGTACTTTGCCAGAATAGAGGGAGCTTCACCCCGAGGTAACTATCCTCGAGACTGAGCTTATGTTCATCTATAGTGGAAGATGTCAAGGGGGAAAGGTTTGTATTATATCTAGGACTAGTGAGTCCTTATTGTAGACAGGAGCACTTTGTATATTGTAACTTCATTTGTGTAGCAACAAATGTAAATAGTGGATGTATGTAGATAATGTAAATAGTAACCTGTCTTTGCAACTGCATGTTTAAATCACCTTTTGACACAGTGAATGAAATATGCAGTTTCTCCACTTTCCTATGTTCATAGTTAATTCCACGTCTTTTTGTAATTATTCTATCTTTTATGTATCTCTATAGTTGCAAGTTTTCCTTATAATTGGAATTAATGATCTATAGCACTTTGAATTTTTTTTTTATTTGAACCGCTTCTTGAAAATTCTCTCCTAATTGTTCAGAGAATGGTTAGTTCCAACAATTCTCACTCATCATCTTCTAACGATTAATCCGAGCCATGTTTCGCAGATATGTATCGTCTATTCCAGCAAATTCTAGAGATGAATAGTCAGCATGCAAATACAACCGTCTTCTAACGATTAGTCAGCATGCAAATGCTGGAATAGTCAGCATGCAAATGCAACCATCTTCTAACGAATAGTTCCAACAATTCTCACTCATCATCTTCTAACGATTAATCCGAGCCATGTGTCGCGGATATGTATCGTCTATTCCAGCAAATTCTAGAGACGAATAGTCAGCATGCAAATTCTAGATCCTAATTGTTCAGGGAATGGTTAGTTCCAACAATTATCACTCATCATCTTCTAACAATTAATCCGAGCCATGTGTCGCGGATATATATCGTCTATTCCAGCAAATTCTAGAGACAAATAGTCAGCATACAAATGCAACCCAAGCAACAATTGTCGTTGTACTGGAGCAAATGCAAGCATAATCAAACTCTAAAGGCGTACAATTGTTGAATTTAGAAATCTCAAACCACCAAAATTTTGCGTAATAGAGAGTCCGATGGAAGCTTGAAAGTGGTTGAGAACCACAGAAGGATTACTAAACGCAGCAAGAATTAATCTCAAGGATATGGTAGCAGCAATTCGCAATCAACTGGAGGATGTTGCCGAACATTGGTGGAGTGCGGAACACTAGAGGAATCAAATGAGATGGTATTATAGGAGGAATTCAAAGAGCAATTCTTCCCCAAATCAACAAGAATAGAGTTGGAACAACAATTCATCCATTTGAAGTAGGATAAATTCACAATGGATAAATACGTTGTTGAGTTTACTAGACTAAATAGATTTGCATCATATATAGTAGCCACGGAAGATGCAAAAGTGGTTGGTTCGATTTCAAGAAAGATTGGATGCCCCTTTGAAGAACAAGGTATCACTATATCGATGTCAAACCTACTCAGAAGTAACTGAAGCCGCAAGAGACCAGGAAAGAATGTTGATGAAGAAGCAATCATTGAAAACAGGAAGTCAAAAGAGGAATTTGGATATAGGATCATCATTTCAGAGAAATCGTTAGCTGGGACCACCTAAACGTCCCAGATTGAGTCATCTAGAGAAACACCGGTCTGCAAATTTTGTTCAAAGCTAGGGCATACAAAGATCAACTATAGGAGATCCAAAGGATTATGTTTGAAATGTGGATCACCTGGTCACCAAGCTTATCAATGTCCTCAAATGACGAGACCATCAATGTAAAATCCACAGCAAGGTCTACGACCAATGATCCAGAGGAATAATCCGAGGCTAATGCTGTCACAACCCGCACCCGGGTGTTCGGGTACGAGTGTGTGGGCACGCCCAGCCAACGCCGCAGTGTCGGAGGTAGAACGCTGTCTGGAACTAGTACTGTATAACCAACACCTCATAATATAAAAGAAAACAACAAATATTATACTCAATCACAAAACTAAGGTAGGTAGAAACATGTTGTAGAATATATATATATATATATATATATATATATATATATATATATATGTATATAAAGGTTATAGTACAAAATCTTGTATTCATAAAACATACAACTATAGTAAGTCTGCAAACTTTAACTATTGTCATAACTAGGTCTCCCGCTTGTGGCCTTCCTCGATCATCCAAAAAGTAAAATCAGGCTCGAAGCTATTTTCAAAAATCCATAATAGATGGGACACGGGTCCTTCTAAGTGTTACCTGAAATATTATCCAGTCAGGATTGAACGAGTACAATTATAATAGCAGTTTCAATATATGATAAGGACTATAAAACTGTGATAGAAAAAGTAGTACATGATGGATAAATAAACTGACATCAAGGCATGGTAAGAAATGAACAGGAAAATGAATAAACAGAAAAAATATGTCATGTATCAACAAGGAAATCTTTAGTCACTAAGTATAATGAAATACTAGTTTGATTATGTGATCGGCTTAGGATTGCATAATGGGAGCCGGTTAATCATACGTGAAATATATGGTTAGCATTTGCACAGAAATTATATTTGCACAGGATTTAAGGATATGATCACATATAAACTAGCATTTTTCACCCCGACTAGCATACATGAATCACACGAATATCAAGTATTACACAAGATCAAGGTCTAAAAACACAAGATATGCTGGTCCGTGTTTTTTCGTATCAGGAATCAAGTACAACAATAATACATGTATTATAGAAATTATCAGTAAGAAAACTATCAGAGACTGTACTCGTCTGGGGTCCAAAGCGGGTAAAACAAGTCAGAGTGTGACGGGGTCCAGATAACATATATCATGAATAATTCATATTAATTGGTAAAATATAATTAAGTAGGTTTAACCCACTAGATTTCTAGGTCAATTTTATGCTATTTCTGGTAATAGATGGGACAAATATCTATATAAAAACTTAAATATAAAAATAATGTATATATAAGATATATTTATAGATACATATGTATAGATACATATATATATATATATATATATATATATATATATAAACCCTTTACTTGTTTTCAAGAGTCTGTAAATGATGTTCATTATCAATAAAAGAAACTTTCCTTCTATGCAACTGTGTTATTCAATATTCTGTGTACTCTGTTGTTGTGCTCGTTGTAACTTAATACATGTGCCTTGTGCGAGCACAACTTAGGCTAGCACGACATCATGTCCGGGAGACGACTATCGATTTTACGGCGTCAACTATGTGTCCGATGTTGACGTGCTTAGTGCAAAGTATGCCAACAAAGTGACAATTTGATCCCTAAAGTCCATGCCTAGCTCAGCCTCAAGGTCAAGGCAACCTGGAGAGAATTTAGAATTGGTGTCAAACAACTATAAATAAATATAGAAGGGGCAGGATTCAAACTTTGATCTCTTGAACCTGCCAAAAACTAGTTATCACTTGGAACAAAGCCCTACCTTGTCATGTATTCAATTATCATTAACCTTACATCGAAACACACAAGGGTTTTTCATGATGTGCAACTAATATTTGACTTGGTTAGGATCAAACCCCACCATAGGACAATGTATGGACCAATGTTGTTAATAGCGGATGGCGGATTATGGCGGCAAGCCAAAAATCCGCCTTATAAATATGGCGAATGGTGTGGCGGCCTATGGAAGAAGGCATGACGGACAAAATAAATAAATAAATATATATATATATATATATATATATATATATATATATATACACTAAAAAACTGCAGAAATTAATAAAATACCTAAAAAACTTAAACCATATGTCAAGAACCATAAACTTAATTAATAGAAAATATCATTACTCAATGTCATAAACTACTAACAATCACATTTGCATCAAGTTCAGGACTTCAAAACATCAACATAATAATAAAAAAGCAATGCAAAGTTGCAAACACAAATTACATGTCTCTAATCCTCTTAACAATAAAATGATAAAAAAGCAATGCAAGTGCAAACACAAATTAAATGGCTCTAATCCTATTTCTCCACCACAACATAATCATCTTCTTTGTCATCATAAAGTGAAGCATATCCCTCTTTCTCTTCTCCTTCGGATTCCTCAAAATTTAAAAAAAAAACAATGCAAACACAAATTACGTTAAAAAAAATTAAAGAATTAAAACAAGAGGGTTTTTTTTAAAAATGACTTAAAAAACGAAAAACAGAGTAGGAGAAAAAGGTCACCGGAGGAGGTTGCCAGAGACGTTAGCCGGGACAGTAGAGGGAGGAGGATGGTGGTCCCCGGTCATGACTGGGGAGGTACAGAGAAGGTCTGGTGCGCAGATTTGAAAAGTGAGAAAGAAGAAGCACAGAGTTAAGTTTTAGGATTTTTTATCCCCTTTTGGGCCCAGTTCTGGGTCGGGTCACACGATCCATTTCATTTTTTTTTAATTTTTTGTCATTTTCGTCGTGGCCGCTACGACGCCACATGCATAGCGGCCGCCATGGCCTGTCATTTGAAAACTGTCACGCCACCGCCATTTCATGGCGGCCTGTTCAGAATCCATCACCGTCATCCGCCATGGCCGCCACTTAACAACACTCGTATGGACACGGCAACACGGACACAACACCTATGTTGGTGTGTCTTAGTGTATTTTAGAGTGTCCGGGTGTGTGTGTCAAAATGCCTCCAACACGGCCTAGATTTTGGAGTGTCCGTGCTTCCTAGCTTTCTAGAGACCTTTCAAACGGCCCAGTTTGGCAAATTTTGGAGCCGGGTCACAGACTTCAGCCAAAATGCAAATTCAGCACTTCAAAATTGTGAAACTATGAAACCGAGGACTAGACAAACGACAAGTTGCATAGTAAAATATTAACATTTCTAGTCCATTTATAAATGATCCCACAGGAAAAATTGATATTCAAATAGCTTTTTTTTTAGTTGCTTAACAATGTGACCATATGCAACACGTTATAAAAATAAAGCATTAAGGCTATAAATTTTCAGCAACTATGTAAGTAGGGAACATGAAAAACAATAAACTGCAATGCTAGAATAGAATTGTGCCAATAATGTCAAAAGAGGTACCAGCAACAAGATTATAACTGTTTTATTTTAAGAAACATGGTGAATGACACGGTGATTATATCTTCATTAACCCTTACGTAGCTTAAAGGCAGATATTTTGCTGCATGAGTGCTGAATTGTTAGGATTTAATTATCTAAACAGACCAATCGTATTTCTTGGCTCATAAAGTAAAAACTTCCCAAGCATTATAAAAGCTAAACCAAAAACATAAAGGAGCCTTTACTAAAGCATTCTTATCGAACACGAAGAAAACGGGCATGCCATACTCACTTCGGAAGAGATGGTTTTCGAGACTTCCTCTCGCCATAAATTCGTAGACAAGCAACCTTTGGTCATCTTCAATGCAGTATCCTATGAGCTTGACAAGGTTGGGATGATGCAGTTGCCCAAGGAAGTCAACTTCCGCCTGCATATTAGCAAAAATTATCAGTAATCTCTTCTAATATGACAAAACTATTCTGATATCCAAGGTAAACAACAAATCAATCATTTAGTCTTTGCCTCATTCCACCAGGCAATGTGCTTACCACCCATTCCCGGTGACCTTGAAGAGCATCGGGCTTCAGGCTCTTAACTGCAACAGTGATACCGGTGCCAGGTTTTGCAGGAGCTGTGCCATTTTCCTCTATCCAGCCCTTGAAAACATAGCCAAATCCACCTTCCCCAAGGATACTATCAGGTCTAAAGTTACCAGTGGCAGATTTCAGCTCCTGGAAAGTAAATTCAAGTAACTGATGGTATGCTTTATTTCTAGAGGTTGATTTCAAAATTTCTGTAGCCAAAGTAGTTTCTTCAGGAGCAGTAAGCTCACGATTGCTAGCATTTAGGTATCTTGTTTCAGTTGCTGCAATGCAAGAACTATGTATCAAATTTCTATATATTTGCAAAAGTGTGCAAAGGCAAAGTCTAGATTATTAATGTCAGGAACCAGAACTTCCAGATGGCGCTATTAATGGGAAACTGAGAAAAGATGACTTTAAGGAGTATTGAGTTAATCACGTATATTTATAGAAACAACACAAAACAACTTTTCCTTTAATACCTAAAAACAAAACAAAAATTGAGATTTGACCTTTTCAGATATCATAAAGGTAAAGCAGGGTAATAATACATCCCAACAATACAGAAAAATCAAGGTGTACAAATAAGTTAAAATCAAGGTGTACAAAGAAGTTTTATAGTGGAGCAAATTCGTAGAGAAGCAATTCGAATATCATTTCATAGTTGGCTATAAGGGAACTAGTTTTGGGTCGAGATCTTTCAGACCAAGTCAAGATTAGCAAATGGAAGCATAATGCAGTATATAGCAAGCTTGCTTCTTCCTATTGGGTTTTGGGTAATGGTACAGGTGCAGCTTATAAATTTGACGTGTATTTTTATTTCCTTTTAACAGTAATGAACATAAAAACAGACTGCAGGTCATCTATGAAATGAACTTGAATAAGGAAGAAGAGTGCCCCCATCAAAGTAGTCCCTACTGATCAAATTCGTGGGCCATCTGACTAGGTCGAATCTTTACTAATAATGTACATAATGGTACTTGGTTTTGTTAATCATGTACCTAAAAGATATCTCCATGAATGAGAGGTAACATACCTACTGAAGCAGCCCGAGATGTGGTATCTTAAGTTCCAATGCATGTTAGGATCGACTAACAAGAAAAGGCAAAATTTTGGTGGCAAGTTCTCTTACGTTATTTAATTCTTGGTCAAGCCTGTCAGAGTTATTCACATGTTGTGAAACTTAAACAAGGAGAATGCTTTCGTTTGAACCAGATTTGAAAGGAAAACCTCATATATGGATCAGAACAAGATCATGTGTGACAAAAGTACACCAGTTGGTAGCTTTAAGAAGATCAATTACATATTTAAAGGTCACCATATTGGACAGATAAAATTTTAGCTCTCAACACTCACCATGGATAGCATCAAACTTTGATTCAAAGGTAAACCCGTCAAGAATCAAAATGTCTTGAACCAACGAGGCAGGGACAAGACATCCGTTTTTGGAGTGTCTGTGCTTCCTAGCATATCAACATCCATCAAGGCAACAAACAAGTAAAAGAACAAACCAAGACAAACTAGCCTAGTGAGAGTTTCCATTATAATCTAAATTCCATCTCAACCTAACATAAAATTGAACAATTACTTCTCCTTTTGATCTTTAACAATATAAAAGAGAGTCCAAATTGAGTTCACATACCATTCTATGTTACTACATACAAGTTGACTAAAAATGAGCCAAACCAAAGAAAAACCCTATATGGGCAGTGGGCACACACCAATTGCACTAAAAATGCTTTTTTTTTTAAAGTCAAAATGCATTCTTTTTCAATCCAAGAAGGACTAGAACAAGCAAAATGTAAGAGACCCAGATGGCCAAACAGTCCAATATACCTGCAGCATGAACCAACTGAACTAAAAATACAAAAGAAACACTAAATGGGCACACACAAACCATTTGAACTAAAGATGCAATTTTTAAAGCCAAATTGTATTCTTTTTCGGTCCAAGAAGACTCCTAGAACCAGAAAATGGAAGCGACCCAGATGGCCAAACAGTCATATACCTGCATCATGAAATAATTGAACTTAACTGTTAAAAAAAAAAATTACTAAATAGGCATACACCAATTGCACTAAAAAGTGCAATTTTTAAAGCCAAAATGCACTCTTTTCAATCCAAGAAGGACTAGAACAAGGAAAAATGAAAGAGACCCAGATGGCCACACAGTACCAATACACCTGCATCACGAATCAATTGAACTATAAAAAAAAAAGCAAGAGAAGATAGTAAATGGGCACTCACCAATTCAACTAAAAATGAAAATTTTAAAGCCAAAATGCAATCTTTTCCAATCCAGACTACCTGCATCATGAACAAGACTCGTTCTTGGGAGTATGTTGGGGGATGCTTTGGTGTTGTTGGCAGAAGCAGCAGCAGAGGAGGAGGAGCCACGGGAAGAAGCAGCAGCTCCCTTTATTCCTCGAGACAGAGCAAGCCAACAGCCACAGCTCCTCTCCTTCATTGATGATTGATGATGCCAAAGCTCTCATTCCACGAGAAGAAGAAGAAAGGAGAACGGATCCACACCCATTTCTCCCATGGAATGAGGGGGAGAGAGAGAATCGTTGGTGGGGAAAAGAAGGGAGTGCAGTGGCAATATGCAATGGCTGTGTGTGTTGGTCGTCACCATCATGATCATAATCATCAAGGTATATGCAGAGGGGAAACAAGTTCTTTTTTTCCACTCAGATTCCTCCTCCCCAATTGGTCATTTTGAAGAGGTAATAACAAGGCAATTTATAAGGGCACTACACAATTTACTCGGGACTAGCCCATTGAAAAATTAGAAAAAATTACAAGTTTGCCATCATAAAAGTTACTCGGGACTAGCCCACTGTTATAATCAGGACTGTCGAAATTTTGACAGTCCTACCACATTGAAGGACTGTCAAAATATCGACAGTCCTAAAAGTAGGAAGGACTGTCACAATTTTGACAGTCCTAACCTAGTTAGGACTGTCAAAAATATGACAGTCCTAAAAATTGTTAGGACTGTCAAAATTTTGACAGTCCATTTCCCAAAATTACAAGTTTGCCACACTTGGGGCTGCCCCACACCAAAGTATAAAAGTGGAATGGGTTTCTATTTTTGGCATTCCACCTAGACTTAAGAAACCCTCATTCCACCAAGGCTAAACCTAAATTTGGAAATAGGTAGTTGTGGTTGGAGGAGTATTTAACTTTGGTGATACTCCAAGGAAAAAATACTTATAACGGTATGTCTTCGACAAGCTACGTTGAATAAGTTTTACAATTGTGCGACAAAGATTTAGTTTCTTTTGATTAATGTAGGAACAATGCATGAAAAAATGTTCGATGACGAAGTCGGATCGTCCAATTCATTAATTATGCACTCCGGACGTTCCGAAGAACAAGTTGGTTGTTCCGAAGCACGTTCGGTACGTAAAACGACAACCCTAATTTGACAGTCACGAGTTAGGACTGTAAACATTAGACAGTCCTATATAAATATAGGACTGTCAAATATTACACAGTCCTATATAAATATAGGACTGTCATAAATTCGACAGTCCTAATTAAAAGTAGAACTGTCATAATTATGACAGTCCTATATAAAAATTGGACTGTCAAAATAGTGACAGTCCTTGATATTTAGATGAAGTTATTAATTTATATATTTTTTATATTGGTTATAGGAACCTTGTTCAAAGATTGTGGTACATCCTGGCGTTGGTGTTGATGTGGATGATATTTTCATAACGGATATTGAATTTGTAAGCCATGAAGAAGCAATAGAGTGGTGCAGAGAAGTTGGGAGACGACATAACGTAGTTATTGTCATTGCAAGATCCATCCGATCTCGGCCGGGCCGAAAATATCTTGAGCTTGGATGCGAAAGAGGAGGTGTGTTTAGGGATCATAAAAAAAAGGGTGTTGTTGAAAAAAAAATCCCTAAGAAAAATGTTGGGACGAGAAAATGTGGTTGTCCATTGAAGGTGTTGATTGTAAAAGTTGAAGATGTGAAGTGGATAATCGAAGTTAAGAATGGAAGACACAATCATCCTATTCCAGGGACGCTTACGGGTCATGCCTACGTGGCACGTCTGAAGGAGGATGAAAAAAAGTTGGTTGAAGACTTGTTCCTTTCAGGAGTTGCACCGAAACAAATTTTTTCTGCTGTGCGACAAAAACAAGATGGGAACAAGTCTACCATGAGGACGATCTATAATAGTTTGGAAAGAGCGAAATGCAATAGTATGAAAGGAAGAATGGCGATGCAGCAAGTATTAAAGTTGCTTGGGGAGCATCACTACGTGGAGTACCATAGAAGACATCCACAAACTGATGAACTCCTTTCATTGTTTTGGGCTCATCCTGATTGCACACATATGGCTCGGTCCTTCGCAGACGTGTTGGTCCTTGATTGTACATATAAGACCAACAAGTTCAAGATGCCTCTTTTGCATGTTGTCGGGTTTACGTGTACGGGAAAAACATTTGCAGTCGCTTTTTGTTTTATGAAGAGTGAGACAGTAGAGGATTACACATGGGCGTTGAGGAAACTACAATCCCTTTACACAGGTTACAAAGAGCCGTCTGTTTTTGTTACTGACAGAGAATATGCGTTGATAAATGCTATAGATATTGTATTTTCTCATGCGCATAGACTACTATGCACTTGGCATATAAATAGAAATATCCATGCTCAATGCAAGAAAAAATTTGAAACTGTGGACGGTAAAATAGACATGCTTCGCTTCGAAGAATTCTACAGTGATTGGAGTCTTGTATGGCGAGCAAGTACTACAGACAGTTACGAGGCAGCATGGTACATATTCCAACAAAAGTGGGAGCCAAGCAACCCGACATGCATATCTTATATCAAAGATATCTTAAACACGCACCTGAGGAAGCGATCGCATGGACGACACCCTACATGGATGCAATGGCGGCCTATAAGAAGATGATGAAGATGGAGGATCCAAAAATTATGTCGGACGACTACTTTGATATTTTAATCGATTGATACTGCCCCATGTGAAGATGTATATTGTGTTGATCCATGTATGTTTAAGTGTATATTGAACTATATGTTGTACCTATTGTAATAAAAAGAGTTATGAAGATTTTGATTGTATAATGCGCATTGCTACCAATAACTTAGGACTGTCATTATGGAAAACTGCCAGGACTTTAGGACTGTCACATTTTTTACAGTCCTGGTGTAAACTAGGACTGTCAAAATTGTGACAGTCCTAAAGTTTACTCACTGTCAATATGTACATTTATATAACTTTAGGACTGTCACAATTTTGACAGTCCTAGTGTAAACTAGGACTGTCAAAATTGTGACAGTCCTAAAGTTTTCTCACTGTCAATTTTGAGGAAATATATAACTTTAGGACTGTCACAATTTTGACAGTCCTAGTGTAAACTAGGACTGTCAAAATTGTGACAGTCCTAAAGTTTTCTCACTGTCAATTTTGAGGAAATATATAACTTTAGGACTGTCACAATTTTGACAGTCCTAGTGTAAACTAGGACTGTCAAAATTATGACAGTCCTAAAGTTTTCTCATTGTCAATTTTGAGGAAATATATAACTTTAGGACTGTCACATTTTTGACAGTCCTAGTGTAAACTAGGACTGTCAAAATTGTGACAGTCCTAAAGTTTTCTCACTGTCAATTTTGAGAAAATATATAACTTTAGGACTGTTACTATTTTGACAGTCCTAGTGTAAACTAGGACTGTCAAAATTGTGACAGTTCTAAAGTTTTCTCACTGTCAATTTTGAGGAAATATATAACTTTAGGACTGTCACTATTTTGACAGTCCTAGTGTAAACTAGGACTGTCAAAATTGTGACAGTCCTAAAGTTTTCTCACTGTCAATTTTGAGGAAATATATAACTTTAGGACTGTCACTATTTTGACAGTCCTAGTGTAAACCAGGACTGTCAAAATTGTGACAGTCCTAAAGTTTTCTCACTGTCAATTTTTGAGGAAATATATAACTGTCAAAATTGTCACAGTCCACTGTCAAATTTGGACAGTATACAGATCAAAATATACAATTAACCCACTGACCAATATGCACAGTATACAGATCAAAATAGTTATAACAAGGCAAAATAAACTCATAGTGTCACAACATAGCAAAATTAACTCAAATTGTCACAAGTCATATTCAATCAAACTTTTACAACGTTTACAACTCAAATTATAGTTTAAAGTTTTACAACGTTCACAATTATACAAATCAAAATGATTGTTCAAACGTCATGGCGCCTCTTCGTGCGTTGCTCTCTAGTATCCAAGAAAGGATATTCTTCAGCGTTGTCGATATTTTGGAGTTCGTCATTGATTGTCATATAATTGGAACCCTGGCAACTGACGAGGCTTCTTCCCAACTTCTTAACTTTCCTTGCCTATTCATGAAAAATGAAAATAATTGTTAGCCACAGTGACAAATATCAAACTTAAACTCTACAAGTAGGCTCACCATCTTGACCAGTGCAGTATATAAGACCGATTTGGGAGGAAGATCTGACGGTACACGCACAATATCCCCTCCGCGTTGGAACAAGGTCGGTAGTCCGACACCGACGTAGTAGGGGAGGTAGTCGTCGCTGCACTCCGCCATATTGACTGCTGCTAGCCGGCCGGTATCTCTAATGACGTGGCATTGCCACTCGGTGAAGAAGTGCGATACCCAGTTGAAATGTGCAGGTATATAGTTGAGCGGTTTTGTACCGCGCGGAGGAGTTATCATTTGCAAAGTTTGCCTTGGGACAGTTTGGACGTAGCCAAACTGACGTAGCACTCTATCTGTCACGACCCGCACCCGAAAATTCGGGCACGAGTGCGTGGGTACGTCCAGCCTACGCCGCAGAATCGGCGGTAGTACGCTGTCTATGTCAAATCCAGATTTACTAACTAGCTCATTCACAAATAACATAGGCAAGATAATAATGAAAAATGAAACTTAAGATTGCAACTGAAATAAATGTGACAACAGATTCAAATATTTTAGTACAGGAATCAGAATGAAATCGGGGACAAACCCGATTGCTAAGATAAAGAGCAAAACTAAGATAACTACTGCTAACTACTCAGCAGGAGTAGCTTCCTGTGCGGGAACTGGCTCTGCAACTGTATCACCTGCTGCCTCATAGGGGCCATAATAGGTGGGGGCAAGGTTCTCATCATCGCCTAAACAACAGATCCAGTCAGGAAAGGAGCAAAGTACACAGTGCACAACAAGATTAAACTGAATATTTTATGACAATTAAATATTGGATATCATGTTGAGAAACAGCATTAGCAGAACATTATTATCTCAGAGTTAGCTGTAAACAGGAATATAAGAAACAGAAATAAATGAAACAGGAAATGAACTACAATAGCCAGCAAGAAATATAACATGACCAGAACTATCTGTGTGAACTTGTGTTTGTTTTTAGAATACATAGTTGGCATGTAGGGGTTTATAAGGCTAATTTGGCCGTCATAAACGGCTATTAGACAATACAATCGAGATCCGACTGATGGACAATCGTGTACCAATAGCTATTAGACAATCCAGGGGAAAGGGTAAACTACATGCCTCCTTAGTATTCTCCCACCCGACATGAAAAACAAGACAGGAACTACCAATATTCAAGACATGAAATTCAACATTTCTAACACTAGGTGTAAACATCAAGGGTACATGTATGGCAGGGAATTAATTATCATAATATATAAAGATTAACTTGAAGTGCAGGTACTTGCCTGTTGTTTGGATCTGATTAATTGGGTTCTTGGGGAAAAATCCAGAGATGAGTCCAAAAACTGAAATAGACATTACCATCATGCTCAGAAGATGTCAAATAGCTAGAAACGCCTATCCTTGGGTCCAATTTGGAGACAAGGGCAAAAACGGCAGTTTCGGGTCAAAACGGGGTCCGCCGGTGGGCCCGCTTTGCACCGAAAAACGTGTCCGGGTCAAAGGTCTCCAAATTCACCAAACTTAGTGTCAACAGGTCAGGAACGCTGATACGAACCCAATGGAACTTCCAGATTTGGATTCCGATGAGCCGAACACAAAATCGCCCGTCGAGCGGGGCCTATGGGGCCCACGACACGCGATTTCGTCAACGTTCTCAGAATCGAACCAAACTTGACCCACAGGACCAGCGTATCGCTACGAGTCCGATGACGCAAGTTTCGTCTCGATCTGACGAGTGCGCACAAAGTTAGGGTAAAATACAGAAAAGGCGGATACGGGGCGATGTCCGCGGATACGCGTTGATTCCGGTGTGCACGCACACCCGAATCAGCTTCCATGAAATCTCATACGTCCGTATCGACGGTGCGTACGTATCTGTGAAGACCGCACGCGACCAAGTCGTCCCGTTTGGCGGGGCGGACTCAGTTCCGGGTGAAAACAGGGTCTGGTTTTTCCTGTTTTTGGATCGCGGTGTGCGATCACCACAGGACGCGATGCCCCGAACAGTTTGTCCGGACACCGAGAGGGTCATACAGGCTTCACAACGTAATTTACGGAATTAAAAACGGAGCTACGAGGCAAAAGTTACACGCACCTGAAGGGGACCCGAAAATCAGGGTCGAGACGTGTCCGTGTCGTGTCCGACACGAAATCCAAATTAGGGCTAGGGTTAGGGTTTTCGTCGGAATTCTGCGGAGGGCGGCTGCTGAGCGGCCGGGCTCGGGGGCACGCAGTGGAGGGCGGCGCGGCGAGCCGATGGGGTCGTCCGCGGCGGCTCAGGGCGGCCGGCAGCGGCGGCTGCGGCTGCTGCTGCTGGTTGCTGTTGCTGTTGCTGTCGGGGGAAGGAGGAGGCCGGCTCGGTGGTCGAGGGCGGGGGCAAGGCGGCGGAGGCTCACGGCGGCGAGGTGGTGGAGCGTGGCGGCTAGGGCGGCGCCGGGCTAGGGTTGGTGACCGGAGGCGGTGAGGGTTTAGGGATTATATAGGGAGAGGAGGTAGTGGTGCGGGCCGAGGGAGGCGGTGGGGTGGCGGAGAAAGCGGCGGGCAGCGCGGAGGGCGGGGGCGCGTGGCTGCGGCAGCGCGGAGGGCGGCCGGCGGGTCCGGCGGAGACGCGGCGGGCAGCGCGGGTCACGCGGGGGCTGGGTCAGGCGGGCTAGTGGGTTCGGGTCGGGTCGGCGGATCCGACCCGACCCGCTAGGGATGGGCCGGGCTCGGGCTCGGTTGGGCTGGGCCGGGGTGATGTTGGGCCGGGCTGGGCTTAAGTAATAACTAATAATAATAAATAATAATAATAATAATAATAATAATAATTATTATTAGTTAATTAAATAAATAATTAGTTTAAATAGTTTTTAGGTATTTAAAAATAGGTCCGGGGTCCAATAAATTCCAGAAAAATTACCCTAAGTCCAGTTTTTCATTTTACACCCAAAAATATTATTTTCACTATATTTTAATGTTGTTTATTATCAATTAAAAATCATGTAATAATTCAAAACCCTGATTTTAATTTCAGAAAATTCCCAGAAAATTCCAGAAAATTATGAAAAATCCTAATTTTAATATTTTAAAAAAATCAGGGGCTTACAATCTACCCAACTTATATAATTTCGTCCTCGAAATTTAAATTAGGGCAGGGTTCTCTCTGTCCAAACTCACTTGATTACAGTCCAGCGGGTTTCTCTCAGTGAACATTGCGGTCGCTACCCAACTTAGAATTTTACCCATATCCTCTAAGACTGTACAACTAGTGAGGCTAGGTCTCAACTTAATAAATCATGGTATTGAATCTTAAGTCTGCAACACAAAACACAGCACATAGGGTCTTGTCTTAGTCATAAAGGGTTATCATCAATTCGTCCGGTCTGAGGGGTATGTCTAGCACTACAAATCATCTGATACCAACCACAGGTCTTTGTCTTTCCGAGACGAGGATCAATAATAAAGAGTTTAAGGGCGAGGTGGTAGAACAGAGGTATAGGGATCAAGGCATTTTTCAGGAATTCTAATGGGAATTGTCAGGCGGTTAAGGATCGAGGTTCTATTCTGGTAATGCTGAAACGATATGCTCGGACGTATTTAGGGGGGCAAGTAGACTAGTCGACTATACCTCAATCCACATAAGTAGTCATGCGAAGTGCGAATCAAAATGCACTAAGGTTGATCAGACCGTAGTACACTGATTCTGAGTAGACACTTGTATTAGTGGGGTTGATCAGGCCTCAATAATACATGTGTCATGAACAAGCCCGATAAAGGGTAAGCTTGCAAAACTAGGCTATAAAATAGCAGCATAAGTCAAGTTCAGCAAAATTAAGTGCGCTAGATGATGATGAAAATGAGGTACAAATTATTGAAGTTCACAAAATGACACAAAATAAGCACAATAGCAAAATCCTCTAAAACAGTTATCAAATTAAAAGCATACCAGGTATTTAGCAAGTTCAAAATTTACTAGGTTGGGCTGAGGTCACGAACCAATAGGCACGAAAATAATACTAGAAAAGATATCTACGAATCACTTACGCGCATTAGCTGCTTCCAGAGTTTGTGCGTTCTCCACGGTCATTACGTAAGCCTGTCCGCGTCCTTGAGCAGCAGGACAGTCCCTCACTTGATGTGCTGCTGAGCCACAAAGTAGACAAACACCTAGCCTCTTTCTGCAAACTTGCCAAGTATGGCCTGGTCTATGACAATAGTTACAAGCAGCAGCTTGTTGGTTCTGTCCCTGGGCCTGGTGTTGGGGTGCTGGAGCTCGAGGGAGAGGACGCTGAGCTTGTTGCGGGGCCCTCTGCTGTTGTTGTTGAAAAGGGCGTTTGTTGGGTCCCGCATTTCCGGTATCTCTTTCTCGCTTTAGCTTATGCCCCATGTCTCTCTCAACGCCTTGTGCCACGCTCAAGATTTCCTCGTAGGTGCGAGCTCGGCTGGTGGTGACAGCAAGGCGAATATCCGGAGATAGCCCCTTCTTGAATCTACGGGCTCTGTCCTCCGGGGTACGAACCATGTACTCCGCAAAGTGGCTTAACCTGCTAAATTCAGCAGTATACTCATCTACAGATAGGTTACCTTGTTCCAGTCTCTCGAATTGACTTTCGAGAGCTTCCCGAGCCACTTCGGGGTAGAATTTCTCCTTGAACAGTCTCTTGAAGTCCTCCCAGGTGAGGTCAGGAGCAGATAGTTGAGGTTCGTCTCTAAACCAGGTCCGAGCTATATCGAACAGTTGCAGGCTTGCAGACTCCACTTTAAGATCATCAGGAACACGAGCAGTCTTCAGGAGTCTCTCGACGTTCTCTATCCACTCATCGGCATAGAGAATGCCCTCAGTTCCATAAAATTCCAGGGGTCTTAGATTCTTGAAGTCTTTGGCACTCCCTGGCCTCTTGAGTGGCGACTCTTGGGACTTAAGAGCTTCTGAGAGGCTGGTCCGCAGAAGTGCCGTCTGTTCTTTCTGGGATTCCACCAATCCCTGGAACACTCCTAGCAGTTGTGCCCCATCTAGGGTAACTGCCGGGACAGATGGAGGCGGCGGGAGTGCAAGAGTCTCGGGCACATTCTGCTCAGCTGGTTCTGATGTGCCTCCTACTGTGTTCCTGGTCTGGACCATTCTGAAAGATTAAGGGATAGGAAGATCAGAATAGAATACTTGGAAATCAAAGGCGATAGGAAAAAATTGAGCAGCAATGATATCAAGAATTGAAATAAGGACGCTATACTGTGAATGAGCTTTTCCTAGAATCTTCAATCTTATTGCAGGCCTGTTCGGTCCCTAAGTTGAAACCGAACAATTTAGTCGTTTGACCTGCATAGGCCACCATAAAAACGTGTCACGACCCGCACCCGGAAATTCGGGCACGAGTGCGTGGGTACGTCCAGCCTACGCCGCAGAATCGGCGGTAGTACGCTGTCTAGGTCAAATCCAGATTTACTAACTAGCTCATTCACAAATAACATAGGCAAGATAATAATGAGAAATGAAACTTAAGATTGCAACTAAAATAAATGTGACAACAGATTCAAATATTTTAGTACAGGAATCAGAATAAAATCGGGGACAAACCCGATTGCTAAGATAAAGAGCAAAACTAAGATAACTACTGCTAACTACTCAGCAGGAGTAGCTTCCTGTGCGGGAACTGGCTCTGCAACTGTATCACCTGCTGCCTCATAGGGGCCATAATAGGTGGGGGCAAGGTTCTCATCATCGCCTAAACAACAGATCCAGTCAGGAAAGAAGCAAAGTACACAGTGCACAACAAGATTAAACTGAATATTTTATGACAATTAAATATTGGATATCATGTTGAGAAACAGCATTAGCAGAACATTATTATCTCAGAGTTAGCTGTAAACAGGAATATGAGAAACAGAAATAAATGAAACAGGAAATGAACTACAATAGCCAGCAAGAAATATAACATGACCAGAACTATCTGTGTGAACTTGTGTTTGTTTTTAGAATACATAGTTGGCATGTAGGGGTTTATAAGGCTAATCCGGCCATCATAAACGGCTATTAGACAATACAATCGAGATCCGGCTGATGGACAATCGTGTACCAACAGCTATTAGACAATCCAGGGGAAAGGGTAAACTACATGCCTCCTTAGTATTCTCCCACCCGACATGAAAAACAAGACAGGAATGTCACGCCCCGAGGCGTCCCCCGAGTCGTGACCGCCGTGCGGGCCTGGAGTTGCGCCCGCACAAGGCTTTAATGATTTGCATAGCAAGCACATATTCAGAGTACGCAGATAAATTGAAACACAGATTTAAAACATAGAAAAGTTCTCTTTATTGATAATGAACATCTATTACAAACTCTTGAACGAGTCAGCTAATATGCCAAACGGCTTACAAAAGGGTTGACTCAAAATGAGATAGCAGTCCTGTACATTACATCCTTTTATAACTCAAAATGATAAGGACCTCCTGGCTGGAGGATCGCTTTGCCACGGAGCTGCATTTGTGTATGAAGAGTTGCAGCTCCTGACTTGAAGATGCTTCGAGGGTGCGGTGAAGATGCGCCAACAGCTGGACTGGATCGGGAAGACGACTTCGGCTCCTCGCTCGGTTCGCCTTAGTGCGGAGAACCTGTTTCAACGAGGGTCAGCATATCGAAACATACTGGTGAAGGCGAGCTAGCCTGACTATACCAATCAACACATTGTTTAGTGAAGTATGCATATTTTTGTGAGTTTCTATCTTGCCTTAGTTCATTTACAAGTAAGCAGCATATAGAAATTTACTGAAATGAACGTGCCACCGTTCGGTGGATTTTACCTGACCGTCTGAATTACCTGCACAATACTTACCTTGCCTTCCCTGCCACGAAGACACAAGTTAGTATGCAACAGGTTTAAATATACACGATGCACGCACGATGCACTGCAAGCCATATTCACACGATAAACACACGAGGCGTTGCAAGCATATACACACGAGGATCACTGGCTTGTTGCCATTTGGACTAGTCAAGGACAAGGATAGCATGCAACGAGAAAACACGAGGAGCTCAGAAAACACGATGCGTTGCAAGTTATCCCGTCCGCACATGATTGACTATAAACACGAAGTCTGCCCAGGTCGGATCGGTGCCAGTGCCCCAGCGACCGTCCGCAGAACTTATATCCTTGTGCACAAGTTGTCCGTGATCGAACACACGATGTTTAGTTAAATTATCACTTCACGCAGTTGAGGCAACACGAGTAATGCATGCTTTATTTTGCATAGCCTCTAGGAACAGTTATGCGTATGATGAATATTCCGAACGAACAAGCATGCAAGTAAGTAACCGTTCACGAAGTTTATTGACAAGCATATAACCAAGTCTATTTTCTTTTATCTTGGTTTCTTTTATTATTACTTGGTATCGTTTGATCGGGGCAAGGGAGTGAAGATGGAAGCAGAGCTAGCTAATCGGGTTGGTAGCCACTCACTTAGATTTTGGAAAGAAGAAGGAAAGAGGCGCTTCACGACTCCGCTCGCAAGCCGCCTACTGCTCGTTCACCTGCACACGAACAGCTCGATTAATACTTCTTCCTCTCTTTCCAATCTCGGAATTGAAGTGCAGTTCAATGAATGAAAACAATGAAAACCATCGAAACCGTTCAAGGAAAACAAGCAAATCCCAAAACCAACTCAAAGCACGAAAGCAACAAGCGACATCGAAAACCGAGGCAATAAAAGATAGCAGCGGAGGGGTCCCTCCTGACTCTGCCGCTAAGCCGATCCTTGGGGCACAGTCCACTGAATATGGGAATCGATTCCGAAGAAACAAATCCATAACGAGGACGAGTTCTTAATTCAATCTATCCCGATCGAACGATACCGTCTAGTGTTTCTTAGCCGCGCTCTCCGCACCGGGAGAACGGGGGCGCTACAAGGAACTACCAATATTCAAGACATGAAATTTAACATTTCTAACACTAGGTGTAAATATCAAGGGTACATGTATGGCAGGGAATTAATTATCACAATATATAAAGATTAACTTGAAGTGCAGGTACTTGCCTGTTGTTTGGATCTGATTAATTGGGTTCTTGGAGAAAAATCCAGAGATGAGTCCAAAAGCTGAAATAGATATTACCATCATGCTCAGAAGAAGTCAAATAGCTAGAAACGCCTGTCCTTGGGTCCAATTTGGAGACAAGGACAAAAACGGCAGTTTCGGGTCAAAACGGGGTCCGCCGGTGGGCACGCTTTGCACCGAAAAACGTGTCCGGGTCAAAGGTCTCCAAATTCACCAAACTTAGTGTCAACAGGTCAGGAACGCTGATACGAACCCAACGGAACTTCCAGATTTGGATTCCGATGAGCCGAACACAAAATCGCCCGTCGAGCGGGGCCTGTGGGGCCCACGACACGCGATTTCGTCAACATTCTCAGAATCGAACCAAACTTGACCCACAGGACCAGCGTATCGCTACGAGTCTGATGGCATAAGTTTCATCTCGATCTGACAAGTGTGCACGAAGTTAGGATGAAATGCAGAAAAGGCGGATACGGGGCGATGTCCGCGGATACGCGTTGATTTCGGTGTGCACGCACACCCGAATCAGCTTCCACAAAAACTCACACGTCCGTATCGACGGTGCGTACGTATCTGTGAAGACCGCACGTGACCAAGTCGTCCCGTTTGGCGGGGCGGACTCAGTTCCGGGGTGAAAATAGGGTCTGGTTTTTCCTATTTTTGGATCGCGGTGTGCGATCACCACAGGATGCGATGCCCCGAACAGTTTATCCGGACACCGAGAGGGTCATACAGGCTTCACAACGTAATTTATGAAATTAAAAACGGAGCTACGAGGCGAAAGTTACACGCACCTGAAGGGGACCCGAAAATCAGGGTCGAGACGTGTCCGTGTCGTGTCCGACACGAAATCCAAATTAGGGCTAGGGTTAGGGTTTTCGTCGGAATCCGGCGGAGGGCGGCTGCTGGGCGGCCGGGCTCGGGGGCACGCGGTGGAGGGCGGCGCGGCGAGCCGATGGGGTCGTCGGCGGCGGCTCAGGGCGGCCGGCAGCGGCGGCTGCGGCTGCTGCTGCTGGTTGCTGTTGCTGTTGCTGTCGGGGGAAGGAGGAGGCCGGCTCGGTGGTCGAGGGCGGGGGCAAGGCGGCGGAGGCTCACGGCGGCGAGGTGGTGGAGCGTGGCGGCTAGGGCGGCGCCGGGCTAGGGTTGGTGACCGGAGGCGGTGAGGGTTTAGGGATTATATAGGGAGAGGAGGTAGTGGTGCGGGCCGAGGGAGGCGGTGGGGTGGCGGAGAAAGCGGCGGGCAGCGCGGAGGGCGGGGGCGCGTGGCTGCGGCAGCGCGAAGGGCGGCCGGCGGGTCCGGCGGAGACGCGACGGGCAGCGCGGGTCACGCGGGGGCTGGGTCAGGCGGGCTAGTGGGTTCGGGTCGGGTCGACGGATCCGACCCGACCCGCTAGGGATGGGCCGGGCTCGGGCTCGGTTGGGCTGGGCCGGGGTGATGTTGGGCCGGGCTGGGCTTAAGTAATAACTAATAATAATAAATAATAATAATAATAATAATAATAATAATAATAATAATTAGTTAATTAAATAAATAATTAGTTTAAATAGTTTTTAGGTATTTAAAAATAGGTCCGGGGTCCAATAAATTCCAGAAAAATTACCCTAAGTCCAGTTTTTCATTTTACACCCAAAAATATTATTTTCACTATATTTTAATATTGTTTATTATCAATTAAAAATCATGTAATAATTCAAAATCCTGATTTTAATTTCAGAAAATTCCCAGAAAATTCCAAAAAATTGTGAAAAATCCTAATTTTAATATTTTAAAAAAATCAGGGGCTTACACTATCCGGCATATAAGTCTCATTGATTTCATGACAACTGATAACACCGTGATATAAGGCGACTGGTTGCAACGGACGGGTAGTCTGTCGCAAATTACGGTATGGATCCCATACAATCTGCACCACATAAAATTTAACATAATGTCATTTAGCATAACGTAGTAAATTAATACCAATTAAGTACAAAATTAGGTCTATATTCACCTCTTCTGTCGTCATATCTTCGAGGGCATGCCGTAGAGCGGCCAATGTGTGAGAACGTTTGGCATCTTCTTTAGTCGGCTTCCAGCGGCATATTCTAGGAAGGTTCTCGTCATACCCTTGGCTCAGCTTCGCCCGCTGCAGGGTTGGAAAGTGCTCGTATATCCATGCCTTCACGTTACCGGAAATATATTAGTCCAAAAATAAACAACACAATTTTAATTTATAGTTTAAAAAGTTGACAAAGATATATGTATACATGGAGTAGAGTCTAGCATCCGGAAATTGTCTTCGAACCCACACGGGATGCCGCACCAAGCTCGCGGTAAAGGTATGCCAGTATACCGCTTCCCCAAGAAATTTTGTCCACCGTTTCAATGTTGTCCATATCGATGAGATATTTCGCATTTATGGCCGTTCCAGACTTATCGGTAATGCCTACAGCCCCTAAGATGAACTGCATATATCCGCGGGCCACATTATCGCTATTATCAATTTCGGGGGCCGTCTCAGCGAATATATCCTCCAAATATTTTAGAGGAAGTCCATAGGACTTCTTGAATTCTCGAAGACTAGTAAAACTAGTGGAATCAACTCCCAGACACCCTGATACATGATCCACAATATTGTCGTAATAGTCGATGCTGGAGTCATCAAAAGTATGATTCTGTATGGGACGACCATCAACCCTAAGTCCCAATATATAATGGACGTCATCGAGGGTAATCGTCAACTCCCCATTTGGTAGATGGAAAGTGTTGGTCTCTGGATGCCATCTTTCTACAAATGCTGAAATCAGTGCATTGTCCACCGTCGTATATGAGTAGCTAGCCAAATATTATAGACCGGTGGGACTGATTTTTGCCTTCACATCATCTCCCAATAATGCATACCTCCATGTATTGCATTTTTTGCCATGGTTGATCACCGTCAACAAACGACCACTCTCCTGAAAAGTCAACAATTGGATGAAATTAAACCTCCATGTAAAATAAACTTTGAACTTACAACTATATATAAATTTATCATAACGTAATGTACTTACCGGATTGTTCCATATTTGGTATGCAATATGGTTTTCGATCGACGGTAACATAGAGCAACCGTTTGGACGAGTATCGACTCGTCTCTCTGCCTGCTCATAAGGTCCCGAACCATCAGTAGGCCGGTTTCCGAGAGTTTGTGGAAGACTCTCGACAGGACTATCTGCAGGCTGAGAAGGTCCTGAACCATCAGTAGGCCGATTTGGAACATTTGGCATGTCCTCATCGGAGGAGGAAGATGAACCGGAAGAACTAGGAGGAGCACGTCTCTTTGTGGCAATCTTCTTCGTCAATGGACGTTTCCTCACTTGAGGGCGTGCCTCGCCCTCGCGGATAGTCACGCCTTGCGAAACTGTGCGTTCCTTACGCATCGACGCAGTAGGGCGTCTTCTCATTTCTTCATCCACAGTGTCCTTTCCAGGGGCATGACTATAAGATACAGACAAAAATTAATTTCTATTTTAACATAATAAGTGAATTTTTCCCCAGGACTGTAGCCATTTCTACAGTCCTGTAAGTATACAGGACTGCAGTTTTCTCAACAGTCCTAATCTTTTAGGACTGTAGAATTTCCTACAGTCCCATATAGATTTAGGACTGTAGGAAATTCGACAGTCCTATATATATATAGGACTGTCGAATTTACTACAGTCCTAAATCTATATGGGACTGTAGGAAATTCTACAGTCCCGCTCGATACTGCTCGACAATATCGAGCAGTCTCGACATTGTACGCCCTAAAATCATGTTCCAAACGACTTCTATGTCTAAACTACATCCTAGACTCCGCCAAGGACTAGTATGCCCTCATTTGAAAGAAAATAACTCAAAATTTTTAACATGCAAGATGATTTCTTATAATTTTTGGACAATTTTTCAAATACAATAGCACAAGGAGAATGATGATTTCTACCTTGCTTCTTTCGAGACTTTGGGAGCCATCGACAAGGAGGAGGAGGACAACGGAGATCGGCCGGCGGGAGGGGGTCGGCTGAGGGGGGAAAGCTCCGGTCGGGCTGAGGGGGGAAGCTAGGTTTCAGAACAATGTTTTTTTTCAAAAACCTGGGCTAGCCCCAAGTATAAACTAGGGCTAGTATGAGTAAGGGTTCCTCTATTGTGGGCTAGCCCCAATCCTGGGCTAGCCCCAAGTAAAATGGGCAGTGCCCTTATCAAAAACCAATAACAACTGGGGTGAGTTTTCGATTTATTCGATTTCAATCGAATTGAATTAGTTAAAATTAAATAAATCAAAATTTTAAAAATTTAAAATCCAAACCGAATCAAAATTAACCAAAATTGAAATCGAACCGAACCGAAAAATCTATTCGGTTATTCGGTTTGTTCGATTGGACTATTGAAGGTTAGAATCGTGGTTAAATTATATTAAAAATTATAATTATACACACATTTGTTGTATTTCAAAGTTTTGTCCAATGTTAGGCTTCAAACCATATAAATACAATTATTATTTTCAAAATATGCACATTTTTTATCACAAAATATGCATAAAATTAGGATATTTACATAATTGCATAAATCTTATTCGGTTTTCAATTTTAGACCGAAACCAAAACCCGAAACCGAAACTGAACTGAATAAGAAAATTTTAGTATTTTCAAAACCAAAACCGAACCGAATTTTTTTAAACCGAACCGAATCTCTTATTCGGTTCGGTTTAATTTTCGGTCAAAAATCAAATAATGTTCACCCCTAAATAATACTTCAAAACTGTATAGATCATGGTAGTTTGGTAAATCGTAAGTGTAAAAAAAATTAAATTTGTCAATAATAAAATTTATATAAAAATTTATCCACTTTTTTGTCTTTTTAGTTAACAAATGTGTTTTGTTGAGATCGAAAAATAAAAAAATTAGAAAGTAAAAAATATGTATTAAAATAAAAATAAATAAGTTAAGTTAAGTATATAAATTTTATTTTAATTATTTATTCTTATTAAGTAAATATTTAGTCCTTTTAATTAAGTTAATTATTTTAATTAAGTTAAGTATATAAAATTCAATAGGAGAATCTATCATATCGCATTTCTCTCTCTCACCTCTTTTCCAAATTCAACTGTTCCTCCTCCTTCTCCAGTTGTAGAAGCCCTAACCACTTCCTCCTCCTCCACTTCTGCTCCACTTGCGTTGTTCGTAAGGTTCCTGTCGCAGGATCCCCAGGACAAGGTGGCACAGTCGTCGTCTAGAATTAGCAACATCGACGAACAACAGTTTTTGGTGTTGTCGTCTGTAGGAACCCTAGAATGGGATGAATAGGATCAAGCTAATAAATCAAGCACAAATGATTAATAATAGACAATTTAAAAATTAAGTGTGCATGAAGTAAAACAATAAGAATACTTACACCCGATGTATCCTGGTATCCTCCTCGAGACACTCCAGTCCCGGAAACTCTTGTCCAGTTTAATCCACTATTAGCAAAATAGTTACACCATGAGATTTGATCTGACGGCTCGTTAACTTCTTACACAAGAGCTTTCATCCGAAGGCTCTCTAACTTCACACAAGCTTTGATCCGAAGGCTTGTACACTTCAACCTCTTACAAAATAGTTTTGATCTTCTTACAACAAATATAAAGATCTAACTTTTACAACTCAAGAATGCTCTAATACAATTTGTGGATAGGCAAATGAAAGCTTTGGTGGAGTGTTTGTGGATGGCCTTTGATAGATAAAAAAATTTTAGGCTCAAAAGATCAACCTTGAAAGAAGGGGTTCAAGGCTTTATATAGGCCAACACAAATAAAGAACAAAAATGTAACTTTCAGCCTGCAAACGGTATACCACCGGCATACTACAGTATACCGTTATATCGTCGGTATACCGATCTACAGTAGCAACGGCTATAAATATGACCATTGGGATCATTTAATGCACAGAATTTGACTATTGGATTGCCAACTCTAACGAACCGATATACCGTCGGTATAGACCAGTATACCATCAGTATGCCGGTCCAAACGACATAGAGCAACATTTGTATAGAATCCGTATACCGTTGATATACTCCAATATACCGCCGGTATGCCAGTTTTCAGGCCAGAAATGATCCTGGATTATTTTCTACCCTATCTTTCGATTTTACCATCAATTACTTGTGTTTACAACAATTCCTAAGACTTATTACAGACTCTAGATAGACTATGGCAGGTGCAGGCTTCTTCAGAGTCTGAAAATTATGATGGCATAACTTGGCTTCTTTCCTTGATAGAGGATGGCTTTTTCCCTTGACGGCAGTATCCTGAGATACCCATATTGTGAAATCTGAATACCTTTCGAGGGCTTTGCCCCCGAACCCCCACGGGGGGTGCTGCCCCGTCGACCCCCGTTCACTGCCCGAGTACGTGGCTCCGGAGATGTCGTAGGCGATTCAGAGAAATCTTGTGGGATGACGTCGTATTTGGCCCATCATGATTTCTTCATTACATATGTCCATGTTTGATCTTGCTTATTGCTTTTCTGCAAATACAAGTTAGGCAAACAAAGTAATATACAAAGTAGTAATGTCACGACCTGCACCGGTGTAAAGGTACAAGTACGTGGGTACGTCTAGCCTACGTCGCAGCATCGGCGGTGGAACGTTGTCTAAGTCAATATAACTAACTAACATCTCATACAATAATATAAAGTACCCGTCATGCTATCTCAACTCCAAATGGAGGAACAATACAATAATAAGGTAATGGCAAATAATACCCAATCACAATATAAATCTAAAGGAGGACGAAAGCACGATATAGATAAAAGAGAGGAAGTAAGAGTCACAATATATTCACAAGTCCAAACTATAGTCTAGGCACAAAACAACTCTAAAATAATATATACATGCCATGAGTCTAGAAATGAGACCAATACAATGTCCAACAAATATATAACTGGGCCTCCTCGGTCACTGGCATTAGGTCCTCCTGCTCTATAGGAGTATCCTCTAATGGCTCGACGTCCTGCGGCCCGTAATAAGTAGGACACGGCTCCTCTAGCCAATCATCTGAAAAATATATCCAATCAGGATTGAAGCGAAGTACAAAACTCTGCAGACAGTTCCAAATATATGGTAGAGAATATATGACAAGCAATAGAAAGAATACAAGATCCACAAGTAACTAGAAATAAAAATATAGCTGGAACGGGCAAATAAGTACAATATTAACTGGAAAGATAAATACAATCAATTAAAAATAATTGCAAGTAGAGAAACTGGAATACTAGCTATGTGGTTTAGAGCACAAGTTCATTATACGGTTGGCTTAGGTTGCACATGAGGTAAATAGGGTAACTCGATTATACATGAGGTATATAATCGACATAAACATGAGATAAAATAGGGCTTGAACACATAACCAACTTTTACTCCCCCCAACCAATACTCATGGATCCAATCATGACGCGTTACACACATGAAACACATGAATACGATATAGTCACACTAGCACACGAAATAGTGGATGCACAAGAAGCACATAAAATAATACCCGATGCACACGATAAAATACATGTGTAAGGAGTACCCGCTGAACACGGTAGAGGATAACATCTCCTAACAGGATCCATATAGTACCAGTCCGTGTAACAATGTGTCAGAATCAAGTATATCAGTTCTAGAACAAGTGATATATATATTGTTCTGAAATAAAAACTAACAGAGAGATGTACCCGCCTCTGGTCCGGAGCAAAAAGGGCAACTCGGTGTCCGAGCTGGTGTCACACAACCTTATAGAGTAATATCAAGTTAATTTGGTGTAATAAGGGATAATGAGTATAAAGCATGCTTCTAGGCTATTTCTAGGTCAATTCCTAGCTGAACTAGGTCAACACTAAGGTTTTAGGTTCATATTGGTCTCTAACTGGTTAATACTAAATTATACTAGCTATGACAAGTCATTACCTATGTTTCTAAGAGATATCCTATCAATATACTAATGGTACTAACACTATATACTAAGTAACCTTGATACTGACATGTATCATATATATGTAAACTAACTAAGCTACTATATAACTAACCTTTTAATACTAACTGACAACTTAAATAATAACACCAAGTTAACTGATAACTAACTAACTTACTCTATATATATCTGACTGTAAGTATAACTGATACAACCTCAATTGATACTAATAACTATCTATTCTAACCAACTGATATTTAACTAACTAGCCAGAACTAATCCCCATCTCTATCTATACTGACATCTTTATCACATCAAAACCCCTCAGAGATACACTATGTATCACTTAACTCCCCTCTTCCTAACATGATGCACCAACTACATCCTTATTCATCAACTCACAGTCAAGCATCATTTCTTCCCCTCCATCCATAATAATTGTACATACCTTGTAGCTAGTTGCTGCCCTGCAATCTGACACCAATTATAGGTATTAGGATACCTAAATACCTTCCACGGATGCCCTTAAGTAAAATATCTGATACAACACCATTGTAGTGTAGAAATTAACTGCCACAACATGTTACGTCTCGGTCCTGCAGGGCCGTTCGTCCTCGTTTTGGTCCCTACGGAACCGATCGTCCTCGCACGGGCGTGATGTCGTACAAGCCTAAAGTGCGCTTGCACAAGGCCAAATATTTGAACAAGGGCAAGTAAGCTATTCAATACAGAAGCAGTGGCACATATATTGCAAAAAAGTAAAGAACACAATGGCACATGAAATAAGCTCTTTATTGATAATTGAAGATGTTACAAGCAGCGCATGGCCGAGGTTACAGATTGCTCAAGCACTCTTTCTCTCGATTACAATGACACCATTTCATACATTATATTCCTCTATACAAAAGCAGCTCAAACTCGATACGGCTCTGTGACTACCCAATTCTAGAAAATAGGGTTTTATTTATTTATTTTTATTTGGTAAATTGTGTATTGTATTTAATTAATTATGTTTATATTTATTTAGTGTTTATATTATTATTTTTTTGATTGTTTTAGGGTTTTGGCTAGCATGGACCCATGTCAGACCCTAGTGGACCCATGTTTGACCCAGTCCACACCCTTGTGAGAATTATTTTGGGGTTTAGATTTATTATTTTATTTTTAGGAGGTTAGTTGGAGAGATTTGGAGCTAGTTTGAGTGCTTTTGGAACCCGGAACCCGAAACCAAGTCAAGTAGGGGCGTTTTGGAAATTTGGAAACTTGTGTAACCTATTTTATAGTGTAGCCGGCCCCTACCTACCCCCCTATTCCCGTGAACCAGCAGCAGCCCCCCCTTTTTGTGTTCTACTACTTCTTCTTCACTTCTTCTTCATTCTTCTTCTTCTCCACTTCTTCTTTCTTCTTCCTTCCTTCTCCAAGTAAGTTCCCCTTCCATTTTTCATCCTTCTTTCTTCCATTCCTTCTCCTTATGCTAGCCCTAACCTTGTATTTTCTCTAACCTAGGTGTGTGGAGCTTAGATTTAGGGTAGAGGCTAGAATTGGAGGCTTGGAGCTTGAGGGAGGTGATTCCTAGTAGATCGGAGACTTTGGCCTTGGGATTTCAACTCCCAAGAGGTAAAACCTAACTTTTCCCTTACTAATTACTTTTATGTAGTGTAATTAGTGTTGTAGAACCTTCCTAGACCCTAAACCTACCCGTGGGAGGAAGTTGGAACTAGTTTGGTTGAGTTTAGAGACTTTGACATTAGGTTTTGTGTCAATTTCGGGTGGAATCCGAATTTGGCCCAATTTTGGGTGATGCCCTAGGTTAGACGGACCTAGATAGACGTTATCGGGTGTCTAGAGGGTGAGTGCGTGTCTTCGTTTGGACACGGAAAGTCGTGTCGCGGAGAAACGGGCGTTTCGGGCGAAATTGGGGTTTTCCGTCGTCGCCGATTCTAAGTGCATGCGCGTTTCCGCCACGGGCCTAGAATCGATGCGGGAGCACTTTTTCTAGGATCTAGACATCGTGTAGAGCGCGTGGGTAAATTTTGGGCCGATTCCGAGTTCGTTTGGTGTGTGTTTCAGGAGGTTTTCTGAACCGCGCACAACGTGTTCGTCGAAATGACCGAACGGCCATTTCGACTTTGTTTTCTCGTTTCGGGCTTGTGCACGCGTTAGATTAGTATTGGAGAGTGTGTGCTAGAGTTTTCGAGTTATATTTTATATATTTTAGGGTATTGGTGAGTGTCGGGGTCGTTGGACGTGAGCGGGGCGTGTTGTTGTGTGTTGTGTTTGTGTATTTGTGTCTTTATATATATATTTATGTGTGTGTGTGTGGTTGTGTGTTTAAGTGTGTGTGTGTATTAGTGTGTTAGTGAGTGTGTTAGATTATATATAAGTGTATATATATAGATATATCTAGTTGTATATGTATATATAAATAGATATATGTATGTATATATATATAGAGAGAGAGAGTGATATATATATATGTATGTATATAGGAGGGTGTGTGTGTGTGTTTATGAGAGGAAGGGGGGCTTCAGCACTGCACAGCAGCAGCTGCTGTGCAGCAGCAGCACAGCAGCAGCAGGAAGAGCTGCAGCAGCAGCCACAGTATCAGTACAGCAGCAGCAGTAGAAGGAGCAGCCAGCAGCAGCATCATCAGCAATAAGGCAGCAGCAGCAGGAATATGAAGCACAGCAGCAGCAGTAGCAGTCCAGGTAAGCTCCAGCAGTAGCAGCGGCTAGTAGCAAGGGTTAGTGAGGTTTAGTGAGAAAGAGATATATATATATATATATATATATATATATATATATATATATATAGTTAGATAGATTAATAGATGGATAGATAGGTTGATAGATAGAGAGATTAATAGGTAGTTAGATGTTTAAATAGATAGCTAGATAGATGGATTGATAGTTAGATAGGTAAGTGAATAGGTTAGATAGATGTATATATTGTTAGATAGATAGATAACTAGGTAGATTAGATAGTTAGATAAATAGATAGTATGATAGATAGTTACATAGATAGATATATAGTTACCTAGATAAATAGGTAGATAGTTAGATTTATGGATAGATAGATAGGTAGATATATGGTAGATACCTATATCTATATACATACATACATATATATATATATATATATATATATATATATATATATATATATATATATATATATATATATATATATATATATATATATACCTAGAGCTAGATATATATTATAGTTAGTAATATATATATGTGTATAGGTAAGGTATAGGGGTATATGTATATGTGTGTGGATATCTATATATATATGTATATAGATACTTAGATATATAAAAATATGATAGATATGTATATTCCCTAGCCTAGATTAATAACTAGGTATATAATTATTAGTTAGATAGCTAGTTAGAGGGGTTTGAGAGCGGTATCTCAATACCTTGAGATACCGAGGTATCTCAATACCTTGAGATATCCAAGGTATTGAGTTTCGAGCGGGGTATTTAAGCATTAGCCTTGGAAATATTTTGGAGTAATTTTTATATGTTTATGTATATATATTTACGTGTGCTAGCATAGGTTTTAGCGGGTTTAGGCGGGGTGCGTGGCCTAGGGCGAGGTATCGGATACCGAGGGTATCCCGGTATCTCGATTAGGCGAGTTTGAGAGTTTAGTAGCTTAATGAGCTCGGTTTGACCCAGAATTTCAGGGGCACCCTAGTTTGACCTAGCTTTAACCATAATTGTCCTCGTTAACCGTAAGTCAACGTTTGACCTAGTTTTGACCTAGAGTTGACTTTTTGGACCCCGGGTTGACTTTTTGACCCGAATTTCACCTGTTTGACCCCTTCGACCTAGAATAGCCCTAGAAGCCTGTTTTTAATTATTTTATATCAGTTTAAATGCTTAGAACCCTGTTTAATTCTGCTTTTTGCATTAGGTCCTTGCGACACCGGTCCGGATCTCGATCCTCATCAGTTGCTCAGGACATCAGGCGAGTACCTACCTCTGATAGTTTCTATTTCATGATAGCGTTTATATCACCTGTTCTAGAACTGTAATACTTGATTCTGACACATTGTTACATGAGCTGGTACTAGTGGATCCCGTCATGAGATGCTATCCCCCTTACCGTGTTCAGCGGGTACTCTATCACGTGTATTTTATCATGTGCTTCGGGTATTGATTCTCATGTGCTATCATGTGCTTCTTGTGCTCTCGCCTTCATGTGCGCGAGCTATTATCATGTACGTAGCGTATTGTGGTTGGATCCAATGGTATTAGTGGGGGAGGAGAGTAGGAGTTGGTTATGTGATCAAAGCCAAACAGTATTCATGTGTATGTCGGTTATGCAACTTGTAATCACCCTAAAATTTTCTGATTTTTTTAAAATCAATTTTGGGAATTTTCTGCAATTTTTAGGAATTTACATAGGTGCTGTGGTGATTGTACAATTTTTTAATTGCTAATAACTAATATTAAAAGTAATGAAAATATGATTTTATGGTGTAAAATAGAAAGCTGGACTTAGGGTAATTTTTCTGGAATTTATCGGACCCCGGACCTATTTTTAAAAAAAACACCTAAATCTATTTATTTAATTATTAATTTATTTATTGATTTAATTATTTATTTATTTATTTTAACCCCCAGCCCAGCCTGCAAACCTGGCCCAGCCCAACAGCCCTTGGGCTAACGGGTTGGGTCGGCCAGACCCGAACCCGCGAACCCGCCGCACCCGAACCCGCTCACCCCATCCCTTCCCCCACGTCCTGCGCGAGCCCGCGTCGTCCGGCGCTCCGCCCGCCTCGCGCCGCCACGTCCCCACGACCCCTCCGCCTTCTCCGCACGTCCCCGGCCAACCCCCTCCCCCGAGCCCCTATAAAACCCCTCTCCCCCGTTCTCCTCCTCCCTCATCCCCTAGCCCTAGCCCTAACTCCGGCGAACTCTCCTCCGGCCACCCCAGTCCACGACTCACCACCGCCAGCCCGCTGCCCCCCCGCAGCGCCGTTCCCAGCCGCCCTCCGCCGCGTCCCCAGCCTCTTCCTCCTCCTTCCTCCCCTCCTCTCCCCGGCACCGACAGCAGTAGCGGCCGCAGCAGCTACCGGCCGGCCGCCCAGCACCGCCTCCCCTGCGCCGCCGCGTGTCCCCGAGAGCCGCCCAGCCCCGGCCGAGCGTTCCCCCGCTGCACCCAGCCCTCTCCGGCGGTCCTCCGGGCGCCACAGCGTGCCCTAGCCCTAACCCTAGGCTGACACCGTCGGACACGGGACACAGTGTCCGTGTTGAGTCGGACACGACGAGAACCCCGGTTTTTCAGCCTGTTCAGGTGCGTATATCTCTCTCCTCGTAGCTCGGATTTTGATTCCGTAAATTGCAACGCGAAGCCTGTAAGACCCTCTCGGTGCCCGGACAAACCGCTCGGGGCATCGCGTCCTGTGGTGATCGCACACCGCGATCCAAAAACAGAAAAAAACCAGACCCTGTTTCACCCCGGAACTGAGTACGCCCCGCCAAACGGGACAATTTGGTCGCGTACGGTCTTCACAGATACGTGCACATCATCGATACGGACGTGTAAGATTTCGCAGAAGCTGATTCGGATGTGCGTGCACACCGAAATCAGTGCGTATCCGCGGACATCGCCCCGTATCCGACTTTTCTGCAATTTACCCTAACTTTGTGCACACACGTCGGATCGAGACGAAACTTAAGCCATCGGACTCGTAGCAATACGCTGGTCCTGTGGGTTAAGTTTGGTTCGATTCTGAGAACGTTGACGAAATCGCGTGTCGTGGGCCCCACAGGCCCCACTCGACGGGCGATTTTGTAATCGGCTCATCGAAATTCAATTCTGAAAGTTCCGTTGGGTTCGTATCAGCATTCCTGATTTGTTGACACTAAGTTTGGTGAATTTTGAGACCGTTGACCCTGACACATTTTTCGGTGCAAAGCGGGCCCACCGGTGGACCCCGTTTTGGCCCAAAACTACCATTTTTGCCCTTGTCTCCAAATTGGACCCAAGGATAGGCGTTCCTAGCTATTTGATACCTTCTGAGCGTGATGGTACTATTTATTTCATCTTTCGGAGACATCTCTAGAAATTTCCGAGAACAGGACCTAAGTGAAATTCAAACATCAGGCAAGTGCACCTTGCCAAACTTGCAGTCTTTATCTTCATATTTCCTGTAATAATACTTTGCTGGATGTCTTGTGTAAATTCATATAAACTTGTTTAAACTGCTTAACCTAGAAAACGTATGACGTACCTAGTGTCCGATCATAGTCGGGTGCTAACACCGTACGCGGTGTTGGGTTCGTCATTTAGAGATGGAGTTACGATACCCTTTACTTTTGTACTTGACATATCAAGTACCCTACAACCCAGGACACTTGATACTATACATGGACAGAATCTTCCTGAGACATTCATGGTGATTCTGTATAGGATACAGGACTTAACAGAGATATTTTAATTATAGACAGTTTGACTTGTTGCATTAGTTATAATCCCGCTGACATGGACATGAGACGTTATGGTCATGGCTTGCGTGATTATATTGGGTGGGGAGAGACACACAGGTTACAGGCTGTTCTATATATATATATATCTACTATTATTATGAGGTTGTAGACTCTCCAGCAGAGCTAGACCTTTTACGTGTTATTACTGCTACCGGCTCCCCGACACAGAGCTTGTAGCGGTCTCAGCCTGAGTACTAGTGTTGCTCTCATTTGCATATCACATAGATGGTTACATAGTTTACCCTGCTGTTTCATTTATTTATTTGCACTGTATTTATTTGGCTTGTTTTATTTTGTGCCTTGCTATGTCCACTGAGGACCTGGAATGGATGATGTCTCCAGGTTTAGCTGAGGAGCAGTATCCCGAGGTGTACGGGACCGGAGCTGAAGCTATTGCTGGAGCAGAACTGAACCCTGAAGATGAGATGACTGCCGAAGACTTCTCCTGAGTACCTGTTCCCGTACTCAGTATTTATTTCATGTTTATCTCTTTTGTTCCTGGCCTATTGAGCCAGTGTATTCAGACATAAGTCGGATTGTTTCCCCGACTAACTTGTTGTTGCTACTTATTTCCATTTTATTATGCAGTTTATTTCCTTATCTTTATGGATGAGATTAGTGTGACTTGTTGTATTAGACCTTCTTTACATCTTAAGTACGCCCTGATGGTTCCATTAGATTGGGTTATCCATCGGTGCGTGCTGCTGGCCATTGCCACGTGTCCAGCCCCTCGATATTTTGGGACTGGGAGGTGACATGATTTTTGTGGTGGCCCATGCAAGTCCCAACTAAATTGTTCGGTTTCAACTTAGGGACCGAACAGGCCTGCAATAAGATAGGATAAGTTATAGGATCTCATCCATTGATTGAATCGTTTTTGGACTCTATATCGAATTCAATTTAATTGCTTGAATTGCATCCTGATTTGATTCCTCTGTGCGTTCTCATTGTTTTTTTTTATGCAGAGTAATGGATCCCAAAAGTGGTGACGAAAATCTCTTGAGTACACCGCCTGAAGCTGTGGTTACCTGTGAAGCTGGAACGACGCCAGATACCAGAGGACAATCCTCTCAGAGCAATCAATCTGGCTAGCCCAGTTCCAGGTTCAGGCGTGATGACATCCCGCCTCCACCCCAGTTCCCTCCTACGATGCCTGTCTTTCCTCCAGGGCAGGCAATGGACGGACAACAAATATTCCAGATATTCTACGCCATGATGCAGGCACACCAACAGATTCAACAGGAGGTCCAACGTCATGAGGTCGAGAACTTAAGGAACAGCATAGTCGCAGCATTGGAATATGCAAATCCACCAAATAGGCGACCAGCGACGGGATCCATCACAGATTTCCGTCAACTCAAACCCCGTACCTTCTCGGGCAAGGAAGGACCAACTGAAGTTCATGAATGGATTACAAACACTCAGCACCAGTTGGAGGCCGCTGAACTTCCAAGGGACAAGTAGATGACTGCCGTCAGGATGCAACTGACGGACAACGCGCACCATTGGTGGCTGTCCAAAGAAAGAAGGCTCGGACATGATCAGGTCACCTGGGAGGAGTTCTCCAGACTCTTCCAGGAAATGTATATCCCTGCTGTTGCTCGGTCAGAACTCCGAGACAGATTCAACCGCCTGATCCAGGGCAACATGACGGTGGAGGAATATAACGCCGAATTTATTCGCCTGAGCCGCTTTACCCCTTCTCTAATTCCTACCGAAGAAGAGAAGGCGAAAAAGTTCTTTGATGGACTCAGGTTTGAGCTTCAGAAGTTAATCGGATCGGTCGCGCCCACATCTTACTCCGACGTCCTAGCTGCAGCACGTCGGATGGAGCGCGTTACTCGGAGGGAATCAAGCCTGAAACGTCCATTCTCCTCAACACCGTCCAAGTCATCACCTGGGGATTCTGCCAAACGGCCCCAGAAGAACCTGGCTCAGAAAGCAGCATCAAAGAACCTACCTACTTGTCATTACTGCGGCAAAGTAGGTCATATTGAAAGAGAATGTAGACGCAAGCTGGGACTCTGCCTGGTTTGCGGATCCGGATAACACTTCTCAAAGGACTGCTCGGAACGTCGAGAGGAAGTTCCGAATCAACCAGCTCCACCTGCACCTAGGCCAGCTCTTTCAGCTGGGGGAGCAACTCAGACAGGGCCTGGAGGAGCCAGGCCACCACAACCACCTCAGGCAGCTTTGTTCCAGCAGGCTCGTCAGCAAAGGGGTCCCGCTCAGGGACGAGGTCAGGCATATGCACTAGCAGTCACTGAGGAAGCTACTGCAGGTGAAGTGATAGCAGGTACCATATTAGTAGCTTCAATTCCTGCTGTAGTATTATTTGATTCTGGAGCCTCGCATTCATTTATTGCTGCTAGCTTCGTAGCCATACATAGAGTAGCTACCGCACCTCTCTCGAAGATGAAAAGAATTCTAACATAAGGTAGAATTATCCCGGTTAGTGATATCTGTAGATCATGTTCGGTAGTAGTCTGTGGCCGAGAGATGCGAGCCCAATTCCTGATCTTTTCTATGCCTGATTACGATATTGTACTTGGTATGGACTGGTTAAGTCAGTACCATGCGACACTGGATTGTCGGCTTGGGAAGGTGATATTTAGACCCCCTAGCCTTCCTGAGTTTGAATTTCTTCGAGGAGCTGTAGAACAAGGGGTCCAGCCAACTCTTCGGGTATTAACTGTAGAAGAGGATTCAGGTTACCCAATAGTCATAACGGAATTTGTGGATGTATTTCCCGACGACCTTCCAGGTTTACCACCTGATCGGGAGATAGAATTCACAATAGACCTAACTCCAGGAGCTGAACCTATCACTTCATCGGTATATCGGCTAGCACCTAAGGAGTTAGTGGAGTTGAAAGCACAAGTGGAGGACCTTCTAGAGAAAGGATTTATCCGGCCTAGTGTTTCACCTTGGGGAGCACCTATACTTTTTGTACCCAAGAAGGATGGAACCGTGCGATTGTGCATTGATTACAGAGCCCTTAATGCTGTCACTGTTAAGAACCGGTACCCCTTACCACGCATTGATGACTTGTTTGACCAATTGAGTGGTGCTAGGGTATTCTCAAAGATTGACCTTAGATCCGGTTATCACCAGATTAGGGTGAAGAAGGAAGATATCCCAAAGACGGCCTTCAGGACTAAGTATGGACATTATGAATTCCTAGTAATGCCGTTTGGTTTAACCAACGCACCTGCTGTATTTATGAGTTTGATGAACGGAGTCTTCCATCAGTACTTGGATAAGTTCGTGGTGGTATTCATTGACGATATTCTAGTCTACTCCAAGGACCACGAAGAGCACAAGGAACACCTAAGAATTATGCTAGAAACTTTGAGAAGAGAGAAGCTATATGCCAAGCTCAGCAAATGTGAGTTCTGTATGGACAAGGTGCCATTCTTAGGATATATTATCTCGGGTGAAGGACTGTCTGTGGACCCAGAGAAGGTCACTGCTATAGAAACCTGGCCTACCCCTACCTCTGTTGCAGAAGTGAGAAGTTTTCTTGGACTGGCTGGGTATTACCGGCTGTTCGTAGAAAATTTTTCAAGGATCGCAGAGCCGATGACTAAGTTGACACAGAAGGATCAGGAGTTCATATGGACGGAAGAATGCCAGAATGCCTTTGAAGAATTGAAGAGGCGTCTAACAACAGCACCAGTCTTGACTCTTCCCTCAGGGTCAGGAGGTTTGTTGTTTATAGTGATGCATCCGGTAGTAGACTAGGTTGTGTCTTGATGCAACATGGCAAGGTTATCTTTTATGCATCGAGGCAGTTGAAGGTCCACGAGAAGAACTACCCAACGCACGACCTGGAGCTAGCTGCAGTAATTTTTGCATTGAAGATCTGGAGACATTATCTGTATGGAGAGAAGGTTGAAATATTCACTGATCATAAGAGCTTGAAGTATGTTTATACTCAGAAGGAGCTCAACATGAGGCAAAGGCGTTGGCTTGAGTTGATGGTAGACTTTGACATAGATCTGCAGTACCACCCGGGGAAAGCAAATGTTGTAGCCGACGCCCTCAGCAGAAAACCCTCGGCTTATTTCTTAACTGAGCAGCCTCAGCTATTACAAGACTTGTAAGATCTTCAGATAGAGGTTGTTCTACCTGGACAAAATGGTTTGCTGGCTAACCTCAAAGTTAAGTCATCGCTGGTGGAGAGAATCAAAGAAGCTTTGCCTAATGATGCCAGATTCCGAAGGCTGAAAGAGAGAACCGAAGCAGGCATACAAACGGGACTTCGCATCCACGAGGACGGGACATTAAGGTGCGAAAATCGCCTATATGTTTCAAATGGAGAATTAAGGCAGGAGTTGATGACTGAAGCACATAGCTCCATATACTCTGTTCATCCAGGAGGAACCAAGATGTACCGGGACTTAAGACAATATTACTGGTAGCATGGAATGAAAATGGAGATTGCTCGATTTGTGGCAAAATGCTTAGTTTGCCAGCAGGTAAAGGCCGAGCACCAAAGGACTGCAGGTATGTTGCAGCCACTTCCCATACCTGAATGGAAGTGGGAGCATATTACCATAGACTTCGTCACTGGATTTCCAAGAAGTCCTAGTGGAAAGGATGCGGTATGGGTTATTGTGGATCGGCTCACTAAGTCGGCTCACTTCTTGCCATTCAGAGTCGGACAATCCACGGAAGTACTAGCCGACATGTATATGCGACAGATCATAAAATTACATGGAGTGCCGGTTAGTATTGTATCAGATCGAGACTCGAGATTTACATCTCACTTCTGGCGAAGCATGCAAGAGAGTCTCGGCACCAGGCTCAAATTCAGTACTGCCTATCATCCTCAGACAGATGGCCAGTCAGAGCGCACAATTCAGATCTTGGAAGATATGCTGCGATCATGCATACTGGACTTCGGAGGATCTTGGGAAGATCATCTGCCCTTAGTGGAGTTCTCCTACAATAACAGCTATCAGGCAAGCATTCAGATGGCACCTTTTGAGGCATTGTACGAAAGGAAGTGCAGATCGCCGATATGCTGGAGTGACGTTGGCGAACGTCAATTACTGGGTCCAGAGTTGGTAACGGAGACAGTGGAGAAAGTAAGGCAGATTCAGAATCATCTCCGTGCAGCCCAGGATAGACAGAAGCATTGGGCCGATGCGCACAGACGTCCCCTGGAGTTCAAGGAAGGAGAGCATGTATTTTTGAGGATCTCGCCCACTAGAGGTACTATCAGATTCGGCAGCAGAGGCAAGTTAAGCCCAAGGTATATTGGGCCATTTGACATCTTGGAGCGCATTGGTGAGGTGGCTTATCGTCTTGCATTACCTCCATCCTTAGAGGAAGTGCATGATGTATTCCACGTCTCACAGCTGAGGCGATACGTGACTGACCCAAGCCATATAGTTGATCATTTTGAGATTTCGGTGGGACCTAGCCTGAGATACGAGGAGCAGCCAGTGGGTATACTCGACACCAGTGAGAAGACACTGTGAGGGCATACAATCAGACTGGTTCGGGTAGCTTGGAAACAGCACTCTCCTGGCGAATTGACCTGGAAACGAGAAGATGTTATGCGCCAGCGTTATCCACACTTATTTGCAGATGCAGATAAAACCTAAGCATTCTTTAATTCTATAAATTCGTGCCTTGTAGTTTACCCTTCGATTGCGAGGACGCAATCCTCTTAAGGGGGGTAGATTGTAATCACCCTAAAATTTTCTGATTTTTTTAAAATCAATTTTGGGATGATTACAATTTTCAGGAATTTACATAGGTGCTGTGGTGATTGTATAATTTTTTAATTGCTAATAACTAATATTAAAATGTAATGAAAATATGATTTTATGGTGTAAAATAGAAAGCTGGACTTAGTGTAATTTTTCTAAAATTTATCGGACCCCAGACCTATTTTTTAAAAAAATACCTAAATCTATTTATTTAATTATTAATTTATTTATTGATTTAATTAATTAATTATTTATTTATTTTAACCCCCAGCCCAGCCCGCAAACCCGGCCCAGCCCAACAGCCCTTGGGCTAACGGGTCGGGTCGGCCAGACCCGAACCCGCGAACCCGCCGCACCCGAACCCGCTCACCCCCATCCCTTCCCCCACGTCCTGCGCGAGCCCGCGTCGTCCGGCGCTTCGCCCGGCGCTCCGCCCGCCTCGCGCCGCCACGATCCCACGACCCCTCCGCCTTCTCCGCACGTCCCCGGCCAACCCCCTCCCCCGAGCCCCTATAAAACCCCTCTCCCCCGTTCTCCTCCTCCCTCATCCTCTAGCCCTAGCCCTAACTCCGGCGAACTCTCCTCCGGCCACCCAAGTCCACGACTCGCCACCGCCAGCCCGCTGACCCCCCCCGCAGCGCCGTTCCCAGCCGCCCTCCGCCGCGTCCCCAGCCTCTTCCTCCCCCTTCCTCCCCTCTTCTCCCCGGCACTGACAGCAGTAGCGGCCGCAGCAGCTACCGGCCGGCCGCCCAGCACCGCCTCCCCTGTGCCGCCACGTGTCCCCGAGAGCCGCCCAGCCCCGGTCGAGCGTTCCCCCGCTGCCCCCAGCCCTCTCCGGCGGTCCTCCGGCCGCCACAGCGTGCCCTAGCCCTAACCCTAGGCTGACACCGTCGGACACGGGACACAGTGTCCGTGTCGAGTCGGACACAACGAGAACCCTAATTTTTTAGCCTGTTCAGGTGCGTGTATCTCTCTCCTCGTAGCTCGGATTTCGATTCCGTAAATTGCAACGCGAAGCCTGTAAGACCCTCTCGGTGCCCGGACAAATCGCTCGGGGCATCGCGTCCTGTGGTGATCGCACACCGCGATCCAAAAACAGAAAAAACCAGACCCTGTTTCACCCCGGAACTGAGTACGCCCCGCCAAACGGGACGACTTGGTCGCGTACGGTCTTCACAGATACGTGCGCATCGTCGAAATGGACGTGTAGGATTTTGCAGAAGCTAATTCGGATGTGCGTGCACACCGAAATCAGTGCGTATCCGCGGACATCGCCCCGTATCCGACTTTTCTGCAATTTACCCTAACTTTGTGCACACACGTCGGATCGAGACGAAACTTGCGCCATCGGACTCGTAGCAATACGCTGGTCCTGTGGGTCAAGTTTGGTTCGATTCTGAGAACGTTGACGAAATCGCGTGTCGTGGGCCCCACAGGCCCCACTTGACAGGCGATTTTGTGATCGGCTCATCTGAACTCAATTCTGGAAGTTCCGTTGGGTTCATATCAGCGTTCCTGACCTATTGACACTAAGTTTGTTGAATTTTGAGACCGTTGACCCTGACATATTTTTCGGTGCAAAGCGGGCCCACCGGTGGACCCGGTTTTGGTCCGAAATTACCGTTTTTGCCCTTGTCTCCAAATTGGACCCAAGGACAGGCGTTCCGAGCTATTTGACACCTTCTGAGCGTGATGGTACTGTTTATTTCAGCTTTCGGAGATATCTCTAGAAATTTCCGAGAACAGGACCTAAGTAGAATTCAAACATCAGGCAAGTGCACATTGCCAAACTTGCAGTCTTTATCTTCATATTTCCTGTAATAATACTTTGCTGGATGTCTTGTGTAAATTCATATAAACTTGTTTAAACTGCTTAACCTAGGAAACGTATGACATACCTAGTGTCCGATCATAGTCGGGTGCCAACACCGTACGCGGTGTTGGGTTCGTCATTTAGAGATGGAGTTACGATACCCTTTACTTTTGTACTTGACATATCAAGTACCCTACAACCCAGGACACTTGACACTATACATGGACAGAATCTTCCTGAGACATTCATGGTGATTCTGTATAGGATACAAGACTTAACAGAGATATTTTAATTATAGACAGTTTAACTTGTTGCATTAGTTATAATCCCGCTGACATGGACATGAGGCGTTATGGTCATGGCTTGCGTGATTACATTGGGTGGGGAGAGACACACAGGCTACAGGCTGTTATATATATATATCTACTATTATTGTGAGGTTGTAGACTCTTCAGCAGAGCTAGACCTTTTACGTGTTATTACTGCTACCGGCTCCCCGACACAGAGCTTGTAGCGGTCTCAGCCTGAGTACTAGTGTTGCTCTCATTTGCATATCACATAGATGGTTACATAGTTTATCCTGCTGTTTCATTTATTTATTTGCACTGCATTTATTTGGCTTGTTTTATTTTGTGCCTTGCTATGTCCACTGAGGACCTGGAATGGATGATGTCCCCAGGTTTAGCTGAGGAGCAGTATCCCGAGGTGTACGGGACCGGAGCTAAAGCTATTGCTGGAGCAGAACTGAACCCTGAAGACGAGGTGACTGCCGAAGACTTCTTCTGAGTACCTGTTCCCGTACTTAGTATTTATTTCATGTTTATCTCTTTTGTTCCTGGCCTATTGAGCCAGTGTATTCAGACATAAGTCGGATTGTTTCTCCGACTAACTTGTTGTTGCTACTTATTTCCATTTCATTATGCAGTTTATTTCCTTATCTTTATGGATGAGATTAGTGTGACTTGTTGTAGTAGACCTTCTTTACAGCTTAAGTACGCCCTGATGGTTCCATTAGATTGGGTTATCCATCGGTGCGTGCTGCTGGCCATTGCCACGTGTCCAGTCCCTCGATATTTTGGGACTGGGGCGTGACACAACTCACGCATAACAGAGTTATCGTAGTGTTTTCTATGTGCAACCTAAGCCGATCACATAACGAACTTGTGCTCAAGGCACTTAGCTAGTATTCATGTTTCTCACCTGCAGTTACTTTTCCACTACTTGTATTGTTCTCCAGTTTACATTGCAGGTACTTATTATGCTCCAGCATATATTTATTCCTGTGCATCTTGTATACTTTTCTATTGCTCGTCATATACACCTTACCATATATTTGGAGTTGCTTTCAGAGTTATGTACTTCGCTCCAGTCCTGACTGGGCATATTTTTTCCAGAGGATCCTGAGGACTATTGCCCGACGTTCTACGGGCCGGGTGTTGACGACTGTTGTGACCTAGTGATCGAGGAGGAGTGCACCGAGGAGACGCCTATAGCACCCTAGTTAGCTAGGTGGGTTTCCTGGGTTGTTTCCAGTGGTTTATTTTGGATGATTGTACTTATTCTTTTGATGCTGTGATATTGTAGCTATTTTGGCCTTGGACTGTATATTTTGGATATTGTCTTGCTCTTTTGGTTCTGTTTCTTTGTTGATATCATATCATGCTTATATTCTTCCCCTAGATTTTATGATTGAGAGTTTATATATATATTGCGTGGTTGCCCTCCTTTTGGAGAGGATTATTGATATATATATATTGCGTGGTTGCCCTCCTTTTTGGAGAGGTCATGGCCGATTTTTCTGTGAGTTATTTAGATAGTTGGTTGACCTAGAACGGACCTTTACAGCGTTCTACCGCCGATTCTGCGGCATAGGCTGGACGTACCCACGGCTCATGCCCGATTTTCGGGTGCGGGTCGTGACAGGCTCAAGGCATCGACTCCAGATTTTCGGTTCCTTGGGATGAGGCACGGCTATCGCTTCCTCGGACGAACCAGCACCTGAGAACAAACAAATTGTTGGTGGGTCAGCACTTTTATAAGTGCTGGTGAGTATAAACAACTGAACAGAAGCTACACCCCCTGAAACCCATACTCCATGAAACCCACACTAAGTAAGCATGTGACAAAATATTACATTACTAGTGATCTTGCTACTTTTACCTAAGTTCATTTCATGCAACTCAAGATTATAGTCAAATTACATCTTTTGAAAACATAGCTTGAAAACAGTTTTACATATTCAAACAATAAGCCTACGAATCGGGCCAGTGTTCTATTGTGCAGTGCATGTATTGTGCACCATATTCTAACTCTTTGGGGCAAAGTTCTATAGTGGACTAAATTATCTTAAATCAAAGCAAACATTTAGTGGACTATCATACTTTCAAGCATACAAGCAGAAATATCTATATGATTTCGGTCCCCGAGAAACTCAGGATCGGTAGCGGTAATCCAGCTAACCAATGACTCACATTCTGATGCTATTAGCAGCTGCGACCAAGGTTCAGCTCTGCACTAATAGTCATTATTCGACCGATGCGAATGCATGAAGCACTATCAGATAAAATCTAAGGTACATATATTCATGAACAAACAGGCTACATATAAATTCTTTATGTTTCTTACCCCTTGTCGAACGGTTATCCCTGCAGCAGACACACAAGTTAGCCACAATTTGCATATTCATATATGTGTAAGGTTCTCAAGTTTCCTGTCCGTCTCTGCATCAAACAGTTAGGTATGCAAGAAGGCTAGCCTAGCATGCGCCTTAACTATATGATGGCCCATGAGTTACCCCATTGATGGACAATAACACCCCCTAGATCCCGAAGGAATGGAACATCAGGGTGCTCTCACAATCCCTTCCGGGCCGACCGATTCCCAGTGTCCCAAGAATCGTTCGAGAGACTATTACCTTGTGCACAAGTTATCCGAGACTAATGCATGACAAGCAACATTCCATCAAATAAACTCTTATATGCACAAAACATGAACAAGCACATAGCAATCTAATAGCCACGCCCCCTAGATCCCGAAGGACCGAAACATCAGGGCAGACTACTAGAATCTTCTCTTTCATTCATTCAAGCAAACATATCTTTTTCACATATCTAATAGCACACCCCCCTAGATCCCGTAGGACCGGAACATCAGGGCGCACTATTAGTCTATGCTTATACGAATCAAAGACTTATAGCAGTTCGATATAGCAAAACAGACAAGCAAAACATATAATAGCAAGCACGATTTTGATTTCATATCTATCATGCAATATCTATCTTTTTCTTAGCATATTACGAAGGGACTTATTCAAGTGATCCATTTACTTATCCTTTTAGCATAGCAAGGGTTCGTTTGATAGTTGTGTCGGTGTAACTAAGCATACAACATTTCTTATATCTTATTTGCATAGCAATGGTTCTATCTCATTTCAGACAAGCATTACAAATTCTCTAGTTAAGCAAGCAGGTTTATTTCGATGATAAGCTATACAAGTTCTCTTATTAAGCATGCAGAGTCAAGTTCTATCATTCTTCTTATGAAATAATCTTCTTAAGCAAACAAGCATTCAAAAACTCAGATTCATTATTAAGTCGTGCAAGAATCAAATAATACAGTTCAGCCCACTCACATTGATCAATCGTCTTGTGGTTCGATCGGGAACTCTCCGAGAAGACTTTCGCTCGAGCAAGCAAAGCGATATCACTTGTACATAGTGCCTACGCAGAGCGGTGTACTATATACTTACCCACCAACAAAGAGTTTCATCCTCGAAACTCAAGGAGAAACTCACAAAAATCCAAAGCAGCGATAGTCCTCATCCCTCACCATCCCCAATCAAAACACAAGAAAAACACAAGCACGAAAGCACAACTCTAAAGCAACAAATCAAATCCAGAAAACTTTTGCATGCATCTTTGAGAATATCTATGGACTTATTATATAGAACATTCATTGCAGCACAATCACAAATCAGAGTTAGAGGCAACGGAATGGGCAAAGAATCAAGTCGCTCTGATACCATTATGTCACGCCCCAGTCCCACAGGATCGTTTGTCCTTGCTTTGGTCCCTACGGAACCGATCGTCCTCGCACAGGCATGATATCGTGCAAGCCTAAAGTGCACTTACACAAGGCCAAAGCTTTGAACAAGGGCAAGTAAGCTATTCAATACAGAAACAACGGCACATATATTGCAGAAAAGTAAAGAACACAATGGCACATGAAAATAAGCTCTTTATTGATAATTGAAGATGTTACAAGCGGCACATGACCGAGGTTACAGATCGCTTAAGCACTCTTTCTCTCGATTACAATGCCACCGTTCCATACATTATATCCCTCTATACAAAAGCAGATCAAACTCGATACGGCTCAAGGCATCGACTCCAGATTTCTGGTTCCTTGGGATGAGGCACGGCTATATCTTCCTCGGACGAACCAACACCTAAGAACAAGTAAACTGTTGGTGGGTCAGCACTTTTATAAGTACTGGTGGGTATAAACAACTGAACATAAGCTACACCCCCTGAAACCCACACTAAGTAAGCATGTGGCAAAATATTACATTACTAGTGATCTTGCTACTTTTACCTAAATTTTTTTAATGCAACTCAGGATTATAGTCAAATTACATCTTTTAAAAATATAGCTCGAAAACAGTTTTGCATATTCAAAAATTAAGCATACGAATCAGGATAGTGTTCTATTGTACAGTACGCAGCATGTATTGTGCACCATATTCTAACTCTTTGGGGCAAAGTTCTATAGTGGACTAAATCATCTCAAATCAAAGCAAATATTTAGTGGACTATCATACTTTCAAGCATACAAGCAGAAATATCTATATGATTTCGGTCCACTAGAAACTCAGGATCCGTAGCGGTAATCTAGCTAACCAATGACTCACATTCTGATGCTATTAGCAGTTGTGACCAAGGTTCAGCTCTGCACTAATAGTCATTGTCCGATCGATGCGAATGTGTAAACTCCTTCACCCAAAATTAGGTATTTTGTGTGTATTTTGTATTTCTTGTATTTATTTTAGATTATTTTTCAAATAAATTAAAATTCAATAATTTTATTAGGAGACACTTCACCGTGGTTTAGATATTAATAATATAGGATAGCCCCAAAATCTGTATCGCCCTTCATAGGAAGTAGCATATACAAAAGACACTACCTGTAGGATCTTTTCGTGGCACAAAAATTCGATCCCTTGGCATTAGTATGGCATTAGTGTAACAACCATAGATTATGTGTTAAATATTTAGATAATTTATATATATAATTTATTTGTGATTATTTTTCAATCCCAACTTCCTACAATTAGCATCCCATAATTCTCCATGCCAAATTAGGCAAATTCTCTTTTTGTAAGATTGCATATTATTTACTATTTCTATTTTGTTGGATAACCATTTAGTTATTTACTTAGTTAATTAGATAATATAGTTAATTAATTTATTATAACTAAATAAATATCTAATTATTAATTATAAAATATTTTATAAAATATTTTGGGTGTGGTATTTTATTAAAACTTTACAAAGTAATTTTCTAGAATTTATTTAGTATGCAAATATTATTTTTTGGATTTTAAACCTCATATATATATGTAAATATATATTTTAATAAATATATGGTTAATAATAATAATAATAATAATAATAATAGAAATAATAATAATAATAATAATAATAATAATAATAATAATAGTGATAATAATAATATTAGTAATAGTAATAGAAATAGAAATAAATAAAAAGGAAAAGAAAAAGAAAAGAAAAGAAAAGAAAATAATAATAATAATAATAACTAAAAACCCAACTAAAACCTAAATAAAACTAACTACTAATACTTAAAATCTACCCCAGTAGCAAAACCCACCCCCGCGGCAGGCACCTGATCCCCTCTCTCTCTCCCTCCCTATATATATATATATATATATATATATATATATATATATACCGACAACTAAACCCTAACCCTGACGCCGCCGCCCCCTCCGGCCGACCGCCGCCACGACGTCGCCGCCCCCTCCGGCCGACCGTCGCCACGACGCCGACGACCGGCCGCAGCCGCCGGGACCGCAGTCGTCCGTCGTCCGTATGCGCGCGCGCATGTGCACAGCAGCGCCCCATCTTTAAGGTGATATATCTTCTTCATCTGTGATTCTTTTTGTGAGCGGTTTGTCCGTGTACATTTACAACCTAACCCTCTAGGATTTTTATTCAAGCGGGACGAGTTTTCGTGCCCTATATTGGTCAAAATTTCTACCAAAAAATGGCCGGAAAACTGACCAAAAATAGTTCAGAAACTTTACCCCAAACCTTCATGTTTACACCCAATTTGCCGCCAACCTGTTTAATAATTTCAAAAAATAATTGAAGGGTTTTTTTCTCAATATAATCGAGAATTTTTCTGTTCTTTTAGTTTTTATTAATTCGTGCTATGGGTTAAATGATTCGACCTCCAAAACGACCAAAAATTTAACTTTTCAAAATTAAAATTTTGTGATACATAGTGCGCCCCTCCAAACGGGACCGCCTCGTCGCGTACCAATTGCACCAAAAGGCACGTATGGTATATCCTGACGTGTGGACTTTTGCGGAAGCTGATTCGGACGTGTGTGCGCGCCGGAATCAACCTGTATCCGTAAAAAGTCCCCGTATCGCAACTTTTATAAAGCACCACCCCATTTTGTGTACGCTCGTCGAAATATGACAAAACTTGCGCCATGAGATTCGTCGTATCACGCTGGTCCTGTGACCCAAGTTTCATGCGATTCTGAGACAGTTGACCAAGTCACCTATTTGCGGGCCCAACAGTTTGACTTTAAGGGCAAAATTGTGATCGGCTCACCGGAATCCAAAATTTGATATACCGTTGAGTTCGTATCATCATTTAGAATTTTTTGACCTATAATTTATCCTATTTAGAGACTTTTACCTCTGGCACACTTTTCGATGCAAAGTGGCCCACATATGGAACCCGCTTTGACCCGAAATTACTGTTTTGTCCCTGTGTCCAAATTGGACGAAAGGGTAGTATTTTCTAGCTATCTCGCTTATTCTGAAAATATTGATAATATTTATTTCAGCATCCGGAGTCGTTCATTAGGAGGTTATAGTTTCTGATCCCTTGTGCTTGACATCTGGATGCTTATATTACGCAGCATTCTTGCCAGGCAAGTATACCTTGCCATTGTACTATAATTTACATTCCATATAGTGCAAGCATTTTATTTCTGTTATTTAGTTCATATATTTTAACTGCTATATAAACTGCGAGTCCAAGAATAACTTGGGTGCAACGACGGTGACGTCGTATTTTATCTTTATTATATATTATGCATGTCGATCTAGTTTTATGAGACAACCACATGATTTGGAGGCATCATTATATTTCATTGGCTGTGACACATCTGTTACATGAGAGTGAGTCTCATGTAGGACACGGACTTACGTGACGGGTTGGCCACATGTACGTATGGGACGTGCGATAGGGATAACTGCTGATAGAATTTGCATAATTAGAAGCCTTGGAAATTATTAGAGGTCTCATCGTGTCATATATATGACATGCTGTCACTACCCGATTCTAGAAAATAAGATTATTTTTTATTTTTATTTGGAAATTATGTATTGTTCATAAATAATTGTATTTATAATTAATTGTTGATTGTATTATTTTTTTTATTGGTTGTTTTAGGATTTTGGCTAGCCTGGACCCATGTCAGACCCTAGTGGACCCATGTCCGACCCAACCAACACCCTTGTGAGGCTTATTTATGGTTTAGAATTTTTATTTTAGTTAGTTGGAGTGATTAGGAGTTAATTTGAGTGTATTTGAAACCCCAAACCCAAATTCCTATTAGAATGACTAAACGAGAGGGCATTTTAGTCATTTGACTCATGTAAACCCTATAATATGCTTGGCCGACCCTATTCCAGATCTGGATCGAACCCCTCTTCTTCTCCATTCCATTTTCACTTCTTCTTCTTCTTCTCCACACTCCATTCTCTACTATTTTTCTTCATCCTTCTTCCAAGTTTCAAGTAAGTTCTCCATTTCTTCTCTTTCTTCTTCTATTCTTCTATTTATGTGAACCCTAACTATTTGATTTTCCCTAACCTAGGTGTATAGAGCTTAGACTTAGTGTGGAGGCTTGATTTGGAGGCTTAGAGGCTTGAGGGTGGTGATTGCAAGGGGTTTGGAGACTTTGGCCTAGGATTCCAATTTCCAAGAGATAAACCCTAATTTTCCTCTTAGTGGTTGCTATTATATAGTGTAATTAGTGGTTTAAAACCTTCCTAGACCCTAAGGCTACCCGTGGGAGGAAGTTAGAACTAGTTTGGTTGTGTTTGGAGACTTTGACATTAGGTTTTGTGTTAATTTTGGGTGAAATCCGAGATTGGCCCAATTTTGGGTGATGTCCTAGGTTAGACGGACCTAGGTAGACGTGCTTGGGTATTTTGAGGATAAGTACGTGTCTCCGTTCGAACACGTGAAGTTGTGTCGCGGAGAAATGGGTGTTTCGGACGATTAGGGAGTTTTCATTATCGTAGGTTCTATGTGCGTGCGCATTTTTGCCACGGACCTAGAATCGACGAGTTAGTATTTTTTCTAGGATCTAGACATCGATTAGAACTCGTGGGTAAATTTTGGGCCGATTCCGAGTAGGTTTGGTGTGCATTTCACGAGGTTTCGCGAACCGCACTCCACGTGTTCGTCGAAATGACCGAACGGCCATTTCGACTTAGTATCTTAGTTTCGGGCTTGTGTGCGCGTTGGTTTAGCTTCGGGGAGTGTGTGCTAGAGTTCTCGGATTGTATTTTATATATTTATAGTTATTTATTAGTGTTTGGGTCGTTGTGCGCGTGTTGGTGGGGTGTTGTTGTGGTTGTGTGTGTTGGGTTTGTATATATATGTATATATGTATATATGAGTTTATATATATATGTATGTGTGTCTATATATATATATATGTGTGTGTGTGTTTGTATATATATATGAGTGTGTATATATATATATATATATGTATAGGTATGGGTATATATATATATATTGTGTGTGTGTGTGATATATATGTAGTAGATATATGCTTATGTATTTATATATATATATATATATATATATATATATATATATATATATATATATATATATATATATATATATATATATATATATATAGTTAGCCTAGATAGTTAGCTAGGTATATATGTATAAGCATTGATAGATAGCTAGAAGGTTAGTGTTAGAGAGAGGATTAGTAGATATCTCAATACCTTGAGATATTAAGGTATCTCAATACCTTGAGATAACCAAGGTATTGAGTATCGGAGTGAGGTTTTTGAGCAATTGCCTAAGAATAGGTTTAGAATTGTTTTTATATGTATATGTGTATATAATTACGCGTGCTAGCATAGGTTTTAGCGGGTATAGGCGGGGTGCGTAGCCTAGGTTGAGATATTGGATACCGAGGGTATCCCGGTATCTTGAGGATGCGAGTTTGAGGGTTTACTTGCTTAATGAGTTAGTTTTGACCTAGAATTTTAGGGGAACCCTAGTTTAACCTAGAATTGACCATAATTGCCCTCGTTGACCGTAAAAGTCAACGTTTGGCCTAGTTTTGACCCATAGTTGACTGTTTGGACCCCGGGTTGACTTTTTAACCTAAATTTTACCGGTTTGACCCGTTCGACCTAGAATAACCCTAGAAGCCTATTTTTAGTTATTTTATATCAGTTTAACTTATTAGAACCCCGTTTAACCTTGCTTTTCGTAATAGATTCTTGCGACGCCAGTCCGGATCTCGATCCTCATCAGTTGCTCAGGACGTCAGGCGAGTACCTACCTCTGATTGTTTCCATTTTATGATAGCGTTTATATCACCTGTTCTAGAACTGTAATACTTGATTCTGACACATTGTTACATGAGCTGGTACTAGTAGATCCTGTCATGATATGTTATCCCCTTACCGTGTTCAGCGGGTACTCTATCACGTGTATTTCATCATATGCTTAAGGTATTGATTCTCATGTCCTATTATATGCTTCGTGTGCTCTCGCCTTCATGTGCGCGAGTTATTTATCATGTACGTAGCGTGTCGTGGTTGGATCCAAGAGTATTAGTGGGGGAGGGGAGTAGGAGTTGGTTATGTGATCAAAGCCAAAAATTATTCATGTGTATGTCGGTTATGCAACTCACGCATAACGAAGTTATCGTAGATTATTCATGTGCAACCTAAGCCGATCACATAACGAACTTGTGCTCAAGGCACTTAGCTAGCATTCTTATTTTCTCACATGCAGTTACTTCTCTACTACTTGTATTGTTCTCCAGTTTTACATTGCAGCTACTTTATCTCCTCCACCATGTATTTATTTTTTTGTGCATCTTTATACTTTTTTATTGCTAGTCATATACACCTTACCATGTATTTGGAGTTGCTTTCAGAGTTATGTACTTTGCTCCAGTCCTGACTGGGCATATTTTTCCAGATGATCCAGAGGATTTTTGGTGACCCGGAGATTGAGGAGGAGCCCGTCGAGGAGATGCCGTTAGCACCCTAGTTAGCTAGGTGGCTTTTTCTGGGTTGTTCCCAGTTGATATTTTGGATGACTGTATTACTATTTATTATTTTGTTGCTTCTGTGAGATGTTATTGTCATGACCCGATTCCGTAGAATCGTTGGGGCGTCCCCCGAATCGTGATGTCGTGCAGGCCTGGGATTGCGCCCGCACAAGGCTAAAGTATTTTTCATAACGAGCACATATTCAGAGTACGCAGATAAATTGAAATACAGATTTGAAATATGGAAAAGTTTTCTTTATTGATAATGAACATCTATTACAAACTCTTGAACGAGTCAGCTAATATGCCGCACGGGCTTACAAAAGTGTTGACTCAAAATGAGATAGCAGTCATGTACATTACATCCCCTTACTAAACTTCAAAATGTATAGACCTCCAGGCTGGAGGACAGCTTTGCCACAGAGCTGCATTTGTGTATGAAGAGTTGCAAGCTCCTTTCTTCAAAATGCTTAAAAGGGGCGCGATGAAGATGCGCCAACAGCTGGACTGGATTGGGAAGACGACTTCGGCTCCTCGCTCGGTTCGCCTTGGTGCGAAGAACCTGTTTCAACGAGGGTCAGTATGTCGAAACATACTGGTGAAGGCGAGCTAACCGAACTATACCAATCAACACGTTGTTTTAATAAAGCATGCATATTTTATGGGTTTCTATCTTGCCTTAGTTTATTTACAAGTAAGCAGCATATAGAATTTACTGAAATAAACTTGCCACCGTTCGGTGGATTTTACTTGCCCGTCTGAACCACCTGCACAATACTTATCATGCCTTCCCTGCCACGAAGACACACGTTAGTTTGCAACAGGTTTAAATATATAATAGATCACTGGCGTATGCCATAAAGGATACTAGTCATAGACGAGGATGGTTTGCAACGAAAGTACAGTGGGTGCTACAAGCCATCTCGTCCAGTACAGTTGACTATACAGTAGAGTTTCGTCCAGACCGGATCGGTGCCAGTGCCCCAGCGACCGTCCGCAGGAACCAGTTACCTTGTGTACAAGTTGTCCATGATCGAACGGTATGTTTACTAAGTTAACAGTTCATGCAGTTGAGGCAACACGAGTACGGGACAGTCGGTATTGCATGATTCATTTTACATAGCCTCCCTGAATAGTTTAGCGCATACAATGTGTTCCATACTTAACACGATTCATAGAACAGTTATAAATGAACTAGCATACAGTATGATAACAGTTCACAAGTTTGGTTGACAAGCAATATAATCCAAGTCTATTCCCTTTTAATCTTGGTATCTTTTATTATTACTTGGTATCGTTTGATCGGGGCAAAGAAGAATGCAAGATTTTAGGGTGTGAATCTTGGAAGCAGGGCTAGCTAATCGGGTTGGTAGCCACTCACTTAGTAGTTGGAAGGGAGAAGGAAAGAGGTGCTTCATGACTCCGCTCGCAAGCCGCCTACTGCTCGTTCACCTGCATTGCACGAACAGCTCGATCAATACTTCTTTCTCTCTTTCCAATCTAGAAATTGAAGTGCAATTCAATGAACGAAAATAATAAAATTATCGAAACCGTTCAAGAAAACCCAAGCAAATCCAAAACTAACTCAAAGTACGAAAGCAACAAGCGATATCGAAATCCGAGGCAATAAAAGATAACAGCGGAGAGGTCCCTCCTGACTCTGCCGCTAAGTCGATCCCGGGGGCACGGTCCACTAAATATGAGAATCGATTCCGAACAAATAAATCCATAACGAGGACGAGTTCTTGTTTCAATCTATCCAGATCGAATGATACCATCTTGTGTTTCTTAGCCGTGCTCCTCGAATAGGAGGAACGGGGCGCTACAGTTGTAGACCTTTAGACTTGGACTGTATATTGGATATTGTACTTGCTCTTTGGTTCTTGTTTCTTTGTGATATCTTATCGTGCTTTTACTCTTCCCCTAGTTATTGTGATTGAGTCATATATATTGCGTGGTTGCACTCCTTTTGGAGAGGTTATATTGACTGATCATTGTGAGATATAGATTGTGACCTAGAACGAACCTTTACAGCGTTCTACTGCCGATTCTGCGGCGTAGACTGGACGTACCCACGACTCATGCCCGATTTTCAGGTGCGGGTCGTGACACATTTTTGGTGGCGGCCCATGCATGGTCTAATACGCAGGTCTAGTACGCAGGTCTAGTTTCTAGGTCTACCTGCGATATGATATAGGATATAGGCTGAGAGAGAGTATGCTCAATCACAACTAGGACCCTTCCTGATTTTTGTTATCTTTAATTTTTTGAAATTATTTTCTTTTGCAATATTACTGTCCTTCCTTGATGATATCATATCTTGCACCGTTGGTGATGTGATCTCAGGTTCTGTTCTTCTTGATTCCATTCCAGTACTTACTTTATTTGATTCCGGTGCTTCCCATAGCTTTGTGTCTGTATCTTTTGCTGTTAGACACCATCTTGTTGCTGAACAAAGCTAGACTCTACAAGATCACGACCGGAGGTAGCATCATCCTAGTCAGTGATGTCTACAGAGACCGGAGAGTTACCTTGGGAGGCCGGGAGTTGAGTGTGTGCCTACTAGTAATGCCACTTCCGAGCTACGATATTATACTCGGGATGGATTGGTTGAGTATGCACTATGCTAGTATAGATTATCGTGGAGGCAGAGTGTTGTTTAGTCCGCCGGGTGAGCCAGAGTTTGAGTTTGCCAGAGGAGCAGCGGAGCAGAGCGAGGGAGTCTTCTGCGGAGCCCTGGTGGTAGAGCAGAGGTTGCCACATCCACTTATAGCGGAGTTCAAGGATGTCTTTTCGGAGGAGTTGTCAGGGTTACCTCCGGAAAGAGATATGGAGTTCTCTATAGACTTGGTGCCAGGCGCGGATCCGATATCCCAGCACATCTATAGAGTCAGCAACAGTGAGCTGATAGAGTTGAAGAAGCAGGTGGATGAGCTTCAGGACAAGGGATTTATCAGATCTAGTTCTTCTCCGTGGGGTGCGCTGGTACTTTTTGTGCTGAAGAAGGATGGGTCGATACGGATGTGTATCGACTACAGGGCTCTAAATAACCTCACAATTAAGAACAAGTATCCGCTTCCACGTATTGATGATCTTTTTGACCAGTTGAACAGAGCGAGGGTATTTTCCAAGATTGATCTGAGGACAGGCTACCACCAGGTGAAGGTCAGGAGGGAGGATATTCCGAAGACAGCTTTTTGGACCAGGTATGGACAGTATGAGTTCATGGTGATACCGTTTGGGTTGACTAATGCCCCGGCAGTGTTCATGAATCTGATGAACAAGGTGTTCCATCAGCATCTGGACAAGTTTGTAGTGGTGTTTATAGATGATATCTTGGTATATTCGAAGACCCCAGAGGAGCATGAGGAGCATCTGAGGATAGTGCTGGAGACTCTCAGAAAGGAGAAGCTTTATGGAAAGCTTTCGAAGTGTGAGTTCTTCCTTGACAAGGTTGAATTCCTTGGTCATGTGGTGACTGGAGAGGGGATCTCGGTAGATCCGAGAAAGATTATGGCAGTTGAGGCATGGAGTGCTCCGAGTTCAGTAGCCGAGGTTAGGAGTTTCCTGGGACTGGCAGGTTACTACAGAAGATTTGTTCAGGATTTTTTTCGGGTTGCAGAGTCGTTGTCTAGGCTGACCCGGAAGGACATGGAGTTTCTTTGGTCAGAGGAGTGCCAGATCGCCTTTGATGATATGAAGAGGAGGTTGACGACAGCTCCAGTGTTGACGTTGCCATCGGGTTCTGGAGGATTCACTATCTATAGTGATGCATCGGGGAAGGGACTGGGTTGTGTGTTACAGCATAATGGAAGGGTGATTGCCTATGCTTCTAGGCAATTACGTCCTCATGAGAAGAACTACCCTACCCACGAGTTGGAGTTGGCAGCGGTCATCTCTGCTCTGAAGTTGTGGAAATACTATTTATACGGAGAGCGTGTGGAGATCTTCACAGACCACAAGAGCTTAAAGTATGTGTTTACCCAAAAAAAGCTGAACATGAGGCAGAGGAGATGGTTGGAGTTGATAAAAGACTTTGACATATTATTGCAGTACCATCCAGGGAAGGCGAACGTAGTTACGGATGCGCTGAGCAGGTATATGGTAGCTATGTGCCTGACTACAGATCGTTATCTTCTGGCAGATCTAGAGAGCTTGGGCATTGAGGTGATAGTGCCTGGAGTTGAGATGCAGATGTGGGGACTACAGATTCAATCAGAGTTGGTAGACCGGATCAGGGCTACACAGTTTAAGGATGAGTCCCTGAGGAGCATCAGGGCGTAGGTTCAGATTAGAATATCAGATGACTTCACCATTGCTGATGATGGTTCATTGCGGCACGGTACCAGGTTGTGTGTGTCGAGTGGGTCATTGTGCAAGGAGGTTCTTCAGGAGGCACATCGATCCCAGTACTCTATGCATTCAGGTGCCAACAAGATGTATAGAGATCTGAGAGAGCATGTATGGTGGTACGGGATGAAGCGGGAGGTAGCGCGCTTCGTATCCCAATGCTTAGTGTGCCAGCAGGTGAAGGCGGAGAGGCAGAGGCCAGAAGGATTGCTACAGCCGCTACCCATTTCGGAGTGGAAATGGGAGCATATGACCATGGATTTTGTTTCTGGACTTCCCCGTTCCAGGAGGGAAGGACGCAATTTGGGTCATCGTAGACAGGTTGACCAAATCGGCCCACTTTCTACCATTCAAAGTGGGTATGTCTACGGAGAGACTAGCAGAGATGTATGTGCGCCAGATAGTAAGAATGCATGGAGTTCCTGTGAGCATAGTATCAGACCGGGACAGTCGCTTTACTTTGCATTTCTGGAGGAGTCTGCAGTCTAGCTTGGGCACCCAGCTCAAGTTTAGTACTGCATATCACCCACAGACAGACGGTCAGTCAGAGAGGACCATTCAGACACTTGAGGACATGCTTCGCACTTGTGTTTTGGATTTCAGAGTCTCTTGGGAGGATCACTTGCACTTGGTAGAGTTTGCTTACAACAACAGCTACCAAGCCAGTATCGAGATGTCACCATTCGAGGCGTTGTATGGATGAAGGTGTCGCACTCCGTTATCACGGGATAATGTAGGCGAGAGAGCTTTGCTTGGCCCGGAGATGGTGGTTGATGCGGCAGAGAAGGTCAAGCTTATTAGAGATAGACTTCGGGTAGCGCAGGACAGGCATCGGCATTGGGCCGATAGCCACCGGAGACCTTTGGAGTTCGAGGCATAGCTTAGAATTTAGATTTTGTTCTTGTGTTTGCTTGTGATTGCTTATTTTAGATTAAGTGCTGAGATCTTGTTTGTGCTAGGTTGGTGATCTAGTGTTCCTGAGGATTTCTCCGACGCGGGGCACTATTCGCTTCGGTGGAGGCGGGAAGCTTAGCCTACGTTTCGTCGGACCCTTCAGCATCCTTGAGAGGGTCAGCGCTGTGGCGTATAGGCTAGATTTGCCGCCTACGCTAGAGGGAGTTCATGATGTGTTCTACGTATCGCAGTTGAGACGGTACGTGGCGGATCCCAGTCACGTATTGGATCACTCAGAGATCGTGGTGGGCCCAACTCTTAGCTATCCAGAGCAGCCGGTGGAGATTTTGGATCGGCGGGAGAAGGTGTTGAGGAACCAGACTATTCCCTTGGTTCATATCGCGTGGAGGCATCACTCTCCAGGTGAGTCGACCTGGGAGAGGGAGGATGAAATGCGCGAGCGATACCCTTATCTTTTTGAGCCCTGAGGTATGGTTCTTTTCTTTTTCTTGTATTCCTGTTCTAGTTTCATCTTTTAATTTCGAGGACGAAATTATTTTAAGGAGGGTAGGCTTGTCACTACCCGATTCTAGAAAATATGATTATTTTTTTATTTTTATTTGGTAAATTATGTATTGTTCATAAATAATTGTATTTATAATTAATTGTTGATTGTATTATTTTTTTTATTGGTTGTTTTAGGATTTTGGCTAGTCTGGACCCATGTCAGACCCTAGTGGACCCATGTCCGACCCAACCAACACCCTTGTGAGGCTTATTTATGGTTTAGAATTATTATTATATTTTTATTTTAGTTAGTTGGAGTGATTAGGAGTTAATTTGAGTGCATTTGGAACCCCAAACCCAAATTTCTAGTAGAATGACTAAAGGAGAGGGCATTTTAGTCATTTGACTCATGTAAACCCTATAATATGCTTGGCCGACCCTATTCTAGATCTGGACCGAACCCCTCTTCTTCTTCATTCCATTTTCACTTCTTCTTCTCCACACTCCATTCTCCACTCTTTTTCTTCTTCCTTCTTCCTTCTTCCATGTTTCAAGTAAGTTCTCCATTTCTTCTCTTTCTTCTTCTATTCTTCCATTTATGTGAACCCTAACCATTTGATTTTCTCTAACCTAGGTGTGTAGAGCCTAGACTTAGTGTGGAGGCTTGATTTGGAGGCTTGAGGGTGGTGATTTCAAGGGTTTTGGAGACTTTGGCCTAGGATTCTAACTCCCAAGAGGTAAACCATAATTTTCCTCTTAGTGGTTGCTATTATATAATGTAATTAGTGGTTTAGAACCTTCCTAGACCCTAAGGCTACCCGTGGGAGGAAGTTAGAACTAGTTTGGTTGTGTTTGGAGACTTTGACATTAGGTTTTGTGTCAATTTTGGTGAAATCCGAGATTGGCCCAATTTTAGGTGATGTCCTAAGTTAGACGGACCTAGATAGACGTGCTTGGGTGTCTTGAGGATAAGTATGTGTCTCCGTTCGGACACGTGAAGTCGTGTCGCGGAGAAATGGGTATTTTGGACGATTTGGGGGTTTTCGTCGTCGTAGGTTCTATGTGCGTGCATATTTTTGCCACGGACCTAGAATCGATGAGTTAGCATTTTTTTTAGGATCTAGACATCGATTAAAATCCATGGGTAAATTTTGGGCCAATTTCGAGTAGGTTTGGTGTGCGTTTCACGAGGTTTCGTGAACTACACTCCACGTGTTCGTGAAAATGACCGAACGGCCATTTCGACTTAGTTTCTTGGTTTTGGGCTTGTACGCGCGTTGGTTTAGCTTCGGGGAGTATGCTAGAGTTTTTGGGTTGTATTTTATATATTTATAGTTATTTATTAGTGTTTGGGTCGTTGTGCGCGTGTTGGTGGGGTGTTGTTGTGGTTGTGTGTGTTGGGTTTGTGTATATATGTATATATGAGTTTATATATATATGTATGTGTGTCTATATATATATATATATATATATATATATATATATATATATATATATATATATATATGTGTGTGTGTGTTTGTATTTGTATATATATATGAGTGTGTATATATATATATATATGTATAGGTATGGGTATATATATATATATATATTGTGTGTGTGTGTGTGTGTGTGATATATATGTAGTAGATATATGCTTATGTGTTTATATATATATAGTTATCCTAGATAGTTAGCTAGGTATATATGTATAAGCATTGATAGATAGCTAGAAGGTTAGTGTTAGAGAGAGGATTAGTAGATATCTCAATACCTTGAGATATTAAGGTATCTCAATACCTTGAGATACCCAAGGTATTGAGTATCGGAGTGAGATTTTTGAGCAATTGCCTAGGAATCGGTTTAGAAATATTTTTATATGTATATGTGTATATAATTATGCGTGCTAGCGTAGGTTTTAGCGGGTATAGGCGGGGTGCGTAGCCTATGTTGAGATATTGGATACCAAGGGTATCCCGGTATCTCGAGGAGGCGAGTTTGAGGGTTTACTAGCTTAATGAGCTAGTTTTGACCTAGAATTTTAGGGGCACCCTAGTTTGACCTAGCATTGACCATAATTGCCCTCGTTGACCGTAAAAGTCAACATTTGACCTAGTTTTGACCCATAGTTGACTTTTTGGACCCCGAGTTGATTTTTTGACCCAAATTTCACCGGTTTGACCCGTTCGACCTAGAATAACCCTAGAAGCCTATTTTTAGTTATTTTATATCAGTTTAACTTATTAGAACCCTGTTTAACCTTGTTTTTCGTAATAGGTTCTTGTGACGTCAGTCCGGATCTCGATCCTCATCAGTTGCTCAGGACGTCAGGCGAGTACCTACCTCTGATCATTTCCATTTTATGATAGCGTTTATATCACCTGTTCTAGAACTGTAATACTTGATTCTGACACATTGTTTTACGAGCTGGTATTAGTGGATCCTGTCATGAGATGTTATCCCCCTTACCGTATTCAGCGGGTACTCTATCACGTGTATTTCATCATGTGCTTCGGGTATTGATTCTCATATGCTATCATGTGCTTCATGTGCTCTCACCTTCATGTGCACGAGTTATTTATCATGTACGTAGCGTGTCGTGGTTGGATCCAAGCGTATTAGTGGGGGAGGGGAGTAGGAGTTGGTTATGTGATCAAAGCCAAACAGTATTCATGTGTATGTTGTTTATGCAACTCACGCCTAACGGAGTTATCATAGATTATTCATGTGCAACCTAAGCCGATCACATAACAAACTTGTGCTCAAGGCACTTAGCTAGTATTCCTGTTTTCTTATATGCAGTTACTTTTCCACTACTTGTATTGTTCTCCAGTTTTACATTGCAGCTACTTTATCTGCTCAACCATGTATTTATTTTCTTGTGCATCTTATATACTTTTCTATTGATAGTCATATACACCTTACCATGTATTTGGAGTTACTTTCAGAGTTATGTACTTCGCTCCAGTCTTGACTGGGCATATTTTTTCCAGAGGATCCAAAGGATTTTTAGTGACCCAGAGATTGAGGAGGAGCCCGTCGAGGAGACGCCGTTAGCACCCTAGTTAGCTAGGTGGGTTTTTCTGGGTTGTTCCCAGTTGCTATTTTGGATGGCTGTATTGCTATTTATTATTTTGTTGCTTCTGTGAGATGTTGTAGTCCTTAGACTTGGACTGTATATCGGATATTGTACTTGCTCTTTGGTTCTTATTTCTTTGTGATATCTTATCGTGCTTTTACTCTTCCCCTAGTTATTGTTATTGAGTCATATATATTGCGTGGTTGCCCTCCTTTTGGAGAGGTTATATTAACTGATCATTGTGAGATATAGATTGTGACCTAGAATGAACCTTTACAGTATTCTACCGCCGATTCTGCGGCGTAGGCTGGACGTACCCATGACTCATGCCCGATTTTCGGGTTCGGGTCGTGACACATGCTTAGAGCATGGGGTGGGGAGGACAACGAGTAAGGTGTTTAGGCTCTTTTGTACTTTCCTTGTGTAACCCGTACGCTCCGCCGGAGATGCACGGTCATGATGACCCCTATATTATTATTATCAGGCGACCTCTGACGTTCAACAGACGTCATGCTTTGTAGGCCCCTGATTCTCCGAGAGAATTATGCCAATCCTATTTTAGCTAGATAGCCCACGTGTTGGAAAGTTGTTCTCAAAGTGCATTCACATAGGTGGTTAGACAACCCTTTAGATATTTATTTTCAGTATTTTATTGGCATGCTTCTATGTATCTTGTTATGTCCCTCTGAGGATCTAGTCCCTTTCCAGGTGTAGACGATCATGACTATTTGCAGGAGCATGGATCAGGACTTTCTACTCCATTCTCTTTCGAGGAGATCTTCCCTTCGAGCCTCATTAATCTGTAGATGTACTTATTATGTTTACTTTTATATTCTAGTTTGGTAGTGGATTTGTCTCCACCCAACTACTCGTTCTTATCAAGAATCTTATACTTGATTCAGTTATATAGTTGATTGGTTATTCATTTATATTTGATTATGTGGATGAGATTTAGTTATGCCCTGTGACTTGTGATAAATATATACCACTTGTGAATTATTGTTCATAATACAGCGTACGTATGTATTATGGTTTCCATATATTGGAGTCTCCATATATATACGGCTAGCATGCTTACGTATTTCTAGTCCTACGTATTTTGGGACTGGGGCATGACAGAATGCATGAAGCACTATCAGACAAACTCTAAGGTGCACATATTCATAAACAAACAGGCTACATATAAATTCTTTATGTTTCTTATCCCTTGTCGAACGGTTATCCCTTCAGCAAACACACAAGTTAGCCATAATTTGCATATTCATATATGTGTAAGGTTCTTTAGTTTCCTGTCCGTCTCTACATCAAACAGTTAGGTATGCAAGAAGGCTAGCCTAGCATGCGCCCTAACTATATGATGGCCCATGAGTTACCCCATTGATGGACAACAACACCCTCATAGATCCCGAAGGAACGGAATATCATGGTGCTCTCATAATCCCTTCCGGACCGACCGATTCCCAGTGCCTCAGGAATCGTTCGAGAGACTATTATCTTGTGCACAAGTTTTCCGAGGCCAATGCATGACAAGCAATATTCCATCAAATAAACTCTTATATGCACAAAATATGAACAAGCACATAACAATTTAATAGCCACGCCCCCTAGATTCCGAAGGACCGGAACATCAGGGCGGACTACTAGACTCTTCTCTTTCATTCATTCAAGCAAACACATCTTTTTCACATATTTAATAGCACACCCCCTAGATCCGAAGGACCGGAACATCAGGGCTCACTATTAGTCTATTCTTATAGAAATCAAAGACTTATAGCAGTTCGATATCGCAAAACAGACAAGTAAAACATATAATAGCAAGAACGATTTCGATTTCATATCTAGCATGCAATATCTATCTCTTTCTTAGCATATTACGAAGGGACTTATTCAAGCGATCCATTTACTTATCTTTTTAGCATAGCAAGGGTTCGTTTCATAAATGTGTCGATGTAACTAAGCATGCAACATTTCTTATATCTTATTTGCATAGCAATGGTTCTATCTCATTTCAGACAAGCATTACAAATTCTCTAGTTAAGCAAGCAAGTTCGTTTCGATGACAATCTATACAAGTTCTCTTATTAAGCATGCAGAGTCAAGTTCTATCATTCTTCTTATGAAACAATCTTCTTAAGCAAACAAGCATTCAAAAACTCAGATTCATTATTAAGTCGTGCAAGAATTAGAGAATGCAGTTCTGCCCACTCACATTGATCAATCGTCTTGTAGTTCGGTCGGGAACTCTCCGAGAAGACTTACGCTCGAGCAAGCAAAGCGATATCACTTGTATATAGTGCCTACGCGGAGCGGGGTACTACACAACAAAGGTTTGATACTTAACTAAAACCCACAACTGTTACATGGAGTATCCCCCTTATCAAGTGTCTGATACTTAATACCTAATTATTGTGTCAAAGAGACACCAAGCCCCTTTCTCACTCACTGCTAATACCTAGTGTTGTTCCTGCCAATAACTGATACACAATAGTATATCTAAAGTGCTGCAACTGCATCATCTTTTTTCCCCATCTATTCTCCTACCTGCACCAATAATTGCAAAAATGGACTCTCTAGTGCTGCTAATGAAAGAAGTTTGCAGGCCTGCTACAGACCACCAAAACCTATCCATGTGGTTGCCCCTAATGGCCAGTACAAGCAGCAATTATTGCTGCTACATACTCTGATGCAAAGTATGTTCAGGCGTTACTAATAACTGCAATGTATCTATAGCTCATATTAACTGTAGGTACCCACACTAATACACTAGCTTAACCTCACTTTCTTTACAACTGCACACTTACACAGGTATCACACTGCACTCAAGTTAGGAACCCCACCACATTGTTCAGCATTCACATGGAAACCCCCAGTTTTCCATTCTTCCCATACAGTCAGTGCACTATAGTTAAAGGTTCAGGTACACACACACACACACACACACACACACACACACACACACACACTAATGTATAATACACACACACACACACACACACATACACACACACACACACACACACACATATAAATGCACAGTATGGAATATAGATCTATATTTATTTATATAGTATAGATATACATATATACTAATATATATAACTCTTCTCATCATATACACTATATACTTATGTGCCTATGTGCACTAGTGGCAATTAGTCAAATACTTAGTGTGTATACTTGAGAAACTTCTGATACGTGTCCAACTCAAGTGCCAAAAGCCTTAATTCCCCACAATGATTATTCATAGAAGCTAAGTACATAATAATATAACTATAGTGACTTGTTACAATGAGAATTGAGGAGTAATTGCACAAAACGCATAAAATTGAGCTCCGTATCACACTGTATCATAAAATACCATGATACGGTCTACTTGTATCCATTTGTGGACACGTACCTAATTCCACAATCCCGATCTAAGTCTAATTAGATCTAATTGGTCTCATGACACACAATTAATGTGTCAAATTCATAATTTCCCCTAATAGGATACAAATCACCATGTAACTTGCACAATACAAGTCATATGGACTCAATTCTTGATCTTATGGGTGGCCCTAAGCCAAGGGGTGATTCCTAATGGTTAAATGCATGATTTAGAACTCAAATTAGAGATGAATTCAGATCTATACCTATTGGAGATGGATTTCTAATGTAATATACAATGGACTCGATCCGTACACGATCTCCTTGCCACAAGCTCTAATGCTCCTTACTAATGAAATTGAGAGGGAAATAAAAGTGAATTGAGGAAATTTGGTGGAGGAATGAGTCAATTGGGGATCTAGAGAATTGGGAATCTCAAAATGAAGGAGTGAATGAAGTGGAGAAAGAGAAGAGAGGCTCTATATGGCCGACCCTTGCTTTCCCCCTCTCCAAGCAATTAATAATGTCTAGTTTGCCCCCAATAGTTAATATAAAGAACAATTAAGGAGGGCTATAATGGAAAGTCTCTAAACTAATACAAATTAGTCTTAATCCTTCTAATTAACTAAAAGAAATGGTATATTGGGCCTAGTCTATGTTGGGCTCAATTAATGTCATGACAAGTCTAATTGGGTTCACTAGTGTCTAGGCTACTAGGCTAGCCCACTAACTATAAATAATTAATTCAAGGCACAAATTAAATAAATAGCACACCAATTATTATTAAATCACTAAAATAAAATAACTATACCAAATGACTAAATTACCCTCATTTGGAAAAGTGGGGGTGACAAACCTACCCTCCTTAGAAAAATTTTGTCCTTAAAATTTAAGGAATGAACTATCTACAACAACCAATCACAACAAGCAAGGAAGAATTATACCTCATGGCTCAAACATATAAGGGTATCGCTCACGCATCTCGGATTCCCTCTTCCAGGTAGACTCTTCCGGAGAGTGATGCCTCCACGTGACGCGTACTAAGGGAATCGTCTGGTTCTGCAGCACATTCTTTCTGTGATCCAGAATCTCCACAGGCTGCTCTACATAACTGAGAGTTGGACCCACCTCGATCTTCGAGTGATCCAATACATGGCTAGGATCTGCCATGTACCATCTCAGCTGCGATACGTGGAACTGTAGACCCCCTCAACCAAAATTAGGCCTACTTGGCTTAGATAGAGAGACTAGGGCTAGTTTAAATCCAAATAGAAATAGAACACGGTGTTTTAGAGAATTTTACAATATTTATAACACTTAGTGCACCTTACCGTTGCTTCGATAATTGGAGCACTACACTAGCCATTGCCTTCCTACAAATTTTATACCCTTATCCTAGACATGATAGTCTTCCATTCTGACATTTGTAAAACTTATAATTATGCTCTCTTGTGCTACATTTTAGTCGCACAATATTCGTTGCAGACATTATTATTTAATTCTAAATAAATTCAACTTTGTATCCTTGTGCGTTCCAATCGAAATTGGAGACACAATCTTGACCCGTTTTGTGCAACCCAATTTATGATAAATATTCTATTCTGAGCCCTCTATGTCCATGATACTTATGTCCCACCTAATTTTAGTTCCATGTACTTTTAATTAATTCAAGAACACCATTTGCATTAATTTTAATTAATTTAATCCAATTTTCATCTTTTTGTAATTTTTTCAATTGTTGGGCACTTTTATGCAAAAGTGCATTAAGGTGTCCACACCATTGGATACAACATATGTAGAAACCCATTTTCCCTTCATTATTTGGTCATATAAAATTTTCCCATAATTTTTGGAATGTGCAACACACAACATCACCCCCTCATAAATTCTTAGCCATCAAATTTCAAACCATGCAATCCTAGCCCTCCAAACATCTCCATGTGAAGCAAGCCCATCCCAAGGATGTTGACCAAGCCCAATTTTCTAGGTCAAACACCCAACCCTCCTTTACATGTATATGTATATAACCTCTTTTTCTTTTTCTTTATTTTTCCTAAAACCTATTTCAGCCGACCCAAACATCTCCTCTTCATGTTTATCTCCCTCTCCCCCTTCCTATCAACCACTCGTCGGAGCCCGCCAGCACCACCTCTCCCGCTCTTCTCCTCCATCTCCTCCGCCTGAAGCCGACCGGAGCATCTCTCAGCCGACCCTGACCCGCCTGTACTTCTCCTACGCCTGAAGCCGACCCCGACCCGCCATCCCCATCCCGCTCGCCTGAAAGCCTCCATCAGCCGCTGACCTCGCCATCCTCCACCGGATCCACCCGGCCATCTCTACCCCGTCGTTCTCCCCCGCCTGAACGTAGCCACCGCCTGAGTGACCCCTCTCCCCAAAGCCACTAGCTTTGACACCGCCACCATTGACGCCGGACCCGACCTCCGTTCTCCTCCATCACTTGCATCCCGACCTCGACCACACCTCCCTCCGGTGGCTTCCGCCTGTCACGCCCCAGTCCCAAAATACCGAGGGACTGGACGCGTGATAATGGCCAGCAGTACACACCGATGGACAATCCTAATTTAATGGATCCACCGGGGCATACTTAAGCTGTAATACAACAGTCAGGGTTTACTAATCTCATCCACAGAATAAAGATAGCAACATCAGCAAAAGAAATAAACAACATCCAGTTACAAGTAATTAAAAATCGGGGAACAACCCGATATTAAGTCTGTTTACACAAGTTCAATTAAACAGGAAAATAAAGAGTTTATTGGCCAAATAAAACTGAGCATGGCGAAGCAGTTGTTCAGGAGAAGTCCTCAGCGATCACCTTATCCTCAGGTTTCGGTACTGCTCCGAGTAGGGCCCCTGTTCCGTACACCTCAGGGTAGATCTCGTCTGCTAAATCTGGGGACATAATCCATTCCAGGTCCTCAGGGGACATAGCAAGGTACAGATAAAACAAGCCAAAATATTACAGTGCAGAAGTAAAGAAAATAATAGGGTAAATAAATAACCAACTAAGTGATAATGCAAATGAGAGTTTTAGTCATACTCAGGCTGAAACTACTACAGGATCAGTGTCAAAGAAACCATATCAGTATTTTCTTGAAGGGCCAGTACGGTACCAAAGCTCTGTGTCAGAGTCTAAGGCACTTCCATTAAGTTATTATATATATATATATATTCAGCCTTTTGTATGGTAATTCTCTCCCCACCCAATATAATCTCACATCACAGTTCCATAATGTCTCATGTTCATGTCACGCAAGATTAAACTAATGCAATAAGTCATTTATTAAGATCTAAGAAAATAATGTTCAAGTCATGAAATCTGTATCCTATACAGAATCACCTTGAATAGTCAGGAAGATTCTGTATCATGATTTGTGTCAGGTGTCCTGGGTATAATGTACTTGATAGGGCAAGTACAAGAAATATAAATATCACGATTTCCATCTCTAGGTGACGTTACACAACCCCGCGTACGGTGTTGGCACCCGACTTTTAATCGGAAGCTAAGTAAGTCACACGGCCCTAGGTTTGAGCATGTACAACAGTCACAGGAAAATAAATGAATCATTAAACTGCATTTATGGCAAGGTACACTTGCCTGGGTTTTCGGCTCCAATTGTTGCTCTGGCTTCAGCGGGGTTTGCAGGCAGTACTCCGGTTGCTGAAATAGACATCACTATCAAATCCAGAAAATATTAATCAGCTAGAAATGCATGTCCTTGAGTCCAATTTGGAGACAAGGTCAAAAATGATATTTTCGGGTTAAAGCGGGGTCCACAGGTGGGCCGCTTTGTACCGAAAAATGCGTCAGGGTCAAAGGTCTCTAAATCTATCTAACTTAGTGTCAACAGGTCAAGAGCGATGATATGAACCCAACGAAACTTCCAAAATTGGATTCCGATGAGCCGTTCTCAAAATCGCCCGTCGAGTGGAGCCTGTGGGGCCCACGATACGCAATTTTGTCAACGTTCTCAGAATCGAACCAAACTTGGCTCATAGGACCAGCGTATTGCTACGAGTCCGATGGCGCAAGTTTCGTCTCGATCCGATGTGTGTACACTAAGTTACAGTAAGAACCAGAAAGTACGGATACGGGGCGTTGTCCGCGGATACGCACTGATTCCGGTGTGCACGCACATCCGAATCAGCTTCTGCGAAATCTCGCACGTCCGTATCAACGACGCGCACGTATCTGTGAAGACCGCACGCGACCAAGTCATCCCGTTTGGCGGGGCGTACTCAATTTCGGGGTAAAATAGGGCGTTGGTTTTCCTGTTTTTGGATCGCGGTTCGCGATCGCCATAGGACGCGATGCCCCGAGCGGGTTGCACAGGCACCGAGGGGGTCATGCAGGCTACGCGATGCAACTGACGGAATCAAAATCAGAGCTACGAGGAGTGAGATATGAGTACCTAAACAGGGATCGAAAAATTGGGGTTTTCGTGTCCAACACGTGTCTGACACGACGCAAGAACTAGGGTTAGGGTTTCTAGGGTGCTGCCGGAGCTGGGCGACGCTGCAGTGGGGGAGGCCGGCCGGAGGAGGCTGGGGCGGCGCCGGCGACGCTGGACGGAGGCGGCGGCACGCGGCAGGCGGAGGCGGCTGGTCGGAGACGGCTTCTACGGGCTGCTGCGGGCACGGCGAGGGCTCCGGGAGGCGCTGCGGGAGGCGGTGAAGGGGTCAGGGGAGATCACCGGAGGCGGAGGAGAAAGGCAGCGGCAGCGGCGGGCACGGCGAGGCGGCGCTGGGGCTGGGCGACGCTCGGGGAGAGGAGGTGGCCGGCGTCAGGTGGTCCTAGGGTTCAGGGGAAAACTCGGCCGGAGCTTGGGTCTTTATAGGAGGAGAGGGAGGCGGACAGGCGGTCGGTGCGGGAGAGGAAATAGGGCGGCGGACGTTTCGGCGGCGAAGCGGCGCGGGTAGGCGAGCGGGCGGCGAGGCGGCCGGCTAACGGCAGCGGCGGTCGGGTTCGCAGGGAAGGGGAAAAGGCTAGCGGGTCTGGTTGGTGGCGGCCGGGTCGGGTCTAGCGGATCCGGCCCGATCCACTAATCAGAATGCGGGTTCGGGTTTCGGGTTAATGGGTCGGGTCTGGGTTGGACCCGGATCCGACCCGCTAAGAATTTGGTTTAATTAAATAAATCCGGTTTGGTTCAACTTGGTTTGGTTTATTTTAAATAAACCCGGTTTATTTTGGTTTAATAAATTAATTAGTTTTTAGGGCTTTTAAATTGCTTCCGGGGTCCAATAAATTCCCGAAAAATTACCCTATGTCTAGTTTTTTATTTTTACACCATAAAATATTATTTTTATAATATTTTAATATTATTTATTATTATTTAAAAATCATTTAATAATTAAAACACCTGAATATAATTACAGAAAATTCTCAAAAAATTCCAGAAAATTGTGAAAAATCCAAATTTAAAAATTCTTGAAAATCAGGGAGATTACAATCTACCCCCCTTAAGAGGATTGCGTCCTCGCAATCAAAGAATAACCGGTCAACAGAGATGACACAGTTGCAAATATTGTTCGAAGCACATCAAAATCAAGGAGAATCAAGGTTAAGAGTAACACCTAGGAATAATTATTTCTCTAAGCATTAAAAGTTATGAAATTTCTCAAATGTGGGAAATCTAGAAAATTACAGTTTTAGAAAACCAGGTTATCTTTCAAAAACATATCAGTTTATCATTTATAAAACATTCTAAATTATAAGTTCAAAATTACTAGGTTAACACTAGGTTATCAATTATTAGCAAGTTAAAGTTGTTAGGTCAAGTCTAGGGTCACGAACCAGCAGGCACGAACTACAGAAATACTAGAAACGGAACTACAAAAACTTACTCGTATTAGCTACGCCATGGTTCTGCACGTCTCCCACAGTCATTGCGAAAGCTTGGCCGCGTCCTTGAGGTGGTGCCCTCTGCTGTTGCTGGGCTTGCTGGTAGGATGCTGCTTGAAGTGCCAAGGGTGGCCTTGGTTGATGTCCTTCTGGTGCTGGTAGAGCTTGTTGGTTTGCCCTTGGTGCTCCTTCTCTGCGTTCAGGGCAATCCCTCATGCATGCTGTCTGGATCCGTAACCTAAGCACAGTCCAAATTTACGTCTACACTCCTTCTCAACATGGCCTATCTTGCCGTAGTAGTAACAAGTAGGAAGAGTCAGAGATTTGGATGCAGCTCCCTGTGGTGCTTGGTGCAGATGAGATTTCTTGGCAGCTTCTCCATTCGTTGCTCTGGCTGGTGCTGATGTGGAAGGCCTCTTCAGGTTGGATTCTCGTCTGATGATACGCTCCATACGTCGAGCTGCAGCAAGGACGTCCGTGTACAAAGTAGGTGCGACGGATCCGATCATTCTTTGTAACTCAAACTTTAGCCCATCAAAGAACTTCTCAGCCTTTTCTTCTTCTGTTGGGATCAAGGTAGGAGCGAAGCGACTCAGACGAATGAACTCGGCGTTGTACTCTTCCATCGTCATAGTATCCTGAATGAGGCGATTGAACTTGTCCCGAAGTTCTGATCGAGCGATAGCCGGAATGTATATCTCCTGGAAGAGTCTGGAGAACTCTTCCCAAGTGACCCGGTCTGGTCCGAGCCTGGTCTCCTTGGATAGCCACCAGTGATGAGCATTGTCTGTCAATTGCATTCTGACGACAGTCATTCAACGTTCCTGTGGAAGCTCAGCTGCTTCTAATTGATGCCGAATGTTGGTGAGCCACTCATGAACTTCTGTGGGCTCCTCCTTGCCTGAGAAGGTATGGGGCTTCAGTTGGCGGAAATCAGTAATAGAGCCCGTCATTGGTTGTTGAGCTGGTAGGTTGGCCTGCTCTAGTGCATTTACTAGACTGTTACTCAAATAATCAGCCTCGCGACGCTGAGCCTCGTGTTGGACTTGTTGCTGGGCTTGCATCATTGCGTAGATCATTTAGAATATTTGTTGTCCGTCCATTGCTTGCCCTGGTGGAAAGACAGGCATCTGTGGAGTAAACTGTGGCGGAGGTGGGATGTCATCACGCCGAAATATAGAAGCTTGCTGATCTGCTTGACTGCTTCGGTGAGTAGAGGGATCTCCACTCAATAGCGTTACTTCATCTTCTCCGTAGGTGGCTTCAGCACCTATTGGTGTTCTTGCTGGAGTTCCGTCATTTTTTTGTGAATCCATTACTCTGTATCAAAAATAAACTATAAGAGGCGCACAAAAATCAAGGCAAGATGCAAGTCAAAAATTAGTTCGAATACGATATAGATATCAAAAACGATTCAAGCAAGTGGATGAGATCCTAAAAACTTATCCTATTCTTATTGCAGGTCTGTTCGATCCCTAAGTTGAAACCGAACAATTTAGTCGTAGACCTGCATGGGCCACCACAAAAACCATGTCACGCTCCAGTCCCAAAATACTGAGGGACTGGACGCGTGATAATGGCCAGCAGTACACACCGATGGACAATCCCAATTTAATGGATCCACCGGGGCATACTTAAGCTGTAATACAACAGTCAGGGTTTACTAATCTCATCCACAGAATAAAGATAGCAACATCAGCAAAAGAAATAAACAACATCCAGTTACAAGTAATTAAAAATCGGGGAACAACCCGATATTAAGTCTGTTTACACAAGTTCAATTAAACAGGAAAATAAAGAGTTTATTGGCCAAATAAAATTGAGCATGGCGAAGCAGTTGTTCAGGAGAAGTCCTCAGCGATCACCTCGTCCTCAGGTTTCGGTACTGCTCCGAGTAGGGCCTCTGTTTCGTACACCTCAGGGTAGATCTCGTCTGCTAAATCTGGGGACATAATCTATTCCAGGTCCTCATGGGACATAGCAAGGTACAGATAAAACAAGCCAAAATATTACAGTACAGAAGTAAAAAAAATAATAGGGTAAATAAATAACCAGCTAAGTGATAATGCAAATGAGAGTTTTAGTCATACTCAGGCTGAAACTACTACAAGATCAGTGTCAAAGAAACTATAACAGTATTTTCTCGAAGGGCCAGTACGGTACCAAAGCTCTGTGTCAGAGTCTAAGGCACTTCTATTAAGTTATTATATATATATATATATATTCAGCCTTTTATATGGTAATTCTCTCCCCACCTAATATAATCTCACGTCACAGTTCCATAATGTCTCATGTTCATGTCACGCAAGATTAAACTAATGCAATAAGTCATTTATTAAGATCTAAGAAAATAATGTTCAAGTCATGAAATCTGTATCCTATACAGAACCACCTTGAATAGTCAGGAAGATTCTATATCATGATTTGTGTCAGGTGTCCTGGGTATAATGTACTTGATAGGGCAAATACAAGAAATATAAATGTCATAATTTCCATCTCTAGGTGACGTTACACAACCCCGCGTACGGTGTTGGCACCCGACTTTTAATCGGAAGCTAAGTAAGTCACACGGCCCTAGGTTTGAGCATGTACAACAGTCACAGGAAAATAAATGAATTATTAAACTGCATTTATGGCAAGGTACACTTGCCTGGGTTTTCGGCTCCAATTGTTGCTTTGGCTTCAGCGGGGTTTGCAGGCAGTACTCCGGTTGCTGAAATAGATATCACCATCAGATCTAGAAAATATTAATCAGCTAGAAACGCCTGTCCTTGAGTCTAATTTGGAGACAAGGTCAAAAATGACATTTTTGGGTTAAAGCGGGGTCCACATGTGGGCCGCTTTGCACCAAAAAATGCGTCAGGGTCAAAGGTCTCCAAATCTGTCCAACTTAGTGTCAACAGGTCAGGAGCGATGATACGAACCCAATGGAACTTCCAGAATTGGATTCCGATGAGCCGTTCTCAAAATCGCCCGTCGAGTGGAGCTTGTGGGGCCCACGACACGCGATTTTGTCAACGTTCTCAGAATCGAACCAAACTTGGCTCACAGGACCAGCGTATTGCTACGAGTCCGATGGCGTAAGTTTCGTCTCGATCTGATGTGTGTATACTAAGTTACAGCGAGAACTAGAAAGTACGGATACGGAACGTTGTCCGCGGATACGTACTGATTCCGGTGTGCACGCACATCCGAATTAGCTTCTGCAAAATTCTGCACATCCGTATCAACGACGCGCACGTATCTGTGAAGACCGCACGCAACCAAGTCGTCCCGTTTGGCGGGGCGTACTCAGTTCCGGGGTGAAATAGGGCGTTGGTTTTCCTATTTTTGGATCACGGTTCGCGATCGCCACAGGACGCGATGCCCCGAGCGGGTTGCACGGGCACCGAGGGGGTCATACAGGCTACGCGATGCAACTGACGAAATCAAAATCAGAGCTACGAGGAGTGAGATACGAGTACCTAAACAGGGATAAAAAAACTGGGGTTTTCGTGTCCGACACGACGCAAGAACTAGGGTTAGGGTTTCTAGGGTGCTGCCAGAGCTGGGCGGCGCTGCGGTGGGGGAGGCCGGCCGGAGGAGGCTGGGGCGGCGCCGACGACGCTGGGCGGAGGCGGCGGCACGCGGCAGGCGGAGGCGGCTGGTCGGAGACGGCTTCTGCGGGCTGCTGCGGGCACGGCGAGGGCTCCGGGAGGCGCTGCGGGAGGCGGTGAAGGGGTCAGGGGAGATCACCGGAGGCAGAGGAGAAAGGCAGCGGCAGCGGTGGGCATGGCGAGGCGGTGGCGCTGGGGCTGGGCGACGCTCGGGGAGAGGAGATGGCCGGCGTCAGGTGGTCCTAGGGTTCAGGGGAAAACTTGGCCGGAGCTCGGGTCTTTATAGGAGGAGAGGGAGGCGGATAGGCGGTCGATGCGGGAGAGGAAACGGGGCGACGGACATTTCGGCGACGAGGCGGCCGGCTAACGACAGCGGCGGTCGGGTTGGCAGGGAAGGGGAAAAGGCTAGCGGGTCTGGTTGGTGGCGGCCGGGTCGGGTCTAGCGGATCCGGCCCGATCCACTAATCAGAATGCGGGTTCGGGTTTCGGGTTAATGGGTCGGGTCTGGGTTGGACCCGGATCCAACCCGCTAAGAATTTGGTTTAATTAAATAAACCCGGTTTGGTTCAACTTGGTTTGGTTTGGTTTATTTCAAATAAACCCGGTTTATTTTGGTTTAATAAATTAATTAGTTTTTAGGGCTTTTAAATTGCTTCCGGGGTCCAATAAATTCCCGAAAAATTACCCTATGTCTAGTTTTTTATTTTACACCATAAAATATTATTTTTATAATATTTTAATATTATTTATTATCATTTAAAAATTATTTAATAATTAAAATACCTGAATTTAATTACAAAAAATTCCCAAAAAATTGTGAAAAATCCAAATTTAAAAATTCTTGAAAATCAGGGGGATTACACCGCCTGAGCCCCGCTGCCAGTCTCCTCCCTCCTCCCTGCTCCTCCTCGACGGAGCAGCACCCTTCCCGGCCACTTCACCATCAGACGACGAGCAGCACGCTCTTCAGCCGTTCACTGCACCACCATTGACGCCTACACCCAGCAGCCTTCTCCCCACGCCGAACAACCTCGACCCGCCTGCGTTCTCCCCTAGAAACCCCGCCCGAGCCTCCTTCGACCTCCCCGAGCCCTCTCCTTCGATCACAGCTCTCCTCGCCTGAAGCCGCCGGACTCCGGCAGTAAGCCTCCGGCCATTCCTCTTATCATCCCTATCATCATAACCTAATCACCTTCATAATCATCATCTTCACCATCATCAAAATCACCTTAATCCTCACCATCATCATCATCCTCTCATCATCCCTATCATCATAACCTAATCACCTTCATAATCATCATCATCATCATCACCATCACCATCATCATCACCCTCATTATCATAATCATTATCACAATCATCATCACCAATCGTCACCCTCGTCATCATCATCAACATCGATATCATTTTCGTCATCGTGGACCCGTCACCCTCGCCGAAGATGACCTGCAGCAATCACCCTCAATCCTCATGCCCGTGCACGCTAACCCCAAGGTTCGAACATGTCCCTCTCCTTTCATATTGTGTATGTGTGCTTGTGATTAGTATTGCTTTATGGTTCAGTTTAGTTTAGACCGTGTCAGTTAACCTAAAGACTAGTGTGCGTGTGTGTAGGTAATTAATTGGTACCTATACATTGTGTGATAATTAATGCTAGTACTAGGTATGACTGTATTATAGCTGTTGAGTGACCATAGGTGTTAGTAGTAGATACCCTGTATTGACATTTGACCGTATGACCCGTATGCATATACGTACGCGTATGTGTATAATATTTAGATTGTTATATATATATATATATATATATATATATATATATATATATTGTATCAGTAATTAATTGCTAAACTTAATTATGACTATGTATATTTTTATATTGTACGACCCTAGGACACTGTGGATTTTCTCGCATAATTGCTTATACCATTGACCCTGAGTATTAGTGATCTACCTGCCTTGTGTACACTGACGTACTGGCTTAGACATATGTTAGTTGACTGTCTGGTTGTGCACAACATTTGAAGACCTGACACCCGCGTAATTAGACGCACAGTTGCCCATGTTAGTTGACCAATGTCACCCCTAGCGTACCCTCTGAGTCCAGTATATTTATGGTTGTGTATATGCTAGTGTAATGGCTGATGTTATATTGTATTATATTATATGTATATAGGACCATTGGACTGTTCTGCGAGACTTCAGGAGCAGATTATTGGTACTACACAACTTTCTTGCCAAGCAAGTATACTTTGCCATTGTACTGTAATTTATATTCCATATGTTGCATACATCTTATTTTTGCTTATTAGTTCATATATTTTAACTGTTATATAAACTACGCGTCCAAGGAAACTTGGGTGCAACGACGGTGACGTCGTATTCTGTTTTTATTATGTATATACATGTGACCTAGTTTATGAGACCACCCCATTATCATGTGGCATTCTTAGGTTTTATTGGCCATGACACATCTGTTACACGAGTGTGAGTCTCATATAGATCACGGACTTGCGTGCCGAGTTTGGCCTCCTATACGTATGGGACGTGCGTTAGGGATAACTACTGTTATGATTTGCATGCTAGGAGACTTGGCAGTTATTAGAGGTATTATCGTGTCATGGATGTGACATGCTTAGAGCATGGGGTGGGGAGAACAACAAGTAAGGCGTTTGGGCTCCGTTGCACTTTTTTGTGTAACCCGTACGCTCCGTCGGAGATGCGCGGTCGTGATGACCACTATATACTATATTATTATCAGGCGGCCTCTACTGTTCAAAAGACGACATACTTTTTAGGCCCCAGAATCTCCAAGAGAATCATGCCAATCCTATTTTAGCCAGATAGCCCACGTGTTGGAAAGTTGTTCTCAAACTGCATTCATATAGAAGGTTAGGTGACCCATTGGATATTTATTTATAGTACTTTATTGGCATGCTTTTATGTATCTTGTTATGTCCCTCTGAGGACCTAGTCCCTTTTCAGGTATAGATGTTCATGAGTATTAGCAGGAGCGCGGATCAAGACTTGCTACTTATATTTCGAGGAGGTCTTCTCGTCGAGCCTTATTGTTTATTAGTTGATGTACTTGTTTTATTTATCTTATATTCTAGTTTGGTAGTGGATTTGTTTCCATCCGACTGTCATCCTTTGATACTTTATATTGGGATTTAGTTACATAGTTATTGGTTATTTATTTCTATTTATGATTTATGTGGATGAGATTTAGTTATGCCATTTGACTTGTGACAAATATATACCACTTGTGAATTGTTATTCATATTACAGCGTACGTATGTGTTATAGTTTCCATATATTGGAGTTGCCATATATATGCGGCTGGCATACTTACGTGTTCCTAATCCTACGTATTTTGGGACTGGGGCGTGACATATTTTTAGTGGTGGCCCATTCAGGTCGAGAGTATATTGTCTTGGTTACGTTACTGTACCGAGCAAGCCTGCACCTAGGATTAGAATATAGGATCTCATCCACATTCGACTATGACTCACCTTCCTCCTAATCTGTTCTATTTAAATGATTGTATCCTGCTTGATTCATGTACTTCTCTGATAGTTCCTTGAGTATAGTCTTCTGCTAGAATATAGGAATCCTTGTTGTTAGGATGATAATTAGGGTAACATTCCTACTAAGAATACAACTAGAATATATTGACATAACACTAAGTTTAGAATACCTAATGAACCCTAGCATCCCTTACATATAGATTAATTAACCATTATCCCTTGATATGTTTATGAATGATTTGAGAGTAGCATAGACACTACTAGAGTTAGTTAAAAAATTGACCATATTGTTGACCCTAGCATTGAGGAACCAATAGAAATCTAAGATTGAATATTAGGACTAAACATAACTTTCATAGTAAGATAGTATTAGAAAACTACAATCTTAGCTTCTTATCTTGATATTAGCTGTAAACCCCCTGATTTTTCAGGAATTTTTAAAATAGATTTTTCACAATTTTCTGGATTTTCTGAGATTTTCAATTAATTAAAATCAAGGTATTTTGAGATTAAATAATTTTTAAATGTTGTTAATTAATATTAAAATATTATAAAAATAATATTTTCTGGTGTAAAATAAAAAATTAGACATAGGATAATTTTCCGAAAATTTATTGGACCCCGAAAATATTTTTAAAGACCTAAAAATCAAGTTTTAATTAAACCCTAGGATTAAACCCGGTTTATTTCAAAATAAACTAAACCAACCCGAACCGGACCCGGTCTAACTGAACCGAACCCAACCTTAGCGGGTCGGGTCGGATCTAAACCCGACCCGAAACCCGAGTACCCGAACCCGCACTTATGCATTAGTGGATCGGGTCGGATCCCCATCTGCCCGACCCGGACCCAAACCCGACCCGTGTCGACAGTTACTGCTACGGTAACCGTCCCCCCCGACTCGCCGGTCGTTGCGAATTCGGCCGCCTTCCCCGCAGCCATTTCCTCCCTCTCTCCGCCCATTACCTCTGCCTCCTCCGGCCGTAACCGCCCAGACCCTCTCGCCCTCGCCCTATATAAACCGCCTCTCTCCGCCGTCTCAACCACCGTTAGCCGCTGCTACCAACCGTCGTCTCCGACCAAAAACCCCTCCGCCGCCTGACCTAGAAACCCCGCTCCGCCGGCCTCTCCTCCTCCTGCTCTCCCCGCAGTGCCCCGAGCTCAGCCCTCCCTGCTCCTCCGTCCTCGCCGGCCAGCACCCTCAGCCCAGAAGCCCCAGCGCCACCGCCTTCCCTCTCTCCACCGCCTCCACTCCCTGAGCTCCGTCTTCGTCCCCGTCGAACCCCCGCAGCACTCAGCCAACCGGAGTCCCCGCAACCTCCGCCTCCAGCCTCAACGATGCCCTAGCCACCCCGAGCCCGGCCGTCTCCAGCAGAGCCCCGCCTGAGCCGACGAGTCTCTGCCGTGTCCTCCGCCGATGACACCAGCGCCTCCCTCCGGCGAAGCCCGGCCCTCCATCCCTTCCCCCAGCTCCGACGACCGACGAAACCCTAAACCTAGAACAGCACAGTACCGTGTCGCATTGTGTCATGTCGCCTCGCGGACACGAGAAATTCGGTTTCCGCAGAGCCCTATTCAGGTAGCATTTTCTCTCTCCTCGTTGCCCCGTTTTCCGTTCCGTCTGTTGTGACGCGAAGACTGCGTGACCCTCTCGATGCCCGTACAACCCGCTCGGTGTATCGCGTCCTGTGGCGATCGCAAATTACGATCCAAAAACAGGAAAATCAATACCCTATTTTCTCCCGGAACCGAGTACGTCCCGCCAAACGGGATGACTTGGTCGCGTGCGGTCTTTACCGAAAGGTGCGCACCATTGATACGGTCGTACGAGATTTCGCAAAAGTTGATTTGGATGTGCGTGCACACCGGAATCAACGTGTATCCGCCGACAACGTCCCGTATCGGCCTGTTCTGGATCTCGTTGTAACTTTGTATACACACGTCGGATCAAAACAAAACTTGCGTCATCGAGCTCGTAGCAATACGTCGGTCCTGTGACCCAAGTTTGGTTCGATTCTGAGAACGTTGAAAAAATTGCGTATCGTGGGCCCTACGACTCTACTTGACGGGCGATTTTGTGATCGGCTCATCGAAATTCAATTCTGAAAGTTTTGTTGGGTTCGTATCATCGTTCTGGACTTGTTGACAGTAAGTTTGACGAATTTGGAGACCTTTGCTTCTGACACGTTTTTCGGTGCGAAGTGGCCCACATGTGGACCCCGCTTTGACCAGAAACTGTTATTTTTGCCCCTGTGTCCAAATTGGACTCAAGGACAGGCGTTTCTAGCTATTTAATAATGGTGATGTCTATTTCAGCAACCAGAGGACTATCTGCAAATTCCACTGAGACCAGAGCTACAGTTGGAGTCAGAACCCCGGGCAAGTGTACCTTGCCAACCTTGCAGTTTTGTTACTTATTTTCTTGACTTATTTATATATTGTTGTACATGTTTAACCTAGGACCGTGTGACTTACTTAGCGTCCGATTAATAGTCGGGTGCCAACACCGTACGCGGAGTTGTGTAACGTCACCTAGAGATGGATATCGTGACCCTTTACATTCTCGTGCTTGCATTATCAAGTACGTTATACCCAGGACACCTGACACTATTCATGTAACAAAATTTTATGAAATATTCAAGGTGATTCTGTATAGGTTGCAGGTTTCATGACATAGACATTATATTCTTAGATCTTATTATGACTTGCTGTATTAGTTTTGATCTTGCGTGTCATGGACATGAGACGTGTGATTACATTGGGTGGGGAGAGACACACAGACTACAGGCTGATTATATACATAAAACCCTTATTAATGCGGTGCTCAAGACTCTAAACTCGAGCTTGGCCCACTACGTGATATCACCGCTACCGGCTCCCAGACACAGAGCTTGTAGTGGTTTCAGCCTGAGTTTTAGTGATGCTCTCAACTTGCATATCACTTAGCTGGTTATATAGTTTTACCCTATTATTTTATTTATTGCTGCACTGCATTATTTATGGCTTGAGTTATTTTGTACCTTGCTATGTCCCCTGAGGACCTGGATCCGGATTATGTCCCCAGGATTAGCAGAAGAGATCGACCCCGAGGTATATAGGACATGAGCATTAGCAGGAGCAGGAACATGAGCAGGCAGTAGAGCAGTACCAGATCCAGTAGACGAGTGATCACCGAGACTATCTTCTGAGTATATGCTTTATCCATACTCAGTAGTTGTTGTTATCTTTATTCCTGTATCTTGACTATTGTATCAGACTTGTAATCGGGTTGTTCCCCGATTTATTTACTTATGATTTGATGATGATATTGTTTCTTTTTGTTGATATTTATATATTCATTCTGTGGATGAGATTAGTAGACCTTATTGTTATACTACAGCTTAAGTACATCTTGATGGGTCCATTAAATTGGGTTTGCCCATCGGTGTGTGCTGCTGGCCATTGCCACATGTCTAGTCCCAAGATATTTTGGGACTGGGGCGTGACATTAGCAGACAGTACCTTAGGAAGCCAAGAGGAATAAATATAATATTTTTCTTGATCATACCTCGAACACAGAGATTAGCATCCCATATTTTCCTTAGAGAACCATGATGTTATCTAGAGTCTCTCTATTTAATTTTTAATCTTGTTCCTCCGAACACTTAACGCTCGCGAATTGTGCGACGACAAAATTTTTTTCATCTTTCAATTTGTGCCACATAATCCTTCTGATTGTAGGCCAAGCGATTTTCTTTTGTGTGTTAGGATATATAGTTTGCTAGGATTATAGTTATAATCTTAAATTTTGAAATTATGTGCTTAGTAGAACTTGATCGTTTGAGTTATTCTTTTAGATTGTGATTGATGATTATTCTTTAGTTTTAAATCACGTAATTTGTACCCATATCTCCATATATATTATACCATCTTTTATCTTAATCCAGCGTACTTATATTTTCTGTACTACCTCGACTTATGCTGCTATTATAGCCTAGTTTGCAAGCTTATTCTTTTATCAAGCTTGTTCATGACATATGTGTTATTGGGGTCTGATCAACCACACAATGATATAATTGTCTAATCAGAATCAGTGTATTATGGTCTGAACAACCTTAGTACACTTGGTTCGCCCTTTGCATGACTACTTTACGTGGATTGAGATACAGTTGACTCAACTTGTTAGATGAATATACTTGCCCTCTAGACAGGTCCAAGCATATCATATTAGTTACATAACTGTTCTGATATGAACATGCGAATAAAAATTACCAAAATAGGATTTTAATCCATAACTGCCTTGACTATTCCTTTTGAATTCCTTAAACGCCTGATCCCCATACTTCTATTCTATTACCTCCCCCTTGAACTCTTTATTATTATTTTCCGTCTTCCCTTATTTCAGAAAGATGAAACCTCGTGCTTGGTATAAGTTTGATACACAGAGAGTACTAGATATACCTCATAGGCCAACCGCATTGCTTGATGACTATTTTTCGTAATTAAGGGCATATCATATATGATATATTTGGTGTGTTAAAAACTTTTGAGGATTGAATAACATGATTAAATAATTTGAGGAAGTCTTTCTTAAAAGTATAGCCTTATGTGATAGATGGGTAAATTCTAAGTTGGGTAGAAGTTGCATTGTCAACTTGAGATAAATTTCTTTTAGATTGTGATCGAGTAAGATTAGATTGAGAGATTAAGTCATTTTAAATGTTAAGAATTTTAGAAGGAGTTAGAGGATGAGTATTTAATAAATTTTTGAAATCTTGATATTTCAGACCAAATATTTATAACTTGAGCACATGATTTAAATTTTGAATATTGAAGGTTGAATCATCGATTTAAATCTTGAGAAAAATAAATAGAACTCTAAACATGAACATGGAAGGATTGAATTCCAAATTTGATAATTGAATTAAAAGTTAAATTTTGATTGTTGGATTACCTATTTGAAATGTTGAGGATGGAATTAAATTTAAAATTTGAAGAGTATAAAAATTTATAAGTTAAAAATAAGAATAATATTTAATTAAAATTGTCTTCTAAAGGAGATTATGATAGTTGGAGATCGTGATATAAAATTTAATATGCGTTATTTAAATCTTGAAGATGTTATATGAATTTAACTTAAATTTGGACGTTGATAATTTGAAAATTTAGGAGAGATTACGATAGGTTGAACTTTGATTTAAGTAGTGATTACTTTAATTTTTAAGTAATTGTGATGGATTTGAATAGATTTTTAAATTTTTGAAAGAGATTGCGATTGACTTGTCTTATGTACGAATGTGAAGGATTTAACAAATTATGCCTTATTTTTAATTTCGATGACGAAATTATTTTAAGTTGGGTAGATTATAAACCCTCTCAACCAAAATTAGGCCTACTTGGCTTAGATAGAGAGACTAGGGCTAGTTTGAATCCAAATAGAAATAGAACACGGTGTTAAAAAATTTTACAATATTTATAACACTTAGTGCACCTTACCGTTATTTCGATAATTGGAGCACTACACTAGCCATTGCCTTCCTACAAATTTTATACCCTTGTCTTAGACATGCCACTCTTCTATTCTGACCTTTGTGTAACTTATAATTATGCTCTCTTGTGCTATATTTTAGTCGCACAATATTCATCACAGGCACTATTATTTAATTCTAAATAAATTCAACTTTGTATCCTTGTGCGTTCCAATCGAAATTGGAGACACAATCTTGACCCATTTTGTGCAACCCAATTTATGATAAATATTCTATTCTGAGCCCTCTATATCCATGATACTTGTGTCCCACCTAATTTTAGTCCCATGTACTTCTAATTAATTCAAGAACACCCATTGCATTAATTTTAATTAATTTAATCCAATTTCCATCTTTGTACAATTTTTCCAATTGTTGGGCACTTTTATGCAAAAGTGCATTAAGGTGTCCATACCATTGGACACAACATATGTAGAAACCTATTTTCCCTTTATTATTTGGTCATATAAATTTTCTCCATAATTTTTGGAATGTGCAACACACAACATCACCCCCTCATAAATTCCTAGCCATCCAATTTCAAACCATGCAATCGTATCCAAACATCTCCATGTGAAGCCAAGCCCATCCCAAGAATGTTGACCAAGCCTAATTTTCTAGGTCAAACACCCAACCCTCCTTTACATGTATATGTATATAACCTCTTTTCTTTTTTCTTTATTTTTCCTAAAACCTATTTCAGCCGACCTAAACATCTCCTCTTCCTATTCATCTCCCTCTCCCCCTTCCTGTCAACCACTCGCCGGAGCTCTCGCCGGAGCCCGCCAGTACCACCTCTCCCTCTCTTCTCCTCTATCTCCTCCGCATGAAGCCGACCGGAGCAGCTCTAAGCTGACCCCGACCCGTCTGTACTTCTCCTCCGCCTGAAGTCGACCCCGACCCGCCATCTCCATCCCGCTCGCCTGAACGCCTCCATCAGCCGCCGACCTCGCCATCCTCTACCGGATCCACCCGGCCATCTCCACCCCGCCGTTCTCCCCCGCCTGAGCATAGCCACCGCTTGAGTGACCCCTCTCCCCACAGCCATTAGCTCTGACACCGCCACCATTGATGCCGGACCCGACCTCCGTTCTCCTCCATCACCTGTATCCCGACCTCGACCACACCTCCCTCCGGTGACCTCCGCCTGAGCCCCGCTGCCAGTCTCCTCCCTGCTCCCTCCTCCTCCTCGATGGAGCAGCACCCTTCCCTGCCACTTCACCATCAGACGACGAGCAGCACGCTCCTCAGCCGTTCACTACACCACCATTGACGCCTACACCCAGTAGCCTTCTCCCCACGTCGAACAACCTCGACCCGCCTGCGTTCTCCCCTCGAGACCCCGCCTGAGCCTCCTCCGACCTCCCTGAGCCCTCTCCTTCGATCACAGCTCTCCTCGCCTGAAGCCGCCGGGCTCCGGCAGTAAGCCTCCGGCCATTCCTCTCATCATCCCTATCATCATAACCTAATCACCTTCATAAACATCATCTTCATTATCACCTTAACCATCATCATCATTACCTTAATCCTCACCATCATCATCATCCTCTCATCATCCCTATCATCATAACCTAATCACCTTCATAATCATCATCATCGTCGTCATCATCATCACCATCACCATCATTATTACCCTTATCATCACAATCATCATCACCAATCATCACCCTCGTCATCATCATCAATATCGATATCATCGTCGTCATCGTAGACCCGTCACCCTCGCCGAAGATGACCTGCAGCAGTCACCCTCGATCCTCGTGCCCGTGCACGCTAACCCCAAGGTTCAAACCTGTCCCTCTCCTTTCATATTGTGTATGTGTGCTTGTGATTAGTATTGCTTTATGGTTCAGTTTAGTTCAGACCGTGTCGGTTAACCTAAAGACTAGTGTGCGTGTGTGTAGGTAATTAATTGGTACCTATACATTGTGTGGTAATTAATGCTAGTACTAGGTATGACTGTATTATAGCTGTTGAGTGACCATAAGTGTTAATAGTAGATACCCTGTATTGACATTTGATCGTATGACCCGTATGCATACACGTACGCGTATGTATATAATATTCAGATTGGTATATATATATATATATATATATATATATATATATATATATATATATTGTATCAGTAATTAAATGCTAAACTTAATTATGACTATGTATGTATTTATACTGTACGACCTAGGACACTGTAGATTTTCCCGCATAATTGCTTATACCATTGACCCTGAGTATTAGTGATATGCCTGCCTTGTGTACATTAATGTACTGGCTTAGACACATGTTAGTTGACTGTTTGATTGTGCACATCATTTGAAGACGAGATACCCGCATTATTAGATGCACAGTTGACCCTGTTAGTTGACCAGTGTCACCCATAGCGTACCCTTTGAGTCCAGTGTATTTATGGTTGTGTATGTGCTAGTGTAATGGCTGATATTGTATTATATTGTATTGTATTATATTATATATATATAGGACCATTGGACTGTTCTGCGAGACTTCAGGAGCAGGTTATTGGTACTACGCAGCTTTCTTGCCAGGGAAGTATACCTTGTCATTGTACTGTAATTTATATTCCATATGTTGCATGCATCTTATTTTTGCTTATTTGTTCATATATTTTAACTGTTATATAAACTGCGCGTCCAAGGAAACTTGGGTGCAACGACGGTGATGTCGTATTCTGTTTTTATTATGTATATGCATGTGACCTAGTTTATGAGACCACCCCATTATCATGTGGCATTCTTAGGTTTCATTGGCCGTGACACATCTGTTACACGAGTGTGAGTCTCATATAGATCACGGACTTGCGTGCCGAGTTTGGCCTCCTATACGTATGGGACGTGTGTTAGGGATAACTGCTGTTAGGATTTGCATGCTAGGAGACTTGGCAGTTATTAGAGGTATTATCGTATCATGGATGTGACATGCTTAGAGCATGGGGTGGGGAGAACAACAAGTAAGGCATTTGGGCTCCGTTGTACTTTCCTTGTGTAACCCGTACGCTCCACCGGAGATGCGCGATCGTGATGACCACTATATACTATATTATTTATCAGGCGGCCTCTGCCGTTCAAAAGACGACATGCTTTTTAGGCCCCTGAATCTCCAAGAGAATCATGCCAATCCTATTTTAGCCAGATAGCCCACATGTTGGAAAGTTGTTCTCAAACTGCATTCACGTAGAAGGTTAGGTGACCCATTGGATGTTTATTTATTAGCATGCTTCTATGTATCTTGTTATGTCCCTCTGAGGACCTGGTCCCTTTCCAGGTGTAGTTGTTCATGAGTATTAGCATGAGCGCGGATCAGGACTTGCTACTTATATTTCGAGAAGGTTTTCTCGTCGAGCCTTATTGTTTATTAGTTGATGTACTTGTTTTGTTTATCTTATATTATAGTTTGGTAGTGGATTTATTTTTATCCGACTGTCATCCTTTGATACTTCATATTGGGATTTAGTTACATAGTTATTGGTTATTTATTTCTATTTATAATTTTTCTAGATGAGATTTAGTTATGCCATTTGACTTGTGACAAATATATACCACTTGTGAATTGTTATTCATAATATAGCGTACGTATGTGTTATGGTTTCAATATATTGGAGTTGTCATATACATGCGGCTGGCATGCTTACGTGTTCCTAGTCCTACGTATTTTGGGACTGGGGCGTGACAGAAACACATTGTGTACTCCCTCTAGTGCAGGCGACAAGTCTAGTTTGTAAGCTACTGCAACGACCCTCGCAAGAACACCGAAGGGTCCGATGTACCGTGGACTAAGCTTTCTGCCTCCACCAAAGCGAATCGTGCCCCGTGTCAGAGAAATCCGTAAGAACACCAGATCGCCAACCTAGTAAAAAATACAGCCTTAACACTCAATCGAAAACAAGGAATCCCAAGCAAAAAAAATAAAAACCTATACCTTAAACTCCAAAGATCTCCGGTGGCTATCGGCATAATGCCGCTATCTGTCCTGCGCCACCCGAATTTTATCCCTGATAAGCTTCACCTTCTCAGTTGCATCCACGACCATCTCCAGTCCCAATAAGGCTCTCTCACCAACATCATCTCATGACAATGGAGTGCAACATCTCCGTCCATACAGAGGCTCAAATGGTGATATCTCGATATTATACTGGTAGCTGTTGTTATAGGCAAACTCTACCAGGTGAAGATGATCCTCCCAAGAGCCTCTAAAATCCAAAATACAAATACGAAGCATATCCTCGAGAGTCTGAATAGTCCTCTCCGACTTCCCATCTGTCTGAGGGTGATATGCAGTACTAAACTTGAGCTAGGTGCCTAAGCTAGCCTACAAACTCTTCCAGAAGTGAGATATGAAGCGACTATCCCGATCCGAGACTATGCTCACAGGAACTCTATGCAATCTGACTATCTGCCACACATACATCTTTGCGAGCTTCTCCGTAGACGTACCCACTTTAAATGGCAAGAAGTGGGCTGATTTGGTCAGCCTATAAACGATGACCCAAATCGCGTCTTTATCTCCTGGAGAACGCGGAAGCCCTGAAATAAAGTCCATCTTTACATGCTCCCACTTCCACTCTGGAATGGGTAAAGGCTGAAGCAATCCACCTGGCCTCTGTCTCTCTGCCTTTACCTGCTGGCATACCAAGCATCTGGATACGAAGCTCGCTACCTCCCACTTCATACCATACCATCAAACATGCTCTCTCATGTCTCTATACATCTTGTTGGCACCTGGATGCATAGAATACCGAGATCGATGTGCCTCCTGAAGAACCTTTTCGCGCAACGCTCCACTCGACACACATAATCTGGTACCGTACCTTAATGATCCATCTTCTGTAATACTGAAGTCTTGTGCCAATCCCATCTGATCCTACACTTTGATACTTCTCAGAGACTCATCATCGAACTGTGTGGCTCTGATTCGGTCCATCAATTCTGACTATATTTGTAATCTCCAAATCTGTGTCACAACTCCAGAAACTAACACCTCAATACCCAAGCTATCAAGATCGGCCAATAAGTGTTTGTCCTTCGTCAAGTACATAGCCACTGGAAACATGCTTAAGGCATCAGCGACTATGTTGGCCTTTCCGGGATGGTACTGCAAGAAAATGTCGAAGTCCTTCATCAACTCCAACCATCGTCGCTGCCTCATATTGAGCTCTTTCTGTGTAAACACATACTTCAAGCTCTTGTGGTCGGTGAAGATCTCCACACGCTCTCCGTACAAATAGTATTTCTACAGATTTAGAGAAAAGATAATTGCTGCCAACTCCAAGTCATGGGGAAGATAATTCTTCTCATGCGGACGTAATTGCCTGGAATCATAGGCAATCACCTTTCCGTTCTGCTGCAACACACATCCCAACCCCTTACCCGAAGCATCATTGTATATAAAAAAATCTTATGTCCCCGATGGAAACGTCAACACTGTAGCTGTAGTCAACCTCTTCTTCAGCTCCTCAAAGGCGACCTGACACTCCTCTGTCCAGACGAACTCCACGTCCTTCCAGTTCAGCCTAGTCATCGGCTCCACAATCCTAGAGAAGTCCTAAAATAATCTCCGATAATAGTTTGCCAATCCAAGAAATCTCATGATCTCTGCCACTGAACTCGAAGTAGACAATGACTCAACTGCTGAAATCTTCTTCGGGTCCACTGAGATCCCGTCTCCTATAATCACATGTCTGAAGAATTCAACCTTATCGAGGAAGAACTCACACTTCGAAAGCTTGCCAAACATCTTATCCTTCCTGAGGGTCTCTAAAACTACCCTCAGGTGCTTCTCATGCTCCTCCGGGGTCTTCGAATATATCAATATATCATCAATGAAAACCAAAATAAACTGATCCGGGTATTGATGAAATACCATATTCATCAGGTTCACAAATACTGCGGGGCATTGGTTAACCCAAACGACATCACCAAGAATTTAAACTGCCAATACCGAGTTCTGAAAGTTGTCTTCGGAATATCCTCCTTCTTCAATTTTACCTGGTGGTACCCTGACCTCAAGTCTATCTTTGAGAATAACTTTGGTCCGTTCAACTGATCAAACTGTCAATCCACGGCAACAGATATTTGTTCTTGATAGTGAGATTGTTTAGAGCCTTGTAGTCGACACATGCATACCGACCCATCCTTCTTCGGTACAAACAATACCGGAGCACCCTATGGTGGTGAACTAGAGCGGATGAAGCCTTTGTCCTGTAACTCATCCAACTGCTTCTTCAGTTCTGCTAGTTCGTTGTTGTTTATCCTATAGACGTGTTGTGATATTGGCTCTATGCATGGCACCAAGTCTATAAAGAACTCCATATCTCTGTATGGCGGTAAGCCTGGCAACTCCTCCGGAAAGACATACATGAACTCTGCTATCAACGGATGTAACGGCTTATTCTCTTCCACCATGGCTCCATATGTAGCACCCTCCCTCTTCTTTGTTTCTCCTCTGGTGATCTCAAACTATGGCTCTCCCGGTGGTCGAAATAATACCCTGCATCCACGATAATTGATACTAGCATGGTGCCTACTCAACCAATTCATCCCGAGTACAATATCGTAGCCCAGAAGTGGCATTACGAGTAAGCACGCACTCAACTCCCAGCCTCCTAGTGTAACTCTCCGATCCTTGCAAATATCACTGACCAGGATAATGCTATCCCCAGTCGTAATCTAGCAAGTCCTAGCCAAAGGTTCAGCCTCTAAATGATGCTTAAGAGCAAAAGATACAGATACAAAGCTATGGGAAGCACCAGAATCAAATAAAGCATAAGATAAAAAAGAATTGAGAAGAACTGAACCTGAAATGACATCTCTAACTTGATCGGCCTCCTCAACTATCAAAGAGCTTGCCCTTGCTGTGCACCTCTCTGTTGGTGCTGGTGTTGTATAAACCTCTACTATTGTGTCTGTAATGGAGGTCCTCTCTGCTGACCCGCAGTTGGCCTCACTTGTGCTCTCTGAACTGGGGCGCCGTCCTGAGCTGTATGAGTTGTAGTCCTAGTAAAATCCCTTAGATGGAGAAGAACTGGGGCGCCGCCCCAATGGACTGTCGGTGCTGCGCCTCAGCCTGGGCCCTCTGGGCCTCCATCATCTCTCTGAAAAGTGCGAATAACTGTGTAGCATCCACTGGCATTGGAGGTGGTAGGGAAAGTCCCTCGGAAATAACTGGGACTATCCTCGGAACTGGAGGAGGAGCACCCCCAAATGCTGCTGCTGAAACCCCCACCAGGACCAGTGAGGCGACCCTCTCAACTGGAGAAAAATAAGTAGTACTTGTCCTCTCCGTAGCAGGCCAGAAAGTAGCTGAAGAAGCTGTCGCTCCTCCCGAGCGAAAGAACCTGATCTTCGGAGGCATCCTGAAAATAGATTGAAACAAAAAAGTTAATACTGCACAAGATATGATATCATCAAAGAAAGACAGTAATATTTCAAAGAAATCAATATTCAGAATGGAGGAACAATACAATAATAAGGTAATGGCAAACAATACTCAATCACAATATCAAGCTAAAGGAGGACGAAAGCACGTTATAGAATAAAAGAGAGGAAGTAAGAGTCACAATATATCCACAAGTCCAAACTATAGTCTAGGCACAAAACAACTCCCAAATAATATATACATGCCATGAGTCTAGAAATGAGACTAATACAATGTCCAATAAATATATAACTAGGCCTCCTCGGTCACTGGCACTAGGTCCTCCTCTCTAGGGGAGTATCCTCTAATGGCTTGTCGTCCTGCGGCCCGTAATAAGTGGGACACGGCTCCTCTAGCCAATCATCTGGAAAATATATCCAGTCAGGATTGGAGCAAAGTACAAAACTCTGCAAGCAGTTCCAAATACATGATAGAGAATATATAATAAGCAATAGAAAGAATACAAGATGCACAAATAACTAGAAATAGAAATATAGTTGGAACAGACAGATAAGTACAATATGAACTAAAAAGATAAATACATGCAATATGAAATAACTGCAAGTAGAGAAACTGGAATACTAGCTATGTGGTTTAGATCGCAAGTTCGTTATGTGATCGACTTAGGTTGCACATGAGGTAAATAGGGTAACTCGATTTTACGTAAGGTGTATAATCGACATAAACATGAGATAAATAGGGCTTGATCACATAACCAACTTCTACTCCCCCCCACCAACCAATACTCATGGATCCAATCACGACACGTTACGCACATGAATGCGATATAGTCACACTAGCACACGAAATAGTGGATGCACAAGAAGCACATAAAATAATACCCGATGCACACGATAAAATACATGTGTAAGGAGTACCCGATGAACAAGGTAGGGGATAACATCTCCTGACAGGATCCATATAGTACCAGTTCGTGTAATAATATGTCAAAATCAAGTATATCAGTTCTAGAACAAGTGATATATACACTGTCATAAAATAAAAAACTAACAGAGAGATGTACTCGCCTCTGGTCCAGAGCAAAAAGGGCAACTCGATGTCCTAGCTGGTGTCACACAACCCTATAGAGTAATATCAAGTTAATTTGGTGTAATAAGGGATAATGAGTATAAAGCATGCTTCTAGGTTATTTCGAGGTCAATTCCTAGATGAACTAGGTCAACACTAAGATTTTAGGTTCACATTGGTCTCTAACTGGTTAATACTAAATTATACTAGCTATGACAAGTCATTACCTATGTTTCTAAGAGATATCCTATCAATATACTAATGGTACTAACACTATATACTAACTAACCTTGATACTGACATGTATCATATATATGTAAACTAACTAAGCTACTATATAACTAACCTTTTAATACTAACTGACAACTTAAATAATAACACCAACTAAGTTAACTGATAACTAACTAACTTACTCTATATATATTTGACTGTAAGTCTAACTGATACAACCTCAACTGATACTAATAACTATATATTCTAACCAACTGATATTTAACTAACTAGCCAGAACTAATCCCCATCTCTATCTATACTGACATCTTCACTACATCAAAACCCTTCAGTGATACACTAAGTATTACTTAACTCCCATCTTCCTAACCTGATGCACAAACTACATCCTTATACATCAACACACAGTCAAGCATCATTTCTTTCCCTCCATCCATAATAACTGTACATACCTGTACTCAGTTGTTGTCCTTGCAATCTGACACCAATTATAGGTATTAGGATACCTAAATACCTTCTACGTATGCCCTTAAGTAAAACATATGATACAACACCATTGCAGTGATGAAATCAACTGCCACAACAAAGGTCTGATACTTAACTAAAACCCCCAACTGTTACATAGAGTACCCCCCCCCATCAAGTGTCTGATACTTAGTACCTAATTGATGTGTCAAAGAGACACCAAGCCCCCTTCTCACTCACTGCTAATACCTAGTGTTGTTCCTTCCAATAACTGATACACAATGGTATATCTAAAGTGCTGCAACTGCAGTATCTTTTCCCCCCATCTATTCTCCTATAGACCTGCACCAACTACTGCAAAAATGGACTCTCCAGTGCTGCTAATGCAGCAAGTTTGCAGGCCTGCTACAGACCACAAAAACCTATTCCTGTGGTTGCCCCTAATGTCCAGTACAAGCAGCAATTACTGTTGCTGCATAGTCTGATGCAAAGTATGTTCAGGTGTTACTAATAGCTGCAATGTATCTATAGCTCATATTAACTGCAGGTAACCACACTAATACACTAGCTTAACCTTACTTCCTCTATAACTGCACACATACACAGGTATCACACTGCACTCAAGTTAGGAACCACACCACACTGTCCAGCATTCACATGGAAACCCCCAGTTCATTCCATTCCATTCCATTCTTCCCATACAGTCAGTGCACTATAGTTAAAGGTTCAGTTACACACACATACAGGTATGGTACACACACTAATGTATAACACACACACACACACAAATGCATAATATGGAAATATTGTTATACATTAGTGTGATGTACATACCTAGTATGTAGTAGTGTATACATGATACCTTTAACTATAGTGCACTGACTGTATGGGAAGAATGGAATGTGCCTATGTGCACTAGTGGCAATTAGTCAAATACTTAGTGTGTATACTTGAGAAACTTGTGATACGTGTCCAACTCAAGTGCGAAAAGCCTCAATTCCCCACAATGATTATTCATAGAAGCTAAATACATAATAATACAACTATAGTGACTTGTTACAATGAGAATTGAGGAGTAATTGCACAAAACGTCCAAAATTGAGCTCTTTATCACACTGTATCATAAAATACCATGATATGGCCTACTCGTATCTATTTGTGGACACGTACCTAATTCCACAATCCCGATCTAAGTCTAATTAGATGTAATTTGTCTAATAACACACAATTGATGTGTCAAATTCACAATTCTCCCTAATAGGACACAAATTACCATGTAACTTCCATAATACAAGTCATATGGACTCAATTCTTGATCTTATGGGTAGCCCTAAGCTAATGAGTGATTCCTAATAGTTAAATGCATGATAAGGAACTCAAATTAGAGATGAATTCAGATCTATACCTATTGGAGATAGATTTATAATGAAAATGCACAATGGACTCGATTTGGACACGATCTTCTTGCCACAAGCTCCAATGCTCCTTGCTAATGAAATTAAGAGGAAAATAAAAGTAAATTGAGAAAATTTGGTGGAGGGATGAGTCAATTGGGGATCTAGAGAATTGGGGATCTCAAAATGAAGAAGTGAATGAAGTGGAGAGAGAGAGAGAGAGAGAGAGAGAGAGAGAGAGAGAGAGAGGCTCTATATGGCCGGCCTTTGCTTTCCCCCTCTCCAAGCAAATGCCAATGTCTAGTTTGCCCCCAATGGTTAATTATGAAGAACAATTAAGGAGGGCTATAATGAAAAGTCTCTAAACTAATGCAAATTAGTCGTAATCCTTCTAATTAACTAAAAAAATTGGTCTATTTGGCCTAGTCCATGTTGGGCTCAATTAATATCATAACAAGTCTAATTGGGTCCACTAGTGTCTAGTCTATTTAATAGGCTAGCCCCACTAACTATAAATAATTAATTCAAGGCACAAATTAAATAAATAGCACACCAATTATTATTAAATCACTAAAAATAAAATAACTATGCCAAATGACTAAATTACCCTCATTTAAAAAAGTGGGGGTGACAAGTAAGTATGATAACATTTAATGCATATTTGGACTATGCTAAGTTTAAGTATTTAAAGTACTGATAGCATGAATATTAGTGATGTCATAATGTTAAATAGAATATATTAACCATATTCAAAAATATAGTTAAATAGAATAGATTAACCCATCAGATCGTATTCTCTCTCCCCCCTCTTTTCCAAATTCAAGTGTTCCTCCCCCTTCTCTAGTTGTAGAAGCCCTGGCCACTCCCTCCTCCTCCACTTCTGCTCCACTTTCGTTGTTTGTAAGGTTCCTGTCGCAGGATCCCCAGGACAAGGTGGCACTGCCGTCGTCCGGAATTAGCAGCATCGGCGAACAACAGTTTTTGGTGTTGTCGTCATCCGAAATCAACCGATGGCGTCGACGTTGGGGTAATCCAAAGTTTTTTTTTCATCTTTTCCACCCACATCCGATGGATTTGTGAGGATGTGGAGGAAGAAAAAAGTTGGGGGACAGGAACTGTAGCACTGTTTTTCCAAAACAAAATCCAATAAATTTTCTGTGGGCAACCAAACGGTCGATTTGTAAATCCAACCCCAAAATTCTGGATTTAGTGCAAATTCAACCCCAAATCTTATTTACCAAACAGACCCATTTAGGGGCTGCTTGATTCGCGGATTTAGAGTGGCCAAAATTCGGATTTTAGACCACTTTACATGTTTGGCTGGAGGATTTATAGACAAGATTTACTGTGATTTGACATGAACAGTAAATTGTCTGCCACAAAACCAGAGTTTTTACATCAGTTTTTTTTCCTCCAAATTGAAGCAAAAAAGTGGAAAATACACATTTCTACTTCGCGTGTTTTGTTGGATGATCACTTCCTCTCTACTTTAACAATTATTTTTTATTATTCATGTCACTTCAACAAAAAGTTACACTTTCTCACTCACTTCAACACCAAATTTTATTATTATTTTTACTTCTAACCTCCACTTCTTCAAAGCACCCAAACGAAAAAAAATACTTCGTTCCATTTCACAGCAATGCGTATGCAAAATATCGATTTCTATATTTAATTATTTTTACTTTGCACTACATTGTCGAACCAAACAACTCCTAATGGAAATTCAAGTATTTCTTAACGATAACTCAAGTGATTATATATATACATCGTTTGGTTCTTGGAAGGAAAATAAATTCAGGGGATGGAAAATTAGAATTTTTATTAGTTTTTTTTAATGTTCTGTAAAACAAGAAAAGCATTCAAAAAATGTCATTTGATTTTCTTTCGGTGTTTGGTTGGGGCAGAAAAAAAAAATCAAAGTTACAATAATATCCTTGCTTTTTAAAATAAAAAGATCATCATGTAAATCCAAAACTATGATAAAATAGGCCCTAACACGTTTGAGTAGGTTTATTGTCGTCCTAAATTTTCGTAATAAAAGCTGGAAAAAGGTTCTTAGAGGAACCATCTTTCACTCTGTTTTTTTTCTACATCAGGAAAATAATTTCTAAATTTGTGCCAACCAAACAAAGGAATAGAACAACTTTCATTTTCTGATTCCTTAAATCCGTGAACCAAACATGGTTATACTGTAATAATATGAATGACTTAATATTCACTTACTTTCTGGTCAATAATAAGATAATGTAAGAGAGATGGCCGAGTGATTCAATGCATAGCGTTGTGTTGGATTTTTGTTTGTTTACCGAGGGTTCAAATTTTTCAATTTTTGTTTATGTTAATTCACAAATGTTACCTACCACAATGTATCAAATCAAATAACAAATGATAGCACTGTGCCAACAATATTTGATAGAGATTCTCTATTACTATTTACATAGAAATCACTATCAGAAACCTAAGTTCATTTACAAAGAAGGGTGACTGCTATCAAGCTTTTCCGTTAAATTAATCTTTGACAATACCGTTGATAAATTGGGTAAAAGCTCAAAATATACCATAGATTCTTTCAATAAAAATGATGGTTTCTAAATGTAGCTATACTTCACCAACATGATCCAAAAGTTTTGAAACTTATAATATGACTTTGTAAATTTTCACAGCCTAGAGAGGGCGACACACGAAATATTATGTTACTTTTAAATTATAGTATAATTTGTGTACATCTTCAAAACTTTATGGGACGTGCCCCTCTCACTTGTACTAAATTATATTGCAAAGAGTTATATTTAGTCTGAAAAAAAAAAAGGATACATGTAAAATTGTCCTTGGTTATTAAATTATTTCCTCTATGATTAAGAAGGATACATGTGAACTATGATTAAGAAGAGCATTCTAAATTCTTTGCAGGAGTAGAGTGTACTCAAAGTCATGTTGAGATGTGGCTCAACGTGGGGCCCCTCTTCTTATAAAGAAAGGTCTTTTAACAGCTAATAAAAAGTCTAGGGTTGTTGTTCGTGAGTTCGTGGTCCGTTGGTTACGATGGAGGACTTTCGTGGAGATATACACTGTTTGATTTTTTTTTTTAAAAACTTAGTTCCTAAATCGGTGGAAAGGACATAAAAAAAAAATGTGTAGGATTTGTGCGGTGCAGTGCTTAAAGAAGATTTTGGTTGGTAATGAATGTGACTCAGAATTTGACTTATAATTTAGAATTGATATAACAAGAGTAAAACTATGGGTTATTTGGTTTTACAATTTGAAAATTTGTGTTTACATTTATATATTATCCAGAATATGATTTTTGTTTCGTCCTAACGGTTAACTTGGGTCTATCCAAAATGGAGATCTAAATCCAAAATTTTGAATATTATATGAGACCATAAAACTAAACGAAAATATGTGAGGGTTGTGTAACTTGGGTTATTTAGTTTTGCATTGTGGGATTGTGTGAATTATGTTATTTAATTTTGTCATGACCAATCGAGAATGAGACTTGTGACGTTGTTTGCTTCTATCATAATCTCAACAGCCACATAACCTTCCTAGCGACAGTTTCGTTAGGAACGACTTTATAGGCATCACGTATCGCCAGATGTCTCTTGTCTCGATCGTATTGTTGAATGCTTGCAACTCAAGAGTCTTGAATGATTGTGTGGTGGTTGTTATCATGATAAGTAAAAAAAAATGTTAGAAGTCTCATTCTCGATTGGTCATGAAAAAAACTAAATAATCCAAGTCACACAATCCTCACACATTTCAGTTTGGCTCATGCATTGTATTTGATAACAAATTGAGTCATAGATAATACAGGACTACAATTATTGAAACCGAAATAATATTTGGTCCGCGGTCACTGACCACAGAACGTGACCGCACCCCCCCCCCCTCTCATTTACATTGGTCCACCATCGAAAAAATCGACCAATGAGAAACTGACACGTGGCCTGCGGTAACGTTCAGTGACCGCCGGCCAAATAGCGGCATCCTTATTGAAATGGGTACCAAATATTTCAAAATTTTGAAAAGTTACACCAGATAGTTTTCAAAAATTTCAATAAATTCTAGCGGAGAGGAAAGGATTCGTTTAGCATTAATTTCTTCTTATTCTTTTCTTCTATTCTCAGAGAAATTTTACCAGTGATTGACTGTAAATAGAAGGGAGTAGTAGAAATTCCAATCTTCTAATTTTACTCATCTATTCCTGATTCTGACCACTGCCTCTTCCAATTTGATCCACCTGTATGTACCTTGCAAACATTGCTTACTCTGGTCAAAGGCAGCTACTGTAATAAGTGGAGTCTACAATAATTGACAACATGTGCTCCTTCCTCTGTCCAATGCTTTCTAACAATCACCATTACAACATAAAAGTTGGCAATTAAATTCCTAATGAAACTTGATAGTCATCTCCAATGGCAATGGGGAGAACAATAGACACCTTTATTCACATGTACAATTTGTCTCCCACTTCACTAAAGAAGTGGCCACCCCTCCTATGGACTGCAGCACTAGTTAGGTGAAATGTGCCCACTTGCCCTTTCCATGTCTAAAGAAGCACCTAGTAGAGGCTATAGAGAAGCTATAGTTTACAAGCTTTGGCAAATATATGTACCAAGAGATCTATTGGTATCAACTTGATAATAACTTGTGGGCATTACTGTGATCATGAGCATCCTCAAGTGATAATGATTCGACCAGTGCCATCATTTGCCATTGAAACTAGGCCTTATTTTGCTTGAAAAGAAAATCTGGACCCTTTCCAACTTTCAGTAGTCTCAACTATCTTGATATGGCTTACAATCATGAAAACAGTACGCTTGTATACGACACTTCCTAGTTGAGAACCAAACCAAAGGCATGACATTGAGAACCAAACCAAAGGCATGACATGCCTCAAGGCAATGTCCGAGTACCAAGCGCCGTAACCCATGTCACACTCGCAGGAAAAGCTCGAACCACCTTCAACAAAAGGGTACATGTACACGAAACCGACATTCAACACTAATGACAACAAAAATCAAGCAGCATTACCACAAGATCCTCAAGATGCAAACACAAAACAGAGTCCAACAATCTTCAGAACAATCTCTGTTGAAGCCTTTGACGTATGTAAAGTGCCATGAATTCAACTAACATTCAATGAAACTACAAATGCCAATTATGATACTAGCACAAACATAAGACTTCAATGCAACATTCACATTTTCTCTACACTACTGAACAACTCTCCGAGCCTATGTTGCAGATTACAATATTTGGTAAAGAGCTCCGAATGACTGCAAGAGTACCCCCAAGTTTGTGATTACTAAATAGTGCCGCTGCAACAAATGTTGCGACAGTTGAAACTCTTTTGGTTCTTGAATACTTACCTGAAATAGGCATTTTTCTTTATACTCACCAAACCACACCCAGAAATACATTCTAAAATAAAGATAACATGATCTAATCCTTTTATCTAGTCATTACAACATTCATCCAAGTATGGAATGCAATTTTCTTATTATGAACAACTGAATCTTTTTTAATTTACCCAGAAAAGAAAAATGAAATTAAAGAAACCGAAATACATTTTTTTATAAATAGACGAGACATAAATAAGAACCCTGACATCAAGTCCAACACTGCAGTGTGGAGTGATCGAGCACACAACTGACCAACCAACAAGTTCTAAAAGACATCAGGATGGAAACGGCCTGCAATGGAGCTGCTTTGTTGTGCCTGCTTTAGATGCATAGCCAATGCATAGTTGCTAACCTAATCACAGCCATACACAAACCATTAAGGGAATATATTTATAATAGTAATGATAAATTAAACACACCCACATGTAATAGAACATCAAGCTGCAATGTGATGATACCTCTAGCTTAGCCAATTGTTCCTGATACTGAGCCACCAATTGCTTCAAATGTGGCAGCTCTTGGCTCTTTTCCTCGTACTCCTTCTGACGCTCATGCTGGATTGTAACAGCTCGCTTCAGAAGAGTGTTTTCTTTAAGCAGTGTTTGTAACTGTTCCTTCAGCAATATGTTCTCCTATATCACATAAAGAAAGAAGAAAAAGAATCCGGAATTAGGCTTGATCAATCCGTTGATGGAGCTGATGTAAAAGAACAGGCTTATACGAAGATCTTGAGCTGGTGTAAGGATAACTTTTGCTTGATACCATGTTTCTAAGCAAATTCAAGTCTCTGGCCTCTGTAACAACTACGGATTACATATAAAAAAGAAGCTACCTTTTGAAGTCTTTGAAATGCCTCAGTACCACCAGCATTGGCCAGGATGGACTTCTCTAATACGTCCAGCACCTGGGATGCACGCACCTTTGCATCATCTACATTAGAAGCAGCCATCATTTCTCTCACCAACACCTCCACCCATTCAGAACCATTCCTTGGAAGATTGTCCATACAAAAACCATTTGCAGAGCCTGGCCCTTCCTTGCCACTGCTTGCGGTAGCACCTGAAATATCTTGCAAGTATCAGCAAACTTTCAAATTAATTTGATAGATCAATCAAACATTATACAGTTATAGTGTCTTCAGGGTAGAACACAGACACAGACATACATGCATACATCTTTTTACATGCACACTTAATAAAGTAATCACCTGCATCTCTTTTATAATATTATTCCCATTGTGATCATCATCCAAGCCTTCTCCATCAAAATGGTGTCGCCTATGGAGCATAAGAATGTTGCAAAAAATTGACAGTTTTCGTGAGCGGTGGTCAACATGACATCAACCCTCTCTATGCTGGTGCCAAATTCCTAGTCAGGTAGTTATGAGCATGAGAGCGCCATGCCATTGAAACATAGATGGCCAGTTGGAAGATAAGTAGACCTACCTATTGGCTACGAAGTTTAAGCTTGTGCAACCAAGGAGTACCCTCCAAATTCCCCAAGACTAGAAAGAGTAGACGAATAGATAAGATGATACAATTTCCTTGGGAAGATCTCTATTGATACATTAAGCCGGGGAGTAAAAAAAGTACGACATTCCCATATATTATGCCCATAAAACGGCAAGAAAATAATTGCAGGCAGATGCATATGGAAAATATAACCTACCACCATCATTTATAAGTGAAAAAAGATGCACCAATCCAAACAAAAATATCATATAAGAAAGATTTGGAAATTTGCATCATATGCAAATGTATGATGCTTCAGGCTGCTTCATCTTCATTGTTTTTAACTTCCATTATGCATTTTATCCATGTTGAGAACGCATCCTAAAAACCAAGCAAATATGAGAGCTTGGCTTGCACACAAGTACATGAGGTGGCAATACTACCTACAAAGTGGAAGAGATAAAGAGGTCCCAAGTCAATTATGTCCGAAGTTTTTAGCTTGAGGAGGTAACAGTGCAGCCAAGAAGATTGGTTTCTTTTTTCTCCATCATAAACAAATGTAAGATGATTCATGACATCCTTTTCTCGCCTTTTTTTATTTTCGTGGCGCATTTAGCCATGTTGACAAGGTATCCCACAATCCATAAAACATTGGGCTCGGCTTGCACACAACTATAGGAGGTGGCAATACTACCTAGAAATTTGAGGAGATGAGATGTCAAGTCTATTCTGGAATAGGTAACACATTAAAGGTGCAAAAATGAAAAGTAGTCTCGTCGATTGATCATGGCAACATGGATTAACTTATATAGTCTTGGACCAGGAAAAAATACTACCTCTAAACTTAAAAAATATAAGACATATAATGACTCACAAGGTGTAGCTCAATAAAAATATAATAGTAACCACAGGGGAGAATGATGCAATCAAGGAAGCACACAATAACTGTACCGCTTTTTCACGTCACAAGCACTTCCAAGTTGTAAGGCATGTCATTGCAATTCATACTGATTAAAATATTGTAACTATGATCTACTTTACTTGTGTCTTGTATCAAGGTAAAATATCACTTAAGGAGGATAAGAATATAATGGTATATAATGACTCACAAGGTGCAGCTCCATCAAAAGATAATTCACCATCCTTGTGTGTGTGGTGGTGGTGGTGAAGGGAGGGAGGGGTGTGTGTGGGGTTGGGTGTGTGTGTGTGTGTGGTGGTGGTTTGGGGGGGGGGGGGGGGGGGGGGGGGGGTTGGACACTAAGTAATAAGAGAGAAGATTGCAACATTGTGTCCACTTTTTCAACCCTAGTGTTTCCAAGTTGCAAGAGCACTCGATAATTTCTCAGCTTCAAAATTATAAAAAACAAAGAAATTATTATTAACTAATACACAACTCTTATTACAACTCGTCCTGGTCAGAACATTGTAACTACAATCTAATTATTTGTCTTTTACCAAGGAAAACTATCACTTGTTGGCTTACAGAAAAAAAAACATAAGAAGCCACAAGATATATTTCCCTGAAAAGATACTTCACATCCTAGAAACATGGGGGAATTATCAAGTACGTGAAGTAAAAGATACATTGCAACATTATGTTGTCCACTTCTTTCAAATCACTAGCTTTTCCAAGTTGCAAGAACACGCTATAGCTTTTCCAACTTTACCTATGTATCCTTCATTTAAACATGGTATAATGCATGTATCTTAAGGGTATAATGGTAAATTCAATTGAACCCAATAAATAAAGAGAGGTGATCAGCAATTTACCTATTTATCCTTCATTAATTGATTGCATTTTAATTATAATATGCAATTTTTGTTTGTTGTTGGTCTTGATTTATCCATGTTTCTAACCTTTTTTTTTTTTAGTTTTGATTAGCTTGAATAGTTTAGCAAGTGTGGGTTTTTTTAAGTTAGTGCTGAGCACCTCAAGGCAATAGGAGACCTTAGACTTAGGGCCTCTAAGGGAGCCTTGAAACCTTAACAACACTGAAACTAGGCCGTTACAAAAGCCAAGATAAGGAGAACTACAAGAGCTAAGGCTGTGTTTTGTTGCAAACCAAGTGAGAGACGGAATGGAAATGAAATAGGGTCCTGTAGAAATCAAGTCCCTTCTGTCCTTTTCTTTCCCTCACATTCTACAGGCAGCCTAAATACAGGGGCTTTGCTGGATGCACTAGTACAAGTCACTAATTATTACTAGTAAACCTTGGCATATAAAAACTAATGATGCAATAGGAGGTGTAGATGCACATGAATCTTGATAGGCTTGTATACACACCTATGTTGCACGGATACTCCTTGGGAGGACCATGTTAGTATCCGTATCCAATAAATATTGGACACTTCTTTGACATTCTTATTAGATATGACTTGTTTTCATCTAAGGCTCCAAAGAGACCAAAACATTTGTGACATGTCCGTGACCGTGCCAAAATGTAATCGAGATAGGAGAAAGTAACTTTTTTTACAGGGAATCCTTTTTTAGAACGTTTGGAACCTAGTTACTAACCAAAACATGCTTAGTAGCTTAGGTATAGATATCATTAAGATCTAATAAATATAAATGTCTTCATTTGTATATATAATTGTATCCATGTTGCTTGTCGCACCTGTATCCCAAATTTTGCTGAAAATGTTGTATTCTGAATCCATGTCCGCATTTGTGCGATCCAGATACACAACCATCATTAATCATTTTGTGGTCAACCATCACCAAGTCACTTCTGTCATGTATTGCTACGATAAGATAGCAGCTCATCGACCATTGTCAATAACTCTATGTTGTATGGGGCAGGGCCTAGGGCAGGACGGTGGGGTCTAAAATTGAAGGAACAGGACAAGGCGAGGTCAAGGCGCTCTAATAGTAACCCGACCCGGTTTACCCACCCTCTAACACTGGTTCAGATAAGGTCAAAAGTAGTTTGGGCCATAAACAGGGTTTGACCTGCCAACCCCCGTTTTAAAAACGGGTCAAATTCTGGTTTAGGCAGCAACCCACATAATCCGTTTAAGCTAAACAGCGTAGCATAAGTTTCCAAAGTCCACTCCAACCCCCATCCCCCCCCCCCACCCCCCCCCCCCCCCCCCCCCCCCCCCCCCCCCCCCCCCCCCACAAAAAAAAAAAAGAAAAAAAAACTTTTACCACACTATTAGCCAACCAAGAGACATATGTTACTATATTTGAAATAAAGTAACGTCCTACAGAACCATATACCAAGGTAATGAATATAAACTTCCATATGTGCTTTTACTAATTTTGTGCTTTTACTAATTGTAAGTTACTTATTCATCATTTCTGTATAGTACCAATGTGGCAATAAGAAAGCATTGTCATTTATTTCTGCATATTACCAAGATGACAGTAAGAAAGCACTGTCATTTATTAGAAATGTTATTTATTTCTACATAATACCAAGATGACCGTAAGAAAGCATGGTCATTTATTAGAAATAGCAAAGAATTGTCTCTTTGAATTCCTTTAACACAGGTAGCTTCCTCTTTCTTCTCTCGTCTTCGCCCCCATCTATAAACCACCACAGCTCCACATAGTCACATAAGAACCAAAAAAAGAAAAGCTCCGCATAGTCAAATAGAACCAAAAAAAAGAAAAGGGGAAAAAAATGAAGAGGTCATCATGAAGAACATCTTAGCCAACATCACTTTTCTAAAAGGCGGCCTTGCGGCAGCCTAGCCCCCCACCCCCCACACGTCCGACTATGCATGTTTTGGAATTTTATGGACTTTTTATGCAATTTTCAGTAGATTTTTTTTAACCGCGCTAGATCTAAGTGGCCACCTAGGTAGGCTAGGCGCTAGGCGGCGGGTACCCGCCCGACTAGCACCTAGAGCTTTTCACAACCTTGGCAAGCATACTCACCACCCCATCTCCACATAGTCACAGAGAGCCAAAAAGAAGGAAGAAGAAAAAAAGATTGGAGAGGGCACATGAACAACAGCTTAGCCAGCATACTATCCTTGTCGAGAAAAGCGACTACCATGGACGGCCATATCCTTTCTAAAGACTTCAACGTCGTGGCTATGATTTAAGCAAGCATCATCATCCGTGAGAGTCATCGTCACCACGTGGGCCTGGCCGGATTTTCTAGGCATCCAAAGGCATTTTTGGGCGCCAAAGCACAGGGGCGGGACATCTTATATAAAAAAAATCGTCTTTTTGGTGCACCCCCGGCGCCCAGAACAACATAGCAACAACTAATTTCTCGTTGGGGGAGATGAGTATCTTTTCTTCTTCTTTATCATAGCAACAACTAATTTCTCGTTGGGGGGAAGGAGTGTGATGAATATCTTTTCTTCTTCTTTATCATCTAGTGGGAGCTTCTGATGATCACCAAAAAGGTATGGTAGACTCACCAAAAAGTGATATTTTACCAAAAAGTGGAAAGGGAAGGAGATAACAGAAAAAAGTGATATTAAGGTGACTTAGTGGGAGCTTCTGTTGATCACCAAAAAGGTATTTTACCAAGACCTATGAGCACCACGAGCATTAGCATGCTAAACAACAGGGAACTAGATACCAAATTCACTATATGTAGATGAACAAAGATGCGGCATGCCTAAGACTATCACCACAGGAAAGTAATTATCTATGTTGAGCTCGGGAGCTCCATCAGATACTAGCAAATTAGAAAAATATCCACTTGTGTAATGGTAAATGGATTGAGATACCTTCACTCTAGGTAACATGTTCCTTATCAAACTACAAACCTGGGAAAATAAAATAAAATGACTGACCATGTGATGTTTAAGTACGCAAACTGGCATTAGAAAGAAACAAAAAGAAACACTAAGCTCCTTGTTAGATTAGAACTTAATAAGATTGTGCCAACTGAATATATCCATCCCCAACAGCCCAAATCACTCTTTCATTGCTTTGAAATATGACAATTTAAGTGGACCACTAGCAAACTACACAGAGAAAATATATAAAGTGGGCAATAAATACAAAAATTACTCTACTGCACAAGATTGACCATATAAAGAACACCTTATGTACAGGTGATGCTATATAGATATGCACATTACTACAAGCAAAACAGGAAGCATACCACCAATACAACTGGTGTAATCAATGACCTCGTAACTTTGTTAAGTCTTTGGCATTATCAAAACCATATCAAGATAGATCACAATATAGCTATAATGACTTGGAAAGTAAGTGAAATTGAAGAAAGCTTTGTACTTATTCTGTAGTGGTGGAAGGATAATTCAACATCATGAAAATGCTAACTATGTAGAAAAAAGTGCAACACAAACACCAAAGAATGCAGTCCACATCATTGTCGTTGTCGTGAGACCACCTCCACCAAAATAAATGATCTTCGGTGCTTTGCACTATATTGATAATCTAAACACTATATTGATAAGCATCTAGAGAAAGATTGAGCCAACTTTCTGCGTATGATACTATGGAGCAAACAGCAATAAATGGACATTAAATCATGTGGTCGACAATTATCATTGGCGCTGCCCGTTACTAGACTAGCTCCGACAAAATAATATTAGCAAAGGTGCAAAACCAATTTGACAAGCATCTAGAGAAAGATTGGCCAATTTGTAGATGTGATGCAATATATATATATATATATATATATATATATATAATAAACGGGATATAAGCCATAGGCTCATATTCCTATATGAACCAAGCACATGTGGACCAATAGGAATGGATTTTATATATATATATATATATATATAAGCTATTCATTTATGTTGTCTATGAAAAATCAATTGAATGTTGCTTGCTTATTCATAAGTAGCCCAAAATGGTACAAGATCAAAAAGTAAGTACCTGGTAATGTTGTATGTACATTTGTGGCTCCATATGCATCCGCATCTCCCAAATGTTGAATGCTTGTTTTAGTTTCAGCATCAGGTGTAGTTGCAACACAAGCTATGTTTCCTTTAGCCGATTCCAAACACAGATCATTCAAACTCCTAATAGCCGAATCTAAATCATTCCCAGATTCTTCAAGCACTCTCTCAAGAAGCTGGAAGAATACACTGCTAATGTTATCGGGAATAGATTGCATAATAAGCTAGTGATTACAAAAAAGGTCTAAACCAACCAGAAAACACAAGTTCATAACTAATTAAAGGATCAATGAGTAGACTATTAACATTAGCAGTACTCTTATTGTAAGAGTCTTGCATGCAAAAGTATTCATCTTACATGTAAAAGTTCAATATGATACTATATCGATAATAGTTTATGAATGTATAAACATAAGTCGGCAAGATCAAATGCTGAAAGCTAAATGCTAAATGCTAAATGCTAAATGGAGAGAATGTACATAACACAATGTCATACAGTAATGTTTGGTTATTGTGAAGTGGAAGGTTCAATGAATTGGTCTCTACATTTTCGTTAATGTTAATTTGGGAATTGAAAATTGCTAGGGAATCTAAATTTCCACTTCTGTATACAAACTAAAAGTCGGTCATTATGAATGAGCTTGAATTCAATGAATTGCATGTGCTAAAATGTGTCCAAGGTAACTTTACCTCCTAGATAAATAAAAGATGGTTATTACATCAAAAGTTTCTCCGGTCACTGATATTTGGGATGCAATCCTATATCTCAAAATGAAAAGGTAATAGTATCCACAATTCATGTCAGAAACATAGTGAACAATTTCAAATTCAATTCATTGAATTATACTATGCCAAATAAACACATGGAATTGGAATTACAATTACACGATTGCAATTAGTTGAATTTAAATTAATGGCAACAAGCAGGCTTCATAAAAATCACCCCTTTTTTATTTTGAGAGGCAGAGTATCCATAATTTTGGAATTCTAGTTTCCTCTCGGTACACAAAAGGTGGATTTGTGGTTCCCAAGTGGAATAGATCACAGAATCTGTGCAACCAAACAACATGAATTGCTCTAGTTCCTTGAGTCGTAACTAAATACACCATAAGTCCCTATGTACATGAAAATATTATAATCAATATCTACATTTTCTAGGATAAACTGAAACCCACATAATGTTGTAAAAAATTCAAACAAAAATATAACATTATGTTTTGCTCCATTAGTTGGGGATCCATTAAAAATTTCAACTTTTCGAAGTTTCTGTCCTTAGGGTATACTTTTGTCTTCATTTGCCCCACCTCATCCCATCTGATGAACCACAAATGGTAGTACCGCTAGTGTCGCCATACAGCCTCTCTATTTAGGGTATTCTGATTGAAATCACCCATCAGATGACAGGCTCATTTTTTCTTGTGAATCATTTTAAATGCATGAAGCAAGTTGTTTGAAGTGGAACCGACATTATTTTATTTGTCTAAGTAAAATCATGGCATCTACCAAAAGTTTTCTGTTAACTCAAAATTGTAATCTACCCATCAGTTAAAACAATAAAAATCATTGTACCTACAAATTTTTTTGCATCGAATATGTCAAGAATCAAACTTCGAAAGATAACCCATTACAAAATAAATCATTGTTTTTACCAAAAAATGCATCAAAAATATCAAAAACAAAACTTTAGAAATATCCATAGAAACACATTAAAAGCCGTCAATTACCAATCCTAGGGTCCATCTGGGGAAATCTGACCTACTATTTTTTTTGCATAGAACAAGTCAAGAATAAAAAATAAAAAAATTGAGAAATATCAACTAAGAAAAACTGAAAAATTATTGTATCTACTAAAAATTTGCCTCAAACATGCCCAATTTTTTTTTTCCAATTCTCAAGGATACCCATTAAGAAAAACTGATTAAAAAAATCATTTCATCTACTTAAAACATGCCTCAAACTAGTCAATATCAAATTTTGAAGCCATTACAGAAAAATGACAAAAACCAATTGTAAGTACCCAAAACTTGCATCAACTCGTCAAAATGAAATTTTGAGATACACCATTACAGAATAGCTGATAAAGTCATTGTATCTATCTAAAAAGCCTTCATCAAACTTGTCAAAATCAATATTTGAGAAATACCCGTTGTGTAGAAACATATAAAACCAAAAAAAACTTGCATCAGAACTTGTCAAATCAAAATTTGAGAGATACCCATTGTGTAGAAACATATAAAACCAATCGAACTTGCATCAGAACTTGTCAAAATCAAAATTTTAGAGAAAACCCATTACGTAAACCAATCAAACTTGCATCAAAACTTGTCAAAATCAAAATTTGAGAGAGACCCACTACGTAGAACCACTCGCAATTACATCAAAACTCGTCAAAATCAAATTTTGAGAGATACCCGTTACGTAGAAACATATAAAACCGATCAAACTCGCACCAAAAGCTGTCAAGATCAAATTTTGAGAGAAGCCCATTATGTAGAAACACACAAAACCAATCGAACATGCATCAGAACTTGCCAAAATCAAATTTTGAGAGAAACCCATAATGTAGAAACGTATAAAACCAATCGAACTTGTATCTAAACTTGTCAAAATCAAATTTTGAATTATGCCCACTATGCACAAACATATAGAGCCAATCAAACTTGGATCAAAATAAGATATTTGAGAGACCGGACCTGAGGGTCCATGTGGGGGAACATGGACTGCAGGCGGGCGAGGTCGGCACCGGCGGCGTCGAAGGAGAGGGGGCGGGGAGGGGAGAGGGAGGAGCAGCGTCGGATCTTCTTGCTGCTGTTGTTCTGGTAGATTGGGTCTTCGAAGAAGGAGGAAGGGGATCTCTTGCCACAGACTATTGCAGACATCTCTGATGGGTGAGGGAACTTGGGCGGGGCCTACGGAGCTCTCTCCCCCCAATTCCTCCGACAACTCTTCCGATGATGAAGATGATTGATCGATCGATCGATCGGCTTATTGGTGGTGGTGGTGGTGGTGTTCTTGAGATTTCTCTTCCATAGAAAGTTTGGGGGAAGAAAAAGAGAGAGGCGTTATTGTGGCTTTGGTAAGGGATTTGGGATGGCGTCTCTCATGCGTCCACTCTTATAATATTCGGAAGATGAGTATTAGGGCCTGTTTTGGATTTTGATGTCGATTTGAATTTTGGTCTAAATAAAATCGAAAATGCTAATTTGCCTGCGGGGTTGAGCCGCAGGTTTGGTCCATCCGTCCGCGTGACACAATTTTATTGATCCCTTCTATTTGTATGGTCCTACCACCGATTGACCTGTCAATAAAATTGTGCTACATGGCGGACTGGCAATCCCGCGGACAAGTTAGTAGCGCCGAAATCAAATTTATAGTTTTACAATTTTGGACATAAAATTAAAATAAAAAATTGTATGTAAAACATCCAATTTCTTTTAAATTGAACAAAAGTCATAAAGTTTGGACAAATTCTATACTCAGTCCCAATTAGGGGCGAGCGTTCGGTTTCAATGGAACCAAAATTGTCAAAACCGAATAAACCAAAATTCTAAAATCCAAAATCGAAACCGAACCGAAATTAGCCAAAACCGAAACCGAACCGAACCGAATAACGATTCGGTTTATTCGGTTGGATTATTTCTATTGTTTAATATGTAGGGTCCAAAGTTGAAATCATGGTTAAATGATATTAAAATTTGAATACACGCATTTGTTGTATTTGTGTCCAAAGTTAGACTAGTTGTTAAAATACCAAAGTTAGACTTTAAAATACATATGTAAATTTGTTGCTTTCAAAATATACACGCTTTAATTACAACATATGCATAGAATTGAGAGTATTTACACAATTGTACAAGTCTTATTCGATTTTCGGTTTTGGGTCGAAACATAAATCCAAAACCGAAAAAGAAATTTTAGTATTTTTGTCACTCCCCGTTCCCGATATACGTATTTGGAACGTATTAGTTTTTTTGCTTATATTATATTTCTTGTTGCATGGTTAATTATGTTGCATGTCATGGAGACTAGACAAATTCTTTGGTTCACTTGACTCTTGGTTTAATTGTTGGATTGGTTTAGTCATGAGAGAACCCATGGTCCAAACCTCAACCCTAGCCATATAAGCTAACTTCTTTCTCTCTCTTCCCTCATTCTTCATTTTCGCCTCTTTCTTTCATTTCTGGGCAAGTACACATTGCATAACATGGAGAAACTCTAGATTTTAATTATTGCTTTTCTCTTGCATTTTATTAGTCTAATATGTGTACATTATGATTCTAAGCACTTTTAATACTTGAAGTTTTCGGTTTTGATGGATGGAGTTTAGTATATCATCATTTTAGTTAAGGATTTTTCATGGATTTTAAAAGTTTTGCTTGGTTTTGATCTATTAAAATATGGTATTTTAGAAAACCAGTTTTTGCCGATGATTGAGCATTCTATTTCAAGCATTTTGGCGTTTGGTTCACTTGATTTGGAGTTGAAATAAAGTTTTTATGGAGAAAATATTTTTTGATTTTTTTAGCTTTTCCGCCATGGCTGAACTTGCGGTCTGGAGAAGACGAAGTGCTCATGCGGCCAGCACCATATGCGACAGAAAGTGCTATGCGGCTTGAGTGCTATGCGGCCTGAGTTCTGTGCCGCATATACCTTCCAGCATGCGTTCATCTTATTGGATGCATGACTGATTATTACACAAAGTGTTCTGAAACTAAGTACTTGGAAAAGTCCTAAGTGATAGAACTCATTGTGTTTTACTCGTTGAATGAATGAGAAATTCACTAAGTCCAAGAGACATCTATGCGACAAGCAGAGCATGCGGCAAGCGGACTTATGCGGCATTGGCACTATGCACCTCTTCTCTTTTGACGCATAACTCTGCTTCGTCCTTGCACATTTTTCTATGATTTTATCTTTTCTCTGACACTTTATAACTTGTCACATCCATAACTTCAGTCACTTCACTGACACGCATTTAATGCACGTCACTCGACACTTGTCCCAAGGAGTGGACCTTGCCTTGACCTATGCGGCCTGACTCCTATGCGGCACCGACATCTATGCGGCCTTGACATATGCGACATTGATCCCATGCGTCCCTGGTCCTTATGCGGCCCCATGTGCATGTTTTATTATTTTGCTTAGTTGGATGTTTTATTGGATTTTGTGATTCTATGCATGTTATAAATGATTGTAAATGCATGAGAACTAAGTGACCATGTGTTGTACCTGACTATATGCTTAACCCGACTATGAGTAGAAATAGACTATGTGGCCAAGTGACTATGACTACCTATGTGCCTGACTCAACCCATGTGTTGCTATGTGCTAGAACTCATGTGAATTAACAATGATTGGTGACTTGACTCGACTATAGGTATTTGTGCTGATACACTTACTACGTGCTATGTGTTCCTACGTGCTAAGTGTTCCTACGTGATTATGTTACATGTTTTATACTGAGGTGTACCTACGTGCTATGTGACATGTGATATAATACAATTTCTCCAGCATGGACATGATAGTTGGTTAATAACCAAGTGTGGCTATGACTTGTGTTGATTGTTGCATCACGCTGGGGTGAATCCAAATTGAACTGCCAAGTGACAAAGTGGATTCGTAGCTAGCGTGCCCGTACTACGGTATGACATGTAGGAAAATAACATGTGACCATGCCATGTGATTCCAGCTAACCATAGGGTTAATTAGGAAACTAAAATATGTAGAGCATTGGGAGGGACGGAATTCCGAGATCGTGCTTAACTAGCCACCCACAATCATATGGGGAGTGAAGGTTGGCCCCCATGGATATTGTTTAAATCCTCATTAGTGGATGACAATATCGTATTATTATATTGTACTCTGTGTTCTATGCGATCTTAGCACGGTAGCCTTCCGAGGGACCGGTGCATGCTACTATGTGCTATGCGGTGATTCATGGCCCGGCTAGCCCCTGCTAGAATATGGCTCGACCTGAGGATTCCTATTATATGCATAATATTTCTGGGATAACCCAGATTTCACCTAGTAACCCGTACAAGTGATTGGCCGATTATGTAACTGAACTTGATTGTGCATTGTACCTTCTGTTAAATAGTTTAGGGACATGGACTATCATGGTGCGATGGTCTAACCCTTGTTCTTGTTTGGTTGTAGGGTTAGATTGTTGTATCACGATAGGCTATGAACCGAAACTACGAGACGCGATTATATATATATATATATATATATATATATATATATATATATATATATATATATATATATATGTGTGTGTGTGTGTGTGTGTGTGTGTGTGTGTGTGTGTGTGTATTTATTCTTCCTGGTTATGTTTCTTCATTCATGCTTCCTTTGTGTTACTTGCTATTTGGGGTCTAACCCCACTAGTTTTGCATGGCCAGGTTTAGAGCCAGCACCCGAGGATCAAGTGTACTTTCTCCTGAACAATGGTGCACACCAGGCGGATGACCGTTGAGGGACATGAGTGGGTTTCTTGATCACTGCTCGTTATTGCACATTTTACTCTTTTGGGCGTTTAGCCACCGGCACTTGTTAGCCGTAAATCTGGACATTTAGTCTTCTTACATGATTGTATTTAATCAGACTGCAGCTGATCATGGTTATGTACTTTTGCTACTCTTCCAGCTTATTATTTTGTGTGGTTAGTTTCCAAAATATTATGGCAAGACATTTATGATGCCTTACTTTCTTGTCATACATGTTCTATGTTTACTATCCTTACTTGACTGATTAAGACACTAGATGTTCTATGTGACCCTAAGTGACTTTCTTATAGTATGCACCCCCTTGTCTAGTTACAATCGTGATCGTCGTACGACGTTCTTTACCTTGTACGGGGGGGCTGGCCATGTCTGTCTCCATATTCCGGTACTGGGACGTGACAATTTTCAAAATCGAACCAATTTTTTTCCAAACCGAACCGAATATCTTATTCGCTTCGGTTCAGTTTTTGGTCCAAAATAGAATAATGGTCACCCCTAGTCCCAATACGCCCTTCAGTAGGGCGTATTTTTTTTTTGCATAATTTACGCCTTTCTGAAGGGCATACAATTTTCATTTATATTTTATTGATCTCGACTGAAGGTTAACTGATAAGATTTTTTAGTGACGAATTTTGTCTTTCAATGACGAAATTGGATTTTTATGACAAACTTGAGCTTTTAGTGACGAAATTAGACTTTTATTGACTTTTTTTTTACATTTTTCATGTTCTCGAAAACATTGTTCTCTGGGAGAAATTAACATGCAAAAATTACGTCCTTTAGAAGGGCATAAATTATGGGGGGGAGAATTATGTCACGCCCCAGTCCCAAAATGACGAGGGACTGAGCACGTGAGCAATGGCCAGCAGCACGCACTGATGGACAACCCAATTTAATGGATCCATCAGGGCATGCTTAAGCTGTAGTCTAGCAGTACTAAGTACAAGTCTCAGGTATTACTAATCTCATCCACCAAATAAACACAGATTAATTGCCAGAAATAATGCAATGGAATTAAATATGCAATATCAAATAAGGTTATCTCGGGAAATAATCCGAGAATTATTCTGTTACAATTAAGGAAACATAGACTGGAAATAAAATACTGAAAAGGAAATACTGTGTAGCTGAAGCCGGTGCTCAGGTGAAGTCTTCGGCCACTATCTCGTCCTCAGTTCCGGGTTCTGCTCCAAGGAGTGCTCCTGTACCGTACACCTCGGGGTAGTTCTCTGCGGCTATACCTGGGGACATAGTCCATTCCAGGTCCTCAGGGGACATAACAAGGTACAGAAAATACAAGCCAAAACATATGCAGTGCAGCAACAAGATAAACAGCAGGGTAAAAATATAAACCAGCTAGTGATATGCAAGTGAGAGTTTTAGTCATACTCAGGCTGAGACTACTACAGGATCAGTGTCGAAGAAACCATAGCAGTATTTTCTCGAAGAGCCAGAACTTGTGCCAAAGCTCTGTATCAGAGACTAAGACACCTCTAGATAACATTATTTACATTATAATCAGCCTTGATATGGTAATACTCTCCCCACCCCATGTAATCTCACGTCACAGTTCCAGAAAATATCAGGTACAAGTCACGCAAGTTTGAACTAATGCAATGAGTCAGGCTAGAATCTAAGCATGTAAACTGGAAATGACATGAAAATGTAGCCTATACGGAATCACCAGGTATATCTCAGGCAATTCTGTCACATGAAGAGTGTCAGGTGTCCTGGGTTGAGCAGTTAAACAAGTTCACATATGAAGCTACAGAAATCAAGTAAAATACTATAACCAAAAATATCTGAGAATTGGCAAGATTTACTTGCCCACTGATGTATAACTAAGTCCAGGAAATAGGTAGCAAAGCTGCAAGTTTTGGTAAGGTACACTTGCCTGTGGTTCCGGCTCATGTTGCAGTTCTGACTTCGACGGAAATTGCAGGCGGTACTCCGGTTGCTGAAACAAACATCACCATCAGATCCAGAAAATATCAATCAGCTAGAAACGCCTATCCTTGGGTCCAATTTGGAGACAAGGGCAAAAACGGTAATTTTGGGTCAAAACGGGATCCACATGCTGGCCCGCTTTGCACCGAAAAATGCGTCCGGGTCAACGGTCTCCAAATTCACCAAACTCAGTGTCAACAGGTCAGAAACGCTGATACGAACCCAACGAAACTTTCAGAATTGGATTCCGATGAGCCGAACACAAAATCGCCCGTCGAGTGGGGCCTGTGGGGCCCACGACACGCGATTTCGTCAACGTTCTCAGAATCGAACCAAACTTGACCCACAGGACCAGCGTATCGCTACGAGTCCGATGGCACAAGTTTCGTCTCGATCCGACGTGTGTACACAAAGTTAGGGCGCATTCCAGAAAGTACGAATACGGGGCGATGTTCGCGGATACGCGTTGATTCCGGTGTGCACGCACACCCGAATCAGCTTCCGCGAAATTTCACACGTCCGTATCGACGAGGCGTACGTATCTGTAAAGACCGCACACGACCAAGTCGTCCTGTTTGGCGGGGCGTACTCAGTTCCGGGGTGAAACAGGGTCTGATTTTTCCTGTTTTTGGATCGCGGTGTGCGATCACGACAGGACGCGATGCCCCGAACAGTTTGTCCGGACACCGAGAGGGTCATACAGGCTTCGCAACGCAATTTGCGGAATCGAAAACGGAGCTAAGAGCAAAAAGTTACACGCACCTGAAGGGGACCCGAAAAACAGGGTCGAGCCGTGTCCGATACGTGTCCGACTCGTGTCGGACACAGGGAAGAATTAGGGTTAGGGTTTCGGCTGCTCAGGGCGGGGACGGCGGAGACGGCGGCTGGGCGGCCGGGGGCAGCGCGGCGAGGGGCTGGGGGAACGCGGCGGGGCGGCGCGGCGGCGTGCCGGAGCGGGCGGGGGACGGACGGAGCCGGCCGGTGGCGCTGCAGCTGCGGCTAGGGCACGCTGGGGAAGAGGAGAGAGAGGAGACGGCGGCCGGAGGCGGCGGCGCTGGCGGCGTCGTCAGCGGAGCTGGGCGGGGGTTGCTGCGGCGAGGCGGGGCGGCATGCGACGGAGGGGAGCGGTGGCAACGGTGGACCGGAGAGGGAACGGGGGAGTATAAATAGGGTGGCCGGAGGGGGTCGGGGCCGAGACGGGCGGAGGGGTGGCGAAGAAGACGGGGGTCGTGGGGCGGCCGAGGCGGAGGGTGGCGGAGCTGCCGGCGGGAGACGCGGCGCGAGAAGCGGGGGCCGCTCGGGGGAGGGGAGACTGGGTCGCGGGTCGGGCGGAGCGGGTTCGGGTCTGACCGACCCGACCCGACCCGCTAGTAAATGCGGGCTGGGCCGGTTGGGGCTGGGCCCGGTGGGCCGGGTCCAGTGGGCCGGAAAAATGGGTTTAAAAAATACTAATAATAAAAAAATAAAAATAAAAATAATAATAATAATAATAAATAAAATACTTTTTAGGTGTTTAAAAATAGGTCCGAGGCCCAATAAATTCCAGAAAAATTGCCCTAAGTCCAGTTTTTCATTTTAAACCCAAAAATATTATTTTCATAATATTTTAATATCATTTATTATCAATTAAAAATTATTTAAAAATTAAAACCCTGTTTTTAAATTACAGAAAATTCCCAGAAAATTCCAAAAAATTATGAAAAATCCAGTTTTTAAAATTTTGAAAATTCAGGGGGTTTACAAATTATGCCCTTCTAAAGGGCGTATTGGGACTGAGTTTACAATTTGCCCAAACTTTATGCCTTTGGTGTAATTTAAGAGAAGTTTGATACTTTACATACAATTTTCTGAATTAAAATTAAATAATCCAAATTTTGCATTTGAATAGTATAATGTATTTACAAAAAAATATTATGGTTAACTAATATTATTAACGATGATATTAACAAAATATTATGATTAACTAATTAAATATTATAATTTTATAAAAATATTAATTACCTAATATTATGGTATACTTATGAACATAATTATACATGATTAACTAATAATCATAAAATATTAATTTATCTAATTATCTAATTAATAAAATAGTATCGTTAACTTGTAATCATAACTACTAAGTACTTGAGATTAATTAGAACAAAATTATTTTATTAGTTAATTATAACTTAAAAATAATTAATTAATTTAAATATTAATAAATTATTTTTATTTTAATTAACTATTCTAATTATATAATAATATAATATTATAGACTAATTTCTAGTTAAATTTATAATTACCTAATACTATTATAATTTTTTATTATATATAGTATTATGTATTTGCAAGAAGAAAATATTATGGTTAACTAATAATATTAACGATTGATATTAACAAAATATTATGATTAACTAATAAATTTGATAATTTAATAAATATATTAATTACCTAATATTATGGTATACTCATGTCACGACCCACACCCGGTTATTCGGACACGAGTACATGGATACGTCCAGCCTACACCGCAGCATCGGTGATAGAACGTTGTCTAGGTCATGACTATATAACTAACAATCTCACACAATAATATCCAACTCCATAAGGAGAACAATGATATATATATAGCAATGGAAATACTCAATCACAATATCCAAAAGCACGATATGATAACAAGAGGAAGAAAAATCAAAGTCTCAAAATATATAGACAAATAACTGTCTTGCCCCAGTACCAGAATAAGGAGATGGACACGGCCAGCTACCCCATAAAATATACTATATATCGTACGGCGATCACGGCTGTAACTAGACAATAGGGTGTATGCTACAATCAGGTCACTAAGGGTCACACGAACATCTATGTCTCAATTAATCAATCAAGAAACAATAATCATAGAGCATATATGATAAAGCAATAAGGCGTCCCAAACACTTTAATCAAAATATTCTGGAGACCAGCTGTACAAAATAAGAAGCTGGTGGAATAACAAAAGTACATGACGGTATTACAGCTGTAGTCTGATTTATATACAGTCATGAAAAGGAACAAATGTCCAGACATGCCGGCTAACAGGTGCCGGTGGCTAAACGCCCAAAAGAAGAAAAATGTACAATGACAAGCAGGAAAGAAGAAAACACACTCGTTATACTCGGCGAACATGTTCCTGGTACGTGCCATGAGTCGGAAGAAAGTATGCAGGATCCTCGGGTGCCGGCTCGAAATATGGGCATACAAAACCAGTGGGGTTAGACCCCAAAATAGCAAGTACCAAAAAGGAAGCACGAAATAGAGAAACAAAAACCCAAACAATAATATATATATATATATATATATATATATATATATATATATATATATATATATATATATATATTGTAATCCTCCTCGACCAAAATTTAGGTCTACTTGGCTTAGATAGAGAGACTAGGGTTAATTTGGATTTAATTAGAATTAGAACACGGTGTTTTAGATAATTGTGCAATATTTTAATCACTTAGTGCACTTACCTTTGCTTCGATATTTGGAGCGCTACACTAGCATTTGCTTCCAAACAAATTTCATACACTTTTTCTAGATGCGCTAGCCTTCCATTTTGACCCTTGTGTAACTCATAAGTACCCTCCCTTGTGCTTCATTTTTTTCACGACCCGCACCCGGTGTAGGGATGCAAGTTGGGAACAACGTCCAGCCTACGCCGCAGCATCGGCGGTAGAACGCTGTCTTGGTCAACTATACTATCTAATTATCTTACTATAAAGCATAAACCTCCAATAATATCTCAACTCCAAGATGAGAGTATAATCAACTTAGTTCAACACAATACTCAATCATATTACTATGGCACGAGAAGATATCAAAGAAGTTTAACATAACTATGCAGTTAATATAACAACAATAAATAGAAATAATATCCAAACATAAATATATGCCGAAAATAAATCCGGTACCAAAATGCTAAAGAGAACTAACTATGCTAACTAGTGAATCCGGCTAAATCTCTCGATAGTCACTCCAGAACTAGTGGGACCAAGTCTGCACCATCTATAGGCTGAGGTCCGTAGTATGTCGGACACCAATCTCCCGGATCCTCTGAAAAATATTTTTCAGTCAGGAATGGAGCGAAGTACAACCAATAGTAGTTTTAATTAATTGATAAAAACTATAAAGCAGTAGAATAGAAGATGCTATCTACGATGAGGATATAACTGATAATCAAGAACAATGAGAGAATAGGCAATACTAACAACAGAATATAATCAATGCGTACAAGAATAAAGGAATGAACTATAATGTCAGAATAGAACAAGGTAATCAATGAACTGAATAATAGAATCTACAATAACTATGTTATTTGAGATACTAACTAAATATGTGATCGGCCTGGGAGAGTCAATGATTACACTAAGGAGCTAACTCAACCATACGTTAATTGCATGGTTAGTTAGTAGCCAATGATTACACTACTAACCGATAGTTTCTTGATCACATATTTAATTGGTATTTCCCCCGCCCCGACTGATATGATGGATCGAATCATGACACGTCACTAGCTAATGTATCCAATATTTAATCTACAATATTCAATGTTATCCAATACCAACATTGACAGTATCCGATACCATCTCCATAATCAAGGTAACATCCCATGACTGACGATCCAATAACAATACCAATCCGTATACCATCGTGTCAAGAATCATAAGTAACATTTCTAAATCTTGAATTATAGTGGTAATCAAATAATAGAAACTATCAGAGAATGTACTCTCCTGTGGTCCAGAGCAAATGATGAAAAATGATGTCCGAAATGGTATCACAAACCTATATATGAAATATTGCATTAATCCAAGTTTTGGGGAAGAGAAATAAATTAAACTAGTCAATTTCTAGGTCATAAAACTATTTCTAAGTCAAAAATCAAACTAGGTCAACTCTAAGTCAACTATGGTCAACTATAGTCAAATTATGGTCAACTACCTATTTCTAGGTTGCATGAGTCTAACTCAAAGATATTGGGCTCACACACTATGAATCTAGGCCATACAAGCTACATCTTAGGATACTAAGATACTGTATCTCAGGATATGCAAACAAGGGATAAATATAACACATATGTACATATCAAACAATATTATATATATAAAATCCTAATTACAAATGCTAAATGGATACCTTGGTTTCGAACCAACTTGGTATCGCAATACTAAACCTCTATCTTGATATCAAAACCCAGTACCTTGATTATCCTCCAATACCTTGATACTTACCTTGGCATCTCAAGGTAAATTCAAAACCTTATTTATACTAACTACCCAACAATAATTATAAACTACTATGCATTTAATATTTATATAATACTATATATCTTATTTTAGTCACCTTAATACCAATCCATAATTAGTTTACAACTATCCTATTACTTATGCCAATACCTACTACTCATACCTTGGTATATCTTGATACTTACCTTGGTATCTCAAGGTATTTGCCAAAATCTCATATATATACTAACTACCCATCAATAATTACATATATCAATCCAATATAACTCTAGTATGTACTAATAGAATAATACTAACTACCAACTACACACTAACTATTAATACGTATATACGTACATACATACATACCTACAAATATATAATATATAAAAGATACTCATAATAATTGATAACTAAAATATACTAACTATTCTAATAAATTTATATGGTACAACTAAATATATACATATATAGTATACTATAATACAAATAGCAATTATGAACATATTTATATATATATTAATTACCATATATATACATACATATATATATATATATATATATATATATATATATATATATATATATATATATATATATATATATATATATATATATATATATATATATATATATATATATATATATATATATATATATTAATATCTAATATATTAAAAACTGCCAAACTGTCGCTAAATATCCTGTCCACTGTCGCAGAAAGCTGCTGTGTATATAGATACACTGCAGTTTTTGTGACAGTTTTCTGCACTGTCACTAAAAACTGTCGCTGAAGCTTCTGATACTCTGCTGATATACTGTTGTTTCAGCGACAGTTTTCTGACTGCTGTCGCTGAATATATATATATATATATATATATATATATATATATATATATATATATATATATATATATATATATATATATAAATACTTATATATAACCCACCATTTATATTTATACAATATATATTTAAATACATATATATAACCCACAATATATATTTAACGATATACATATAAAACTATATATAACTATACATACACTTATACATAGTAAGTTGTATAAAATACCACATAGTAACATACACACACATATAGTAATATGTATATATAACTATACATATATGTATACATATATATAATCATACAATAATATAAATACATAACAATATATAATATAACTATATATATAACCACATATAAATATATCTACATACATACATATATATATATATATATATATATATATATATATATATATATATATATATATATATATATATATATATATATAATAACTATAAATAATCTAATTACTTAATTAAACATACACATATATTATATAAAACATATACATATATTTACATCCCTAACATATATTATAACATATATATTAATGCATGTAGAAGAAAGCTACATAATATATATTCTATTAATACATATATAATACATAGATTTATGATACAATAAATACTATAATAAATATACATAATACATATATAATATATATAGATACATACACAATTATAATTCAAGAATTAAAGCATAATTAATTAGATCTACACATAAACACACAATAATTGGAGAGTATCACACCGTATTCCACCAGATCTAGGATACGCATGCGACACGAGTCCACCACATATCCAATTGTACCCCGAAGGACACAAACAAATCACATATAATATTTATGAACAAAACAAAGTGTCAAATGTAGATCTATGTGTCCGTGTCAAAATACGACATGTACAAAGTCCCGTGTCGGAGGGAAAACTCCCAAAACAACACGTATCATCAAATTATTGGAATACGACCTACACGTACCCAATTATGGACACGACACTAGCCCCAAACATATAAACATATGCCAAATTGATCTATAGGATCAATTGACACATACAACAAAAGTTATTTTCGGAATTCTCCCAAAATTGACACAAAAAGTGCCATAACTTTTTCCATAGGTCTTCTATGAACACAAAACCAAATCCTATGGGTAGTACATACATATGGGTTGATTATTCATGATTAAATCTCAGATTTAGAAGCTATTTTAAGGGAAAAAACTGAATTATATCTATTGGGAGATGGATTCCCAATAAAACCTCCAAAATTGGTGAAATTAGCTTCCAACTTGTAGATCCTTGCTCCTGTTTGTAGATCCTTGCTTCCTCCTTCTAGATCCTTGCTCTTCTAGTCTCCAATGGTGATTTGAGAAGTAATTGGGTGGAAATTTGGTAGGAATTTGATGAAATTTGGTTGAGGAAAATTCTAGATCTAGATTTGGAATGAAAAATGAAGAGAGAGAAAGTTTTTATCCCCTTTATATAGGCCTCACTTGCCCCCTCCCTCAAGCTACTATGTAAAGTCTAAATACCCCTTGGGGCCTCTCATGAAAAAATTAATTAAGGAGGGAAGCTTCTAGTCTAATGGTTTAATTAATTTAATCATCCTCCTAATTAATGGGCTTTCTAGTTGGGCTCAATTCTAACAATTAATACATGTTGGTCCATGAGTCTAAACTAAACTAGTTAGGTCAACTAACACAAGTCCAAAAAAAATAAATCTATCATGCTAATAATAAATAAATAATACAATAAATAAATATTTAACATGCACAATATTCAATTAATTATAAAATAACCAAAATACCCTTTTCTAGAAAATACGGTAGTGACAATTTTAGTCGTACAATATTCGTTACAAACGTCCGTTCTTAAATTTAATTTAAATCCAACTTTGCATCTTTGTCCGTTTCAATCAAAATTGGAGACACGACCTCGACCCATTTTGTACAACCCAATTTATGACAATATTCTATTCTGAGTCTTCTACGTCCATGACACTTGTGTCCCACCTGATTTTAATCACATGTACTTCTAATTAATTTTAGAGCACTACTTACACTAATTTTAATTAAATTGGTGTAAAAACCCAACTTAATCCAAAACTAGACCCAACACCGAACCAAACTCCCATTCACACCCTCAAGACTCATACTAAACACCACACACCCTTTTCATCCACTACATCACACCAAATATGGTGTTTGCCCTCATTAAATCCTAATTTCTACTTTTTGTGCAATTTTCCAATTGTTGGAGACTTTTATGTAAAAGTGCAATGACGTGTCACCATCCTATTGGTCAAGGCCAATGAAGAAAATCCCATCCCCCTCTTTGACCGGTCCAACCCCTTCTCTCTCCCTTTTGGTACACTTTCCTCCATGTTAAATCTTCACCCTCCATTCAACCCAAAACCATCTCCACCCTCCAATTTACTTCATGTAAACACCCAACCCCATCCCAAGGCACACATGGACGGCCCTAATCCCTAGGTTGCCATCATCATCTTATCCCTCATGCAAAACCATCATCCTACATTATATTTTCATCACCATCACCAAGCTCCAAATATCTAACCCTAAACCAATCCTACACACCAACCCGAACCATGGACTCCATCCCCTCCGGTGATCATCACCACCGCCACTCGCCCCGACCGCCATTAACTCCGACTCTATCCCGCCGAGACCCAACCGGCCATCCACCACAGCCGCCCTCGACTGCAGACCACGTCGACATCACCTCTCCTCCCCGTTCTCCTCTACAGCAACGACGCCACCATCGTTAACTGCTACCATCCCCGTTCTCCTCCCATCTCCAGTCAGCCACGGACCCCCGACGACCTCGCCTGAACCGCCGGCCTCCTCGACCACAGCCTTCCATCTACACCTCGACCACCACCACTCCTTCCATCACCACCATCGTCTCCCTTCTCTTCTCCATCTCCGGCCAGTCCTCCACCCTGTACCGCCGTTCTTGGCTCCCCCCCGGCCATCATCTTCCCGAGCACTCCCACCTCGCCACAGGTCGTCCCCGAGCCGCCTCTCCCTTTGACACCACCTGAGCGGCCAACCCGACTCTTTCCCGACTTCCTCTCCCTCTTCTCACCGCCTCTCCCCGAGCACCGGATCAGCCACCGTCACCCACTAAACCACCGAGCCCCGCCTCTGTAGATACCGCCGGACCTCGTCTGAGTCGCCATCATCAGCCTTTATCATCAGCTATCATCATCACCTTCATCATCATCATCATCACCATCATCATCACCTTCATCATCATTATCGTCATCATCATCATTATCACCTTCATCATCATCATCACCATCACCATCATCATCACCTTCATCATCATCATCATTATCATCATCACCACTATCATCATCATCGTCGTCATCGTCGACCCGTCCCACCTCGCCGAAGATGACCTGCAGCAGTCACCCTCAATCCCGTGTACATGCATGCTAACGCGCAGATTCGACTTGCCTTCATTCATGATTGGGTATGTGTGCATATATGAATATTAATTAGGATTAGAATTGCTTCATAACAGTTTAGTTGATCATAAGACCCTGTGTAGGTGAACCTAGTAACCAGTTGCGTGTGCGTGCGTGTGTTTATGGGTATACCGTGTAATTTTATATGACTATGTGACCTTGAATATTAGTGAATTGACTGCCTTGTGTACACCGACGTACTGGCTTAGACATGTGTTAGTGAGTTGACTGTCTGATTTTGCACAGCATTTGAAGACATGACGCCCGTACATTTAGGCGCACACTTGACCCTGCTAGTTGACCAGTACCACCCTTGCCTTGCATAGTTTCTGAGTTTAGTGTAATCGTGTTTGTGTGTGTGCTAGTGTAACGACTGATGCTATATTGTATTGTATTATATTGTATTATATATATAGGACCATTGGATCGTCCTGCGAGACTTCGGGAGCAGGTTATTGGCACTCGCAGCTTGAGGACCCAGGCAAGTATACCTTGCCTTGTTGTACTGTTTAAATTCAGTAGTTTTTAGTTGTATGTTTTATTGTTTAAATAATATATAACTGTGCGCGTCCGAGAAAGACTCGGGTGCAGTCAACGAAGGTGTTGACGTTAGGACTTGTGACTGACCTAGTGTCTAGTGGACGCACCTAAAGTTGTGGAGTTATCAATATGACTCCCCAGGCCTTGACAAGTATTTTTGCACGACACAGAGTGAGTTCATGTAGGGGCGCATGCTTCTTGCTTGATTGGCCATCAGTATGAGCAGCACGTGTGACGGTATTTAGCTTAGTTGTATATTTCTTTAGTGACTTGCATTATAGTACGAGATATCCACGTCGTATTCGCGACTTGTACATTAGCATTGGGCGGGGAGGACAACTAGTAGGCGTATGGGACACCCACCTCCTTTATACAGATACCACATTCTTCGAAGCGATACTGTAAACCCCCTCGACTAGATTTCAGTATTTTTAGGATTATTTTAACAATTTAGGATTTATGGCAATATTTTAATTTATTTTTCCTACATATCCTATTGACTTGTGCACCTGTCCATCACCTAATTATTTGGAGCCTTACCTTGACTGTTATCCCTGAACAAAGTTCATATACCTGTCCTAGACATACCAGACTATTTTCCTGAACTTTGTGCAACTCACAGATGTGCTATAATGAGCCTCGTTTGAGACGCACAAATATCGTTACAAAAGCCGTATTTATTTCCTATTATATTTCCTGCTCTTTACCCATCTCTGTACCCCTAGGAATTTGAGGCCCAACATGCACCTATTTTGCCCAAACAAAAATACGTTAATTTTCTACACTGAGTATACTACATTTAGTGTATTAACACCGTAGAAAAATTATGGTCCTAACTGCCTCTAAATAATTAGTGAACACCGTGCGCAGTATTTAATGATTAATTAAATACGATGGGCCGTATCACCCCAAAACCAGGCCCAGTCCCTGCCCAGACTCACCCCACCCCCTCGGGACCCTCACACAGCTTTTTCCTTCAATTCTGTAAATTTTAGCATTTTCAGGAATCGGGTGTTTTCCCAGACAATTTCGTAATTGCGCAATTTCCCAAATTATAGGACAATTCTACAATTTATGAAATTACAGGGACTTTCCTGCAAATTGCAGTGCAGGGTGTCACCCTCTCATTGGCCGGTGTACCTGCAACGTCCATTTGGACGCGGGACTCACCCGAAAAGATCCCGAAAATATCCCAAAATATCCCAAAAATATCTCTAGATATTTTTACTTAAAATATCATTATAATTTTCTATATAATAAAAGAAAAAGAAAATAAAATCAGAAATCCTAAAAAAATCTACCCGACCCCAGCCGAGCTGCTGCCCCCCACCGGCCGCCGGCGGCGAGCCTCGCCGGAGCCCCCGCCCGCGGCGGAGCCGACCCCCCGCTGGCCATCTTCTTCCTCTCCTCCTCCTTTCCTCCTTCCCGCCGCTCCCTCTCTCCTCTCACCCTCTTCCTCTCCTCATCCTCCCTGGCCGGAGCCGACCCCGCCGGCCGGAGCCGACCCCCGACCTCCCTCCGCCTTCCTCCTCCTCCACTTCTTCTCCACCACCACCGCCACCCCCAACACAGTCCGCCGCCACCACCATCCTCCACCACCAGCACCAACGCCATCACCACCACCCGCCACCATCATCAGCATCTTCTCCTTCTCCTCTCCTCAACAACCCCCCCCCCCGAGCCACCTCCTCCTCGACGGCCGACTGGGCGACCCCCCCCGGCAGCAACTGGCCACCCGACCCTCTGAGCTCCGCCCTTCCTTCCCCCCATGACTCCACCGACCAGCCTCGCCACCCTGACTCGAACCCCGGCCACCCCTCCGGAGTAGACTTGAGCCACCACGACGAAGCCTCGGCAAGTCCCCGCTGAAATTTGACCGGACACAGTGACTAGGACACAGCACAGCAGCTGGACACAGCCCTCGGACTCGTGTCGGACACGGAGAAGTTTGGTTTTTCAAGCTCTGTTCAGGTAACGATTTCTCTCACCTCGTAATTCCGATTTCAATTCCGTCAGTTGCGTCACGTAGACTATGTGACCTTCTCGGTGCCCGTGCAACCCGCTCGGTGCATCGCGTCCTGTGGCGATCGCGGCACGCGATCCAAAAACAGAAAAACAATGACCCAATTTACCCCGAAACTGAGTACGCCCCGCCAAACGGGACGACTTGGTCGCACGCGGTCTTTACCAAAATGTGCGCGACGTTGATACGGACGTGTAGGAGTTCGGAGAAGTTGATTTGGATGTGCGTGCACACCGAAATCAACGCGTATCCGCCGACACCGCCCCGTATCCGTCAGTTCTAGAACACGCTGTAACTTTGTGTACACACGTCGGATCGAGACAAAACTTGCGCCATCGAACTCATAGCAATACGCTGGTCCTGTGAGCCAAGTTTGGTTCGATTCTGAGAACGTTGGCAAAATTTTGTATCGTGGGCCCCACAGGCTCCACTTGACGGGCGATTTTGTAACCGGCTCATCGGAATCCAATTCTGGAAGTTCCGTTGGGTTCGTATCATCGTTCCTGACTTGTTGACACTAAGTTTGGCGAATTTGGAGACCTTTTGATCCTGGCACATTTTTCGGTGCAAAGCGGCCCACATGTGGACCCCGCTTTGACCGGAAACTGTCATTTTTGCCCCTGTGTCCAAATTGGACTTAAGGACAGGCGTTTCTAGCTATTTGATATTTTCTGAGACTGTTAGTGATATTTATTTCAGCATCCGGAGACTTTCCTCCTGAGGCCATATTTTCTGACACCTGGTATTTGACATCTGGATATTATATTTTGCAGCTCTTGCCAGGCAAGTATACCTTGCCTTGTTGTACTATTTAAATTTAGTTATTGTTAGTTACATATTTATTTATTATATAAATGTGCGCGTCCGAGCAGACTCGGGTGCAGTCAACGAAGGCGTTGACGTTAGGACTTGTGTCTGACCTAGTGTCTAGTAGACCCACCTAAAGTTGTGAAGTTATTGATATAACTTCCCAGGCCTTGACACGTATCATTACACGTCACAGAGTGAGTATATGTAGGAACGCGTGCCTCATGCGCGACTAGCCATCAGTGTGAGCAACACGTGTAGCGGTATCTTAGCTCAGTTGTTTATTGTATTGAGACTTGCATCATAATAGGAGGTGTCTACGTCGTTTTTACGATTTGTACATCTATATTGGGCAGGAAAGATACTAGTAGACGTATGGGACACCCCCTCCTTGTATGTTTTATACCTTCGCACCATGCTCCTTGGAGATGGTCGATTGCAGAGTTCCCTTGAACGGGGGCATATGTGGCATATACTAGTCAGTCACTACGGATTGGTGAATTACGTCAGCATATGTCTAGCCATACATTCCCATGCATACTACAAGGTCTTTAAATTGTATTCACTTAGATGGTTAGCACACCCCATTTATTTATTCAGTATTTACATTATGGCATATCATTTTTCTGTATCTTGCTATGTCCCTCTGAGGACCTGGTCCCCTGCCAGGTGTATTTGTTCTTGAGTACTCGCAGGAGCACAGATCCGGACAAGCTACTTATTTTTTGAGGAGGTCTTCTCTTCGAGCCTCGTGATTGTCAGATGTTGTTCTTTATGGTGTGTATTCTGGTTCCTTTTATATTCTTTTTCGGCAGTAGATTTGATTTCATCTGACTGTCATTCTTAGATATCTGTATTGAGATCTAGTTACATGGTTATTGTTTATTTATATTTGACTTCTGTGGATGAGATTTAGATATTACCCTGTGACTTGTGATTAGTTATACCACTGGTGAACTATTGTTCATTATACAGCGTACGCACGTATATATGGTTTCCATATATTGGAGTTGCCATATATACGGGCGGCTGGCATGGTTACGTATCCTAGTCCTACGTATTTTGGGACTGGGGCGTGACATATTTTTAGTGGTGGCCCATGCAGGTCAGAGCATATTGTCTCGGTTACGTTACTGTACCGAGCAAGCCTGCACATAGGTTTAGAGGATAGGATCTCATCCATAATTGATTATGACTTATCTTCCTTCCAGTCTGTCCTACTTACATAATTGCATCCTGCTTGATTCATGTGCTTCCCTGATAATTCCTTAAATATAGCCCCTGCTAGAATATAGGAATCCCTGTTGATGGGATAATAATTAGAGTAGTATTCCTATTAAGAACACAACTAGGGCATTGACATATCATTAAGTTCAGATTACTTAAGGAACCCTAGTCTTCCATATTCCCTAATGAACCCTAGTCTTCCCTACTACCTAATGAACCCTAGTATCACTACCTATAGATTAACTTATCCTTATCCCTTGGCGTATTTATGTATGACTTGAGAGTGGTATAAACACTACTAGGATTAGTTAAAGAATTGACCATAGTGTTGACCCTAGTCTTGAGGAACCAATAGAAATCCAAGGTTGAACACTAGGACTGAAACCTCATCCTATGTTTAGATAAACCCAGTGTTACGCCAGAAACTCTTTACCCTTGTTGGCGTAAAAGCCAATTGACTCTTGGTTGCGTAGAAACCAAACTACTGCCTAGTTAGCATAAAAACCAATTATGCAGAAGATTATCTCCTTTACGCAGCAGTTATAATAACTGCTATCCACTTTCATTTAGTATTTCTTATCCTGCGTAGGACACGTCATGAGAGCCACGTAGGTAACTGCCCTGCATACACATGATGATTCTAGAATAATAGATAACCAGCGTAGAGTAACCTGATTAGACGTAGAATATAAGGATAGGATGTAAGCGTATTTGTTACAGCCTTAGTTTTCCCCAGTCATGACCCAATCTTGTGCATTAAATGCAGAGATACACCTCGAGCCTGTGCAAAAAGAAACAGCCTTCTGACAGGACATCTGATTCTATCTCACTCCGAGCGTAAGTGACAAAGTCACTAAACGACAACCAGGGACTCCGTGCAAATTTATTGTCACAACCGACCGCTCGATCGTTGTACAAGTATTTTTGTCAGTTGTCAGAATTCACTAATTTTGACTGACAAACTCATAAGTTTCTTGTACAACTTTACGCTGCAATGCAGGAGATTTTACGCAAACCTTTTAGGCAAAACTTTACGCAGGCAGACTTTTATACAAACCTTACGTACGCTAATTTTAGGCGCAAAATTTTAGCACAAAACTTTTACGCTCAGACTTTCACCCAGACTTTTACGCACAGATTTCTACGCACAGACTTTTTACGCGAACAGCTCTGAAGCTCTACCTTACGCTTCTCTGTTCTACGCGGATAGCTTTGAAGCCATGCGTTACGCCAAATTATTTTATCTCTGCTTTACGCAGACAACCTCGAACCCCTACTTTACGCGGACTTCCTTGAAATCTCTGTTTTAGGCAGACAACCTATAGTGTATATTAAGATTGTAGAACTTTGAAGGCCATACCTCTTTTGGGTCAACTAGCGACTTAGACAAGGAATTAGAATAATAACTGTAGAGATTGTAGAGTCTTATCTTTTTGTGATTGTGAATTGTTTGAAATTTCTCATATCATAATCTAGCGTACTTATATTTACTATACAACCTTGACTTATACTGCTATTATAGCCTAGTTTTGCAAGCTTATTCTTTATCGAGCTTGTTCATGACACCTGTGTTATTGGGGCCTGATCCACCTTACTAATACAATTGTCTATTCCGAATCAGTGTATTACGGTCTGATCAACCTTAGTGCATTTTGATTCTCCCTTCGCATAACTACTTTACGTGGATTGAGATATATAGTGATTAGTAGACAAATGTACTTGCCCTCTAGATATGTCTAAGCATAGCGTATCAGTTACGTAACTGTACTGATATGAGCGTATGAATAGGAATTACCAAAAATAATATTTTAATCCACAACTGCTTTGACAAATCCCATTGAATTCTTTAAACGCATTGATCCCCACACTCATAATCTATTACCTTCCCCTTGAACTCTTGATTATTGTTTTCTGTCTTCCCTTATTTCGGAAAGACGAAACCTCGTCCTTAGTATAAATACGAAAGTGTATTATTCTGTAGCCATTTCTGTTTGTTTCTTGGATATTTACCAAACCCTATTACTAGATTAGATTGCCGTTACAACTGTACTATCTTTAGAATGACCTTCTCTACCTACCTACTTTCCTGGTACGTGCATCACTATGGCAGCATGAAATTTTTGCCTCGTAACTTGGGTCAAGTTCAGAACCCAAGTATTACGATAAAGGGTATACCATTTTGCTATCAGGAGTCTAAATGGTTTTTACCCGGATGAACAATTAATTGACTCCTGAAAGGATAGCAGCATCTATGAATAGGTTGACTTTTTAGGATTAAGAATTCCTATGGACCAACGAGTGTCAAGCCGCTTTCGAGGAGTTGAAGAAGCGACTGATGGCATACCAGTCAGCATTTTACCAGACAAGGATTCGCGTGACCAGAGTTGGTGGTCAACACCGTAGAGACAATTAAGTAAATACAAGGACACTCGCGAGCAGTGCATGACAGACAGAAGCAATGGGCAGACCATCATCATCGTCCCTTGGAATTCAAATATCATGTCTTCTTGAAGATACCACCTACTAGAGGCACCATTCGATTCGGAGAACGCAGCAAGATTAAGGCCAAGGTATATTGGACCATTGACGTGCTAGAAAGAGTGAGAGTAGTGGCAAATCAACTTGCGCTACCACCTTCACTTGAAGGAGTACTTGCTGTATTCCATGTGTCACAACTCAGGCGTATGTGACAGACAGCAGTCAGGTTCTCAACCATTCGGAGATCACCATTAGGCCGAGCTTGTCGTATCAGGAGCAGCCCGTAGAAATCCTTGATCATCGAGAAATGGTATTAAGAAATCAGTCTATTTCCCTTGGTCCGTGTGACATAGAAGCACGGCACGCCAGGAGAATCTACTTGGAGCGTGTGGACGATATGCGTAAACGTTTTCCGAACCTATTCGTAAACCAAGATATAAATTACTTTGTTAAATTATATCTATTGCCGTCTTTGACTTCTACCGTGGCTTAGTTTTAATTTCGAGGACGAAATTTTTATAAGTTGGGTAGATTGTAAACCCCCTCGACCAGATTTCAGTATTTTTAGGATTATTTTAACAATTTAGGATTTATGGCAATATTTTAATTTATTTTTCCTACATATCCTATTGACTTGTGCACCTGTCCATCACCTAATTAATTGGAGCCTTACCTTGACTGTTATTCCCGAACAAAGTTCACATACCTGTCCTAGACATACCAGACTATTTTCCTGAACTTTGTGCAACTCACAGATGTGCTATAATGAGCCTCGTTTGAGACGCACAAATATCGTTACAAAAGCCGTATTTATTTCCTATTATATTTCCTGCTCTTTACCCATCTCTGTACCCCTAGGAATTTGAGGCCCAACATGCACCTATTTTGCCCAAACAAAAATACGTTAATTTTCTACACTGAGTATACTACATTTAGTGTATTAACACCGTAGAAAAATTATGGTCCTAACTGCCTCTAAATAATTAGTGAACACCGTGCGCAGTATTTAATGATTAATTAAATACGATGGGCCGTATCACCCCAAAACCAGGCCCAGTCCCTGCCCAGACTCACCCCACCCCCTCGGGACCCTCACACAGCTTTTTCCTTCAATTCTGTAAATTTTAGCATTTTCAGGAATCGGGTGTTTTCCCAGACAATTTCGTAACTGCGCAATTTCCCAAATTATAGGACAATTCTGCAATTTATGAAATTACAGGGACTTTCCTGCAAATTGCAGTGCAGGGTGTCACCCTCTCATTGGCCGGTGAACCTGCAACGTCCATTTGGACGCGGGACTCACCCGAAAAGATCCCGAAAATATCCCAAAATATCCCAAAAATATCTCTAGATATTTTTACTTAAAATATCATTATAATTTTCTATATAATAAAAGAAAAAGAAAATAAAATCAGAAATCCTAAAAAAATCTACCCGACCCCAGCCGAGCTGCTGCCCCCCCCCCCCGGCCGCCGGCGGCGAGCCTCGCCGGAGCCCCCGCCCGCGGCGGAGCCGACCCCCCGCTGGCCATCTTCTTCCTCTCCTCCTCCTTTCCTCCTTCCCGCCGCTCCCTCTCTCCTCTCACCCTCTTCCTCTCCTCATCCTCCCCGGCCGGAGCCGACCCCGCCGGCCGGAGCCGACCCCCGACCTCCGTTCGCCTTCCTCCTCCTCCACTTCTTCTCCACCACCACCGCCACCCCCAACACAGTCCGCCGCCACCTCCATCCTCCACCACCAGCACCAACGCCATCACCACCACCCGCCACCATCATCAGCATCTTCTCCTTCTCCTCTCCTCAACAAACTCCCCCCCCCGAGCCACCTCCTCCTCGACGGCCGACTGGGCGACCCCCCCCCCGGCAGCAACTGGCCACCCGACCCTCTGAGCTCCGTCCTTCCTTCCCCCATGATTCCACCGACCGGCCTCGCCACCCTGACTCGAACCCCAGCCACCCCTCCGGAGTAGACTTGAGCCGCCACGACGAAGCCTCGGCAAGTCCCCGCTGAACTCTGACCGGACACAGTGACTAGGACACAGCACAGCAGCTGGACACAGCCCTCGGACTCGTGTCGGACACGTGTCGGACACGGAGAAGTTTGGTTTTTCAAGCTCTGTTCAGGTAACGATTTCTCTCACCTCGTAATTCCGATTTCAATTCCGTCAGTTGCGTCACGTAGACTATGTGACCTTCTCGGTGCCCGTGCAACCCGCTCGGTGCATCGCGTCCTGTGGCGATCGCGGCACGCGATCCAAAAACAGGAAAAACAATGACCCGATTCACCCCGAAACTGAGTACGCCCCGCCAAACGGGACGACTTGGTCGCACGCGATCTTTACCAAAATGTGCGCGACGTTGATACGGACGTGTAGGAGTTCGGAGAAGTTGATTTGGATGTGCGTGCACACCGAAATTAACGCGTATCCGCCGACACCGCCCCGTATCTGTCAGTTCTGGAATACGCTACAACTTTGTGTACACACGTCGGATCGAGACGAAACTTGCGTCATTGGACTCGTAGCAATACGCTGGTCCTGTGAGCCAAGTTTGGTTCGATTCTGAGAACGTTGGCAAAATTCCGTATCGTGGGCCCCACAAGCTCCACTTGACGGGCGATTTTGTAACCGGCTCATCGGAATCCAATTCTGGAAGTTCCGTTGGGTTCGTATCATCGTTCCTGACTTGTTGACACTAAGTTTGGCGAATTTGGAGACCTTTTGATCCTGGCACGTTTTTCGGTGCAAAGCGGCCCACATGTGGACCCCGCTTTGATCGAAAACTGTTATTTTTGCCCCTGTGTCCAAATTGGACTTAAGGACAGGCGTTTCTAGCTATTTAATATTTTCTGAGACTGTTAGTGATGTTTATTTCAGCATCCGGAGACTTTCCTCCTGAGGCCATAGTTTCTGACACCTGGTATTTGACATCTGGACATTATATTTTGCAGCTCTTGCCAGGCAAGTATACCTTGCCTTGTTGTACTGTTTAAATTCAGTTATTGTTAGTTACATATTTATTTATTATATAAATGTGCGCGTCCGAGCAGACTCGGGTGCAGTCAACGAAGGCGTTGACGTTAGGACTTGTGTCTGACCTAGTGTCTAGTAGACCCACCTAAAGTTGTGAAGTTATTGATATAACTTTCCAGGCCTTGACACGTATCATTACACGTCACAGAGTGAGTACATGTAGGAATGCGTGCCTCATGCGCGACTGGCCATCAGTGTGAGCAACACGTGTAGCGGTATCTTAGCTCAGTTGTTTATTGTATTGAGACTTGCATCATAATAGGAGGTGTCCACGTCATTTTTACGATTTGTACATCTATATTGGGCGGGAAAGATACTAGTAGACGTATGGGACACCCCCTCTTTGTATGTTTTATACCTTCGCACCATGCTCCTTGGAGATGGTCGATTGCAGAGTTCCCTTGAACGGGGGCATATGTGGCATATACTAGTCAGTCACTACGGATTGGTGAATTACGTCAGCATATGTCTAGCCACACATTCCCATGCATACTACAAGGTCTTTAAATTGCATTCACTTAGATGGTTAGCACACCCCATTTATTTATTCAGTATTTACATTATGGCATGTCATTTTTCTGTATCTTGCTATGTCCCTCTGAGGACCTGGTCCCCTGCCAGGTGTATTTGTTCTTGAGTACTCGCAGGAGCACAGATCCGGACAGGCTACTTATTTTCCGAGGAGGTCTTCTCTTCGAGCCTCGTGATTGTCAGATGTTGTTCTTTATGGTGTGTATTCTGGTTCCTTTTATATTCTTTTTCGGCAGTAGATTTGATTTCATCTGACTGTCATTCTTAGATATCTGTATTGAGATCTAGTTACATGGTTATTGTTTATTCATATTTGACTTCTGTGGATGAGATTTAGATATTATCCTGTGACTTGTGATTAGTTATACCACTGGTGAACTATTATTCATTATACAGCGTACGCACGTATATATGGTTTCCATATATTGGAGTTGCCATATATACGGGCGGCTGGCATGGTTACGTATCCTAGTCCTACGTATTTTGGGACTGGGGCGTGACAGATACGGATGTATATATTTATGAAGATACCACGTTCTTTAGAGTGTTGGACGTTACTTGTGGTTTTACAGATACCTGTAAACCCCCTCGACCAAAATTAGGCCTACTTGGCTTAGATAGAGAGACTAGGGCTAGTTTGAATCCAATTAGAAATAGAACACTGTGTTTTAGATAATTTTACTATATTTATATCACTTAGTGCACCTTACCGTTGCTTCGATAATTGGAGCACCTCACTAGCCATTGTCTTCCTACAAATTTTACATCCTTGTCCTAGACGTGCCAGTCATCTATTTTGACCTTTGTGTAACTTATACTTATGCTCTCTTGTGCTATATTTTAGTCACACAATATTCGTCGCAGACGTTTATATTTAATTCTAAATAAATTCAACTTTGTATCCTTGTGCGTTCCAATCAAAATTGGAGACACAATCTTGACCCATTTTGTGCAACCCAATTTATGATAATATTCTATTCTGAGCCATCTACGTCCTTGACGCTTGTGTCCCACCTAATTTTAGCCTCATGTACTTCTAATTGATTCAAGAACACCCTTTGTATTAATTTTAATTAATTTAATCAAATTTCTATCTTTGTGCAATATTTCCAATTGTTGGGCACTTTTATGCAAAAGTGCATTAAGGTATCCACACTATTGGACACAACAGATAAAGAAATCTATTTTGTCTTAATATGAATTTTTCTCCATTATTTTTGGAGTGTGTAGCACACAACATCACCCCCTCATCAATCCTAGCCATGCATTTTAAACAATACAAATTCTAGCCCTCCAAACATCCCCATGTGAAGCCAAGCCCATCCCAAGGATGTTGACCAAGCCCAATCCCCTAGGTCAACACCTAACCCTACTTTTCTATATGTATAAATAATATTTTTCCTTATTTTTTCATTCAACACAATATCACAAGCCAACCCTATTTCAGCCGACTACACCCATCCCCTTAGCCCCATCATAATCTTCATTATCATCATAATCATCATCCCCTTCATCACCATCATAACCTAATCATCATTAACCTACATCATCATCATCATAACCTCAATCACCATCACAATCATCGTCACCAATCATCACCCTCGTAATCACCATCATCGTATTCATCGTGGACCCGTCACCCTCACCAAAGACAACCTGCAGCAGTCACCCCCGATTCCCGTACGTACACGCTAACCCTGAGGTTCGAACTTGTCCCTCTTCTTTCATTTTATGTGTGCTTGTGTGAATAACATCTAGGTTAGCATATTGGTTCAGGTTAGTTGGTTGGTGTGATTGCAGACCGTGTCAGTTAACCTAGTGTGCTCATACGTATGAGTGCGTATGCACGTAATATTAGTTTGATATATATATATATATATATATATATATATATATATATATATATATATATAAGTAAGTAATTAGATGCTAAATAATAATTATGACTATAATATATTGCTGTGAGACCTTAGGTTAATTATGGATATCCCATATTTACGTTTGACCAAGTGACCCTAAGTGTCACGTCCCAGTCCCAAAATACGTAGGACTAGGAACACGTAAGCATGCCAGCCGTATGTATATGGCAACTCCAATATATGGATACCATAATTCACACGTGCGCTGTAGAATGAATATAAACTCACATGTGGTATATATAATATCACAAGTCACAGATATGCTAATCTCATCCACACAACAAGCCATAGAAAAGAAATACTAAACTAGAATAAGGAGTCTGAAATATCCAAAATAATAGTCGGGTGGAGACAAATCCACTACCAAAGACTATATCCAAAACTAAAATGAGAGAGGAGTATAATATCTCTAATATAAAATAATGTCAGCAATATATCAGCTAAAAAGATCCACCGCTAGCTAATCAATAATTCTCAGAAGGTAAAACCTCCTCGGTAGAAAATAATGCGTCAGGTCCAGGCCCGTACTCCTGCGATTACTCCTGGTCGTCTAAACCTGTCAAGGGACCAGGTCCTCAGAGGGACATAACAAGATACATAGAAGCAAGGCAATTGTATACAGTGAACATGTATAATGTTTGAAAATATATAAGTACGCTGTACAAGACAATCTATATGAATACAAATGAGGACAACTTTTCAACGTATGGGCAAGGGTAGGCTACTCGATCTAATCTCACAACTCACACACACGTCAGGAACATCATCAGTCGACATACCGCGGGGGTAGCGACCCTCGTGACTCCATCAATCGATATACCGCGGGGGTAGCGACCATCGGACACGACCACCATAGTGCGTGCTAGTTACTACGGTGTTACCTGAGTGGTTAAAGCCCATACGCCTATTAATTGTCCTCTATGATACTAAGTGTCAAGTGTGTGTCAACATATCTAATATATAGTAATGACTGAAAAAAACTACACATGCAATAAATATATAGAAATGCAATAAATATACAGAAATATACTAAGCATGCAAAATACTGTAAGCAATTTGGCAAGGTATCTTGCCTGGCAAGAAAGCTGAAAAATGTAATGTCCAGATGTCACGCACGCAGGAGTAGAAGCTGCGACCTAAGAATGAACGTCTCCGGATGCTGAAATAAATATCACCAACATTCCCAGAATAAGCAAAATAGCTAGAAAGCACTTCCCTTTCGTCCAATTTGGACACAGGAGCAAAACGGTAATTTCGGGTAAAAGTGGGGTCCACGTGTGGCCCACTTTGCACCAAAAAATATACCAAGAATAACAGTCTCTAAATAGGACAAATTATAGGTCAAACAAACTCTAGATGTCGATACGAACCCAACGGTATATCCAAATGTGGATTCCGAGGGGCCGAACACAATTTTGCCCAAAAAGTCAACTATGGGGCCCACCAATTGGCGACTTGGTCAACTGTCTCAGAATTGTGTGAAAATTGGGTTACAGAACCAGCGCATTACTACGAGTCCAATGGCACCAGTTTCGTCGTAATCTGACGAGCATGCACAAAATGCACGCGACTTTCGCAAAAGTTGCGATACGGGATTTATCCGCGGATACGGGCTGATTCCGGCGCGTACACGCGTCCGAATCAGTTTTCGCAAACTCTCACATGTCCGGTTATGATGTGCGCACCATTTGGTACACTTGGTACACGGCGGGACGGTCCCGTTTGGCTGGACGCGCTCCATTTCATAACTTTTGAAAATCTGGAAAAAGTGTGTTTACGGGGTATTCCAACGAATTTAATTTTACCTACATCAGTTAATAATCTAGGCTTATTTAACAAAAATTAAACTAGGTCAAGTGGTCTCCGCATACCAAAAATAATTATCGGATTCGGATCTCTGTGGTGGGGGATACGAATCCGGGAACATAGGTGATCACCACAGTTTTCTGCGATACCCAGAAAGTGGTCTTTTTTTGCCAACTTTGACGCTGTTTTTGCCTATGGTTACGAGTTGTTCGAGGTCTACTATCACACAAATATTGAAGAGGGTTAAGTAAGGATCATACCGGTGAAGACGGGGTGGCGTTTGGTTGAGCGAGGTGACGGAAAACTGCGCGGGAACACAGGTACCTCACTGTTGAATTCTGCAGTGCGCGGGGTGATCGGGGTCGCGGTCGTCAGGATTGGTTTGGACGGCCTGGCGTGGTTCTCCGGCTGCGGTGGCGGCGTTCCTTAAGTCTAGATGGGAAGAGGAAGAGATTATGGTGATCTAGGGTTAGGGTTTTAGTCGAAATAAGTGATATATATATAGATATATAAGAGAGATAAGGGGGGTGGTCGGGTTTGGTCAATAGGCCGCAGGGGGGGTTCTTGGGTTTATGGGTTGCTGTTGCAAATTTGCAAGGCTGTTGTTGTGGAATTTTTGCTATAAAGGGGCAGCGGGTTTTGTGCTACAACGCATGGGCGGGTTGGCTCACAAGGGGTGGGTAGTATAGGATGGTTTGGGTTGGTAGTATATGGGTAGTTAAGGAAAAAAATAGTAATAAAACTATTTTCTTTTCTAATCTGTTTTCATTTATATTTTCCTTTATATATATATATATATATATATATACACACACACACACACATATACTCATAGAAAAATTCTAGAATTACACTAATGCATACCATTAAGCTAGCAACTGCCCAAATGGTCTCCTACATGGAAAAAATTCGAAAAAATTCCTAATGGCTCCATAAATCCCCCAAATACACGGACACCTAAAATAAAAATTTAATAAAATCTATTTATCCTAATTAGCACATAATTATAATAATTAAATTATTAATTAAATAAAAAAAGCCATATACGGTTTTTAGGGGTTTTACATTCTACTCAACTTATAAAAAATTTGTCCTCGAAATTAAAATTAAGCCGCGGTAGAAAGTCAAGGATGGTATAAGATTTGCATTGTTTAAAATGCAAGGCTAGGTTTAAAGGAGTGGGCGATATTGCGCGACCAAAGTGTAGTACAAGGGAGCTTAATTATAAGTTGCACAAAGGTCAGAATGGAAGATGGGCACGTCTAGGATAAGGGTGTGGCATTTGTAGGAAGGCAATGGCTATGTAGTGCTCCAATTATCGAAGCAATGGTAAGGTGCGCTAAGTGATATAATTATTGCAAAAATTAAATAAAAAATAATACCGTGTTCTATTTCTAACTGGATTCAATCTAGCCTTAGTCTCACTATCTCTGCCAAGTAGGTCTAATTTTGGGTGAGAGTTTTACAATCTACCCAACTTAAAATTTATCCATCTATCAACTAAGGCTATACATCTAGGAAAACTATACCTTAAATTATTTAATCATGTTATTCAATCCTCAAAGTTTTAACACCAAACATATCACCTATGATATGCCCTTAATCAATTATAAAAGAGAGTCACTAAGTCATGTGATTAGCCTTATGGGGTATATCTAGTACTATTAGTGTGTCAACTTATACCAAGCACGAGGTTTCGCCTTTCCGAAATAAGGGAAGACGGAGAGCAATAACAAAGAATTCAATGTGAATGTGATAGAATACAAGTACGAGGTTCAAAGAGATTAAAGAATTCGAAAAGAGAGTTGTCAGGGCAGTTGTGGATTAAAATCCTATTTTTGGTAATTTTCTATTTACATGCTCGATCAGTATAGTTATGTAACCGATACGATATGTCAGACATGTCTAGGGGCAAGTATATTCGTCTACTACCATATATCTCAATCCATGTAAAGTAGTCATGCGAAGAGTGAACCAAGCGCACTAAGGTTAGCTAGACCTTAATACACCGATTCTGATTAGGCAATTATATTATTGTGTGCACCCAATAATACATATGTCATGAGCAAGCTCGATAAAAGAATAAGCTTGCAAAAACTAGGCTATAATAGCAGCATAAATCAAGGTAGTACAGAAAATATAAATTTGCTAGATTATGATGAGAGAAGTTACAAAATAATTCAAGTTCTCAAAGAAGACAAGACTCTTACAATCTCTACAGTTGTCATACTTACTCCTTGTCTAAGTCGATAGTCGACCAAATAGGGGTATGGGCTTCTAAGTTCTACAGTCTGATGAAACATTATATTCTTATGCTAGCATACAGTTAATGTCATTCAGCTACACTTCAATAATAGGTCAAAAGACTATGTGATACTTGGTTGTGACATATACTATCCAACTTATAACAATAAACTAATACTGTAGTTGTCTTAAAGATACCGTAGAAGCTCCTGTTAAGGTCTACGAGAAGGGGTCTTGGTACTTATTGGGGTATCCTCTTTCATTACATAGGTCATTGTCGTCCTAAGTCTTAGTCTTAGTGCAAGTGTCAATAGTAAGAATGGAAAGTTAATGGCCTTTAAGGGGGAAGGGGATATAATTCGTATCGAGGTGGGGGTACATGTTACGCAATTTGAAAACTAAGGGATAATTATCAGGTCGCAATCTACCAGAATAACTTAAAACTATCAAGTTCTAATTACCAATCACAGAAATTTAAAATTCAAGTTTACAACTATAATCCTAGCAAGCTATATATCCTAATATAAAATAAAATTACTTGGTCTATAATCAGAGAGGTTTAGGTGGCACGAATTGAAAGATGAAGGAAAGAAATTTAGTCGTCTCACTAATAGCGAGCGCTAAGGGTTCAGAGGAATAAGTCATAAAACTAAATAGAAAGACCCTAGATAATGGCATAGTTTTCTAAGGGAAGATGCTATGCTAATCTCAGTGTTTGAGGTATGATCAAGAAAATATTCTATGCATTGCCCTTGGATTTCTATGGTACTGTCTGCTACTATTAAGACAAAAGCTAAATTTATAGTTCTCTAGTACTATCTCACCACGAAAAACTAGATTAGTCATAATACTGAACCTTGGATTTCTATTGGTTCCTCAATACTAGGGTCAAACATTATGGTAAAATCTCTAACTAACTCTAGCAGTGTTTGTACTACTCTCAAGTCTTCATAAATACATCAAGGGGTGATGGTAAACCAATCTATAGATAAGAAATTCTAGGATTCACTAGATATTCTAACTTAGTGGTGTGTCAACACTCTAGTGGTACTCTTAATAGGAAGATTACCTTACTTATTATCTAACAACATGGACTTATATATTCTATGAGGGGCTATACTCAAGGAATTATCAAGGAAGTACAGGAATCAAGCAGGGTACAATTATTCAAATAGAATAGATTGGAAGGAGAGCGAATCATAGTCAATTGTGTATGAGATCCTATACTCTATTCCTAGGTGTAGGCTTGTTCGGTACAATAACGTAACCGAGACAATATGCTCTCGACCTGCATGGGCTACCACACTAAGAGCTTGTGAGTTGACTGCCTTGTGTATATTAACGTACTGGCTTAGACACATGATAGTTGACTGTCTAATTTTTGATACAACATTTAATATAGGACACCCGCGTAATTAGACGCACAATTGACCCTGCTAGTTGATCAGTATCACCCCTAGCGTACCCTCTCAGTCCAGTGTAATTATGGTTATGTATATGCTAGTATAATGACTGATGTTGTACTGTATTATATTATATGTATATAGGACCCTCAGATTGTTCTGCGAGACTTCAGGAGCAGGTCATTGATACTACGCAGCTTTCTTGTCAGGCAAGTATACCTTGCTATTATACTATGATTTATATTTCATATGTTGCATGCATCTTATTTCTGCTTATTTAGTTCATATATTTTAAACTGTTATATATAAACTGCGCGTCCAAGGAAACTTGGGTGCAACGACAGTAGCATCGTATTCTGTTTTTATTATGTATATACATGTGACCTAGTTTATGAGACTACCCTATTATTATGAGGCATTCTTAGGTTTTATTAGCCGTGACACATCTGTTACACGAGTGTGAGTCTCATATAGATCACGGACTTGCGTGCCGGGTTTGGCCTCCTGTACGTATGGGACGTGCGATAGGGAATAAATGCCAATAGAAACTTTGCAAGCTAGGAGACTTGACAGTTATTAGAGATATTATCGTGTCATGGATATGACATGCTTAGAGCATGGGGTGGGGAGAACAACAAGTAAGATATTTGGGCTCCTTTGCACTTTTCTTTTTGTAATCCGTACGCTCCGCCGGAGATACGTGGTGGTGATGACCCCTATATTACTGGCGACCTCTGGTGTTCAAAACACGACATGCTTTGTAGGCCCCTGATTCTCCGAGAGAATCATGCCAATCCTATTTATGGCCAGATAGCCCACTTGTTGGAAAGTTGTTCTCAACTGCATTCACATAGATGGTTAGGCGACCCTTGTATATTTATTTTACAGTACTTATTGGCATACTTCTATGTATCTTGTTATGTCCCTCTGAGGACCTGGTCCCTTTCCAGGTATAGATGTTCATGACTATTAGCAGGATGCGCGGATCGGGACTTGCTACTTATCTTTGAGGAGGTCTTCTCTTTGAGCCTCATGATTATTAGTTGATGTATTATTTTGTTTATTTTATATTCTAGTTTGGCAGTGGATTTGTTTTCATCCGACTATCATCCTTTGATACTTCATATTGAGATTTAGTTACATAGTTATTGGTTATTTATTTATTTATGATTTTTGTGGATGAGATTTAGTTATGCCCTATGTCTTGTGATAGTTTATACCACATGTGAATTATTATTCATAATACAGCATACGTATGTGTTATGGTTTCCATATATTGGAGTCTCCATATACATACGTTTGGCATGCTTATGTGTTTCTAGTCCTACCTATTTTGGGACTGGGACGTGACATATTTTTAGTGGTGGTCCATGCAGGTCGAGAGCATATTGTCTCGGTTACATTATTGTACCGAGCAAGCCTGCAAATAGGATTAGAGTATAGGATCTCATCCACAATTTACTATGACTCGCGTTTCTTTCAATCTGTTCTATTTAAATAATTGCATTCTGCTTGATTCGTGTGCTTCCCTAATAGCTCCTTGAGTATAGCCTTCTACTAGAATATAGAATCCTTGTTGTTAGGATGATAATTAGGATAACATTCCTACTAAGAATACAACTAGAATATTGACACATCACTAAGTTTAGAATACCTAATGAACCCTAGCATCCCTTACCTGTAGATTAATTGACCACTATACCTTGATATAATTATGAAGGACTTGAGAGTAGTATAGACACTACTAGGGTTAGTTAAAAATTTGGCCATATTGTTTGACCCTAGTATTGAGGAACCAATAGAAATCCAATGTTGAGTATTAGGACTAAACCTAACTTTCATAGTGAGGTAGTATTAGAGAACTATAAATTTAGATTCTCGTCTTGATATTAATAGAACAGTATCTTAGGAAGCCAAGAGGAATGAATAGAACATTCTTCTTGATCATACCTCGAACACAGAGATTAGCATACCACCTTTCCTTAAGAAATCATGATATTATCAAGAGTCTCTCATTTTAATTTCATATCTTGTTCCTCTGAAACCTTAGCGCTCGCTATTTGTGCGACGACTAATTATGTTTTTCTTTTCTTCATCTTTCAATTTATGCCACCTGACCCTTCTGATTGTAGGCCAAGTGATATTCTTTTATGTTAAGATATATAGTGTAGCGCCCCGTTCTCCCGGTACGGAGACCGCGGCTAAGAAACACAAGACGGTATCGTTCGATCGGGATAGATTGAATTAAGAACTCGTCCTTGTTATGGATTTGTTTCTTCGGAATCGATTACCATATTCAGTGGACTGCGCCCCAAGGATCGGCTTAGCGGCAGAGTCAGGAGGGACCTCTCCGCTGCTATCTTTTATTGCCTCGGTTTTCGATATCGCTTGTTGCTTTTGTGCTTTGAGTTGGTTTTGGGATTTGCTTGTTTTCCTTGAACGGTTTCGATGGTTTTCATTATTTTTGTTCATTGACTTGCACTTCTATTCCGAGATTGGAAAGAGAGAAAGAAGTATTAATCGAGCTGTTCGTGTGCAGGTGAACGAGCAGTAGGTGGCTTGCGAGCGGAGTCGTGAAGTGCCTCTTTCCTTCTTCTTTCCAAAATCTAAGTGAGTGGCTACCAACCCGATTAGCTAGCCTTGCTTCCAAGCTTTACTCCTTGCCCCGATCAAACGATACCAAGTAATAACTAAAAGAAACCAAGATAAAAGAGAATAGACTTGGTACTTATGCTTGTCAATGAAACTTGTGAACGGTTATATCTTTGCATGCTTGTTCGTTCGAAAATGTTCATCAAATGCATAGATACAAGTTTAAACGTATATCCTGATGCATAAAGATAACGTAGTTGCAATGTAAAATGAATTATGCAATACCGCTTGTCTTGTACTCACGTAGCCTCCGGGCGAATGCTTGTTAACGTAGCCTCTGGGCGAATGCTTGTTAACGTAGCCTCCGGGCGAATGATTGTTAGTGTGCGATCACGGACAACTTGTGCACAAGGTATAGTTCCTGCGGGCGGCTGCTGGGGCACTGGCACCGTTCCGGCTCCGGACGGAACTAACGTTTAGTCTCACGTACTAGGACAGGGTGGTATGTGTCGCCTAACGTTCTTGCACGCAGCAAACCATCTTCGTCACAGACTAGTGTCCATTATGGCAATCAAGCCAGTGATCATCGTGTATATTTAAACCTGTTGCATACTAACTTGTGTCTTCGTGGCAGGGAAGGCATGGTAAGTATTGTGCAGGTAATTCAGACGGTCAGGTAAAAATCCACCTAACGGTGGCACGTTCATTTCAGTAAATTTTATATGCTGCTTGCTTGTAAATGAACTAAGGCAAGATAGAAACCCACAAAAATATGCATGCTTCACTAAACAATGTGTTGATTGGTATAGTCAGGCTAGCTCGCCTTCACCAGCATGTTTCGATATGCTGACCCTCGTTGAAACAGGTTCTCCGCACCAAGGCGAACCGAGCGAGGAGCCGAAGTCGTCTACCCGATCCAGTCCAACTGTTGGCGCACCTTCACCGCGCCCCTTGAAGCCTTTTGAAGTTCGAAGCTGCAACTCTTCATACACAAATGCAGCTCCGTGGCAAAGCCGTCCTCCAGCCTGGAGGTCTTTATCGTTTTGAGTTTATAAAAGGATGTAATGTACAGGACTGCTATCTCATTTTGAGTCATCTCTTTTGTAAGCCGTTCGGCATATTAGCTAACTCGTTCAAGAGTTTGTAATAGATGTTCATTATCAATAAAGAGAACTTTTCCATTTTAAATCTATGTTTCAATTTATCTACGTACTCTGAATATGTGCTTGCTATACAAATCATTAAAGCCTTGTGCGGGCGCAACCCCAGGCCCGCACGACGGTCACGATTCGGGGGACGCCTCAAGTGATTCTACGGAATTGGATCGTGACATAGTGGTATCAGAGCACAGATTTAAAGTTCCTTAGACTTCGTGCTGGAAAAGTTCCTTTAACGATCAATTCCTGTGCGAACTCTTGAACTCGCTAGGCCAAAATGAGATACGTTCATGCAATAAGTCCATAATACATTATGATCCTAATGTAATTTACCTTCTTTTGAAGGAATGGCTCCAGCACAATCTGTAGCGCAAACTCCGGACGAAACGCAAGGCCAAGAAAGTAGTTCGGATACTTCGGGAAGTTCAAAGAGCCAGCGAGCCGTGCCAAGCATCAATCCCGTCCAACGAATGTTGCAGATGTTGGAGGCAAACCAACAAAGGGACGAGGCTCGCTATGAACGGGCCGAGAAGCGGGCGGAAGAGAGTCAGCTCAAGTTTCAAGACAATATAGAAGCACGATTCTCAGTCTTACAGAAGCAGGTAGATACCCTGCAGCAGATCGTTCAGACTTTAGCATCCAACCAGTCCGCGGCAATGTCAGCGACTCCGATGGAACAGCCCGTGCTTGAAGTAGAGACGCCACAAATTCCAAGGGCGAGGGACGTGACTGCCTTCGACTTTGGCCACTTCAAGAAAGTCTGCAATACCCCATTCAACGGGACTGAGGACCCAGTCGTAGCTCTAGATTGGTTGGCCGAACTTGAAGATCACTTCGCTCTGCTAGAGGTCCCCGAAGAAAAGCGCGTCGCCTGTGCGCAGCTACAGCTCCGCCTCAACGCGCACGATTGGTGGGACGTGCATCGACGATCTCTCCAATTTGATCACGGAGAGGAGGCGATCTCGTGGACGACTTTTCGTGCTGCGTTCGAAGAGGAGTTTGTACCCCCAGTACAACATCAAATGGAAAACGAGTTCGTGCAACTGAGGCAAGGCGGTATGACAGTTAAAGAGTACTCCGCCGAATTCAACCGACTCTCCAAATTCGCTAGGGCCTATTTACCTGATACAGCGAGTCGAGCTAGAAGGTTTGAAGGTGGACTACGCCCTGCCATCCATTCGCACGTAGCCGTTCCTCAGTATCGTACGATGCGTGAAGTCATGAATCACGCCTTATCGTTAGAACCATAGTATGCTCATGTTGCTGCCGGCGCTGTGCCTACATCCAGTCACAAACGCCAAAGCAACGAAGGAGGAAACACCGCTACAAAGCACCGCAACAACGGTGGTCCGCAGAGAGGGCAGCTATGTCACTTTTGTAGGAGGCCAGGACACCTGGTCAACGAATGTCGTCTGAAACAAGGATTATGCCTCATCTGTGGCGATGCAAACCACAGAATTCGTGACTGCCCCAAATACTCTGCTAAACATCCCCAACGTAACGTTCCCTGATGGTAGGTCCTGTTCTTAAGTTTCGGGACGAAACTTCCAATTAGTTGGGTAGGATGTAGCGCCCCGTTCTCCCGGTGCGGAGATCGCGGCTAAGAAACACAAGACGGTATCGTTCGATCGGGATAGATTGAATTAAGAACTCGTCCTCGTTATGGATTTGTTTCTTCGGAATCGATTCCCATATTCAGTGGACTGCGCCCCAAGGATTGGCTTAGCGGCAGAGTCATGAGGGACCTCTCCGCTGTTATCTTTTATTGCCTCGGTTTTCGATGTCGCTTGTTGCTTTCGTGCTTTGAGTTGGTTTTGGGATTTGCTTGTTTTCCTTGAACGGTTTCGATGGTTTTCATTGTTTTCGTTCATTGACTTGCACTTCTATTCCGAGATTGGAAAGAGAGGAAGAAGTATTAATCGAGCTATTCGTGTGCAGGTGAACGAGCAGTAGGTGGCTTGCGAGCGGAGTCGTGAAGCGCCTCTTTCCTTCTTCTTTCTAAAATCTAAGTGAGTGGCTACCAACCCGATTAGCTAGCCCTGCTTCCAAGCTTCACTCCTTGCCCCGATCAAACGATACCAAGTAATAACTAAAAGAAACCAAGATAAAAGAGAATAGACTTGGTACTTATGCTTGTCAATGAAACTTGTGAACGGTTATATCTTTGCATGCTTGTTCGTTCGAAAATGTTCATCAAATGCATAGATACAAGTTTAAACGTATATCCTGATGCATAAAGATAACGTAGTTGCAATGTAAAATGAATCATGCAATACCGCTTGTCTTGTACTCACGTAGCCTCCGGGCGAATGCTTGTTAACGTAGCCTCTGGGCGAATGCTTGTTAACGTAGCCTCCGGGCGAATGATTGTTAGTGTGCGATCACAGACAACTTGTGCACAAGGTATAGTTCCTGCGGGCGGCTGCTGGGGCACTGGCACCGTTCCGGCTCCGGACGGAACTAACGTTTAGTCTCACGTACTAGGACAGGGTGGTATGCGGCGCCTAACGTTCTTGCACGCAGCAAACCATCTTCGTCACAGACTAGTGTCCATTATGGCAATCAAGCCAGTAATCATCGTGTATATTTAAACCTGTTGCATACTAACTTGTGTCTTCGTGGCAGGGAAGGCATGGTAAGTATTGTGCAGGTAATTCAGACGGTCAGGTAAAAATCCACCTAACGGTGGCACGTTCATTTCAGTAAATTCTATATGCTGCTTGCTTGTAAATGAACTAAGGCAAGATAGAAACCCACAAAAATATGCATGCTTCACTAAACAATGTGTTGATTGGTATAGTCAGGCTAGCTCGCCTTCACCAGCATGTTTCGATATGCTGACCCTCGTTGAAACAGGTTCTCCGCACCAAGGCGAACCGAGCGAGGAGCCGAAGTCGTCTACCCGATCCAGTCCAACTGTTGGCGCACCTTCACCGTGCCCCTTGAAGCCTTTTGAAGTCCGAAGCTGCAACTCTTCATACACAAATGCAGCTCCGTGGCAAAGCCGTCCTCCAGCCTGGAGGTCTTTATCGTTTTGAGTTTATAAAAGGATGTAATATACAGGACTGCTATCTCATTTTGAGTCATCTCTTTTGTAAGCCGTTCGGCATATTAGCTAACTCGTTCAAGAGTTTGTAATAGATGTTCATTATCAATAAAGAGAACTTTTCCATTTCAAATCTGTGTTTCAATTTATCTGCGTACTCTGAATATGTGCTTGCTATGCAAATCATTAAAGCCTTGTGCGGGCGCAACCCCAGGCCCGCACGGCGGTCACGATTCGGGGGACGCCTCAAGTGATTCTACGGAATTGGGTCGTGACATATAGTTTGCTAGGATTATAGTTGTAATCTTGAAATTTGAAATTATGTGCTTAGTAGAACTTGATAGTTTGAGTTATTCTTTTAGATTGTGATTGATGATTATTCTTAGTTTTAAATCACGTAATTTATACCCATATCTTCATATAGATTATACCTTCTTTCATCTTAATCCAGCGTACTTATATTTACTACCTTGACTTATGACGCTATTATAGCCTAGTTTTGCAAGCTTATTCTTTTATCGAGCTTGTTCATGACATATGTATTAGTGGATGCATACACTAATACATTGTCTAATAAGAATATGTGTATTATGGTCTAGCTAACCTTAGTGCGCTTGGTTCGCTCTTCGCATAACTACTTTACGTGGATTAAGGTATATAGTTGACTAGTAGATGAATATACTTGCCCTTAGATATCTCCGAACACATCTCATCGGTTGCATAACTGTAGTAATATGAGCATGTGAATAGGTATTTACCAAAATAAGATTTTAATCCACAACTGTCTTGACAACTCTCCGTTTGAATTCTTTAATCACCTTGAACCCCGTACTTGTATTCTATCACCTCCTTCTTGAATTCTTTATTATTGTTCTCTGTCTTCCCCTATCTCGAAAAGACGAACGCTCGTGCTTGGTACAAGTTTGTTACACAGAGAGTACTATATATACCCCATAGGTCAACCACATTATTTGGTGACTGTCTTTTGTAATTAAGGGCATATCATATGTGATATATTTGGTGTTAAAACTTTGAGGATTGAATAACGCGATTAAGTAATTTGAGGAAGCCTTTCTTAAAAGTATAGTCTTATGTGATAGATGGGTAGATTCCAAGTTGGGTAGAAATTGCATTGTCAACTTGAGATGAATTTCTTTTAGATTGTGATCAAGTAAGATTAGATTGAGAGATTAAGTTATTTTAAATATTAAGAATTTTAGAAGAATGATTAAGATGATGAGGATTTAATAAAAATTTATATCTTGATATTGTGGACCAAATATTTATACTTGAGCATATGATTTAAATTTTTAATATTGAAGGTTGAATCATCGATTTAAATTTTGAGAAAAATAAATAGAACTCTAAACATGAACATTGATGGATTGAATTTAAATTTTTTACAATTTGATAATTTGAATTAAGAGTTAAAATTTGATTATTGCATCAGCTATTTGAAATATTGAGGATGGAATTAAATTTAAAATTTGAAGAGTATAAAATTCCTAAGTTGAAAATAGAAATAATATTTGATTAGAATTGTTTTCTAGAGGAGATTATGATAGTTGAAGATTGCGATGTAAATTTTGATGTAGGATGTCATATAGATTTAAATTAGATTTGGATGATTTATTATTTAAAAACGAGAAGATAGTACGATATATTAAATTTTGATTTAAACAATGGTTAATTTAATTTTGAAGGTGATTGCGATGGATTTTGTCATACCCCAGTCCCAAATACGTAGGACTAGGAACACGTAAGCATGCCAGCCGCATGGATATGGCAACTCCAATATATGGAAACCAAATCCATACGTACGCTGTAATATGAATACAAAATCCACAAGTGGTATAAACATATGTCACAAGTCACAGGATAAAATCTAAATCTCATCCACCAAAATCATATAGAAATAAATAACCAGTATCTATGAAACTAGATCTCAATAAGAAGTATCTAAGGATGATAGTTGGATGGAAACAAATCTACTACCAACTCAAATGGAAAAGTAAATACAATATGAGTACAACACAATCAAGCCCAATATAAGTATACCAGCTATCGATCACGGCTCGAAGAGAAGACATCCACGAAGCATCTATAACCATCCAAATCTGCGCTCCTGAAAATACTCAAGAAAAGATACACCTGGCAGCGGACCAGGTCCTCAGAGGGACATAACAAGATACTTAAACACATGCCAATAAAGTACTAAAATAAATATCCAAAGGGGTCGCCTAACCGTCTAAAGTGAATGCAGTTAAGAACAACTTTCCCCACAAGTGAGCTATCTGGCTGAAAACTGGGATTTGGCATGGTTCTCTTTTGAAGATCCAGGGGCCCAAAGGCACGTCGTCTTTTGAACGGCGGAGGCCCGCCAATGTATATATATGGGTCATCACCACCCGTATCTCCAGCGGAGAATCCGGACGTCACAAAAAAAGTGCAAAGGAGCTCAAATGCGGTACTTGTTGTTCTCCCCATCCAATGCTGTAAGCATGTCATGTCCATGACACGATAAACCTCTAATAACTGCCAAGTCTACTAGCATGCAAAGCTTCTAACAGCAGCTATTCCTAACGCACGACCCATACGTACAGGAGGCCAGACCTGTCACGCAGTCCGTGATCTATATGAGACTCACACTCGTGTAACCACTGTGTCACGGCCAATGAACCTAATGGTGCTACATGATAATGGGGTAGTCTCATGAACAAGGTCAATGCAATACATAAATAAAAACATATCGCGACGTCACCGTCGCGCACATTTTATATAACAGTTAAAATATATGAATTAAAGACAGAAAATAAAGATGCATGCAACATATGTAATATAAATAACAGTACAATGGCAAGGTATACTTGCCTGATAAGGAAGCTGCAATGTACCAATAACCTGCTCCAGAAATCGCGCAGAACAATCCAATATCCTATGTACACATAAATATAATATAATAGAATCATTAGTCATTACACTAGCACATACTCAACCATATTTACACTGGAATCAGGGGGTATACTAGGGGTAACACTAGTCATCTAACACGGTCAATTACGCATTGTATTACGCGGGTGTCGCGTCTTCAAGTACTGTATAAAATCAGTCAGTCAACTGACATGTGTCTATGCCAGTACGTTAGTGTACGCAAGGCAGACAAATTCATAAGTTCTTAGGGTCAACATGGTCAAGGTAAGTATGGGATAGTCCACGAAGTCCTAGGGTCATACAGTCTGAATATTTAGTCATAATTATCAATTAGCATTTACTTACATATATATTCATATAACTATATAATAATATAACCATTAATTTGTTTTAATTTATTTAATTCTGGAATAATTACTCTAAAATCCTATTTTAATCTTATTATTCTGATTTTTATGTTAATTCCTAAATTTTGTCCAAAGAAACTGAATTTTATCAACTCGAGACTCATGGCACGCAAATCGAGGCGATCTGTTGACCAAAAAGTCAACCGATACAAACTCGACTTTCATGCATGATTTCATGTAGATTTCAGCATCAAAAACATACTAGAATTTACAGCTCGTCTGAATTCAAATTCGTTTGGGAATTATGGCACATACAAATTTTGTATTGTGCACCGATGGTTAAATTCTAACCTAGAAGTTCTACAGAATTAACAGTATGTAAATACTTCGAAATAAATTTTAGGAAAAAATATATGTCGATGATCTCGACATTAGCTTTCCGAAACTTTAAACGGTTCGTGATTCTGATTCCTGATTCTTCCGAAATCGCAAAAACATCGAAACACGTCTATTTTCGGATATGCTATGCTCTACGAATTTTCCAGAATTTAATACTAATAATTTAGAAAAATAATTTATATTATCAGAAAGCTAACCTCATTATCGTTCTAACAAAAAAAATTAGAGCGTGTTTGGAGTCCGGAGCTAGGAGATATCGTCTTTTTAATTCGTCATAACTAGTAAAAAATGAGGCTAAATTTATGACGAATTTTGACTATTTTTTGGACGAGAGAAATTTGGGAAAGAAAAATATGAAGGATGAGGTATTTATAATGGTGGACACTACTTAATTAAATACGAATAGGATTGGTTAATTTGGATAGGATTATGATGAATTTAAATAAGGATAGGATATGCATGAAGTTGATTTCCTAGTAGGTTCAGGATTTGAATTAATTTAAAATAGAGTTTGAATTATCTCAATAATTTATAATCTTAAATATAATTAAAGATAATACAAATAATTTATAAAATCTTATTAATATCTATTAACACTAAATTAATATCTATCTAATATTAAGACTATATATATCCAAATAAATCCTAAATAATTTTAAAATCTAAATAAATTTCTTAAAATTCTAAATAAATTACAAAAAAATATAATTAAATATTTTAAACTAAAATAAATATTTGGTAAAAACGACATGCAAGTATGGTCGTATAGTAAATCATAGAAGTCCTAGAAATTTATGTTTTCTAAGTTTTAATTACCAAAAATTCTAGAAAAATCTCCAAAAATCTAAAATAACCTAAAATAATTCTAAATGAATATTTATATAAGTAAATATATCAAGAAATTTATTTTCTAATTAACTAAGAGCATATTCTAAATAAATTCAACATATATAATAAATATAATAATATAAAATATACACAAAATATCTATTTTGGGTGAGGGAGTTTACAATCTACCCAACTTAAAATAATTTCGTCCTCAAAATTAAAATAAGACATAATTTGTTAAATCCTTCACATTCGTACATAAGGTATGTCAATCGCAATCTCTTCCAAAAATTTAAATAACAAAATCTATTTGAATCTATCGCGATCACTTCAAAATTAATATAACCACTGTTTAAATCAAAATTCAACCTGTCGTAATCTCTTCTCGATTTTTAAATAATCAACATCCAAATCTGACTCAAGTTTATATGACATCCCACATCAAAATTTATATCATAATTTTCAACTATCATAATCTTCTCTAGACTTTGAACAATAAACAATTCTAATCAAATCTTATTCCTATTCTTAACTTAAGAATTTTGTACTATTCAAATATTTAAACTCAATTTACATCCTCAATATTTCAAATAGGTGACCCAACAATCAAAATTGAACTTTTAATTCAAATCATCAAATTGTAAAATTTAAAACTAATTAACCAATTGTTCAAGTCTAAAATTCTATATTTATCCTCAAAATTTAAATCGATGATTCATCCTTCAATATTTAAAATTTAAATCATGTGCTCAAAGTATAAATATTGGGTCCTCAATATCAAGATTTTTAAAATTCATTAAATCCTCATTATCTTAATCCCTCTTTTAAAATTCTTCACATTTAAAAGGACTTAATCTCTCAATCTAATCCTACTTGATCACAATCTAAAAGAATTCTCCTCAAGTTTAATACTGCAATTTCTACCCAACTTAGAATTTACCCATCTATCACATAAGGCTCTTACACTTAAGAAAAATATTCCTCAATTTATTTTCTCATGTCATTCAATCCTCAAAACTTTAACAACAACTATATCATATGTGATATGCCCTTAATCAATTATGAAAGATAGTCACCAAATAATGTGATTAGCCTATGGGGTATATCTTGTACTATCCGTGTATCACTTATATCCAAGCACGAGATTTCGTCTTTCCGAAACAAGGGAAGACGGAAAGCAACGGAAAAGAGTTCAAGGAGGGGTAATAGAATAGAAGTATGGGAATCAAAGCGTTTAAAGAATTCAAATGGAAATTGTCAAGACAGTTGTGGATTGAAATCTTAATTTGGTAATTTTCTATTCACATGCTCACATCGGTGTAGTTATGTACTTGATATGATATGCTTTGTCGTATCTAGAGGGTAAGTATATTCGTCTACTAATTACTACATATCTCAATCCACGTAAAGTAGTTATGCGAAGGGCGAACCAAGCGCACTAAGGTTAGCTAGACCCTAATACACTGATTCTGAAATGTATTATTATGGGCCCCCAATAATACGTATGTCATGAACAAGCTCGATAAAGAATAAGCTTGCAAAAACTAGGCTATAATAGCAGCATAAGTCAAGGTAGTACAGCAAATATGAATACGCTAGATTATGATGAAAGAAGGTTCATAATAATTCAAATTCACAAAAACAAAAGCAAAATAAGCAATAATAATGAAAGACTACACAATCTCTACAGTTGTCATACTAATTCCTTGTCTAAGTCGCTAGTCGACCATTAGGGACATGGACCTCTAAATTCTATCATCTGAATAAACACTGTCGTCTTTGCTAGCATACAATTAATGTCATTCAGTTACACTTCATCAATGGATCACAGGGACTACGTGATACTAGGTGGTGAGGTATACTATCCAACTTAAAATAATTTAACTACTATTGTATTGTCTTAAGGATACCTACAAAAATAATCTTGCACATGTACATAGAACATAAACTCTTATTAGGGTCTCCTATTGCATTATATAGGTAAGGGTCAAGTGCTCATAGAACATGTGTCAATCGTAGGGATAGAAGAGTTACTAGCCGTTAAGGGGAAAGGGATTTAACTCGTATCGAGCTATGGGTACAAATTTCATGATTTAAAGCTAAGGGGTAATCATTAGGTCACAACCTAAGGGAATTACGCAAACTATCAAATCCCAACTATCACGCACAAAATTTAAAGTTCAAATTACCAAGCTATACCCTAGCAAACTACATGTCCTAACATAGAATAAGATTACTTGGCCTTCAATCATACGAGTTATGTGGCACGAGTTAAATGATGAAGAAAGAAGAATCATAATTTAGTCGTCACACAATTAGCGAATGCTAAGGTTGCAGGGGGACAAGTTATGAAATCAAAAAATAGAGGGCTCTAGATAGCATCATGGTTCTCTAAGGGGATGGCATGCTAGTTGCCATGTTCGGGGTATGATCAAGGAAAAGGGTTGATTATATTCCTCTAGGCTTCCTAGGGTGCTGTCTACTAATAACAAGACAATGACATAAGTTTTATAGTTCTCTAATACTATCCAATTATGAGGTTTAGGTTCAGTCCTAATGTTCAATATTGGTTCTCCATTGGTTCCTCAATACTAGGGTCAAACATTATGGTAAAACTTCTAACTAACTCTAGTAGTGTCTATACTACTCTTAAGTCTTCATAATACATCAGGGGGTAATGGTAAACCAATTCTAAAGATAAGGAATTCTAGGGTTCACTAGATATTCTAAACTTAGTGGTGTGTCTATATTCTCGTTGTATTCTTAATAGGTGTGCTACTCTAATTATCATCCTAATAATAGGGGTTCCTATATTCTAGCAGAAGGCCATATATACTCAAGGAACTTATTAGGGAAGTACAGGAATCAAGCAGGATACAATTGTTCGAATAGATCATAGAGGAGGAAGGTGAATCATAGTCAATTATGGATGAGATCCTATACTCTAGTCCTATGTGCAGGCTTGTTCGGTACAGTAACGTAACCAAGACAATATGATCTCGACCTGCATGGACCACCACAAAAACATGTCACGCCCCAGTCCCAAATACGTAGGACTAGGAACACGTAAGCATGCCAGCCGCATGGATATGGCAACTCCAATATATGGAAACCAAATCCATACGTACGCTGTAATATGAATACAAAATCCACAAGTGGTATAAATATATGTCACAAGTCACAGGATAAAATCTAAATCTCATCCACCAAAATCATATAGAAATAAATAACCAGTATCTATGAAACTAGATCTCAATAAGAAGTATCTAAGGATGATAGTTGGATGGAAACAAATCCACTACCAACTCAAATAGAAAAGTAAATACAATATGAGTATAACACAATCAAGCCCAATATAAGTATACCAGCTATCGATCACGGCTCGAAGAGAAGACATCCACGAAGCATCTATAACCATCCAAATCTGCGCTCCTGAAAATACTCAAGAAAAGATACACCTGGCAGCGGACCAGGTCCTCAGAGGGACATAATAAGATACTTAAACACATGCCAATAAAGTACTGAAATAAATATCCAAAGGGGTCGCCTAACCGTCTAAAGTGAATGCAGTTAAGAACAACTTTCCCCACAAGTGAGCTATCTGGCTGAAAACTGGGATTTGACATGGTTCTCTTTTGAAGATCCAAGGGCCCAAAGGCACGTCATCTTTTGAACGGCGGAGGCCCGCCAATGTATATATATAGGTCATCACCACCCGTATCTCCAGCGGAGAATCCGGACGTCACAAAAAAAGTGCAAAGGAGCTCAAATGCGGTACTTGTTGTTCTCCCCATCCAATGCTCTAAGCATGTCATGTCCATGACACGATAAACCTCTAATAACTGCCAAGTCTACTAGCATGCAAAGTTTCTAACAGCAGCTATTCCTAACGCACGACCCATACGTACAGGAGGCCAGACCTGTCACGCAGTCCGTGATCTATATGAGACTCACACTCGTGTAACCACTGTGTCACGGCCAATGAACCTAATGGTGCTACATGATAATGGGGTAGTCTCATAAACAAGGTCAATGCAATACATAAATAAAAATATATCGCGACGTCACCGTCGCGCACATTTTATATAACAGTTAAAATATATGAACTAAAGACAGAAAATAAAGATGCATGCAGCATATGGATTATAAATAACAGTACAATGGCAAGGTATACTTGCCTGACAAGGAAGCTGCAATGTACCAATAACCTGCTCCAGAAATCGCGCAGAACAATCCAATATCCTATGTACACATAAATATAATATAATAGAATCATTAGTCATTACACTAGCACATACTCAACCACATTTACACTAGAATCAGGGGGTATACTAGGGGTAACACTAGTCATCTAACACGGTCAATTACGCATTGAATTACGCGGGTGTCGCGTCTTCAAGTACTGTACGAAATCAGTCAGTCAACTGACAGGTGTCTATGCCAGTACGTTAGTGTACGCAAGGCAGACAAATTCATAAGTTCTTAGGGTCAACATGGTCAAGGTAAGTATGGGATAGTCCACAATGTCCTAGGGTCATACAGTCTGAATATTTAGTCATAATTATCAATTAGCATTTACTTACATATATATTCATATAACTATATAATAATATAACCATTAATTTATTTTAATTTATTTAATTCTGGAATAATTACTCTAAAATCCTATTTTAATCTTATTATTCTGATTTTTATGTTAATTCCTAAATTTTGTCCAAAGAAACTAAATTTTATCAACTCGAGACTCATGGCACACAAATCGAGGCGATCTGTTGACCAAAAAGTCAACCGATACAAACTCGACTTTCATGCATGATTTCCTGTAGATTTCAACATCAAAAACATACTAGAATTTACAGCTCGTCTGAATTCAAATTCGTTTGAGAATTATGGCACATACAAATTTTGTATTGTGCACCGATGGTTAAATTCTAACCTAGAAGTTCTACAGAATTAACAGTATATAAATACTTTGAAATAAATTCTAGGAAAAAATATATGTCGATGATCTCGACATTAGCTTTCTGAAACTTTAAACGGTTCATGATTCTGATTCTTGGTTCTCCCGAAATCGCGAAAACATCGAAACACGTCTATTTTCGGATATGCTGTGCTCTACGCATTTTCTAGAATTTAATACTAATAATTTAGAAAAACAATTTATATTATCAGAAAGCTAACCTCATTATCGTTCTAACAAAAAAAATTGGAGCGTGTTTGGAGTCCGGAGCTAGGAGATATCGTCTTTTTAATTCGTCATAACTAGTAGAAAATGAGGCTGAATTTATGACGAATTTTTACTATTTTTTGGACGAAAAAGAGAGGAATTTGGGAAAGAAAAATATGAAGGATGAGGTATTTATAATGGTGGACACTACTTAATTAAATACGAATAGGATTGGTTAATTTGGATAGGATTATGATGAATTTAAATAAGGATAGGATATGCATGAAGTTGATTTCCTAGTAGGTTCAGAATTTGAATTAATTTAAAATAGAGTTTGAATTTATCTCAATAATTTATAATCTTAAATATAATTAAAGATAATACAAATAATTTATAAAATCTTATTAATATCTATTAACACTAAATTAGTATCTATCTAATATTAAGACTATATATATCCAAATAAATCCTAAATAATTTTAAAATCTAAATAAATTTCTTAAAATTCTAAATAAACTACAAAAAAATATAATTAAATATTTTAAACTAAAATAAATATTTGGTAAAAACGACATGCAAGTATGGTCGTATAGTAAATTATAGAAGTCCTAGAAATTTATGTTTTCTAAGTTTTAATTACCAAAAATTCTAGAAAAATCTCAAAAAATCTAAAATAACCTAAAATAATTCTAAATGAATATTTATATAAGTAAATATATCAAGAAATTTATTTTCTAAATAACTAAGAGCATATTCTAAATAAATTCAACATATATAATAAATATAATAATATAAAATATACACAAAATATCTATTTTGGGTGAGGGAGTTTACAGATTTGAATAGATTTTAAATTGTTGCAAAGAGATTGCGATTGACTTGTCTTATGTACGAACGTGAAGGATTTGACAAATTATACCTTATTTTAATTTCGAGGACGAAATTATTTTAAGTTGGGTAGATTGTAAACCTCCTCGACCAAAATTAGGCCTACTTGGCTTAGATAGAGAGACTAGGGCTAGTTTGAATCCAATTAGAAATAGAACACTGTGTTTTAGATAATTTTACTATATTTATATCACGTAGTGCACCTTACCATTTCTTCGATAATTGGAGCACCTCACTAGCCATTATCTTCCTACAAATTTTACATCATTGTCCTAGACGTGTCAGTCATCTATTCTGACCTTTGTGTAACTTATACTTATGCTCTATTGTGCTATATTTTAGTCGCACAATATTCATCGCAGACGTTTATATTTAATTTTAAATAAATTTAACTTTGTATCCTTGTGCGTTCCAATTGAAATTGGAGACACAATCTTGACCCGTTTTGTGTAATCCAATTTATGATAATATTATATTCTGAGCCCTCTACGTCCATGATGCTTGTATCCCACCTAATTTTAGCCTCATGTACCTCTAATTAATTCAAGAACACCTTTTGTATTAATTTTAATAAATTTAATCTAATTTCCATCTTTGTGCAATTTTTCTAATTGTTGGGCACTTTTATGCAAAAGTGCATTAAAGTGTCCACACCATTGGACACAACACATGAAGAAAACTATTTTGCCTTCATGTGAATTTCCTCCCATGATTTTTGGAGTGTGTAGCACACAACATCACCCCTCATCAATCTTAGCCATGCATTTTAAACAATGCAAATTCTAGCCCTCCAAACATCCCCATGTGAAGCCAAGCCCATCCCAAGGATGTTAACCAAGCCCCGACTGCACCACAACCCGATTCCTCCACGTCATTCTTCTCCTCTCCACCTGCCTGATCCCCTCAACAGCAGCTGTTCACCCCCTCGCCGGAGATCACAGAGCCACCACCGCCATCTCCCTCTTCTTCTTCCTCCTCTTCCCTTCCATCAACCCCGACCATCCCGCCGGAGCCCGCCATCATCACCACTCGTCTGATCTCCACCATTCCCCCTCGACTCGCCTCGACGAACCCATCTCCTCCACCTGATTCGACTCCTCCTCCTCGCCTGAAGCCTCCGGTCATCCCTGTTCTTTATCCATCCCTATCATCATCACCATTATCATCTTCATTATCATCATAATCATTATAATCTTCATCATCATCATAATCATCATCCCCTTAATCACCATCACCTTAATCCTAATCACTATCATCATCATCCTCTCATCATTCCTATCATCATCACCTTCATCATCAACATTATCATCACCTAATCATTATCTCATCATCAACATCATCATCACCATTAATCATCATCACAATCTTCATCATCATCGTAATCATCATCTCCTTCATCACCATCATAACCTAATCATCATTAACCTACATCATCATCATCATCATAACCTCAATCATCATCATAATCGTCGTCACCAATCATCACCCTCGTCATCACCATCATCGTATTCATCGTGGACCCGTCACCCTCGCCAAAGACAACCTGCAACAGTCACCCCCGATTCCCGTGAGTACACGCTAACCCCGAGGTTCGAACATGTCCCTCTTCTTTTATTTATGTGTGCTTGTGTGAATAACATCTAGGTTAACATATTGGTTCAGGTTAGTTGGTTGGTATGATTGCAGACCGTGTCAGTTAACCTAGTGTTCTTGTACGTATAAGTGCCTATGCACGTAATATTAGTTTGATATATATATATATATATATATATATATATATATAAGTAAGTAAGTAATTAGATGCTAAATAATAATTATGACTATAATATATTGCTGTGAGACCCTAGGTTAATTATGGATATCCCATATTTTCGTTTGACCAAGTGACCCTAAAAGCTTGTGAGTTGACTGCCTTGTGTACATTAACGTACTGGCTTAGACACATGATAGTTGACTGTCTGATTTTTGATACATCATTTAATATAGGACACCCGCGTAATTAGACGCACAATTGACCGTGCTAGTTGACTAGTATCACCCCTAGCGTACCCTCTGAGCCAGTGTAATTATAGTTGTGTATGTGTTAGTATAATGGCTGATGTTGTACTGTATTATATTATATGTATATAGGACCCTCGGATTGTTCTGCGAGACTTCAGGAGCAGGTCATTGGTACTACGCAGCTTTCTTGCCAGGCAAGTATACCTTGCCATTGTACTGTGATTTATATTCCATATATTTTATGTATCTTATTTCTGCTTATTTAGTTCATATATTCTAAACTGTTATATATAAACTGCGCGTCCAAGAAAACTTGGATGCAACGACGGTGGCATCGTATTCTGTTTTTATTATGTATATGCATGTGACCTAGTTTATGAGACCACCCTATTATCATAAGGCATTCTTAGGTTTCATTGGCCGTGACACATCTGTTATACGAGTGTGAGTCTCATATAGATCACAGACTTACGTGCCGGATTTGGCCTCCTATACGTATAGGACGTGCGATAGGGAATAACTGCCAATAGAAACTTTGCATGCTAGGAGACTTGGCAGTTATTAGAGGTATTATCGTGTCATGGATATGACATGCTTAGAGCATGGGATGGAGAGACCAACAAATAAGGCATTTGGGCTCCTTTGCGCTTTCTTTTTTGTAACCCGTACGCTCCGCCGAAGATACGCGGCAGTGATGACCCTTATATTATTGGCGGCCTCTGGCGTTCAAATGACGACATGCTTTGTAGGCCCCTGATTCTCCAAAAGAATCATGCCAATCCCATTTATGGCCAGATAGCCCACTTGTTGGAAAGTTTTTCTCAACTGCATTCACATAGATGGTTAGACGACCCTTGAAAGTTTATTTTACAGTACCTATTGGCATGCTTTTATGTATCTTGTTATGTCCCTCTGAGGACCTGGTCCCTTTCTAGGTGTAGATGTTCATGACTATTAACAGGATGCGCGGACCAGGACTTGCTACTTATCTTTGAGGAGGTCTTCTCTTCGAGCCTCGTGATTATTAGTTGATGTATTATTTTGTTTATTTTATATTCTAGTTTGGTAGTGGATTTGTTTCCATCCGACTATCATCCTTTGATACTTCATATTGAGATTTAGTTACATAGTTATTGGTTATTTATTTATTTATGATTTCTGTGAATGAGATTTAGTTATGTCCTGTGTCTTGTGATAGTTTATACCACTTGTGAATTATTGTTCATAATACAGCGTACGTATGTGTTACAGTTTTCATATATTGGAGTCTCCATATACATACGGATGACATGCTTACGTGTTCCTAGTCCTACATATTTTGGTACTGGGGCGTGACAATACCACACTCTAGAGAACGTTGGACGTTATTACTTATACAGATACCACGTTCCTCGGAGCTGGACGTTATTATATTACAGAGTGCCCTTGTTATGGGGGCATATGCGGCATATACTAGCCAGTCACGGCGATTGGTGAATTATGTCAGCATATATCTAGCCTACACTTTCCATACGCACTAAGTTGTCCTCAAATTGTATTTCACTTAGCTGGTTAGTTCACCCTCGAGTTTTCACAGTATTTACTTTATGGCATGTATTTTTGTATCTTGTTACGTCCCTCTGAGGACCTGGTTCCCTTCCAGGTTATTTATACAGTTTGTGGGATGCTTGATCTAGTGGAGTGTGGACATCGTTGTAGGTATCTTTATATTTTTAGTTATTACACTCATGTACTACTTTCCATTTTTGATTATGCTTTTATAGCCTAGTGTTTATAGACCTATGTTGTTCTTTTTGGTCTATTCGAACGGATGTATTATTGGGCTGCAGACTGATGATGCGTATCATTTTTTCTTGAGATTATTCACCATGGATTGAGATTTAGTTTTTAGTTATTGCACGTTAGAAATATATTATTATTGGATCACTTGACCAAGGACAGCGTAAGTGCACTTCGTCGGGTCCATTGAATTGGAAAGCCCTACGGAGTCGTACCAGCTGGCCATTGCCACGTGTCTGGTCCAACGTGTTTTGGGACTGGGGCATGACATATATATATGTAAGTTCTGTATCATAATTTAGGTCCATGGCATATCCTAGCACAAAGGCACAACCCTACAACCAAACAAGGACAAGGGTTGAATCCATCACACTATGCTAGTACATTTCCCTAGGCTACTAACAGAATAATACAATCACAATCAAGTCTAATTAATAAAATCGGCCAATCACTTGTACTATAATGCCCCAGTCCCAAAATACGTAGGACTAGGAATACGTAACATGCCAGCTACGCATTCGACCAGACTCTGGTCCGACTCGAATACGTATAAGTTATATAATAAGGATAAATAAATATTGAAATCTCTATGTCTCAATCCACATAAAAAACAAAATATTAATAATGAACTACATGTGCTAAAGTCGGCCGCCAGTAACACATAAGCTCGAATAGAATCGAGAAAGGAATATGAGTCTATAAAACAAGGCTACATCAGCAGATGAATAGACAATAAGAATAAATAACCATAACTCCCATAGAAATGATATAAGTACCTGACACCAATGCCTGCAAAACAAAGCAACACACATCAACAACTCCAGGCAAGCTCCACAATGGTCTATGTTGTAAAACTGGCAAGGGACCAGGTCCTCAGAGGGACATAACAAGGTATAAGAAATAGTATAATACCACATACTCAAGGATAAACTAATGTAACCATCTAAGTGAAATACAAGTGAGAGCATCACTAGTACTCAGGCTGAAACCACTACAAGCTCTGTATCGGGGAGCCGGGTAGCAGTAATATCACGTAATGGGCCAAGCTCTAGAACAGAGACTAAAGCACCGCAATAATAAAATATATATGTATGTAATCAGCCTGTAGCCTGTGTGTCTCTCCCCACCGAATGTAATCACACATCTCAAGTCCACGACGTCTTATGTCCATAACACGCAAGATCATGACCTCTAGCTAGTACAACGAGTCATAATGATATCTATGTATATACAAGTCTTACGTCACGAATCCTGTAAGCCTATACAGAATTACCATGAATAACACAGAAAAGATTTTATTACATGAATAGTATCAAGTGTCATATGGTATGACGCACTTGATAAAGCAAGCACATAAAAATATATAGGATTGTGGTATCAAATCTCTAAGTGACGTTACACGACTCCGCGTACGGCGTCGACACCCGAATCTTGTTCGGACGTTAAGCAACGTATCACGGTCCCAAGTTGAATAGGTACATCACATAAGTATATATATATAAATAACTACTAAAGCAAATAATATCAAAGGAACTACTGCAAGTTTGGCAAGGTACACTTGCCTGGAACTCCAAGCTGATAATACAAAGAACCTGCTCTCAAATCCACGCTCGTGCGATCCCAAGAGCCTAAATATATAATATCATAAAATCAGTCACTATGACACATTTTACTAAGCATGTACAAGAGTACAACTACTCTACGTCAATAATCATTAGACAATTAGGGTCTAAATTAATCAAGGATACAACTTACACAATGCCATCAGTTATTTAGAGTCTAAAATAATTAGGGGTTCTAACAAAGTAGGTTGGTTAAGGTTCACTAGTCAAGGACCAAGAAAGTGTGTAAACACCAAGCCTACTAGTCACATAACATCATCAAGCCTCATAAACATGGTTACGAGGAAGGTCCATGTAGGTACTAGGTGTTCTCACACTAGATTTCCATATACAACATATCATCAACCTTGATATTCACTAAGTGTCAAACTATGTTAACTAACCTAGGGTTAGTTTTGTCTATTAAAATATGCACGTGAGCGTTAATAATAGATCAAGTTAGGGTCATCACAAACAATCATATACTTTATTTCTCAAGTATATCCATTCATCCAACTATATACAACTCTCATTCTACTACAAAATATTAAGTATACATAGACAAGTTAAATATGAATTTATAATAAGATCATGGCATATACCTCATTTCTAACTTGTATTTATCATAAAACATGTATGCAAACACTACTACAACTAGTGAACAATCTTAGCATGGTATTTTTTATATTCTAACATAGTGTTTATAAACAATAAAACTAGCTATCACAAAACCTAGGCAAAGTGCACTACTAGTTGCACAACATTTAATCATGTCTCAACCATATATTTATTTATATATAACACCCTAAAAAAACTTATATATGAGTAAAAATTGTGTTTTGCAAGTGCTTGCTTGGGTTTTAGATTATGGCAAAGTGAATAGGACAACAAATGCATAAATAATATTCAAGTCTAGACATGAGAAGTAATAAGTGTTCTTGGTATAATATCATAAAAATATGAATAGAAAGTTGATAAAATTTAATAGGGATATGAAGTAAATGTAGAGAGGGTTGAGTAGGAGGATTTGGAGCTCTTACCAAAGTAAAATGGGAAGGCAAAAGAGGGTTGTGCACTGCTTGCACAAATCTATCCAGATTTAGACACTTCGTCTCGTAGCTGTTGTACGGGGCTTCAAAACATTTCTCCAAGTAGTTTGGAGATTAGAGAGATTAGGGAAGAGGTAGAGAATGAATATAGGGTGGTTTTTGATGGGGTTTTGGTGCTGGAAGTGGTGGCAACAAGGTGTTGAAGTGGTGCTATTGCTAGCGGGTTTATCAGGGTATCTTCGTTTTGTAGGGGATATTTGGGGAAGTTGTGGGATGATTTAGGTGCTGAGTTATAAATGAAACTTATTAAGGAGAGGTAGTGGAAGGATATTTGGATACTGTGGTGGTGGTTTGGAGGCTATGGAGGTGGTGGAGTGGCCTGAGAAAAGGAAACATTGAATTCAGATTCAGCCTGGATGCCTCTGATGGAGGGCTGTTTTGAGGAACTTAGAGTGAATTGTGATAGAATTTTTGTGAAGAGAAAGTGATAAGGACAGGGATAGGAAGAACCATACAAAATTTGAGAGAAAGATACTTACTGTGGAGGGAGATAGGGACAGATTGGTGGGGATGTTGCTGAATCCAGATTCAGCCTGGGTAGGGTTGGATAGATGGAGGTGTGGAGGGAGATAGAGAAGGAATTTGGAGATGGTTTGTGAAGAAAAATTATGAGGAAGAGAGTTAAAAAGAAATTTTCTTCAGGTGGTTTGAATGGGGGAGGTGAAAAGAGGGGAGTTATGGACAGCCTAGTGGGGAGAAAAATTGTTTGGAGTTACCAATGGGGTAAGAAAATGTCACAAGTTATAACCCCTTCCCTTTCATATTCCACCCTAATGATTTAATAAACCCATGGCTGTCCAAAACTGAAATAATATTTAATATGGATGGTCAAACCTATCTTAGTCAACCTAGGTTAAGTACAACTACTTCTAGTTGGGTCAGGTTCGGGTCGTTGCGGTTTAGTTTGACTAGGTTGGTCTGATTCACTAGAAAATTGGTCATTTATGACTATTGAGGGTAGGTAGCACATAGAGGTTCAATAGAGTGGAACACATGTATCATATGTGTCTTAGACCTAGTTTAGATCATGATCATGCATTAGGTCGAAATAATTGGTCAAAATTGGATCTCCAATTTAAATTGGAATGGTCAACGGTTTCACTGTAGGTGTTAGAAATAGAGTTTTTGACCCAAATGTTTTACATTAAAAATAAAGCACAAGGAGATGTGTTTGAGTGGGATATGATAATCATAAATTAAGATGGGCTCGTCTAGATCATGCATGTAAAATTTGTTTGGAGATAATAGCTAATGTTGTGCTCCTAAAAATTATAGCTACAAAAAATATTTTTAAAGGATACTTTTGTTTACTTAATACTAATTAATAATAAAAATAATAATTCTAAATATTATATTAAATTAAAATAACTAAATCTTTGGGTGAGGGGGGTTTACAATCTATCCACCTTAGAAAAATTTTGTCCTCGAAATTCAAAATCAATCTCTCCAACCACAACTCATCATATCTCTAAATATATAAACACATCTTGGTACTTTCTCATATCCATTCTAAAAACCTTAAACTTCCATATACATACAGTTTAATCGTCTAAGGCTGTTGGTCCTTAAAATATATTCTCACCACCATATACTATCTCATTACGGTTATCATGCTAATCGTCATCTAATTTTTTTTACCACCTATAGGCCTAGGTTACACAAGGATACCGCAACACAAACTTAGTTTGAATCTTTCAATATTTACAAGGAAAATGATGTCATACCTTAACTCTTAAAGGAGTGCATATGTTAGGCACTAAAATCTTACAAGCACAAAATCTTCAAGGCTACCTATGTAGTATCTAAATCCTTTATTCTACAGCTAAGACTATTTTTTTTTTATTCTTTCCTTGGTACAACGTCATCAACCTATAGTATCCCCAATAAAATCCTCTAACCTAACTTCTTATAATTGCTCTTAGCAGCAATAAGTCTAATCTAGTTAGTCAGTCATACATAGTCTAGAAGCTCAACTCAATAATTCCTAGAAGAAATACATATAATAAAATACGACATAAGCCCTTTATTCAAATACGTAGTACAAATATATATATATATAAATTATGTAATAAATAACTATTCAATCATTCTAAATACCCTATATAAAAATATAATTAATACAATAAAAAGAATAAGATTTCTAAAATCCGAAAATCCATCGGCTATGGTAAATTGGAAATAGGTTCTCATCACCTACTACTGAGGATAGGTCCAGCAAACTCATACCATATTAGTCAAAGATCTAAATCCATGGCCCTAATAAGTTTATGTGCAAACCCACAATATTCAGCTATCATTCCTGTACTACTTCTATCTTCCATTTACACTTTTCTACTATATATAAATCTATAATCTAAGGGCCTTGTGACAATCCTCTATAAAATGACCAACAAGTCAGTATGTAATTCTGAACCTACATTTAATTGCTTAAAATTCGTATTACTTCGAGACCGATCAACAATTTTTACTCGCACTAAATTCTCAAAATTTTAAAAGCATTACAAGTCATAAATGCTAAAACTATTATTCCTCAAGTCCATACCACAATCCCTTCTCTTTGGATTATGCGACTATAATATCTTTCCCTTATCATTTGTTTTCTACTCACCTTCATATCCTTTTAGTATGTTAATCTTGTTTTTAATTATAAGCTTCGTCAATCATGACCCAGTACTTTTCGCTTCGTAGTATAGATCTTCTAGGCAACTGTCGAGTGATAAATCTTCAGTCCTTCCTAGATCTTTCTCTTAATTTAAAATGCTCAAGATGGTGTACTCCTCGTTACTCTTCTTGTTACTATTCTACCTTCTTCATCTTGAACCTGATTTTTTTCTTGTTTATTCCATGTATACCCTTTATCCAAACTACATGATTACCACCTTGTTGTAGCTTGTCATTTATTATAGGCAATTCACTATATCTAACTCAAGACTATAACATAAAACTCTCATCCTTCAACCTATTTACTCTATCACAGATACTAGCTTGTCTACGGGTGGTACCTATTTTTCAATTAACACTGACAACCCAATTAATCAAATACATCTAATTTGATTCGAAAGCTATACTTTAGTACTTGAGTTATCTAATTACTCAAACATTAGGTCTAGCAATCTACCTATCTATTTTGTCCAGACTTAGTCCAGACCTATAGTCATCAATAATTTAAGGGGTCATAAGATCTAGTTTTGAAACTAAAAGTTACAAGACAACTAGAGATTTAACCACTATGGCTTGCTACGTAAAGTTCCAATTTCTTAAGGTCATAATATAATTCCTTGTACCACCATCATGAGCCATATCTGATCCCTAGCATCTAGCTATGTATTCCATAAAGTATTCCAAACTATCTTTCTAACTTCTAATACTTCTAAATTACGGCTACCTTAAGCAAGGGTAAGGTTTTATTAGTTCTAGACCTCTGATACTATACTAAATTCTTATGCTAACAATCTATGCTAGCTCTAGCATATATGAATAACCTATTTACCTATCCTACCAAGGGTAACCATCTTCTCAAAAATTTATATCCAGCATGTCTTCTTCTGCCTTGACAAGGATCTGCTTCTGGAGGAAACATCACGCACGAACATTCATCTCTCTGAAATAGGGAGAGATGATAAACAATAATAAGGATATCGATGGGAATAAAAGAGTACAATTATGAAATCCAAGGGCGATAATCAAATGCTAAATTTTTTTTAAATCAGTTGTGGATTGAGATACTAATACTATTAATCCTGATTATTGTCACGCCCCGATCTCCCGCAGGCTAAATCGGCCATCCCCGCTAGGCGGAAATGACCATGCCAGCGCTCCCACGGAACGATCGCTTTTGACCCATACGGGCGTGATGCCACACGAGCGTGAGCCGCGCCCGTGCAAGGCCGTGGTTCATTGGCTGGCGGTAAGAGATCTAAGCCACAGGATCGCACAGATTGTCCGAGTGCAGCGGAATGTATAAACATATAAGCGAGTGGTAACAAGTTCACTGAGTCGACAGTAGCGGAAGAAAAAATTGAATAACACAATATAGAAGTAAGGCAACTCATTTTATTCATATTGAAACAAGTATTACAGGCGGCGCATAGCCGAGATTACAAGTCGCTCAAGCTCTCTCTCTGAAACATAAAAGCGTACCAAGTGGCTACATTTATGGATGATATGCAGGAAATATTCAGGCGATGTTCAGGCGATGTTCCAATATTATGTCTTATATATGTGCTTCAGTTCCGAACGCAGCACCCTAAGGCTTCAGAGTCGAACTCCATGTCTTTAGCACGCACGAAGGAGGCATCCGCACCGAACGAGGTTCTCCCGCACCCTGCACACAATCTGGTGGGTTATCATTACATGAATGCACTGGTGGGGAGGCTACTCGCCCTCTCGACAAATCCAAACACGTAATATAGGTTCCGTGCATCAACTATTTAGTAGTCTTTCTAGTATTACCTTAGGATCAGTTTCATGGCATATTATGAAAAGCCTAGCTCGTGTGGCAGTGCGCCGTGCGATATAAGAGGAAACGATAAGATTTACCAACTTACCAAATGTCCTTCCCTGTCCAAGGCAAACCAATGTTAAATTCCAAGCATGAGCATATATAAACATTCAGGGGCATAACATATGCAAACATTGCGTTATGAGCGAGATCACGCTACGGGTGCACGAGTTACAAGAAATATCATGTGTGTTGTATACGATGATCAAGTGCTCTTTATGCACAAGTGTTGTTATATCATGATCGTTCAGGTGTTCAGTTATCCTCGATGCGATACAATGACTCGCACGTGAATAGCCGCTAAGCGAGGATGACCTATCTATATGAACATGAGGTCACTGGCACGGCACCATAATGGATGGTGTAGTCTCTTGTCGGAATGATATGCAAGCAAAAACATGAGGCATTGCACCACATCCCGCTCGAAGCAGGCGACTACTCAGGAGTTCCGTTCGGATCGGATTGGTACCAGTGCCCCAGCAACCGTCCGCGGAACTAAAACCTTATTTTCCAAGTTGTCCTGTGACCAGGCAAGTCTCTAATCTTCAGGGTCTGTGGTCAGACACAAGAATAAGTTTGAAGCAGGATATATATATATATATATATATATATATATATGGAACAAGCTACATGTAACAAGTTTGAGTCAGTATATATATATATATGGAACTTGTTGAGGCAGGATCAGGATTACTCTTAATGTTGAGTATCGGCTCCAATGAGCCATTTTATTCAGTACAGGACAGTATTGCTCCACGAGCAGGGAATTCTTGGATCACATAATTGGTGCAAGTTCCTTGGTTTGGGAATTGGCTTAGCGACCTAATGGTCCCGGATACATTCAGGTTTATTCATGCACGGAACAACTATCAGGTAGTCTTCCGAGGAGAACCTAAATGAATGCATGGCATGCACAAAAATTCACGGTCTAGGCATAATTATGCAGCAAGCATTGAGACAAGGCAATATATATAAATAGGCAAGCATGCACTTGTATAACATAAGCATTCACGTTAGCTCAGGCCCGAAGGTAAGCCGAGGAGTGAAACCGTATAGGGACTTCTCGAGCAACATTACCTAGGGTCGTGCAGTGCAGAGTATGGAAGTGCACAACGCAGAGTGTAACATTTATACCGTTCTACTCGAGGCATAGCAGAGTCTGGTTGCCCAAGGCAAAGGTAGTATGCAAAGGGTCTGATATATATATAAACCATATTTTATTTCCATGTTCTAGCATAAGCAATACAAGTTGAGATTATTTCCTTAGCTAGGTGCGTTGTATTCTTATTAGCATGCCGGGGGTGGTTCGCCTTAGCGACTAGCATGTATCTTCCGTATTTTATGTGTGCTAGCTAAGCAAAGACAAGTTCACCGTAGCCACCCACCTTAGCGATGATTCGCCTCGGTTGAGCGATACTCCGAGCGAGCCTCTGAAAGCCTTAAGCCGGTTCTCATGAAGGGCCAAGTCTGGATAATTCCTTGCCTCAACGATTTGCCTCGCTGAGCAAAGCAGGTCCGGACGTTTGCACTTTTGCCTTTTGAATCGGTAGTCCGCTTGAGCGGAATGAGGTATTACATCATCCACCACTCAGAAAAAGTCTCGTCCTCGAGACTTCCTGAGGGCAAGCCATACTATCGAATTTTTGAATCTAGCCCAAGCATAGCTATCGGTACCACTAGATCCATTGGAACACAATCACCTACTCGTTCCTTACGCCGTGTCGCGTGTGTTCTGAGTCGGTCTCATTGCGCCTTAGCGCGGGACAAGTTTCTTAACACGAGGCATATTTCAATCGATCTTGGATAGCGGTCTAAGGCTGGGGCAAACTTATACAAGTCGTTATGCTTGTTCAGGAGGATATTCACTTGCACTAGCATTTGAGTTCATCATATCACGAGTCTGGATCGTGCACGGATTCGAAGCGTCCTTCAAATACATGCATGTCAACCAATTTAGCGATAGCGAAGTCTTAGCACTCGAGTTTCACATTTTTTAAGTCTTGAATCGTGCACACATTCAAGGCGTCCCTCAAACATATGCATTCAACCAAACTTAGAGATAGTAAAATTGGACAAGTTGCTTTTACAAAAATCTCAAGGGTTCAATCCAATTCCATATCATTTCCATTCTAACCAAGCATTTGCACCACCATTTTGCATGATCTGTTTGGTTTACCGACTAGCATTCGTCAGTTCGGGTCAAACTTAGCACATGTTATTATTCCTAAGTCCAATCCTAAGTCTTGCGGCCCCAGTTATGAATCTTATTCAAGCATTATGGTAAAGTCGGCGGCACAGGTTCATTCACTCGGCACAGGGTCGTTTGTCTAATTCCTAGGTCAGCTCACATGGTCATAGGTATAGGTTCAGGCACACGATACATCATAAAAATTCATCGCATGATGCTCGCCCCAATTCCTAGGGTCAAATAATTATCCATTTGTACGGGATATTCTACCCAAGCTCGTTTCACTCAGATTTATAAACATCGAGTGCAAATTCCCTACTCTCAATAACACGTTCATTGCACGGGGGACGAGTCCGTTCAGGTAATTTATAATAAATCCAAGTCGCAGGACAAGTCTAGTGATTTGCGTAGTCTAACTCTCCAACCATGTTTTTGATAGAATCCATATCAATTTCAAGTCTAGACCACCAAGCCAAAATTTAACTCTAAACCTTAGATTACATCCCCAAGTCGTCCAACAATATCAACGCGTTCGTCCCCGAAACCATCAAGCATGATTTACTCCTGGTTCTAGGCTAACTCATCCTAAAACACTTTTGATTCATTGTATTTCAAAAGTTTTTGTATCCATCGAATTAAGCCTGTTCATGCAGTGATTGTAGTTCGTCTAGTAAAATCATCTAACTTTTATTTTTTTCCATTTTGGTAGTTCCATAGTCTACTTTTGGCATTCCTCAATAACCAAGTTCAAATATTCAATCCCAAGTCCATCCATTTCTAATACGTTTAATATATCGAGTTCGTTCAATCCATTTGCTTATATCCTTCCTAGAAACATAATATTTTCTTTGCTTGTATCGATCCATGCTATCTTCCAATTATTGATACCAAGTTAAATTTATATTCCGAAGCCAAATATTCATTCTCAGGTTAACTTGTTCGAGCGATATTTTATTTAAGTTCAATCCGTTTGCTTAAATCCGAAATCGCTCGCACGATTGTCAAATTTCCAACAAGTTTTCCCTTGTCAGGATATCGATTTCCCTTTCCATGAATTCCTATTCGATATAAGCCTTATAGTTGGTCCAAGCACATTCCCAATTCATTTAGTTCAATTATTGCATGGATTATGGATCCGTTTGGACGTTTCTAATCGATCCATTCACCACTCAGAATCGAGTCATTCCATTAAATTCTCAATCGGTGCTCCCATTTTTGTTAGCTTATTCACCAACTCGTTTCCTCAAATTTTTGCATGATACTCAGGTTTCGCCTGATAAAATCTAATCTCATTATATATATTCTGGATTGATAGTCATCCAAGCAACTATATTTGATTATCTTTCAACATAAATTATCGTTCGAGCTATTTCTCATAATCAAGCAGGATTCTTAATATTCGCCTAAGCGATAAATCCGATAAAGTTTCTATCAATTTTAGTTCTAAGTCTGACTTGTATTATTCATGAACGATGTCCAAATCTCGTTTATAACAGGTTTGCACCAAAGGGTCTTGGTGTACGATACTCTACACAACTTAGCCGAAAGGCTGAGTGCATAGCTAACCGTTCGGGCAATATTCGTTTTTGTACTAACCAGTTAGGCAAACAGGTATAGGTATTTCGGGTTTGCACATAATGCTCAAGTCTAGTACGAACCTAATCCCATAAGGACTAGTACAGGTTGGCACAAAGGCCCTTGCAACACAATTTCATACAAGCAATCTTACCATTCAAATGCAACTTTTTGAAAGTATTTAGACTTATTGTTTGGAACATTCCATTGAGGCATTAAGAGAGTGTGTGCACATAACCCACGAACGAGCTTTCGAAACAGAGATATTAGAAATAAAGTTCAAAGGCGTATAAGCCAGGCTCTGATACCAATCTGTCACGTACCGATCTCCCGCAGGCTAAATCGGCCGTCCCCGCTAGACGGAAATGACCGCGCCAGCGCTCCCGCGGAACGATCGCTTTTGACCCATCCGGACGTGATGCCGCACGAGCGTGAGCCACGCCCGTGCAAGGCCGTGGTTCATTGGCTGGCGGTAAGAGATCTAAGTCACAGGATCGCACAGATTTTCCGAGTGCAGCAGAATGTATAAACGCATAAGCGAGTGGTAACAAGTTCACTGAGTCAACAGTAGCGGAAGCAAAAATTGAATAATACAATATAGAAGTAAGGCAACTAATTTTATTCACATTGAAACAAGTATACAGGCGGTGCATAGCCGAGATTACAAGTCGCTCAAGCTCTCTCTCTGAAACATAAAAGCGTGCCAAGTGGCTACATTTATGGATGATATACAGGAAATGTTCAGGCGATATTCAGGCGATGTTCCAACATTATATTTTATATATGTGCTTCAGTTCCGAACGCAGCACCCTAAGGCTTCAGAGTCGAACTCCATGCCTTTAGCACGCACGAAGGAGGCATCCGCACCGAACGAGGTTCTCCCACACCCTGCACACAATCTGGTGGGTTATCATTACATAAATGCACTGGTGGGGAGGCTACTCGCCCGCTCGACAAATCCAAACACGTAATATAGGTTCCGTACATCAACTATTTAGTAGTCTTTCTAGTATTGCCTTAGGATCAGTTTCATGGCATATTATGAAAGGCCTAGCTCGTGTGGCATTGCGTCGTGCGATATAAGAGGAAACACGGCGAGACTTACCAACTTACCAAATGTCCTTCCCTGTCCAAGGCAAACCAATGTTAAATTCCAAGCATGAGCATATATAAACATTCAGGGGCATAGCATATGCAAACACTGCGTTATGAGCGAGACCACGCTACGGGTGCACGAGTTACAGAAAATATCAGGTGTGTTGCATACGATGATCAAGTACTCTTTATGCACAAGTGTTGTTATATCATGATCGTTCAGGTGTTCAGTTATCCTCGATGCGATGCAATGACTCGCACGCGGATAGCCGCTAAGCGAGGATGACCTATCTATATGAATATGAGGTCACTGGCACGTCACCATAATGGACGGTGTTGTCTCTTGTCGGAATAATGTGAAAGCAAAAACAGGAGGCATTGTACCCCGTCCCGCTCGAAGCAGGCAACTACTCAGGAGTTCCGTCCGGATCGGATCGGTGCCAGTGCCCCAACAACCGTCCGCGGAACTAAAACCTTGTTTTCCAAGTTGTCCTGTGACCAAGCAAGTCTCTAATCTTCAGGGTCTGTGGTCAGACACAGGAACAAGTTCGAAGCAGGATATATATATATATATATATATATATATATATATATATATATATATATATATATGGAACAAGCTACATGGAACGAGTTCGAGTCAGGATATATATATATATATGGAACTTGTTGAGGCAGGATCAGGATTACTCTCAATGTTGAGTATCGGCTCCAACGAGCCATTTTATTCAGTACAGGACAGTATTGCTCCACGATCAGGGAATTCTTGGATCACAGAATTGGTGCAAGTTTCTTGGTTCGGGAATTGCCTTAGCGACCTAATGGTCCCGGATACATTCAGGTTTATTCATGCACGAAACAACTATCAGGTAGTCTTCCGAGGAGAACCTAAATGAATGCATGGCATGCACAAAAATTCATGGTCTAGGCATAATTATGCAGCAAGCATTAAGACGAGGCAATATATATAAACAGGCAAGCATGCACTTGTATAACATAAGCATTCACGTTAGCTCGGGCCCGAAGGTAAGCCGAGGAGTAAAACTGTATAGGGACTTCTCGAGCGATATTACCTAGGGTCATGCAGTGCAGAGTATGGAGCACAACGCAGAGTGTAACATTTATACCGTTCTACTCGAGGCCTAGCAGAGTCTGGTTGCCCAAGGCAAAGGTAGTATACAAAGGGTCTGATATATATATAAACCATGTTTTATTTCCATGTTCTAGCATAATCAATACAAGTTGGGATTATTCCCTTAGCTAGGTGCGTTGTATTCTTATTAGCATACCGGGGGTGGTTCGCCTTAGCGACTAGCATGTATCTTCCGTATTTTATGTGTACTGGCTGAGCAAATACAAGTTCACCGTAGCCACCCACCTTAGCGATGATTCGCCTCGGTTGAGTGATACTCCGAGCGAGCCTCTAAAAGCCTTAAGCCGGTTCTCATGAAGGGCCAAGTCTGGATAATTTCTTGCCTCAACGAGTTGCCTCGCTGAGCAAAGTAGGTTGGAACGTTTGCACTTTTGCCGTTTGAATCAGCAGTCCGCTTGAGCGGAACGGGGTATTATAATTACAGGCTCGCTCGGTACTAGAAAGTAACCGAAATGATTTAACCAAGACCTGCATGGGCCACCACAAAAATATATAACGCCCCAGTCCCAAAATACGTAGGACTAGGAATACGTAACATGCCAGCTATTCATTCGACCAGACTCTGGTCCGACTCGAATACGTATAAGCTATATAATAAGGGTAAATAAATACTGAAATCTCTATGTCTCAATCCACATAAAGAACAAAATATCAATAATGAACTACAAGTGCTAAAGTCAACCACCAGTAACACATAAGCTCGAATAGACTCGAGAAAGGAATATGAGTCTATAAAACTAGGCTACATCAGCAGATAAATAGACAATAAGAATAAATAACCATAACTCCGGTAAAAATGATATAAGTACCTAGCACCAATGCCTGCAAGACAAAGCAACACACATCAGCAACTTCAGGCAAGCTCCACAACGGTTTATGCTACAAAACTGGCAAGGGACCAGGTCCTCAGAGTGACGTAACAAGGTACAAGAAATATCATGCCAAAGTAAAATAGTATAATGTTACATACTCAAGGATAAACTAATGTAACCATATAAGTAATATGCAAGTGAGAGCATTACTAGTACTCAGGCTGAAACCACTACAAGCTCTGTGTCGGGGAGCCGGTAGCAGTAATATCACGTAATGGGCCAAGCTCTGGAACAAAGACTAAAGCACCACAATAATAAAATATATATATGTATGTAATCAGCCTGTAGCCTGTGTGTCTCTCCCCACTCAATGTAATCACATATCTCATGTCCATAACACGCAAGATCATGACCTCTAGCTAGTACAACGAGTCATAATGATATGCAAGTCTTACGTCACGAATCCTGTAAGCTTATACAGAATCACCATGAATAACACAGGAAAGATTATGTTACATGAATAGTATCAAGTGTCCTATGGTATGACGTACTTGATAAAGCAAGCACGTAAAAATATAAAGGATTGTGGTATCAACTCTCTAATTGACGTTACACGACTCCGCGTATGGCGCCGACACCCGAATCTTGTTCGGACGTTAAGCAACGTCTCACTGTCCTAAGTTGAATAGGTACATCACAGAAGTATATATATATATATATATATATATATATATATATATATATATATATATATATATATATATATATAAATAACTCAAGCAAATAATATCAAAGGAACTACTGCAAGTTTGGCAAGGTACACTTGCCTGGAACTCCAAGCTGATAATACAAAGAACCTGCTCTCGAATCCACGCTCGTGCGATCCCAAGAGCCTAAATATATAATATCATAAAATCAGTCACTATGACACGGTTCACTAAGCATGCACAAGAGTAAAACTACTTTATGTCATTAATCATTAGACAATTAGGGTCTAAATTAATCAATGATACAACTTACACAATGTCATCAGTTATTTAGAGTCTAAAATAATCAGGGGTTCTAACAAAGTAGGTTGGCTAAGGTTCACTAGTCAAGGACCAAGAAAGTGTGTAAACACCAAGCCTAATAGTCACATAACATCATCAAGCCTCATAAACATGATTATAACGAAGGTCCATGTAGGTGCTAGATGTTCTTATACTAGATTTCCATATACAACATATCATCAACCTTGGTATTCACTAAGTGTCTAACTATGTTAACTAACCTAGGGTTAGTTTTGTCTATTAAAACATGCACATGAGCGTTAACAATAGGTCAAGTTAGGGTCATCACAAACAATTATATACTTTATTTCTCAAGTATATCCATTCATCCAACTATATGCAACTCTCGTTCTACTACAAAATATCAAGTATACATAGACAAGTCATAACTGAATTTATAATAAGATCATGGCATATACCTCATTTCTAACTTGTATTTGTCATAAAATATATATGCAAACACTACTAAAACTAGTGAAAAATCTTAGCATAATATCTTCTACATTCCAACATAGTGTTTATAAACAATAAAACTAGCTATCATAAAATCTAGTTAAAGTGCACTACTAGTTGCACAACATTTAATCATGTCTCAACCATACATTTATTTATATATAACACCCTAAACAAAACTTATATATTCTAAAATTTAGTAAAAATTGGAGTAAAAATTATATTTTGCAAGTGTTTGCTTGGGTTTTACATCATGGCAAAGTGAATAGGACAACAAATGCATAAATAACATTCAAGTCTAGACATGAGAAATAATAAGAGTTCTTGGTATAATATCATTAAAAAATGAATAGAAAGTGGATAAAATTTAATAGGAATATGAATTATATGTAGAGAGGTTTGATTAGGAGGAGTTGGAATATGAATTATAGGTGCTAGAAATTGAGTTTTTGACCCGAATATTTTATATTAAAAATAAAGTACAAGGAGATGTGTGTGAGTGGAATATGATAATCATAAAATAAGGTAGGCTCGTCTAGATCATGCATATAAAATTTGTTTGGAGATAATGGCTAATGTTGTGCTCCTAAAAATTAAAGCTAAAAAATATATTTTTAAATGATACTTTTGTTTACTTAATCCTAATTAATAATAAAAATAATAATTCTAAATATTATATTAAATTAAAATAACTAAATCTCTGGGTGAGGGAGTTTACAACCAAATAAGGACAAGGGTTGAATCCATCACACTATGATAGTATATTTTCTTAGGCTACTAACAGAATAATACAATCACAATCAAGTCCAATTAATAAAATCGGCCAATCACTTGTACGGCTTGCTATTTGTGGAGTCCGAAGTTATCTCAGAATAATGCATAATAGGTATCCTCAGATCACGCCATTACCGAACATAAGCTAACCGAGCAAAATAAAATAATTTTACATGCACGTCACGAATTGCACCAGTTTCTCGTAGGGCCACTACGCTAGATCACGGTATTAGCGGTTCCAATGCTTCTATAGTGAAACAGTGGTTTCGTATTATTTATAATATGTCAGATACTGCACTTCACAAAGGCGGATGATATACAGTATCTTTGGTGGCCAGTCCACAACGTACTTAGATTGAATCTCTGTGGAAAGGTTCGTTGGCATGATCTCGGAATACCGTTTTCTTCTAATGTTACTACCACTTTTAGTTGTCCAATTAACCCTATATTGTTTTAAAATCTCAAGACGTAGCCACACGAGAATTTCCTGTAAGATGTCGTACAAAGTACGGGCATGGTATATACGAATCCATGGATGTTCAATCTGGATTCACCCGAGCGTCTATGCAATATTCAATAAATCAAAATCCTAGCCACGCTTTAGTACTTGACTCACATATCATGTCCGTATTAGGAAAAAAGTATATTTATAGTATCACGCGTTCAGGAATTTGGAGGCATTCTCGGCATTCTCGACGCACAACACAAATATAAATCTCTTAACACATAATACGATATGTCGTACCGAGGTGCACATCAGATCATGAACAATATCAGGTAATAATTATATCAGCACGGATATAGTATTCGAGTCCAATTACCAAATTATCATTGGGTCACATAAATCTTGATCACATGATAACACGAAGCTTATGTCATGCACATAGCTGGTTAGTCACTATTCACTTAGTCTGGTTCACCTAGAACATCTCAATCCAAGCACATCTTTATGCCATTTATAAAGCTAATCTTAACATATGGTCATGTCTAGCATGATGTCTGGTTTCTAAGTCCATTCTTCCTTAGAATCATAACACAAGCAATACCATGATCAACCACATAGAGGATGATAAGAAATATTCTAAATAAAATAAGTGAACACATAATAAAAGTTCTATGTGCACGCATGGAGTCACTAAGGATAACATACGCATAAAATTGTATACGTGAATATCAGGCGCATGAACCAAACAAGCGCATGCTCAGGGTATCGCATGAAGTCAGGGAACATAAAGTCTCATGAAGTCAGGGGCGCATAAACGAGACAAAGTCCACTATTCGGAACAAGTGCCAAAGTGACGGGCAATAAATGAAGTCTCAGTGACGTGACTGAAGTGATGGATGTGACAAGCCATCAAGTGTGTCAGGAGAAAAGGCAAAATCAAAAGAAGTTCCAGGGCGGGGTTGAGTCATGCGTCCAAGAAAAATGGGGACGCGTAGCTCATGGCCGCAGGATGACTTCCATGCGCCTCGGAGAGACAACACAAAAATTCTGACACTTAGCTTTTTCAAGCTCGAGTTTCAGAGTGCATGCGTCTTCAGCTATGCGCCAACAAAATGTATGCATGCTGGATGCTTGGCGCATGGAACTTCATCTTCTCCACAATAAGTTTGACCATGGCAGAAACTCCAAACCAAAAGTTAGGTTTCTCCATGTAAACTTCGTCTGGGGTCCAAATCCGATAAAGTAAAGTTATAAACCACTCAAAATCAAATGCCTACAACATATAACAACAAGTTTTCAGAAACAATAAGTTTTTGAAGATCAAAACCAAAAAAAACTCAAGAACACTCATACTCATAAAAATCCAGATCTACACCATTCCATCCACCAAATCCAAAAATACCAAGTTCTAAACATACTTAAAATCACACAATAAACTTAATAGACCAATAATATGGAGGGTTTTTCCATTTCTCATGCAAGGTGTACTTGTCTACAGAAGGAGGGAAAAATCTAAGAGAGAGAAGGAAAAAAAAGAATCAAGAGGGAGAAAGAAAAAAGTTGGGTTATATAGCTAGGGTTTGAGATTTAGACCATGGGTTCAACTCATGACCAAACCAACCCAAACCATAAACCAAGAACCAAGACAAACCAAAGAGTGGGTCTAGTCTCAAGCAAACAAATAAATAACTTGCCAGTAAAAAATAATATGCTCCTAATACGTATACTGGGAACGGGGAGTGACATCTTTATCCACCTTAGAAAAATTCTGTCCTCGAAATTAGAATCTAAGTAAGGCTATAGAAGTCAGGACAAGCACGATATAAACCTACTAGCAAATCTACACTTGCAAATAATAATATCACAACACATGGGTGATCGCTTGATCACGAAATCTAAGATACGAAGGCATAAGGTAGAATATACCTTCAAAATCGAATAGGTGCGGATACCGAGACCGTATATCGTCCTCTCGCTCCCACGTTGATTCTCCAAGAGTGTGATGGCCCCAGACAACTCAGACAAGAGAAATAGCCCTGTTCTTGAGTACCTTCTTCCTTCAGTCCAGAATGGATACGTGTTGCTCCTCGTAAGATAAGTCGGTACCAATGACTAATTCAGTGTGATCGAGGATATGACTCAGATCCGGGACATACCTACATAACTGAGATACATAAAATACATCGTGGACCTTACGTAGTGAAGGTGGAAGGGAAAGCCGATAAGACACATCACCTACCCGATCGAGAATGTCAAACGGCCCAACGTATCGTAGACTAAGCTTTCTGCGAACCCCGAATCTAATAACTCCACGAGTTGGAAAAATTCGCAAGAACATGTGGTCGCCGACATAAAACTCTAAAGGCCTACGATGTTGGTCTTCCCAATGACGATGTTGATTCTGCACAACCGGAAGTCGCTCTCTGATCTTTCTGACAACTTCTACTATTTGTGTGATCATTTCAGGGCCTAACATCTTTCGATCATATTGTCCCATGCCAACGGTGATCTACACCTCCTGCCGTATAGTGCCTCGAAAGGAACCATCTGAATACTAGCCTGATAACTGTTGTTATACGAGAATTGTACTAAGTGAAGGTGATTCTTCCAAGATCTACCAAAGTCTAGGGTACATGCTCATAACATATCTTCTAGTGTCTGGATGGTCCTCTCTGATTGTTTGTCTGTCTGGGGGTGGTACGCAGTACTGAATCTTAACTTGGTACCCAATCTTTGGTGCAAGCTTCTCCAGAAATGAGAAGTGAACCTTGTATCTTGGTCGGACACTATGCTTACCAGCATATCATGTTGCCTCACAATCTGTCGCATATATAAATATGCCAACTGCTCTATAGACTGTCCCACTCCGAAAGAAAAAAATGTGCCACTTTTGTGAGTCGATCCATTATCACCTAAACTGTATCTCGACCAGTCGGAGATCTAGGTAAACCGTTCATAAAGTCCATGGTGATGTGTTCCCACTTTCACTCTGGAATAGGAAGCGGCTGCAATAATCCTGCCGGTCTTTGTTGTTCTGCCTTCACTTGTTGATATATCAGACATCGTAATACGAAGTGTGTTATTTTCCTCTTCATTCTGTTCCACCAAAAGTATTTTTTGATATCTTAGTACATCTTCGTGCCTCCCGGGTGAATAAAGTTTTGGGAACTATGTGCTTCAGTCATAACTTCTTGCAGAATATTCCCGCTTGGTATACTTGGAAGGTTCCTAAACCTTAGTATTCCTTCTGCATGAATCATCAACTCTTTTTGAAGACCGGACTCACATTCTGTCCGTAGCTTCTGAATCTTCGGGTCATCTGCCTAAGCTATCTTGATTCTATCCACCAAAGTTGACTAGATATATAGATTAGCCAAAACTCATGTATCTTGTGGAACTATCTCGATTTTTATCTTTCGTAAGTCTTCTAGAATGTGCTTCTGAGTGGTCAACATGAATTCTCCACATCTTTTACTAAGTGCATCAACTACTACATTTGCCTTGCATTGATGGTATTGAAGTTCCATATCATAGTCTTTCAATAACTCTAGCCATATCCTCTGCCTCATGTTTAAGTCCTTTTGCGTGAATACATATTTCAAACTCTTATGATCTGTGAAGGTTTTTACCTGATCGCCATATAAGTAGTGCCTCCATAGCTTAAGTGCAAACAATACTACTGCTAACTCCAAATCGTGAGTTGGATAGTTCTTTTCATGATCTCTGAGCTGCCGAGAAACATACGCTATCACTCTCCCGTGCTGTATCAAAATACATCCAAGCCCCTTGCTAGATGCATCACAATACACTTTGAATCCTCCGGAGCTTGCTGGAAGAGTAAGGATTGGTACAGAGATTAACTTATTCTTCAACTCTTCAAAGGCTATTTGGCAATCTGCTGACCACACAAATTTAACTTTCTTGCACGTCAACCGAGTCAAAGGTGTCAAGATCTTAGCAAAGTCTGACACAAATCTTCTGTAGTATCCTGCAAAGCCCAAAAAACTACGCACCTCTGCCACTGTATTCGGAACTGGCCAGTTCTCTACTACATCTACCTTCTTGGGATCAGGTGACACTCCTGCTCCATAAATAATGTGCCCAAGAAAATATATGTGATCCAGCCAAAATTTACACATACTAAGCTTCGCATGTAACTGGTGCTCCCTCAAAGTATGTAGTACTATCCTGAGATGTTCTTCATGTTCCTCCTCATTATGCGAATACAAAAGGATGTCATCGATAAATACTACCACAAATTGGTCTAAGTATGACATAAAAATACGGTTCATCAAATCCATGAATACCGCTAGAGCGTTGGTTAGTCCGAATGATATAACTAAGAATTCATAATGCCCATATCGTGAACTAATTATTGTCATCGATATATCCTGCTCTCAAACTTGTATATAATAATATCCTGATCGCAGATCTATCTTGGAGAAGACTCTTGCTCCGCTTAATTGGTTAAACAAGTCATCAATCTTGGGCAATGGATACTTGTTCTTCACTGTCACCGCATTCAATTGCCTATAATCCATGCACAACCACGTTGATCCATCTTTCTTTTTTACCAATACCGCTGGTGCTTCCCACGGTGATCCACTAGTCCGAATAAACTTCTTTGCCTTTAGTTCTTCCACGTATTGATATATCTGATCAAGCTCTGATGGTGACATTGGGTATACCTTCTGGAATATTGGTTATGCTCCTGACATCAACTCTATATAAAACTCTACTTCTTTAACTGGGGATAATCCGGAAAGCTCGTCGAAAAAGACGTCCATGAATTCTTCAACTATTTTGGGTATCGGGTCCTCTTCCGTTGCTACTGTTGTGATTTCTTCCTTATGATGGTCTTCTGCTATTCTGCTAAGAAGAAACTCTTCTAGTCCATGGACTTTAAACAACACTCTACCCTCATGATAATCTATCATCGCATGACTGTCGCTCAACCAGTTCATGCCTAAGATAACGTCAAAGTTATCCATAGAGAACTCGATCAACTTCGCAGGTAATAAATGTCCACATACTACGACTGGACACACTAGCCACATCCTACTAACTCCTACGATCCTATTGCCAGTGAGTATACTCAGCCTCTCTGGCAATGCCTCAAACTTTAATCCAATATGTGTCACATATTATGCAGATATAAATAAGTGCGAAGCTCCAGAATCAAATAATATTATGGAAGAAAATGTTGTAACAGAAATGTTACCTGCCACTACGTCGTCTGATGCCATAGATTCTTCCAGGGATAAGGTGAATGCCTGCCCTTGGCCTTGTCCAGCTCCTTGCTGCTTCCTTCCCTGGTGTTATTATTGCGGTCTCTGTTGTTCCTGCTATTATTATTGTCGGTATAATTAATCCTGTGTCGGTAACGAAAGCTGATCTATATATCGTATCGTTACTGCTGGTCCTCCTTGTTGCACTGTCTTTGGAGCCTGCAATGCAGGAAATTATTGTACTGGCCCTCCTGGCCTCTGTATTATTGGAAAAGTGGCAACCCTATGATCGGGGCTTCTACATCTCGAGCATAGTCCATTCGTTGCCTGACAAACATCCCGTGTATGATCTCCCTTGCGATAATACGTACAACTTGTCGGCGCTCCCCGTCGTTATTGATGTTATTGCTGCTGCTGCCTTGGCTGCTGCTGTCGAGTAGATGCTATCATTGTCGAGGTCACTGGCCTCCTCTGTGTCACATCATAGATGCTAATGCCAAGAAATGGTGCTAACATTCGTGGTACGGGTCCTCCCTCGCTGCTTTGTCCATGAGGCATCTTTCGGTCTACTCTTCTTGATGCCATCCTCTGAGAGATAAACTCAACTCTCTTGGCCGCTATCAATACTGCCTCAAAGATCTGGTAGTCATGCACCTATACCATGTATAAGATCTCCAAGTAAAGTCCCTGCTGGAATCTCATTACTCTCTCCAACTATGTTGCCACCATGGTTGGAGAAAACATGCTTCGTCGGTAATACTTCGCCGCGTAACCATTTAATGTCCTTCCAGCCTGCTTGAGGTTAGTAAACCTCTGATGTAACTCATACTGAGCTATAATCCCAAAGTACTTTGTCCTGAACCGGATACTAAAATCGTCCCATGAAATAGGATGCCAGCTACCCCGTACAAGGTACTATACATCGTATGACGATCATGGTTGTAACTAGACAAGGGGGTGCATGCTACAATTAGGTCACTAAGAGTCACACAAACATCTATGTCTCAATCAATCAAACATGAAACAATAATCATAGAGCATATATGATAAAGTAATAAGGTGTCCTAAATGCTTTCATCAAAATATTCTGTCGACCAGCTGTGTATATGACGGTATTGTAACTACAGTCTAATTTATATACAGTCATGAAAAGGAACTAATGTCCAGACGTGTTAGCTAACAGGTGCCGGTGGCTAAACGCCCAAAAGAAGAAAATATACAATGAGGAGCAGGGAAGAAGAAAACACACTCGTTATCCTGGGCGACTATGTTCCCGGTACGCGCTATGAGTCAGAAAAAAGTATGCTGGATCCTCGGATGCTGACTCGAAACCTGGCCAAACAAAACCAATGGGGTTAGACCCCAAAATAGCAAGTACCACAAAGGAAGCACGAAATGAAAAAACAAAACCCCAAGCAATAAATATAATATATATAAGTTTTGTGTCGTAACTTAGGTCTATAATATATCCTAACATAAAGGCCCAACCCTACAACCAAACAAGGACAAGGGTTGAATCCATCACACTATAATTGTCCATTTCCTTAGGCTACTAATAGAATAATACAATCACAATCAAGTCCAATTAATAAAATCGGCCAATCACTTGTACGGCTTGATATTTGTGGAGTCTGAGTTTATCTTAGAATAATGCATAATAGGTATCCTCAGATCATGCCATTGCCGAACATGAGCTAATCGAGCCAAATAAAATAATTATACAGGCACTTCACGTATTACACCAGTTCTCCGTAGGGCCACTACGCTAGATCACGGTATTTGCGGTTCCAATGCTCCTATAGTGAAACAGTGGCTCGACATTATTTATAATAGTTTAGATACTGCACTCCACAAAGGCGGATGATATACAGTATCTGTGGTGGCCAGCCTACATCGCACTTAGAAAAAATCTCTGTGGGAAGGTTCATTGGCATGATCTTGGAATACCATTTTCTTCCAATGTTACTATCACTTTTAGTTGCCTAATTAACCCTATATTGTTTTAAAATCTCAAGGCGTGGCAATATGAGAATATCTCTTCAGATGTCGTACAAAGTACGGGCATGCTAGATACGAATCCATGAAAGTTCAATCTGGATTCACCCGAGCGTATATGCAACATTCAATAAATCAAAATCCTAGCCACGCTTTATTACTTGACTCACATATCATGGCCGTGCTGGGGGAAAAATATATTTATAGTATCACGCGTTCAGGAATTTGGAGGCATTCTGGATGCATAACCCAAATATAAATCACCTAATATGTAATACGATATATCGTACATCGGTATACATTAGATCATGAACAATATCAGGCAATAATTGTATCAGTACAGATACAATATTCGAGTCCAATTACCAAATTATCATTGGGTCACACGAATCTTGATCATATGATAACACGAAGCTTATGTCATGCACATAGCCGATTAGTCACTATTCACTTAATCTGGTTCACCCAGAATATCTCAATCCAACACATATTCATGCCATGTATAAAGCCAATCTTAGCACATAGTTATGTCTAGCATGAGGTCTGGTTTCTAAGTCCATTTTTCCTTAGAATCATAACACAAGCAATACCAGGATCAGCCACATAAAGGATAAGAAATATTCTAAATAAAATAAGTGAACACATAATGAAAGTTCTACGTGCACGCATGGAGTCATTAAGGATAACACACGCATGAAATTATACGCGTGAAGGTCAAGCGCATGAACCAAACAAGCGCATGCTCAGGGTGCCGCATGAATTTAGGGCGTATAAAGTTTTCTGAAGTCAGGGGCGCATAAACGAGGCAAAGTCCACTATTCAGAATAAGTGCCGAAGTGACGGACAATAAATGAATTGTCAGGGACATGATTGAAGTGATGGATGTGACAAGCCATAAAGTGTGTCAGGAGAAAAGATAAACAATCAAAAGAAGTGACAGGGCGAGGTTGAGTATGTGTCCAAGAAAAAGGGGGACACATAGCTCATGGTCGCAGGATGACTTCCATGCGCCTAGGAGAGACAACACAAAAGTTATGACACTTAGATTTTTCAAGCTCGAGTTTCAGAGTGCATGCGTCCTTTAGTTATGCGCCAACAAAATGGATGCATGGTGGATGCTCGACGCATGGAGCTTCATCTTCTCCACGGCAAGTTTGGCCATGGCAAAAATTCCAAACCAAAAGTTAGGTTTTCTCCATGGAAACTTCGTCTGGGGTCCAAATCCGGCAAAGTAAAGTTCTAAACCACTCAAAATCAAATGTTCTACAACATAGAACAATAATATTTTTGAAATAATAAGTTTTTGAAGATCAAAACCAAGGAAAAACTCAAGAACACCCACACTCATAAAAATTCAGAGCTACACCAATTCATCCACAAAATCCAAAAATACCAAGTTCTAAGCATGCTTAAAATCACACAATAAACATAATAGATCAATAATATGGAAGGTTTCTCCATTTCTCATGCATTGTGTACTTGCCTACAGAAGGAGGGAAAACTTAAGAGAGAGAAGAAAAAGAAAGAATAAAGAGGGAGGGAGAAAGAAGTTTGGTTATATAGCTATGGTTTGAGGTTTAGACCATGGGTTCAACTCATAACCAAACTAACCCAAATGATTGTAGAAGGATAAAAAATATGCATCCATGCGACCCTGCACCCCAAAATGAAAACTAAAAAGAGATCAGGCCGCAGAGTCTCCATGCGGCCCAACAAGACGACATCCATGCGTCCCCAATCAGCCAAAGCAGCTTAGCCGCAGAAGGACCTAACGTGGTATCCCGTCAGCAGGATAGTTTCGGACACAAAATCCTGACGAAAAAGATTTTCTGATTTGCCTCAAAAGACGTGAACACACTAAATGACAGAAGTATCACGTCAGCACAGAACTTCACTCTCGATGAAATTGTAGCGCCACGTGTACAACATAATTGGCCCCATGCGTCCCAAACTACATGTGTCCCATGTGTCTCTTGCCTCATGCGTCCCAGACTCCATGCATCCCAGACTTCATGCATTCCATGCGTCTCTAGCCCCATTCATCCCAGACTCTATACGGTCCATGTAACAACCATTTTCATTCAAATGGATAGCCGATTCAAATGGCGCAAGTGCAATGACCTGACCCACTTTGCTCAGCGAGAAGACTCGTTTGAGGCAAAAGATTTCCAGACTTGTCCCTTCAGGAGTTCATACTTAGACTTCCAAAGGCTCGCTCAGAGTATCGCTCGATCGAGGCAAATCATCGCTAAGGTGGGTGGCTACGATGAACTTGTCTTTACTTAGCCAGCACACTTAAAATATGGACGAATATGCTAGTCGCTAGGTGAATCAACCCTTGCATGCTAATAAAGAATACAATGCACCTAGCTAAGGAAATAATCCCAACTTGTATTTCTTGTGTTAGAACATGAAAATAAAACTATGCTTATAAATGGACCCTCGCATGCCACCTTTGCTTTGTGCAAGTAGACCCCGCTATGCCTCGAGTAGATTGTTGTATATTCTCTGAAGTGCACTGCTTTACTTGTTTACACTGCATGCCCATAGGTTATGTCGCTTGATATGTCTCTATACGATTTTACTCCTCGGTTTGCCCTTAGACCCGTGCCAATATAAATGCTTATGTTCAATATAAATGCATATTTTCCTACTTACTTTGTAATTTGTACTCGTTGCCTCGTTTCAATGCTTGTCACATAAATTATGCCATAATCAAGTAATATTATCTGTATCATACATACATCTAGTTAGCAAGCAGACTATCAAATAGTCCTTCTGTGCAATATGAACCTGCAAGTATCCGGGACCGTTAGGTCGCCAAGGCAATTCTCGAACCAGGGGAATGCATCAAGTCAAGTTGAACACTGAACGAGAATCATGTTAAGTAAGGCTAGAATCACAGCTCGTGGAGCAATACTCGTTCAGAATAAGGATAAAAAATTATCATGTCATGTTAGTCGGATTATAATCATTGCATGCTAGTTGAATTATAATACTCGTTCAGAGCAATACTCGTGGAGCAATACTTTGGCTTGAGTTCCTATGGATTTATCAAACTGTAACATTGAAGTCGAATAATTTTGCTAGACGAATTATAATCAATGCATTAATGGACATGACTTGATGGATTTTATATATAACTTGGATGGAGCAAAGTGAAATGATAAGGTGTCTCGATTGTTTCGAAGATAACCATAATGTTCGACGTTCTTATCTTGTGCGAGTGTAACTTTATGCTCGTGCATGCGTCACGTCCGGAATAGGACAATTATCCAGCGGAAGCATTGGTGTGGTAATTTCACGGGGATGATCGAACTTGCGGGAGACCGGAGCGTGACAACTGTCGATCGTCTTGACTTGTGGTTCGACACAATAAGATAAATTTGGAAATACAAGTGATTCGAAAGTGTTTCGATGTTAAGTTAGCCTAGAAACTGGAGTAAATCACGCTTGATGGTTTCGTGAACGGATACATGAATCTTGTTGGACGACTTAGAGTTATAATCAAAGTTTTAGAACTGAATAATGGCTTGGTGGTCTAGACTTAGAATGGATATATGATCCTATCAAATCATGCTTGAGGAGATAGGCTATGTGAATTACTAGGCTTATCCTATAACTTGGATATATCATAGATTGCCTGAATGAACTCAAACCCTGTGCGAACGAACGTGTTAATGTGAGTAGGATGATCTGTGCTCGATGTTTAGAAATTTGAGTAAAATAAGCTTGGGTAGAATATCCCGTGCAAACGAATAATGGTTTGACCTTAGGAATTGGGGCGAGCATCGTACGACGAATTTGTACGATAAATCGTGTGCTTGAACTTGTACCTATGACCTTGTGAGCTGACCTAGTAATTAGACAGATGCCCTTGTACCGAGTGAAAAAAACTTGTGTGACCGACTTTAGCACATTGCTTGAATAAGCCATAAAATTTTGGCAGCAAGACTTGAGTTAGACTTGGAATGGTAAGTGTGTGCTATATTTGACGCAAACGAAATGTATGATAGGACATGGACGCTAGTCGATTAAATCAGATATATTGTGCCTAATGATAGTGTAAAACTTGGTTTGAGTTAGAATGGAAATGACTTAGAATTTTATTGACCCTGTTGGAGGTATCATCGTGATTCATAAGACGAGAACCCTTAAGATTTTCGCAAGTAGCTTGTCCGATTTCACTATTGCTAAGTTTGGTTGAATGCATATGTTTGGGGGACGCCTTGAACGTGTGCACGATCCAAGACCCAGTGATATGTTGAACTCGAGTGCAAAGACTTCGCTATCGCTAAGTTGGTTGAGATGTATATGTTTGAAGGACACTTTGAATATGTGCACGATCTAGACTTGTGATATGCTGATCTCGAATGTTAGTATAAGTAAACATGTTAGATTCGCATAAACGGTATATCGATTTAAATAAGTTTGCCTTAGCCTTATATTATTATTCAAGCTGGATTATAACGGACCCTGCGTTAAGAGATATATGTTCAGCGCTAAGGCACAGTTGAGATCGATTCAGAATCTGGATTGAATGATAGAGTCATTCAATGAGACTGACCCAACATACATGTGACACGGTATAAGGAACGAGTAAAAAATTGTGTTCAAACAGATCTACTGGTACCGATTGCTATGCTTGAGATAGATTCGATAGTGCGTTAGAACGACTTGCGCTCAGAAAGTCTCGAGGGCAAAATTTTTTCTGAGTGGTGTATAATATAATGGCCTGTTCCGTTTAAACGAATATCCGATTCAAACGGCACAAGTACAATGACCCGACCCGCTTTGCTCAGCGAGAAGACTCGTTTGAGGCAAAAGATTTCCAAACTTGGCCCTTCAGTAGTTCAGACTTAGACTTTCAAATGTTCGCTCGGAGTATCGCTCGACCGAGGTGAATCATCGCTAAGGTAGGTAGCTATGATAAACTTATCTTTGCTTAGCCAACACACTTAAAATATGGACGATACATGCTAGTCGCTAGGTGAATCACCCCTTGCATGCTAATAAGGAATACAACGCACCTAGCTAAGAAAATAATCCCAACTTGTATTGCTTGTGTTAGAACATGAAAATGGAACTTTACGTATAAATGGACCCTCGCATGCTACCTTTGCTTTATGCAAGTAGACCCCGCTATGCCTCGAGTAGATCGTTGTATATTCTCCGAAGTGCACTGCTTCACTTGTTTACACTGCACGCCCATAGGTTATGTCGCTTGTTTACCCGTGCCAATATAAATGCTTATGTTAAATATAAATGTGTCACGCCCCAGTCCCAAAATACGTAGGACTAGGACACGTAAGCATGCCAGCCGTATGGATATGGTAACTCCAATATATGGAAACCATAACCCATACGTACGCTGTAATATGAATATCAATCCACCAGTGGTATAAAATGTATCACAAGTCACAGGATACAATCTAAATCTCATCCATAGAAAATCAATATAAATGAATAACCAGTATCTATATAACTAGATCTCAACATAAGTATCTAAGGATGATAGTTGGATGGAAACAAATCCACTACCAACTCGAGTGTAAGAGCAAATACAAATAAGTACAAAATAACAACACCATATAAGAATACCAGCTAGCAATCCCGGGCTCGAAGAGAGGACATCCACGAAACATATATAACCATCCAAATCTGCGCTCCTGCAAATACTCAAGAACAGATACACCTGGCAGAGGACCAGGTCCTCAGAGAGACGTAACAAGATACAGAAAATACGAGCCAATTTGAATACAGTAAACATGCATATTATTTAAAAATAGATAAGTACGCTGTACAAGACAATCTATATGAATGTAAATGAGGACAACTTTTCGACGTATGGGCAAGGGTAGGCTACTCGATCTACCTCACAACTCACACACACGTCAATGGACATCAGAAATCGATATACCGCGGGGGTAGCGACCAGCGAGACTCCAGAAATCGATATACCGCGGGGGTAGCGACCAGCGCGACACACGCCCGTAGTGTGAGCTATATACTATGGTTTACCAGAGTGGTTAAAAGCCCATACGCCTAATGATTGTCCTCTCATGATACTAGGTGTCAAGTGTGTGTCAACATATCTAATATATATAGTAATGACTGAACGAACTACACATGCAATGAATATAACTGAACGAGACTACACATGCAATGAATAAACAAAAATATAAATAGCATGCAAAGTACTGTAAATAATTTGTCAAGGTATCTTGCCTGGGGTCCTGCTGTTGGTATGAATCAGAGTCCAAGTCACAGTCCAAATAGCCTATGTATTACAAATTTATCATGTCAAAAGATAATTTATTTTAATTTATTTAATTCTGGAATAATTACTCTAAAATCCTATTTTAATCTTATTATTCTTATTTTTATGTTAATTCCTAAATTTTGTCCAAAGAAACTGAATTTTATCAACTCGAGACTCATGGCACGCAAATCGAGGCGATCTGTTGACCGAAAAGTCAACCGACACAAACTCAACTTTCATGTATGATTTTTTGTATATTTCAGCGTCAAAAATATGCTGGAATTTACGGCTCATCCGAATTCAAATTCGTTTGGGAATTATGGCACATACAAATTTTGTATTGTGCACCGATGGTTAAATTCTAACCTAGAAGTTCTATAGAATTAACAGTATATAAATACTTCGAATTAAATTCTAGAAAAAACATATGTCAATGATATCGACATTAGCTTTCCAAAACTTTAAACGGTTCATGATTCTGATTCCTGGTTCTCCCAGAATCGCAAAAATATTGAAACACGTCTATTTTTGGACATGCTGTTCTCTACGAATTTTTCAAAATTTAATACTCATAATTTCGTAAAATAAATTATATAATCAGAAAGCTAACCTCAATATTTTTTTAATGCAAGAAACTAGGCCTCGTTTGGAGTCCGGAGCTATGCGCAATGGCTTGTGGAAGATGAAGGAACCCTAGATGGCAATTCTCCAAAATCTCTCTCTCTCTAAGATAATGGGATAATTAGGGTTATAATATATATATATATATATATATATATATATATATATATATATATAGGGATGTACCTACGGCTGAATGGATATTTATAGGCTGACACGTGTCAGAATCTGATTGGATGGTTTTTGTTATATTATTTGTTTTTGATTTGCCTTTATCAAAACATTATTTAAGTCATTTTAAATCTAAATAACTCCAAATAAATATTAAAATTAATCATAAAAATATGTAAAAATTACATAAAATATATTTTAAACCTATAAACCCTAGAAAAATATTTGGGACAATTTTATATTCATAAGTTTACTACTATAATTAGGAGAAGCTCTAAACATTAGTTTTATCCATTTAACTAAAAATAAATACTAACATTATTCCAAAAATTCTGAAATAATTCCAGAAAATATATAATAATATTATAAACTCTAAAAAATAACGTGGGTCTATTATATATTCCTGGGCTTGCACAATAAATTCTATAAGTCCTAAAAATTAGTTATTAGTCTAAATAACTCCCAATAAATACTAAAAGTATTCAAAAAATTCTAGAAAATATATTTGACTATTTAGAACCTAAAATAAAATTTTAGAATATTTTTAATTAAGTTTGAACATAAAATAAATTCTTCAAAGTCCTAGAAAATTAGTGTTACTAGTTTTTAATTAACTAAAAATTATGGAAAAAAATCCAATAATCTAAAATAGCCTAAAAATAATTATAAATAAATATTTATATAAGTAAATATACTAAAAATTTATTTTCTAATTAACTAAGAGAATACTCTAAATAAATTCAACATCTATAATAAATATAATAATATAAAATATATATAAAATACCTATTTTGGGTGAGGGAGTTTACAATCTATCCAACTTAAAATAATTTCGTCCTCGAAATTAAAATAAGAAATAATTTGTTAAATCCTTCACATTCGTACATAAGGTACGTCACTCGCAATCTCTTCCAAAAATTTAAATAATAAAATCTATTCAAATCTATCGCGATCACTTCAAAATTAAGATAACCACTGTTTAAATCAAAATTCAACCTGTCGTAATCTCTTCTCACTTTTCCAAATCATCAATATCCAAATTTAAATTGAATCCATATAATATCTTCAAAATTTAAATAACCTATATCAAATTTTACCTCACGATCTCCAACTATCATAATCTCCTCTTTCAAATAGGTAGTCCAACCATCAAATTTTAATTCTTAATTTAAATCATCAAATTGAAAAATAATTTAAATGCAGTCCACCAATGTTCAAGTCTGAAATTATATATTTATCCTTCAAATTCAAATTGATGATTTTACCTTCAATACTCAAAAATTTAAATTATGTACTTAAGGTATAAATATTGGGTCCTCAATATCAAGATTTTTAAAATTCATTAATCCTCATCATCTTGGTCATTCTTCTAAAATTCTTAAAATTAAATGGCTTGAACCTCTCCCAATCTAATCTTACTCGATCACAATCTAAAAGAAATTCCTCTCGAGTTGCCAATGCACTACTACCCAACTTAGAATTTACCCATCTATCACAGAAGGCTATATACTTTAAGAAAAATATTCCTTAATTTATTTACTCATGTCATTCAATCCTCAAAACTTCAACGCCGATTATATCATATATGATATGTCCTTAATTACGAAAGAATAATTCTCAAGTATGTGATCGGCCTATGGGGTATATCTAGTACTCTCTGTGTATCAAACTTATACCAAGTATGAGGTTTCATCTTTCCGAAATAAGGGAAGACGGAGATCAATAATAAAGAGTTCAAGGGCGAGGTAATAGAATAGAAGTATCGGGATCAAGGCGTTTAAAGAATTCAAATAGGAATTGTCAAAGCAGTTGTGGATTGAAGTCCTATTTTGGTAATGCCTATCCACATGCTCGCATCAGTACAGTTATGTAACGGATACGATATGCTTAGACATATCTAGAGGGCAAGTTCATTCATCTACTAATCACTAGATATCTCAATCCACGTAAAGTAGTTATACGAAGGGCGAACCACGCGCACTATGGTTGATCAGACCGTAGTACACTGATTCTGAAATATATTAATGTATGCATCCACTAATACATATATAGTGAACAAGCTTGATGAAAGAATAAGCTTGCAAAACTAGGCTATAATAGCGGTATAAGTCAAGGTGGTACAACAATTACAGGTACGCTAGATGATGATGAAAGGAGGTACAAGTCAATTCAAGTTCACAAAAATAAAAATAAAAAATAGAATAAGCAATAATAATAAAGACTATAAAAATCTCTATAGTTATCATACAACCTCCTTGTCTATGTCGCTAGTCGACCAAATGGGGGCAAGGACCTCTAAATTCTATTGTCTGAATAAACATTGTCGTCTTATGCTAGCATATAATTAATGTCATTCAGCTAAACTTCAATAATAGGGCAAAAGACTATGTGATACTAGGTTGTAAGGTATACTACCCAACTTAAAACACTAAACTAATACTGTGACAGTCTTAAGGGTACCGTAGAAGCTCCAGTTAAGGTCTTCGAGAAGGGGTCTTGGTACTTGTTAGGGTATCCTCTTATATTACATAGGTCATGGTCGTCTTAACTCTTAGTCATAGTGCAAGTGTCAATAGTAAGAATGGGACAGTTACTGGCCTCAAGGGAAAGGGAATATAACTCGTATTGAGGTATGGTACAAGTTACGCGATTTAAAACTAAGGGATAAGCACCAGGTCTCAATCTACAAGAATAACTTAACTATCAAGTTCTAACTACTAAGCACACAATTTCAAAATTCAAGATTATAACTATAATCCTAGCAAACTATGTGTCCTTAACAAAAAAATAAATTACTTGGCCTACTATCAGAAGTGTCAGGTGGCACGAGTTGAAAGATAAAGAAAAAAAGAACGTAATTTTGGTCGTCGCACAATTAGCGAATGCTATGTTCACAGGGGAACAATATATGAAAATAGAGGGGCTCTAGATAGCATCATGGTTTTCCAAGGGAAAGGGGTATGCTAGTCTCTGTGTTTGAGGTATGATTAGGAAAATATTCTATGCATTGCTCTTGGCTTTCTAAGGTACTGTCTGCTTATCTCAAGACAAGAATCTAAATTTATGGTTCTCCAATACTCATCTAACGGCGTGGGTTAGGTTCAGTCCTAATATTCACTTTAGTTTTCTATTGGTTTCTCAATGCTAGGGGCAACCATAATGGTAAACTTCTAACTAACTCTAGTAGTGTCTATACTACTCTCAAGTCCTCATAACACATCAGGGGGTAATGGTAAACCAATTCTAGAGATAAGGAATTCTAGGGTTCACTAGACATCCTAAACTTAGTGGTGTATCAGCACTCTAGTTGTACTCTTAATAGGAAGGTTACCCTACTTATCATCTAACAACAAGAACTTTTATATTCTAGGAGAGACTATACTAAAGGAACTATTATGGGAGTACAGGAATCAAGCAGTATGCAATTATTCAAATAGAATAGATTAGAAGAAAGATGAGTCATAGTCAATTGTGGATGAGATCCTATACTCTAGTCCTAGGTGCAGGCTTATTCGGTACAGTAACGTAACTGAGACACGTAAGCATGCCAGCCGTATGGATATGGCAACTCCAATATATAGAAACCATAAACCATACGTACGCTGTAATATGAATATTAATCCACCAGTGGTATAAAATGTATCACAAGTCACAGGGTACAATCTAAATCTCATCCACAGAAAATCAATATAAATGAATAACCAGCATCTATATAACTAGATCTCAACATAAGTATCTAAGGATGATAGTTGGATGGAAACAAATCCACTACCAACTCGAGTGTAAGAGCAAATACAAATAAGTACAACAGAACAACACCATATAAGAATACCAGATAGCAATCCCGGGCTCGAAGAGAGGACATCCACGAAACATATATAACTATTCAAATCTGCGCTCCTGCAAATACTCAAAAACAGATACACCTGGCAGAGGACCAGGTCCTCAGAGGGACGTAACAAGATACAGAAAATACGAGCCAATTTGAATATAGTAAACATGCATATTATCTAAAAATAGATAAGTACGCTGTACAAGACAATCTATATGAATGTAAATGAGAACAACTTTTCGATGTATGGGCAAGGGTAGGCTACTCGATCTACCTCACAACTCACACACACGTCAATGGACATCAAAAATCGATATACCGCGGGGGTAGCGACCAGCGAGACTCCAGAAATTGATATACCGCGGGGGTAGCGACCAGCGCGACACACGTCCGTAGTGCGAGCTATATACTACGGTTTACCAGAGTGATTAAAAGCCCATACGCCTAATGATTGTCCTCTCATGATACTAGGTGTCAAGTGTGTGTCAACATATCTAATATATATAGTAATGACTGAACTAATTACACATGCAATAAATATAACTGAACGAGACTACACATGCAATGAATAAACAGAAATATAAATAGCATGCAAAGTACTGTAAATAATTTGGTAAGGTATCTTGCCTGGGGTCCTGCTGTTGGTATGAATCAGAGTCCAAATCACAGTCCAAATAGCCTATGTATTACAAATTTATCACGTCAAAAGATAATTTATTTTAATTTATTTAATTCTGAAATAATTACTCTAAAATCCTATTTTAATCTTATTATTCTGATTTTTTTGTTAATTCCTAAATTTTGTCCAAAGAAACTGAATTTTATCAACTCGAGACTCATGGCACGCAAATCGAGGCGATCTGTTGACCAAAAAGTCAACCGACACAAACTCAACTTTTATGCATGATTTCCTATATATTTCAGCGTCAAAAATATGCTAGAATTTATGGCTCGTCCAAATTCAAATTCGTTTGGGAATTATGGCACATACAAATTTTGTATTGTGCACCGATGGTTAAATTCTAACCTAGAAGTTCTACAGAATTAACAGTATATAAATACTTCAAATTAAATTTTGGAAAAAATATATGTCAATGATCTAGACATTAGCTTTCCAAAACTTTAAACGGTTCATGATTCTGATTCCTGATTCTCCCAAAATTGCGAAAATATTAAAACACGTCTATTTTCTGACATGCTGTGCTCTACAAATTTTCCAGAATTTAATACTCATAATTTCATAAAATAAATTATATAATCAGAAAGCTAACCTCAATATCTTTCTAACGCAAGAAACTAGGCCTCGTTTGGAGTCCGGAGCTATGCGCAATGGCTTGTGGAAGATGAAGGAACCCTAGATGGTAATTCTCCAAAATCTCTCTCTCTCTAAGATAATGGGATAATTAGGGTTATAGTATATATATATATATATATATATATATATATATATATATATATATATATATATATATAGGGATGTACCTGCGGCTGAATGGATATTTATAGGCTGACACGTGTCAGAATCTGATTGGATAGTTTTTGTTATATTATTTGTTTTTTATTTGCCTTTATCAAAACATTATTTAAGTCATTTTAAATCTAAATAACTCCAAATAAATATTAAAAATAATCTAAAAAATCTGAAAAAATTACATAAAATATATTTTGAACCTATAAACCCTAGATAATATTTGGGACAATTTTATATTCATAAGTTTACTACTATAATTAGGAGAAGCTCTAAACATTAGTTTTATCCATTTAACTAAAAATAAATACTAACATTATTCCAAAAATTCTGAAATAATTCCAGAAAATATATAATAATATTATAAACTCTAGAAAATAACGTGGGTCCATTCTATATTCCTGGGCTTGCACAATAAATTCTACAAGTCCTAAAAATTAGTTATTAGTCTAAATAACTCCCAATAAATACTAAAAGTATTTAGAAAATTCTAGAAAATATATTTGACTATTTAGAACCTAAAATAAAATTTTAAATTTTTTTTAATTAAGTTTGAACATAAAATAAATTCTTCAAAGTCCTAGAAAATTAGTGTTACTAGTTTTTAATTAACTAAAAATTATGGAAAAAATTCCAATAATCTAAAATAGCCTAAAAATAATTCTAAATAAATATTTATATAAGTAAATATACTAAAAAATTTATTTTCTAATCAACTAAGAGAATACTCTAAATAAATTCAACATCTATAATAAATATAATAATATAAAATATACACAAAATACCTATTTTGGGTGAGGGAGTTTACAAAATGCATGCTTGCCTGCTTACTTTGTAGTTTGTACTCATTGCCTCGTTTCAATGCTTGTCACACAAATTATGTCACAATCAAGTAACACTATCCGTATCGTGCATGTATCTAGTTAGCAAGAAGAATATCAAATAGTCCTTCTGTGCAATATAAACCTGCAAGTATCCTGGACCGTTAGGTCGCCAAGGCAATTCCCAAACCAGGGAAATGCATCAAGTCAAGTTGAACACTGAACGAAAATCATGTCAAGTAAATCAAGAATCACAGCTCGTGGAGCAATACTCGTTCAGAACAAGAATCAAGAATTATCATGTCATGTTGTAAATTTGGAAGACCCAAGACTTGCATGTCGCGGACAACTTGGAAACAAGGGGGATCTTCGGAACTCGTTCCACGGACGGTCTCCGGGGCACCGGGGCTGATCCGATCCAGATGGAACTCATGTAACAATTTTTTTATGTACAAGCAGGATGACGTGTGCGCTTCACGCTGCACCATTCTCGCTCTAAGATTGATAGTCTCACATATTGAACGGGATGGCTTGTAGCACCTCACGTATTTTTGTTGCATACCATCCTCGTCAATGACTATAACTCATCCTTTATGGCTATGCCAGCGACTCATGTTCATATAGATAAGTCATCCTCGCTTAGCGGTAATCTGTGTGCGAGTTATTGCATCGCATCCAGTAAATTGGAAACATCTTAACGAATATGAGTAAAAGATAACTGTACATAACTGATCACTTGATCATCCTCAGCAAACACCTGATAATCTGTGTAACTCGTGCACCCGAAACATAATCTCGTTCACGACACTTGTGTTTGCTTATGCTATTGCCCATGGATTCATTATATATATTTGTGCTTGATTTAACTTGGTTTGCTTTGGACAGGGAAGGACGAATGGTAAGTTGGTAAGTCTCGCCGGGTTCCTTTATATCGTTCGATGTACTGTCATACGAGTTAGGCTTTTTACTATGCCATAAAACTGATCCTAAGGCAAGACTAGAAAGATAACTTAATAGATGGTGCATGGAACCTATATAACGTGTTTGGATTTATCGAGCGGGCGAGAAGCCTCCCCACTAGTGCATTCATGTACTGATAAGCCACCAGATTGCTTACAGGGTGCGAGAGAACCTTATTCGGTGCAGATGCCCTCTTCGTGCGTCCTAAGGCGTGGAGTTTGCTCTGGAGCCTTGGAGCGTTGCATTCGGAGCTGAAAAGCATATACAAGACAATGTTGGAACATCGTCTATTTATCATTCCATAAATATAGCCACTTGGCATGCTTTTATCATTTCAGAGAGAGAGAGAGAGGCTTGAGTGACTTATAATCTTGGCTTAGCGCCGCTTGTAACACTTGTTCAATATCAATAAAGAGCTTGTTTTACTTCAATACTTGTGTTATTCAATTCTTTTGCTATTGACGACTCTGTGAACTTGTTACCAATCGCCTGTGCATTTTTATTCTGCTGCACTCGGACTATCTGTGCGACTTTGTGGCTTAGACATTTTACCACCTGTTCGGATCATGGCCTTGCACGGGCGTGGCTTACGCTCGTGCGGCATCATGTCCAGATGAAAAAGATCGTCCTGCGGGAGCGCTAGCGCGGTGATTCACGCCCAGTAGGGATGACCGATTACCTGTGGGAGATCGGGACATGACATACCATGCATCTCTAGCCCCATGCGTCTCAGACTCCATGCGTTCCATGCGTCTCTGGCCACATGTATTTTAGACTCTATGAAGACCAAATCTTCTTGTTACGACAAGAGTGATTCTTTCCAACATGGGCGGACTATGTATCAAGATGACCAAGTCACATCCATAAAGGACGAGAACCACATAGATCTTCAGCAACGAAAAATCGCAACAAGCGCCCACGTGGCAGCTCGACCTGCTCACGGTTACAGATGTACCCTGTTACGAAGGGACACGTGGCACCCTCCAGCATCCATGCGGCCGAATATATGCGCGCCCAGGGATGACTATAAATAACAGGATACCATACCCATTCAAAGGCGGATTGGCTATCTGTGAACCTACACTCAAGCGAGAGAGAAGAGCTTCTACATCAGATTATCCACAGAGTAAAGAGAGTTGCTACACTCTCAACCCTCCATCGTCACTCTTCCCAGAAAATAAATTTGTACTTAGATTGTCTTCTAGGACCTCTTTGTACTCTCTTTAGTTGACTTTCGAATCTAATGACGAACAACCATAAACCAAGAACCAAGACAAACCAAATAATGGGTCTAGTCTCAAGCAACCAAATAAATATATGCCAGCGAGAAAGTAATACGCTCCCAATACGTATACTGGAAATGGGGAGTGACAACAACACAACAAGTCTAAGTACCAAAATAACAATCCAAGTCTCAAAATAGTTGTCAGAGACAAATATGGTACAAAAATACTAATAAAAGAAACTATGATAACTAGTGACTCATTTGGCAGTCACACTAGGCTACTCTTGAGCTACGGGGTCCAAAGCTGCTGCTACACCCTCCTGGGGTCCATAATAGGTGGGACACCAGTCCTTCAAATTAATACCTAAAAATATTATCCAGTAAGGATGTAATAAGTACAACCCATTAGCAATTCCAATTAATTGACAAAGACTATAAAACAGTAATAGTAAATATAATACATGATGAGAAGACAATAAACCGATATCATAGTAAGACAATAATGAGAGATAGGTAATCATGATCAATGTGGCATAATCAATACATATATGAAGTAGAATCGAAAGAAACTGCAACTACACTAAGTGTTTTGAAATACTAGTTAGATTTGTGATCGGCTTTGGAGATTCAATAATTTACACTAAAGAAAAGCTAGCTCAATCATACATGAAGTGTATGATTAGCTAGTAGCCGATGTTTTATATTACTTGTCAATGGTTCTGATCACATATCCAGCTAGTGTACTGCCCCAAATCCTGATCCGACCAGGAGGTATACTATATAATGAGCTTATGGCTGGTCTGCTTGAGTCGTAACTTATTGTGACCCAACCATTCGGCATCCACTCGCCACGGATGAAACGTAACGAACCTTTCCAACAAATGGATCGGCTTATATTGAAATGAGTTCAAGAGTTTTCATGGATATTTTGTTGCTTGGTTTTCCTGAATGCATTTTGGTGTTTCTTTCGATGATTTGGTTTGTGTTGCTTGGTTTTTTTGTCATGCGCCTGGGTTTTCTTGAGGATTTCGAGATGGAGGAAAAGGGAAAAATGATTTTGACTCGATGTTGGTGCTATTGCAGGAATGCATAATTGATATTTGATCATTGCGAAGCGGGTCTCTTTCTCTCAGCACATTCTTAACTCGATGGGTGGTTCAGACCCTTCTTTTTTATATTTTCATGTCAACAAATTATTATGCCTCAGTATTCAATCGATGATACTCGATTGAACGAACCAAGTCATTCCTAGCCACAATGCATGTGTACCACTATGATAAAGGAACATGGGATAACTATAATTAACTTTTGTAACTTTCACATGAACTAAGATACAGGTTTCACTTATGAAATAGGCAGTTGTGGATCGAAACCACGGAACTATCGCAAGGTATGCGATATCTAAAATATTGGTTGTGACAAGGTGCCTCGGTAACATTTGACACTTACGGGTTCCCTAATTGAAACATACGTCTTGGAAGAAATATGAGATCGTTGTATAAGTAGATAGATAATTACTTCTTATTTCTACTTTGTGTCATGAATATGTTTGGTAGCTAAACTGTTCACGCATTCGCATGGTTATAGACAACTTATGCACAAGGTTTGATATTTTCTCGAAACGGTATCCGGGGCACTAGAACTGAATCGACCTAAGGGAAAATTATAAGCGTGCCTCAGCGTGAGGAATTGTAGGACTTTCAATTGGGCTTGCAACTCGGATTGAAAGGAAGCGTCGCAATGTCACGTAATAGTCCTTCATGGTGTCGATATCACTAATGACCTCATATAGGGGTAGCACATGCTAACATATTGTCTTGTACATGTGGTAAGTATTTATATTTGTTTCGATACAGGGACGGGTGCGTCGGTTGAGTAAGCAACCAATGCGCAACATAATTCTATGTTATTTCTTTCAAAACCATGCAACTTATATGAACTGAACATCACCTTAGTTCTAAGTAGCAAGATCACCTTAATGCATGCCTTACCTTAGTAACCAGTGTCGATTTAAGCGAGTAGGTTCGTCCCGCTCACCAGTACAAGTTACGTACGTACTGATCCCCAACTCCCCAGGTGTCGATTCTCGTGGGAGTGCGTGACGCTGGCTGAAGACAGGGAGGCGCCTTGAAGCGCTTCCTATTTTGAAGTATAGTTGAAGCCGGTTCAATTTGGAGGCATGAAATTCAACCTATATGAGAGCGTGATGTATGGAACAACGACTATTATCTCATGCAAGCTCACTATGTATATCTATTTTGTGTAATCAATATAGCCGAGAGATGTATCAATATAAACTCTATGTAAATTACTCTAATTTTAATCGATAAAAAGTATGTTTCTTCCTATACTTTGTGTAATGCCCTGCAATTGCAAGGTGCATTACACTGAGATTTGGGAATGAAAGAAGTATTGATTCAAGTTGGTTTTCTTGTGCAGATGGTGTATAGAGTTTGGTACAATCAAAGTGGTTCCCCGCATCAAGCTGAGGCATGGGCATCATGCAAATAGAATCGGGTGTTCGTTCAGAGCAAGTACAGAGATAGCAGGATTTTGAGCGATAATGTCGTATTCCTTAGGCCGATCGGTCGGATGATTTGGAGATCACGGATTGCTCGCACGGTCATACCAATTGAGTAGAATATGCTTTATATCGGACCACGGATTTAAGGGATCAGACGTATCGGCAAGGCAAAGTGCTAGCAGATTCAACTTGGCGAGTGGGCTTTGTCCCTTTTCCTCTACTCCTTCATGCCTAATAATATGGAACACACGTAATAGTTTGAACATTTGGACTGGAACATTGGAAACACCGTACTGTGGCATGCATAGAGTATGCGTCGTTTGGATGGATATAAATTGTAGCTTGAGTTGGACTTACGTTTGGACAGTTGGGGCTTTGAGTGGATCATCTTGGTTGGAACATCGAGACACTTTAGTGAACGAGCGAGCGTGCATCCATGCACGAGTATCGAGTTGGACGCTTTATCAAGCAAAGCGTGCAGTTGTGGTTTGAAAGTGGACAACTGCACCGGAGAGGGCATTATGCCACTGTTGGGGCATTGTGCCACGGAGCTTTCGGAACGAGGAATGTTGCACCTAATCGGCGTACTGTGTCGAGAAGCAGCATAGTGCCTATTGGAGATAATTTAAGAATAGTGCCTTGGGCTATAGTGGAGAATATTTATGTTGAATTAGATGGATCGGGACGAGTATCGTTTGGTGGGGCAAAAAAGCTCGATTCTCTCTTTGTACCTACTTGTTGGAGTATTGCATTGATCACGGATAACCTGTTGCACACATGGTTTGGTTTTTCGAACGGGTTACACCGGAGAACCGGGACTGTTCGGCCATGGAGAAAACAAATGGTAATGTGCTTTGAGCATGGTACTTGCAGTTCGAGACCACCAGGCGAGCTAGCTACTCAGCGCTGGATCGGGTCAAAATACAGTTGGAAAGTCCTTTATGGCTTGGCCAGTGACCTTCATATAGATAAGAGTTGGTTGGGTTTGAGTTTGTGCATTCGTGTAGAAGACAGTGGCCACCTTGCCTCGGACAAGAGTGTGCATATCGATGATTGGATTAGCAAGGCTTGGATTATGGTATGATGCGATAGATTTGAGACTTGGAGTGTGATGTGGTTCGATAGGTTCATGCTTTACTTCGGGTTTGAGTAGAATGGATTGCATGCTTAGTCTTATTTGAGTTGGATATAACTGCTAGTATATTTTCTTAAAATGAATGCTTGCATGCTTAACCTGCTTTATAGTTTTCCTTAACATGTCATACCTCTGTCATGAAATGAATCTCAGATTCAAGTAGAAAGATCAACATATAACTGTTTACATTCACTATCTATTTAGTATCGATTTAGACGAGTGAGTTACCTCGCTCATCAGTACGACTGTGTACTAACCTACGTTTGTGGGCATTATTTCCAGGTACGCAGGTGTAGTGGCTCAGCTTGGATATACAGAACGTGATGCATGGAACGATAAGTACCTTTGTGGGCAAAAGAAAGAGCAAGAGTGTTGTATTGCCTTTCTGTCATTCTTCTTTGTAGCATCTTCATTTGAACCCTTCGAGAGCTTTGCTGTGTATACTCTGATGTATGATTGGTACATAATACTTTAATTTTGCTACAACTTGGTCATTTAGATGATATCCATGATGTTTAACGTCATCGCCTTGTGCGAGCACAACTACAGGCTCGCACGATATCACGTCCCGGTGTGAATGATTGTCCTACGAGAGCGCTGTAATATGGTGATTCACGTTCAACGAGGACGATCGAACTTGCAGGAGATTGGGGTGTAAATTTGTGTTCAACTCTCTGTGAAATGTGTGCTTTATAACTTATGTTTCAAATGACATTTTATTACATGTTATTGTCTTGTGCGAGCGCAACTCCAGGCTCGCACGGCATCACGCCCAAGCAAGGACGATCAGTTCCACAAAGGATCCAAGTGAGGACGATCAATCTTTCAAGGATCGGGGCCTGACACCTAGCACTTCCCTACCCCGACTAGTATGATGGATCCAACCATAACACGTTACAACAAATGAAACATAATACAATGTTCGATAATAATACAATGAATATTGTCCAAATACGAAGGTAACATCTCATGACTGAGGATCCAATATTGTCACGACCCGCATCCGCGATATCGGGTACGAGTGCGGGGTCAAATCCAGCCTATACTATCTTTGACAGCGGTAGTCAGCTGTCTATACCTCATGAATCTCCAAGTCACGTAAATCAATCCCAAGTCACAACTCTAATAACGATAAAAATTCCAAACACACGCACAACACCATAATCCACTAGTACGATCTTTGTACATAATATATCTCATCTCGTCAGGAAACAAATCCGGTAAATTATAAATAATGTACAGTCATCCAACTCAACAAAATACATTAATGAATCAAAATCTTTACGCTAATCGTCCGTGTAGCTTAGCTGCCTCAAGTGTCACCTCCCTGCTATCTGTATCATTTGTCCAGTCAGGACAAAGCAAAGTACATCTACATAATGCTAGAATATAATAATGTGAAATGAAAAGAACAAAAAACAATAAAGTACAAGTACAATCAATATGCACAAGTAACCATCTAAAGTGTGATTTGAATACCTTTGTTGTGGTGGACAACTAGAAATAATCTGGCGCCCCGCACGTGACATACGACCGCTGCTCTCCACTGTTTGAGAATGGGGTCATCCACACACACAACTCGAGAATTCCCCTCCCGACACCAATAAAAATCATGATACAAGATACGACACAAGGTACAATGGCACGACACGCGTTACAATAAGCATGATACGAAATACAATAAACATAAAACACAATCACCGTGTGTCCTACTGTGTCATGAAACATGCAATAACGAATATATACTAGCGATATGCACAATGTATAGGAGCTGACAATAAATAATAAATAATGATTTGCAAAAATTTAAAGAGGAACTGGCAATAAAAAAGTAATACAATAGAAATATAGAAATAACTTGCAATAAAATACGAAAAGAAAACGGGAAGAAGCATCATATAGAGTACTTGCCTTTGGTCCAAAGCTGTAGTCGCTCTAATGTTCAGCTAGAAAAATAATGTTTCTTCATTAGATTCTATTTCCTAAAATTCATATTTAATTCTCCAATCTAAAATCCCATAAATCCTTTGTCCTCATTTTATCTTTATATCCAACACCTTATTCTTTTAATCAATAATTCCATTTTCTAACCAATTTCCACTAATTGATTAGTACCCATTTAAATAACCCATTGATAATCTAACCAATTAATATTCTCTAAATAATTATTAATATTTACTTAATTAACTATACTAATCAAATTGCTAATCAATTTTTTTGATTACTAACTTCCTTCCTTAAATGACAACATGTTCTTGATTCTTAACCAATCATTTACTAATAAACCCAACTGGCCCAATTGAGCCCAAGTCCAGACATTGGACTCACTACTAAAATTTGTCCAATTAGCGACGTCATTAGTGATGTCAAAATAAAACTCGGTAAATTCTAAGAATTTATCGACGCCAACAGAAAATGTCGTAATATGTCGTAGTTGGGGACGTCCAGCGACGTCTATCGACTAACATTATTATTATGAGAATAGACGTTGGTAAAAGTCGATGAACGTTGCTAATATTTTAATTACAGTGACGTATTTAGCGACGTTGTAATATTTACGTCGCAGTATATTAAAAAAGTAACGTTTAACGACGCCTTTTTGATACGTCGCTAAAATTTTAATATATGGTTTTCATTCCCCCCCCCCATTCGTTTTCATTCCCACAAATTTGACCCCCCCCCCCCCCCCGATTGAGACCCAGGCGACAGTGACCCCCTCCGGCTCCCCCTTCAGCTTCTGTAATCTTCCTGATTTTTCAAGAAATTTTAATTTGGATTTTAAATAATTTTCTGGAATTTTCCGGGATTTTTCTGTAATTAAAACCTAGGCTTTTTATAATTAAATGAATTTTAATTTATTGTTAATTCATATTAAAATATTATGGAAATAATATTTTATGGTGTAAAATGGAAAACCGGACATAGGGTAATTTTTGGTGAGTTTATTGGACTCCGAAAACCCGTTTAAAGCCCCAAAAATCGATGTAGAATTTTAAACCGAATTAAACCCGTGCCAACGTCCGACATCCCCATGAGAGCCGAAGCCAAGCCCAAGGAGCGTTGACCCAGCCCAAATCCTAGATCAACCCTAGTCAAATTTCTGTATGTATAAATACATATTTTTCTAAGTTTTTCTCCACAAATAAAAATAAGAAGAAAACAAATAACAAAAAATCCACAAAATCCCTAATTTCCCAATCCCTAACCCTAGCTGTAGCCGCCCCAGTCGGAACCCTAACCCCTCCGACTCCGGCGCACCGCCCGCGTCCGCCCGCAGCACCCCCTCTCCTCCGTCTTCTCCGATCCCGTCTGAGAACCTCGCCGCTGCCGGCCCGAGTGATCCCCCTCCGACGTTACTTCTCCGTCATCCGCCACGAACAGCAGCCCGACGAGTCCCCCGTTCCGGCCGTCTACCTCCGATGATGAACCCCACTCATCCTCCACCTCCCTCTCCTTCACCCAAGTCCGCCCGCTGCCCCCTCGACTACCTCCTCCGCCTTCCCCCGCCTAGTCACCCCCGCAGAGTTCCCCGACCGAGCCCCTCTCCGTCGACCACCGCACGCCGAACTCCTCACTCCGACCCATCTTCCTCCTCCGCCCCATGCCGCCTTGCGCCTCCGCTTCCCACGTCGACCACCCCCTTCACAGCCTCCGCCTACCCATCCCCACACTCCGCCAGCAACTCCCAACTCCCCGACTCCTCTTCGTCGCCTCCACTCACTTTGCTCCGCCCGGCCAGCCCGTCGTCTTCTCCGGCGATGCCTCCCCAGCCTCCGCCGAGTCATCTCCACCCTACTCCGGCGAGCCCCGGCGCCTTGTGACAGAAACCCTAACCCTAACGCAGCGGGCACGCAGGACACGTTCGGACACAGGAAATCAGTCTTCACGGAGCCCTGTTCAGGTAGCGTTTCCTCTCACCTCATGATTCCATTTTCGATTCTGTCAGTTGCAATGCGTAGACTGTATAACCCTCTCGGTGTCCGTGCAACCCGCTCGGTACATCGCGTCCTGTGGTGATCGCACACCGCGATCCAAAAACAGGAAAAATAATGCCCTATTTTACCCCGGAACTGAGTGCGCCCCACCAAACGGGATGACTTGGTCGCGCGCGGTCTTCACCGATACGTGCGCGTCGTCGATACGGACGTGCAAGATTTTGCAGAAGTTGATTTGGATGTGCGTGCACACCGAAATCAACGCGTATCCGCCGACAACGCCCCGTATCTGCCCTTTCTGGAATACGCTGTAACTTTGTGTACACACGTCGGATCGAGACGAAACTTACGCCATCGGACTCGTAGCGATACGCTGGTCCTGTGACCCAAGTTTGGTTCGATTCTGAGAACGTTGACAAAATCGCGTATCGTGGGCCCCACAGGCTCCACTTGATGAGCAATTTTGTGATCGGCTCATCGGAATCCAATTCTGAAAGTTCCGTTGGGTTTGTATCATCGTTCCTGACTTGTTGATACTAAGTTTGGTGAAATTGGAGACCTTTTACCCTGACACATTTTTCGGTGCAAAGTGGCCCACATGTGGACCCCGCTTTGGCCCGGAAATGTCATTTTTGTTCCTGTGTCCAAATTGGACTTAAGGACAGGCGTTTCTAGCTATTTGATATTTTTTGAATCTAATGGTGATGTTTATTTCAGCAACCGGAGTAGTACCTGCAGATCACACTGAGACCAGAGCTACAGTTGGAGCTAGAACCACAAGCAAGTGTACCTTGCCAAACTCTGCAGTATTGTTACATACTTTCCTTGCTTTATTTATATTGCTGTACATGCTTAACCTAGGACCGTGTGACCTACTTAGCATCCGATTATTAGTCGGGTGCCAACACCGTACGCGGTGTTGTGTATGGTCATCTAGAGATGGGTATTCGTGACACTTTATCTTCTCGTACTTGTCCTATCAAGTACATTATACCCAGGACACTTGACACTATTCATGAGACAAAATCTTTCCGAGATATTCATGGTGATTCTGTATAGGATACAGGTTTATGACATACACAGTTTACATGCTTAGATTATATCCTGACTTGTTGCATTAGTTTTGATCCTGCGTGTCATGGACATGAGACGTGAGATTTCATTAGGTGGGGAGAGTATTACCATATCAAAGGCTGATTATATTATATATTGACATCTGGATGTGTCTTAGTCTCTGACACAGAGCTATGGCACCAGTTCTGGTCCTTCAAGAAAATACTGCTATGGGTTTCTCCGACACTGATCCTGTAGTAGTCTCAGCCCGAGTATGACTAAAACTCTCACTTGCATATCACTTAGCTGGTTATTTATTTACCCTATTGTCTCATTATTGCTGCACTGCATTTATTTTGGCATGAGCTTTCTTGTACCTTGCTATATCCCCTGAGGACCTGGATCCGGATTATGTCCCCAGGATTAGCTGACGAGATCTATCCTGAGGTATACGGGACCGGAGCACTAGCATTAGCAGGAGAAGGTGCCTACATTGGAGTAGAACCAGGATCTGAGGACGAGATTGTACCAGAGGACTTCTCTTGAGTATTGGCTTGAGATACTCATTTATTTCAGTTTATAGTTATTTTATTTCCAGTCTATTTCATTGATGTACCAGACTTGTACTCGGATTATTCTCCGAGACACTTTTATTCAGTTTTGTTAGTTTATTTTATTTGCAGCTATTCTGGCATTTGATCTGTGATTATCTGTTATGGATGAGATTAGATTAGACTGTGACTTGTATCATTGGACCTACTTATTGTTATATTACAGCTTAAGCATGCCCCGATGGATCCATTAAATTGGGTTGTCCATCGGTGTGTGCTGCTGGCCATTATCACGCGTCTGGTCCCTCGTTATTTTGGGACTGGGGCGTGACATGGTTTTTATGGTGGCCCATGCAGGTCAACGACTAAATTGTTCGGTTTCAACTTAGGGACCGAGCAAGCCTGCAATAAAAATGGGATAAGTTTTTAGGATCTCATCCACTTGCTTGAAAACGTTCTTGATATCTATATTGTATTCGAATTAAATTTTCTTGCATCTTGCCTTGATTCCTGTGCACCTCTTATAGTTTATTTTTGATGCAGAGTAATAGATTCAAGAGCAAACGACGAAACTCCAGCAAATACACCAATAGGTGCGGTAGCCACCTACGGAGAAGATGAAGTGGCACCAATGAGTGGAGATCCCTCTACTCTCCGAAGCAGCCAAACAGATCAGCATGCTTCTAGATCTCGGCGTGACGACATCCCACCGCCTCCGCAGTTCGTTCCACCAATACCTGTATTCCCACCAGGACAGCCTATGGACGGGCAGCAGATGTTCCAAATGATCTACGCAATGATGCAAGCTCAACAGCAGATTCAACAAGAGACTTTGAGTCGCAGCCTAGCACTTGTACTGGAGCAGGTCAACCTACCAACTCGACGGCAACCGACGGGCTCTATCACCGACTTCCGCCAGCTGAAGCCCCGTACCTTCTCAGGCAAGGAGGAGCCCACAGAAGTTCATGAGTGGCTCACCAACACTCAACATCAATTAGAAGCAGCTGAGCTTCCAAGGGAATGTTGGATGACTGCCGTCAGAATGCAATTGACAGATAATGCACATCAATGGTGGCTATCCGAGGAGACCCGACTCGGACCAGACTGAGTCACCTGGGAGGAGTTCTCCAGACTCTTTCAGGAAATATACATTCCAGCTACCGCTCGATCAGAACTCAGAGATAAGTTCAACCGCCTTATCCAAGGCAATATGACAGTGGAAGAGTACAACGCGGAATTTATTCGTCTGAGTCGCTTTGCCCCTACCTTAATTCCGACAGAAGAAGAGAAGGCCGAGAAGTTCTTCGATGGACTAAACTTCGAGCTACAGAAACTAATTGGATCCATTGCGCCCATATCTTACTCGGACGTCCTTACTGCAGCCCGACGCATAGAGCGCGTCACCAGGAGAGAGACCAGTCTGAAGCGGCCTTCCACATCAGCAACAACCAGAGCACCACAAGAAGAAGCTACAAAGAGACCTCACCTACACCAACAGCAGGAAGCATCTACACCACAAGTAATAGTCCTTTCTACTTGTCACTACTGTGGCAAAGCAGGCCATCTCGCCAGGGAATGCCGATGCATGTTAGGACTATGCTTAGGTTGCGGATCCAGATAGCATGCAGTGAGGGACTGCCCTGAGCGTAGAGAAGGAGCACCAAGGGCAAACCAACAAGCTCTACCAGCACCAGGAGGATATCAACCAAGGCCACATTTGGCACCTCGACCAGCACCCTTCCAGCAGGCCCAGCAGCAGCAGAGGAATCCACCTCAAGGGCGTAAACAAGCTTTTGCTATGACTTTGGAGGATGCGCAGATTCATGGAGTAGCCAATAAACGTAAGTTTTTATAATTAACTGTTTCTAGATTGCTTTAGTTTTTGCATGTTGGTTCGTGACCCTAGCCTTAACCTAGTAATGTTGAACTTGCTAATAACCTAGTATGTTTTATAACCTAGAATATTTTTATAATTGATAACCTAGTGATAACCCAGTTTTCTAAACTGTAGCCTTCTAGATCTCCTTCATACGGAACATTGCATAACTTTTAATGCTTGGGAAAAAAAATTTCCTATGTGTTATTCGTACACCCTCAACCTTGATTCTCCCTTATCGTGATGTGCTTCAAACAATATTTGCAACCGTGTCATCTCTGTTGACCGGTTATTCTTTTGATTGCGAGGATGCAATCCTCTTAAGGGGGTAGATTGTAATCCTCCTGATTTTTCAAGAAATTTTAATTTGGATTTTCATAATTTTCTGGAATTTTCTGGAATTTTTCTGTAATTAAAACCTAGGCTTTTTATAATTAAATGAATTTTAATTTACTGTTAATTCATATTAAAATATTATAAAAATAATATTTTATGGTGTAAAATAGAAAACCGAACATACGATAATTTCCGGTGAATTTATTGGACTCCGAAAACCCGTTTAAAGCCCCGAAAATCGATGTAGAATTTTAAACCGAATTAAACCCGTGCCAACGTCCGACATCCCCATGAGAGCCGAAGCCAAGCCCAAGGAGCGTTGACCCAGCCCAAATCCTAGATCAACCTTAGTCCAATTTCTGTATGTATAAATACATATTTTTCTAAGTTTTTCTCCACAAATAAAAATAAGAAGAAAATAAATAACAAAAAATCCCCAAAATCCCTAATTTCCCAATCCCTAACCCTAGCCGTAGCCGCCCCAGTCGGAACCCTAACCCCTCCGACTTTGGCCCACCGCCCGCGTCCGCCCGCAGCACCCCCTCTCCTCCGTCTTCTCCGATCCCGTCTGAGAACCTCGCCGCTGCCGGCCCGAGTGATCCCCCTCCGACGCTACTTCTCCGTCATCCGCCACGAACAGCAGCCCGACGAGTCCCCCGTTCCGGCCGTCGACCTCCGACGACGAACCCCACTCATCCTCCACCTCCCTCTCCTTCACCCAAGTCCGCCCGCTGCCCCCTCGACTACCTCCTCCGCATTCCCCCGCCTAGTCACCCCCGCAGAGTTCCCCGATCGAGCCCCTCTCCGTCGACCACCGCACGCCGAACTCCTCACTCCGACCCATCTTCATCCTCCGCCCCATGCCGCCTTGCGCCTCCGCTGCCCATGTTGACCACCCCCTTCACAGCCTCCGCCTACCCATCCCCACACTCCGCCAGCAACTCCCAACTCCCCGACTCCTCTCCGTCGCCTCCACTCACTTTGCTCCGCCCGGCCAGCCCGTCGTCTTCTCCGGCGATGCCTTCCCAGCCTCCGCCGAGTCATCTCCGCCCTACTCCGGCGAGCCCCGACGCCTTGTGACAGAAACCCTAACCCTAACGCAGCGGACACGCAGGACACGAAGGACAAGTTCGGACACAGGAAATCAGTCTTTACGGAGCCCTGTTCAGGTAGCATTTTCTCTCACCTCGTGATTCCGTTTTCGATTCTGTCAGTTGCAACGCATAGACTGTATGACCCTCTCGGTGCCTGTGCAACCCGTTCGGTGCATCGCGTCCTGTGGTGATCACACACCGCGATCCAAAAATAGGAAAAACAACGTCCTGTTTCACCTCGGAACTGAGTGCGCCCCGCCAAAAGGGACGACTTGGTCGTGCGCAGTCTTCACCGATACGTACACGTCATCGATACGGACGTGCAGGATTTTGCAGAAGTTGATTTGGATGTGCGTGCACACCGGAATCAACGCGTATTCGCCGACAACGCCCCGTATCCGCCCTTTCTGGAATACGCTGTAACTTTGTGTACACACGTCGGATCGAGACAAAACTTGTACCATCGGACTCGTAGCGATACACTGGTCCTGTGACCCAAGTTTGGATCGATTCTGAGAATGTTGACAAAATCGCGTATCGTGGGCCCCACAGGCTCCACTTGACGAGCGATTTTGTGATCGGCTCATCGAAATCCAATTCTGGAAGTTCCGTTGGGTTCGTATCATCGTAACTGACTTGTTGACACTAAGTTTGGCAAAATTGGAGACCTTTGACCCTGACACGTTTTTCAGTGCAAATTGGCCCACATGTGGACCCCGCTTTGGCCCGAAAATATTAATTTTGTCCCTGTGTCCAAATTGGACTTAAGGACAGGCGTTTCTAGCTATTTGATATTTTCTGAATCTAATAGTGATGTTTATTTCAGCAACCGGAGTAGTACCTGCAGATCACACTGAGACCAGAGCTACAGTTGGAGCCAGAACCACAGGCAAGTGTACCTTGCCAAACTCTGCAGTATTGTTACATACTTTCCTTGCTTTATTTATATTACTGTGCATGCTTAACCTAGGACCGTGTGACCTACTTAGCGTCCGATTATTAGTCGGGTGCCAATACCGTACGCGGTGTTGTGTATGGTCATCTAGAGATGGGTATTCGTGACACTTTTGTAGAAGCATAAAAAATACGCCGGATGGCTATACGCAGCATATTGATGCAGAGCAGCGTAAACAGAGGCCTTCAGAGCCATCAAGCGTGCAAACAAAGCTTTTTTCGCTAAACACAATATGAAATATAAACTCAAAGGACCATCCGCGTAAGGCAGTACGTCCAAGCCGCTTCAGCGTAAACAGGGTGCTTCATCGACTCCTGGGCATAAAATCCATCCTCTTTCAAACGCAGCATTGAAGTGTACGAGAGACGCTTCGTATTCTCCGAAGTGAACCTGTCAGATCCTGCAATGAACCTGACGTCTGGACTTCTGACAAAGGGATACTGCTCGACTACCCAGACGACGGCTATAATGATGGCACAGCACTGCGACCCAGGCTGTCATTTACCGCCATCTCCTTTGCGTAAACTGCTTTTACGTGCATGAAGGGATACGCTGCCTTGTTTTACACAGGCAAACATGAGCTGTTTACGCTCTGCAGTAAACAAACCGCCTGCCACATCAAAAGTTGCACTCCGTACGGGGCTTGAGGCACGTCTCTACGTCCAATGCACAGAGCGATGACAGTTGCTCGAGGCACGTCTCTACGTCTAATGCACAGAGCGGTGACAGTTTCTCGAGGTATGTCTCTGCGACTGATGCACAGAAGGGCTGCAGACCTTCAAAAACATGCCTCTGTATTTAATGCGCAGGATGGTAGAAAATCTCTGCATTTAATGCAAAAGATTTGATTATATCTTCAAAAGCCGTAATTCCGGCTAAGACGTCTACATCAGCACTCTGGCACAGTACGCAGCGGCTTCTACGCCCATTCAGCTCCTGTGCTCACTCGACTTCTACGCCCATTCGGCTTCAACGCCCACTCGGCCTCTATGACCACTCGGCCTCTATGACCACTCAGCTTCTACGCCCACTCGGCCTCTATGACCGCTCGGCTTCTACGCCTATTCGGCTTCTATACCTGCTTGGCTTCTACGCCATGGTGACAGACATTGGCTTCTACGCCCACCTCTTCTACACAAGGGATACCCACCTACGTGGCTTCTACGCCGTGATCTTCATAGCGATTATACGCGTTTTGTCCCTTAGTTGGACCCGCGTCACACGCTCATTCAAAGGATCATCTATACGCAGGCATTGGTTATTTTAACCGTTGTGTAAAAGAGTGCTGTACTTTCCACTCCTCGGTTTCTACACTAATGGAGTGGTCACTGTCACTAAAACTCTATAAATAGAGACCTCTATCAACAGAGGAAAAGGTCAAAAAATCGCAAGGTCAAACTTCTAAGAAAGATCGAACCAGAGGTCAAGAGAGAGAGAGAGAGAGAGAGAAGAATCCGGAGCTCAGGCAAAGAGTAGGGATCGACGACTTTGGCATCGTGCATCCACCCTCTTCTGCAACCTTCGAAGCTGCTTCCTATCTTCTACGGCACTTCTTCATCATCGTGTGGTCCAAAGGCTAAAGTGATCGACTGCAAATCAGACACCTATAGCAATATTTACCCAGATTAAATAAATTGTACTCCCATATCCTCGTATAGGATCAAATTGTACAAGTTTGTTTGTAAACCAAAGAAGGTGGGTTTTGTGTAAACCCCATCTTGAATACATTTTTATTCTTTCGTTTTCCACCACAAACAAGATGGCAACTTTGCTGGGGACGTCTTTCTCTTCTGATGAGGAAGTAATTGCTCAACACAATATGGTATCTGTAGGAACCGTGAAGAAGATACTGGTCGTCCAATTCGACCAGTCTGCCTACGAAGACATGCTTCGAACCGGGGGTAGCTCTCACCCTCTCTCCGTCCAAGACAACAGAAAGCTGCGCAAGGTCTGGATGCCCAAGACATCCTCTACCATTCCTGTGGACTCTCCGATCTCTCCGACCAATGAGGTTGTAGCATTGCTCCCTCCGTACCCTGCACGTAAAATTCAGTCTACTGCTACGCGCGGTACAGACAAAACTTCGGGCAAAGCCTCAGCGCTAACCCAGAAGTATCAACTGTGCTCTACGCGTAGAAACCAGTCTCCCGCTATGCGCGGTACAGACAAAACTTCGGGAAAAGCCTCAGCGCTAACCCAGAGGTATCCACTGCGCTCTACGCGTAGAAACCAGTCTCCCGCTATACGCGGTACAGACAAAACTTCGGGCAAAGCCTCAGCGCTAACCCAGAGGTATCCACTGCGCTCTACGCGTAGAAACCAGTCTCCCGCTATGCGCGGTACAGACAAAACTTCTGATGATGCCTCAGCGCCAAATCGAAAGTACAAAATGTGTTCAGCGCGTAAACATTCATCTGCCTTCCGCGGAAATGCAGATGACCCCTGTAATCTACGTAAGGGAACGATCACTACAGAAAAATACCATATGATGAGTCCCTAAAAAGTTTTTTCCAGTGGATCCTTCGGAGGAAATCACTCTATAGTAAATTTTCACGATCAAAGTTTGCCATGTTCATATTACCTCTGAATAAACTTTCGGCTATCGACTATCTTCTGATATAGGTCACCATCTACACTTAACACCCGTACTTAACTCTAAGTACGCTAGTGGTGTTGAGTCCACAAAAATTGCCATGTCCATATTACCTCTGAGCAGACGTGTACCTCCATCTCCAAAGGGGTCACGATCAAAGTTTGTCATGTTCATATTACCTCTGAGTAAACTTTTGGCTATCGACTATCTTCTGATATCGATTGTCATCTCAACTTAACACCCGTACTTAGTCATAAGTACGCTAGTAGTGTTAAGTCCACAAAAAACTGCCATGTCCATATCACCTCTAAGCAGACGTGTACCTCCATCTCCAAAGGGGTCACGATCAAAGTTTGTCATGTTCATATTATCTCTGAGTAAACTTCTGGCTATCAACTATCTTCTGATATAGGTTGCCATCTACACTTAACACCCGTACTTAGTCATAAGTACGCCAGTAGTGTTAAGTCCACAAAAAACTGCCATATCCATATTACCTCTGAGCAGACGTGTACCTCCATCTCCAAAGGGGTCACGATCAAAGTTTGTCATATTCATATAACCTCTGAGTAAACTTTTGGCTATCAACTGTTCTTCGACGGCGCCTCCAGGACTGGTCCCATGGGAAACATGGTTTCAGGGGAAGGAATCGTCCTGGTCACTCCTGATAAACTCGTCATCTACCGAGCATATTCTCTGTAAACCCCCTCACCCAAAATTAGGGTTACTTGGCTTAGATAGTAAAATTAGGGCTAGTTTGAACCCAATTAGAATTAGAACACGGCATTTATTTAATAATACAATAATTAAATCGTATAGCGCACCTTACCGTTGCTCGATAATTGGAGACACAATCTTGCCCTTCTTGTGCATCTCAAATTTTATTAATATTCTACACTGTCCCCTCTACGCCCTGACACTTGTGCCCCGCCTAAATCTAATCCCATGTACTCCTAATTAATTCTAGAACATCGTACGCGTTTCGATTTAATTAATTAAATCCAATTTCTGCCTTTGTGTAATTATCCAATTATTGGGGGGCTTTTATGCAAAAATGCACTGAGGTGTCCCCACCATTGGACAATTCATGAAGAAACTCAATTTTTCCTTCACATGAATTTTCCCATAATTTTTTGGATGTGCAAACGCGCAACATCGCCCTCCTATTTTAATCCGATCCTTGCATTTAAACAATGCAAATTGTAAGTCCAAGACCACCCCAAGGAATGTTGACCAGGCCCAACACCTAGGTCAAACACCAAAACCTAGGTCAACCTCAAATCCCACCTCTTTGCATATAAATACACCTTAAAATTCTTTTCCTCCACCTAAACTAAAAAACCCCAAAACCTAAAGCAAATAAACCAGCCGACCCCTATCTCTCCCTCCTTCCCTGTGCATCCCCTCCGCCGGAAGCCACCCACCGGAGCCCGGCAAGCAACCCATGACCTCCGTCCTTCTCTCTTCTTCACCTCCTCCCTCTCAACTGCCCCTCGCCGGACTCCCAAACACCACCGCCACCACAGCATCCCCATCCCTATTCAGCTCCTCCTCCTCCCTATCACCATTGAACTGCACCTTCCCTTGCACTTTCGCGGAAGAAAACTGAAAAGAAAAAGAGGAAATAACGAGGGGCTTACTTGCATAAGCTACCATCTTCTTCAAGAAGAAAAGAAAATTTTCAGTAGATCGAGAAGAGGACGAGGAGGAAGAAGAAACCATGGGCGCCATGGAAGTTCTGTCGGCAAGGACCGAGCTTCTTCGGGAGTCGCTGCAGAAGAACCAGACGATCACGGGCAGCATGGTTACGACCCTCGGCTCCTTCGACCACCGCCTCTCCGCTCTAGAGGCGGCGATGCGGCCGACCCAGGTTCGGACTCATGCTATCAGGAGGGCACATGAGAACATTGACAAGACATTGAAATCAGCCGAAGTTATATTGTGCCAATTTGATCTAATCCGACAGGCTGAGGCTAAGATTATGAGGGGGCCGTACGAGGACCTGGAAAGCTATTTGGAAGCAATTGATCAGTTAAGAGCAACTGTCAAATTCTTTAGCTCAAACAACAGCTTCAAGAGCAGTGATGGGGTGCTTAATCACGCCAATAGTTTGCTAGTTAAGGCCATCATGAAGCCTGAGGATGAATTTAAGCAGCTTTTCCAGGAGTTTGCAACTGAAGAAGATTCAAACCCCCAACTGGCAATTGTAACAAAGAGGATTATGCAAGCTCTTCAGAGGAATCTGGAAGGCAAATCCAAGCAGTTCAAGGATCCTGCTCTGACGTACCTATTCCTAATGAATAACATCCACTATATGGTCAGATCAGTTTGGAGGACAGAAGCAAAGGATCTATTGGGAGATGACTGGGTTCAAATACATCGCAGGATTGTGCAGCAAAATTCTAGTCAATATAAAAGGGTTACATTAGCCAAGATACTGCAGAGCCTTACTGTGCAAGGTTTGAGTTCATCAGGTGGTGGCGGCATGGGAAGTGAAGGAAGCAATAGTAGTGGGGTCTCAAGAGCAACATTAAAGGAGAGATTAAAGTCATTTAATTTGCAATTTGAGGAGCTTCATCAAAGGCAGTCTCAGTGGACAGTACCTGATCCAAAGTTGCGCGAGTCTCTGAGGCTTGCGGCTGCTGAAATTCTTTTACCAGCTTACAGATCTTTCATAAAACGTTTTGGGCCACTTGTTGAGAATGGGAAGAATCCTCAGAAATATATCAGATACACACTCGACGATCTTGATCGGATGCTAGGGGAGTTCTTTGAGGGCAAGACATGGAATGAAACAAAACGCTGAGAGGGATGTTGGATTTATTCTGTGCGACTTTTTGGAGCAGGTTATTGGTACATTGCAGCTTCCTTGCCAAGCAAGTATACCTTGCCATTGTACTGTTATTTTTATTCTATATGTTGCATGCATCTTTATTTTCTATCTTTTTATATATTTTAACTGTTATATAAAAATGTGCGCGACGGTGTCGTCGCGGTATATTTTTATTTATGTATTTGCATTGACCTTGTTTATGAGACTACCCTATCATCATGTAGCATCTTTAGGTTTATTGGCCGTGAGACAGTTGTTACACGAGTTGTGAGTCTCATGTAGATCACGGACTTGCGTACAGGTTGGCCTCCTGTATGTATGGGCCGTGCGTTAGGAATAACTGATGTTAGAAACTTTGCATGCTAGTGGACTTGGCAGTTATTAGAGTGTTATCGTGTCATGGATGTGACATGCTTAGAGCATGGGGTGGGGAGAACAACAAGTAAGGCATTTGGGCTCCGTTGCACTTTTCTTGTGTAACCCGTACGCTCCGCCGGAGATGCGCGGTCATGATGACACCTATACTACTTGGCGGGCCTCCGCCGTTCAAAAGACGACGTGCCTTTGTAGGCCCCTGGATCTCCAAGAGAACCATGCCAATCCTATTTATGGCCAGATAGCCCACTTGTTAGAAAGTTGTTCTCAAACTGCATTCACATAGATGGTTAGGCGACCCCAATGGATGTTTATTTTCAGTACTTTATTGGCATGTGTTTAAGTATCTTGTTATGTCCCTCTGAGGACCTGGTCCGCTGCCAGGTGTATCTGTTCTTGAGTATTTGCAGGAGCGCAGATTTGGATGGTTGTAGATGCTTTGTGGATGTCTTCTCTTCGAGCCGTGATCGATAGCTGGTATACTTATATATTGATTGATTGTCTTGTACTTATATTGTATTTACTTTTCCCATTCGAGTTGGTAGTGGATTTATTTCCATCCAACTATCATCCTTAGATACTTCTTATTGAGATCTAGTTTCATAGATACTGTTTATTTATTTCTATATGATTTTGGTGGATGAGATCTAGATTATACCCTGTGACTTGTGACATATGTTTATACCACTTGTGGATTGATATTCATATTACAGCGTACGTGTGGATTTGGTTTCCATATATTGAAGTTGCCATATCCATGCGGTTGGCATGCTTACGTGTCCTAGTCCTACGTATTTTTGGGACTGGGGCGTGACATATTTTTGTGGTGGCCCATGCAGGTCGAGAGCATATTGTCTCGGTTACGTTACTGTACCGAACAAGCCTGCACCTAGGACTAGAGTATAGGATCTCATCCACAAGTGACTATGATTTATCTTCCTTCTCTCTGTTCTATTCGAACAATTTTATCCTTCTTAATTCCTGTACTTTCCTAATAGTTCTTTGAGTATAGCCTTCTGCTAGGATATAGGAACCCCTGTTATTAGGATGATAATTAGGGTAGCACACCTATTAAGAATACAATGAGAATGTAGACATACCACTAAGTTTAGAATATCTAGTGAACCCTAGAATTCCTTATCTATAGATTGGTTTATCATTATCCCTTGATGTATTATGAAGGACTTGAGAGTAGTATAGATACTACTAGAGTTAGTTAGAAGTTTACCATAATGTTTGACCCTAGTATTGAGGAACCAATAGAAAACCAAAAGCGAATCTTAGGACTGAACCTAACCTTCGCATTTAGATAAGTATTGGAGAACTATAAATTTAGATTCTTATTTTGAGATAGGCAGACAGTACCTTAGAAAACCAAGAGCAATGCCTAAAATATTTTCCTAATCATACCTCAAACCTAGCAACTAACACCCCACTCCCCTTTAAGAAACCATGATACTATCTAGAGCCCCTCTATTTCATATATGTTCCTCTGCGACCTTAACGTTCACTGATTGCACGACGATTAAATTATCTTCTACCCTTCTTCATTTTTCAGCTCATGCCACTTGACACCTCTAATTTTAGACCAAGTGATTATATTTTATGATAGGATATATAGTTTACTAAAGTTATAATTGTAATCTTGAATTTTGAATTGTGTGCCTTGTAGTTAGAACCTGCTAGTTGAATTGTTCAATTAGATTGTGATAATTACCCCTAGTTGTAGATCACGTAATTTGTACCCCCACCTTGATACAAGTTAGATCCCTTTCCCCTTAACGGCTAGTAACACTTCTATCCCCATGATTGACACCTGTTCTATGAGCACTATGATTAAGACATAAGGTGACCCTTACCTATATAATGCAATAGAAGACCCTAATAAGTACCAAAAACCTTTCCTCATATACCCTAATAAGAGTTTATGTTCTATGTATATGTGCAAGGTTATTTTTTTGTAGGATCCTCTTAAGACTGTCACAGTACTAGTTTAATTCTTTTAAGTTGGGTAGTATATCTCACAACCTAGTATCACATAGTCCACTTGACCCATCGAGGTAGTGTAACTGAATAACATTAATTATATGCTAGCATTAGACGACAACGTTTATTCAGACGATAGCATTTAGAGGTCCATGACCTATTTGGACGACTAGCGACTTAGACAAGGAGGTTGTGTGATAACTGTAGAGATTGTAGAGTCTTTATTATTATTGCATATTTTATTTTGTTTTGTGAACTTGAATTGACTTGTACCTCCTTTCATCATCATCTAGCGTACTTATATTTGTTGTACCCCCTTGACTTATGCTGCTATTATAGCCTAGTTTTTGCAAGCTTATTCCTTATCGAGCTTGTTCATGACATATGTATTAGTGGGTCGACACACTAATACATTTCAGAATCAGTGTATTACGGTCTGATCAACCATAGTGCGCTTGATTCGTCCTTCGCAATAATACCTTACGTGGATTGAAATATATAATTGACTAGTAGACACCTGTACTTGCCCTCTAGATATGTCTGAGCGGGTCGTATCGGTTACATAACTGTACTAATATGAGCATACGAATATGGATTTACCAAAATAGGATTTCAATCCACAACTGCCTTGACAATTTCCATTGGATTCCTTGAAACGCCTTGATCCCTATACTTGCATTCTATTACATCTCCCTTGAACTCTTATTTATTGATCTACATCTTTCCTTATTTTGAAAAGACGAAACATCTTGCTTGGTATAAGTTTGATATATAGATAGTACTAGATATCCCCATAGGCCAATCACATTGTTTGGTGATTATCTTTTATAAATAATTAAGGACATATCATGGACGATATGTTTGGTGTTAAAGACTGGAGGATTCAATAACATGATTAAATAATTTGGGACATAGCCTTCTTAGGTGTATAGCCTTAGATGATAGATGGGTAAATTCTAAGTTGGGTAGAAACTACCATGTTAACTTAAGGAGAATTCTTTATACTGTAATCAAGTAAGGTTAGATAGAGAAACCCTACCCTAGTTTTAATTTCGAGGACGAAATTGTTTTAAGTTGGGTAGATTGTAAACTCCCTCACCCAAAATTAGGGTTACTTGGCTTAGATAGTGAAATTAGGGCTAGTTTGAACCCAATTAGAATTAGAACACGGCATTTATTTAATAATACAATAATTAAATCGTATAGCGCACCTTACCGTTGCTCGATAATTGGAGACACAATCTTGCCCTTCTTGTGCATCTCAAATTTTATTAATATTCTACACTGTCCCCTCTACGTCCTGACACTTGTGCCCCGCCTAAATCTAATCCCATGTACTCCTAATTAATTCTAGAACATCGTGCGTATTTCAATTTAATTAATTAAATCTAATTTCTGCCTTTGTGCAATTATCCAATTGTTGGGGGGTTTTTATGCAAAAATGCACTGAGGTGTCCCCACCATTGGACAATTCATGAAGAAACTCAATTTTTCCTTCACATGGATTTTCCTATAATTTTTTGGATGTGCAAACGCGCAACATCGCCCTCCTATTTTAATCCGATCCTTGTATTTAAACAATGCAAATTGTAAGCCCAAGACCACCCCAAGGAATGTTGACCAGGCCCAACACCTAGGTCAAACACCAAAACCTAGGTCAACCTCAAATCCCACCTCTTTGCATATAAATAAACCTTAAAATTCTTTTCCTCCACCTAAACTAAAAAACCCCAAAACCTAAAGCAAATAAACCAGCCGACCCCTATCTCTCCCTCCTTCCCTGTGCATCCCCTCCGCCGGAAGCCACCCACCGGAGCCCGACGAGCAACCCATGACCTCCGTCCTTCTCTCTTCCTCACCTTCTCCCTCTCAACTGCCCCTCGTCGGACTCCCAAACACCACTGCCACCACAACATCCCCATCCTATTCAGCTCCTCCTCCTCCCTATCACCATTGAACTGCACCTTCCCTTGCACTTTCGTGGAAGAAAACTGAAAAGAAAAAGAGGAAATAATGAGGGGCTTACTTGCATAAGCTACCATCTTCTTCAAGAAGAAAAGAAAATTTTCAGTAGATCGAGAAGAGGAAGAGGAGGAAGAAGAAACCATGGGCGCCATGGAAGTTCTGTCGGCAAGGACCGAGCTTCTTCGGGAGTCGCTGCAGAAGAGCCAGACGATCACGGGCAGCATGGTTATGACCCTCGGCTCCTTCGACCACCGGCTCTCCGCTCTAGAGGCGGCGATGCGGCCGACCCAGGTTCGGACTCATGCTATCAGGAGGGCACATGAGAATATTGACAAGACATTGAAATCAGCCGAAGTTATATTGTGCCAATTTGATCTAATTCGGCAGGCTGAGACTAAGATTATGAGGGGGCCGCACGAGGACCTGGAAAGCTATTTGGAAGCAATTGATCAGTTAAGAGCAACTGTCAAATTCTTTAGCTCAAACAACAGCTTCAAGAGCAGTGATGGGGTGCTTAATCACGCCAATAGTTTGCTAGTTAAGGCCATCATGAAGCCTGAGGACGAATTTAAGCAGCTTTTCCAGGAGTTTGCAACTGAAGAAGATTCAAACCCCCAACTGGCAATTGTAACAAAGAGGATTATGCAAGCTCTTCAGAGGAATCTGGAAGGCAAATCCAAGCAGTACAAGGATCCTGCTCTGACGTACCTATTCCTAATGAATAACATCCACTATATGGTCAGATCAGTTTGGAGGACAGAAGCAAATGATCTATTGGGAGATGACTGGGTTCAAATACATCGCAGGATTGTGCAGCAAAATTCTAGTCAATATAAAAGGGTTGCATTAGCCAAGATACTGCAGAGCCTTACTATGCAAGGTTTGAGTTCATCAGGTGGTGACGGCATGGGAAGTGAAGGAAGCAATAGCAGTGGGGTCTCAAGAGCAACATTAAAGGAGAGATTGAAGTCATTTAATTTGCAATTTGAGGAGCTTCATCAAAGGCAGTCTCAGTGGACAGTACCTGATCCAGAGTTGCGCGAGTCTCTGAGGCTTGCGGTTGCTGAAATTCTTTTACCAGCTTACAGATCCTTCATAAAACGTTTTGGGCCACTTGTTGAGAATGGGAAGAATCCTCAGAAATATATCAGATACACACTCGACGATCTTGATCGGATGCTAGGGGAGTTCTTTGAGGGCAAGACATGGAATGAAACAAAACGCTGAGAGGGATGTTGGATTTATTCTGTACGACTTTTTGGAGCAGGTTATTAGTACATTGCAGCTTCCTTGTCAGGCAAGTATACCTTGCCATTGTACTGTTATTTTTATTCCATATGTTGTATGCATCTTTATTTTCTGTCTTTTCATATATTTCAACTGTTATATAAAAATACGCGCGACGGTGTCGTCGCGGTATATTTTTATTTATGTATTTGCATTGACCTTGTTTATGAGACTACCCCATCATCATGTAGCATCTTTAGGTTTATTGGCCGTGACACAGTTGTTACACGAGTTGTGAGTCTCATGTAGATCATGGACTTGCGTACAGGTTGGCCTCCTGTACGTGTGGGCCGTACGTTAGGAATAACTGATGTTAGAAACTTTGTATGCTAGTGGACTTGGCAGTTATTAGAGTGTTATCGTGTCATGGATGTGACATGCTTAGAGCATGGGGTGGAGAGAACAACAAGTAAGGCATTTGGGCTCCGTTGCACTTTTTTTGTGTAACCCGTACGCTCCGCCGGAGATGCGCGGTCATGATGACACCTATACTACTTGGCGGGCCTCCGCCGTACAAAAGACGACGTGCCTTTGTAGGTGTAAAACCCCCTTCCTAGAAAATCGTATATACCTTTAATAATTAATTATTAATTAAATTGTAGTAATTAGGTCTAAATAGGAGAAATAGATTTTTAATAATTTTTATGTTAGGTGTTCGGGCACTTAGATGACTTATGGGACCTTCAGGAATTTTTCGAATTTTATTCCATGTAGGAGACCCCTTGAGCTGTTGCTAGCCTAACGATGTGCATTACCCTAATATATAAATTTTCTCATGTGTGAATATATATATATATATATATATATATATATATATATATATTTAAAGAAAGAAAGGAAAAGAAAAGAAAATAAGAATTTAATATTAACTAATAATAATATAATAATAGCAATGATAACAATGCTAGCCCTCATCAATAGTTGCTGTGGGCGCTTGCAAAGTTGTAGCAACTAGCTGAGTGAGTCCGCCCACTTGCAATAGGAACCCGCTACCTTCAGCCTTGTTTCAACCCGCGGACCACCCACTTCCCCCTCTCTCTTAATATATATAATATATATATATATATATAGTTTCTCATCCCAAAAATCCTAACCTAGAATCTTCAGACTTCCCCTTCCCATCTAGAGCCATCACCGCAGCCAGATAAGCCCCGCCAAGCCATCCAACCATCCCGTCGACGCCGACCTCGCGGGCTGCAGTTTCCCACTCGAGGCACCTTCGCTCCGGCACAATTTCCCGTCGACTCGCTCGACCAAACGCTGTTCCATTTTCATAGGTATGATCTCCCCTCAACCCTCTCCAATATTCGTTTTATAGCCAACCTCAGAAAACGTGTGCCCCTAGGTGTAAAACAGCGTCCAAAATGGACGGACAGACAAAATTTTGGAATCGCAGAATTCCAGAATGACCACCCATATTGTCGAGTTCGTATCTCCCACCACAGAGATCCGAATTCGGTGATTCTTTTTGATACCTGTAGAATACCTGACCTAGTTTAATTTTTGTAAAATAACCCTAGGCTAATAGTTGCTGTGGACATAGTTATATTCGTCACAAAACTGCACGCACCCACTTTTTTCGGTTTTCCAAAAGTTGGAAAATGGAGCGCGCTCCGCCAAACGGGACCGCCCCGCCGTGTGCCAAGTGTACCCAATGGTGCACACAGCATAACCGGACACGTGAAAATTTGTGGGAACTGATTCGGACGCGTGTACGCGCCGGAATCAGGCCGTATCCGCGGACACATTTCGTGTCGCAACTTTTGTGGAACTCGCACGTATTTTGTGCACGCTTGTCAGATTGCGACGAAACTTGCGCCACTGGACTCATGGTAACGCGCTAGTCCTGTGACCCAAATTTGACGCAATTCTGAGACGGTTGACCAAATCGCCAATTGGCGGGCCCCACAGTTGACTTTTTGGACAAAATAGTGTTCGGCTCATCGGAATCCACAATTGGACGTACCGTTGGGTTCGTATTGACATCTAGATTTGTTTGACCTATAGTTTGTCTCATTTAGAGACTGTTACCCTTGGCACACTTTTCGGTGCAAAGTGGGCCACACGTGGACCCCACTTTTACCCGAAATTACCGTTTTGCCCCTGTGTCCAAATTGGACAAAAGGGATGTGCTTTTTAGCTATTTTGCTCATTCCGGAAATGTTGGTGATGTTTATTTCAGCATCCGAAGACGTTTGTTCGAAGTCCTTAGTTCCAGGTTCAGTGTCCTTGACATTTGGGCGCGTACACTTTACAGATTTCTTGCCAGGCAAGTATACCTTGCCATTGTACTGTATTTACATTCCATATGAGGCATGCATGTTTATTTTCTGTTTATTTAGTTCATTTATTTTAACTGCTATATAAACTGCGCGTCCAAGGAAACTTGGGTGCAACGACGGTGTCGTCGTACTACATTTTTATTTATGTATATGAATTGGACCTACTTTATGAGACTACCCCATTTTCATGAGGCATTTATGTTTCATTGGCCATGACACTATTCTTACACGAGTGTGAGTCACATGTAGGACACGGACTTGCGTACTCGGCTGGCCCCCGGTACGTATAGGTCGTGCGACGGATAGGGATAACTGCCAATAGAAACTTTGCATGCTAGTAGACCTGGCGGTTATTAGAGGTTTATCGTGTCATGGACATGACATGCTTAGAGCATTGGGTGGGGAGAACAACAAGTACCGCATTTGAGCTCCTTTATACTTTTTCTCCTGTACGCCCGGATTCTTCGCTGGAGATACGGGTCATGATGACCACTATATATTATGTACTATCAGGCGGGCCACCGGCGTTCAAAAGACGACGTGCCTTTTAGGCCCCTGGATCTTCAAAAGAGAACCATGCCAAATCTCAGTTTTCAGCCAGATAGCTCACTTGTGGGGAAAGGTGTTCTTAACTGCATTCACATAGATGGTTAGGCGACCCCAATGGATGTTTATTTTCAGTACTTTATTGGCACGTGCTTTTTGTATATTGTTACGTCCCTCTGAGGACCTGGTCCCTTCCAGATATAGGTGAGCAGGAGTACCCGCAGGAGTATGGACCTGGACCTGATGCTACCTATCAGCCTGAGGAGATCTTACCTTCTGATTATATGTGATTCATTGCAGCTGTTTAGAGATTTTAGTTGCTATTCTTTTCCAGACATTTATTCTTATATTAGAGTTTATTCTCTTCTCTCTTTAGTAGTTTATTATAGTCGATTTGCAGTGAATTTGTCTCCACCCGACTATTGCACTTTGAGATTACTATTTGAGACTACTTCTTTGATATTCATTTATTGATTTCTATTCTTCTATTATTTGTGCTGTGGATGAGATATAGAACTGCGTGTGACTTGTTGTGACATATATTTACCACTGTGGATTGGATATTCATGTACAGCGTATGTGTGTATATGGTTTCCATATATTGGAGTTCGTATACATACGGCTGGCGTGTACGTATTCCTAGTCCTACGTATTTTGGGACTGGAGCGTGACATATTTTTGTGGTGGCCCATGCAGGTCAATAATATATTGTCTCGGTTACGTAACTGTACCGAACAAGCCTGCGTATAGGAATAGAGTATAAGGATCTCATCCACGCTTGATTGAAATTCATCCTTCCTATTTAATACTTGCATCCTGTTTGATTCCTGTACTTTTTCTAATCGTTTCGTACGTCAACTACAGAGAGATGGATTTGCAGAATGGACGTACTGCCGCCGATGGCGACGCAACTTCTGGAGTCAATGGTCAGACTCAAGGAGGGACCCCAACGATTCCTAGGCTTCCGGGGCCAGATGGACAGACTCACACCCCAGTTCCATCTGACCTTCCCGCTTCACCTATTGGGAACCTTCCACCTGCCTCAGTACCGCAAGATGGCCAAGCGCAGATGTTCCAATTCTTTCAGATGATGATACAGGAACAGAGGCAGCAGGCAGCCGAGCAGAGGCAGCAGGCAGTCGAGCAGAGGCAAGAATTTTTGGCACCACTGGAGAGGATGGCTGCACATGCTACTGTACCAGCCCAAACACTAGCTCCAGTACCTCGAGCTAAGGTTGGATCAGTAAAGGATTTTGTTCAGATGGGTGCAAGGCAGTACAAGGGCACTGAGAGCCCGGAGGAGACTACCAGCTGGATCACTCACACACAGAAGCTACTGGAGGCATCGCAGTTACCTACGGACCTATGGATGACGGGTGTACGGACGCTTCTGGATGGTAATGCTCATCACTGGTGGGAATCCATGAAGCGCCAGTTGGGTACTTACCAGACTTGAGAGCAGTTCTTGGAGTACTTTGAGGGAAAGTACTTTCCGGACACTGTCAGGGACACCTTGTATGATCAGTTTCTTCACTTAGAGCAGGGGAACCGGACCGTGGACGAGTATGATGCCGAGTTTAGTCGACTCAGCAAATATGGCGCTGCTTTGATACCAGATGACTTGGCTAAGGCTAAGAGATTTCATCGAGGACTGACCCAGGAGCTTCAACATTATACAAGCTCGCAGTCCCGAGTCTCTTATGCTGAACTACTGACAGAGGCCAGATTTTAGGAAACCATTAGCAGAGGAAGAGGAGGTCAGCTGAGGACACAACAAGGAACAGCAAGGATACAGCAGGGACCAGCCAGGACACCACAGGGAGGACCTATCAGACGTCCTTTGGCACAACAGCATCAGCAACACCGAGCAGGACCGTACCGGATTTCGAAAAAACCCTAATGTAATTATTGTGGGAAGATCGGACATATTTCGAGGGATTGTCGGACTCGCTTGGGTCAGTGTATGAGATGTGGCTCCGGACAACACATGGCGAGAGACTGCCCAATGCAGACATCGACACTCCCACCACCAGTTCAGAGACTAGCGCTTCCAGCACCGAAGCCAGCCCAGCAGATGACCGGACCGGGAGCACCTCGACCCCCAGCAGCAGGAGGATTTCAGAGAGGACCCCCGCTACCCACTCAGGAGGAGCAGTATATAAGGACCGGACATGGACAGCCACAGAGGAACGGGAGAGCTTTTGCATTGGAGGTAGATGACCTGGATCATGAGGTGGATGTCATAGCAGGTATTACCCTTGCTTTTACTTTTCCTGCTGTGACATTATTTGATACGGGAGCCACCCACTCATTCATATCATCTAGTTTTATTGCCAAACACAACATTGCTTCTACACCATTATCTAGTTGTGTTAGAATTCTTACCGGAGGAGGAGTTGTACCAGTTAGTCGAGTTTGTAGATCGGGTCCTATAGTGATTCGTGGCAGGGAGATGAATGCCCAACTCTTAGTCCTTCCTATGCCGTCTTTTGATATTGTGCTTGGAATGGACTGGCTAAGCAAGTACCATGCTTTCTTCGATTGCTTTGGAGGAAGCATTCTTTTTAAGGTACCAGGCCAGCCTGAACTTGAGTTTGCCCGAGGATCCACAGAAATCCTTGATGGTATGCAGCTCGCAATGGACGATGTTGTCTATCACCCTATTATTTCAGAATTTCTAGACGTCTTTCCAGAGGATTTGCCAGGACTACCCCCAGACCGAGACGTAGAGTTTTCAATTGAACTAGCACCCGGATCAGCACCTATAGCATCGCATGTTTACAGACTGGCGAAGAAGGAGATGGATGAGCTGAAGGCACAGTTAAAAGAGCTAGAGGAGAAAGGTTTCATCCGACCGAGTGCATCACCCTGGGGAGCACCAGTGTTGTTTGTACCCAAGAAGGATGGGTCAGTGCGTATGTGCATTGACTATAGAGCCTTGAATGCAGTGACAGTGAAGAACAAATATCCATTGCCACGCATTTATGACCTGTTTGATCAACTCAGTGGAGCTAAGGTATTCTCGAAGATAGATCTGAGATCGGGTTATCACCAAGTGAAGGTACGGAAGCAGGACATTCCGAAGACCGCATTCAGAACAAGATACGGACACTACGAGTTTTTGGTCATGCCATTTGGATTGACCAATGCTCCAGCGATCTTCATGGACTTGATGAATCGAGTCTTCCACCAGTACTTGGACCAGTTCGTGGTCGTCTTCATAGATGATATACTTGTCTATTCGAAGAGCCACGAGGAGCACGAGGAGCACCTACGGATTGTTCTAGAGACTTTGAGGAGAGAGCAGTTATATGCTAAACTCAGCAAATGTGAGTTCTTCTTGGACAGAGTTTCATTTCTTGGACATGTTGTTACAGGAGATGGTATTTCTGTTGATCCAGAGAAGATCTCCTCAGTTGAGACATGGCCTGTTTCTAAATCAGCAGCAGAGGTGAGGAGTTTTCTTGGACTTGTGGGATATTACCGACGGTTCATGGAAAACTTCTCAAGGATAGCGGCACCTATGACTCGTCTGACTTGTAAGGATCAAGAATTTATATGGACTGATGAGTGTCAAGCAGCCTTTGAAGAGTTGAAGAAGCGACTGACTACAGCACCAGTATTGGCGATTCCGTCAGGATCAGGAGGATACGTGATCTACAGTGACGCATCAGGAAAAGGTTTAGGATGCATATTGATGCAGCATGGCAAGGTGATTGCATATGCATCTAGGCAGTTACGAGTACATGAGAAGAATTATCCAACTCATGACTTGGAACTTGCAGCCGTTGTATTTGCTCTGAAGCTATGGAGACATTACTTATATGGGGAACGAGTGGAAATCTATACGGACCACAAAAGCCTCAAGTACGTCTTCACGTAGAAGGAGTTAAATATGAGGCAACGTCGATGGCTCGAGTTGATAAAAGATTTCGAGATAGAGCTACATTATCATCCAGGCAAGGCTAACGTAGTAGCAGACGCGTTAAGCCGGAAGCCAGCAGCTTACTTCTTGACAGCACAGAGGGAACTATTGGAGGACTTGCAAGAGCTTGGCATTGAAGTGATACTACCCGGAGCAGATGGGACACTAGCCAACTTACAAGTTCAATCATCATTGGTAGAGAGGATTAAGGCAGCTTTGCTTACAAATGCCAGATTTCGGAGACTAAAGGAAAGGACAGAGGCCGGAGAGCAGACCGGATTGCGCATTCATGAGGATGGGACATTACGATGTGGTGATCGTCTTTATGTTCCAAATGGAGAGATTCGGCAGGAGCTGATGACAGAGGCTCATAGTTCGATCTATTATATTCATCCTGGAGGCACCAAGATGTATCGTGACTTACGATAACACTTTTGGTGGCATGGGATGAAGAGAGAGATAGCTCGCCTTGTAGCTAAATATCTGGTATGTCAACAAGTAAAGGCGGAGCACCAGAGGACAGCAGGATTATTGCAACCACTTCCGATTCCAGAGTGGAAGTGGGAGCACATCACTATGGACTTCGTCACGGGTTTTCCCAAGAGTCCAAGTGGGAGAGATGCAGTGTGGGTAATAGTGGACCGACTCACCAAGTCAGCCCATTTTATACCTTTTAGAGTGGGTCAGTCTACAGAAGCTTTAGCTGATTTATATATGAGGCAGATCGTGAGATTGCACGGTATACCAGTCAGCATTGTATCGGACCGAGATTCGCGCTTCACATCGCACTTTTGGAGGAGCATGCAAGAGAGTCTTGGTACTCGTCTGAAGTTCAGTACATCTTACCACCCGCAGACAGATGGGCAGTCGGAGCGTACTATTCAGACCTTGGAAGACATGTTGAGGGCTTGCATGTTAGACTTCGGAGGTTCATGGGAGGACCACCTATATCTTGTAGAGTTTTCTTACAACAATAGCTATCAAGCGAGTATTCAGATGGCTCCGTTTGAAGCATTGTATGGAAGAAAATGTAGGTCTCCTGTGTGTTGGAGTGACGTGGGAGAACGTCAGATTCTGGGACCCGAATTGGTGGTCAACACCGTAGAGACAGTCAAGAAGATTCAGGGACACTTGCGAGCAGCGCAAGACAGGCAGAAGCAGTGGGCAGACCTTCATCGTCGTCCCTTGGAGTTCAAAGAGGGCGATCATGTCTTCTTGAGGATATCATCGACCAGAGGCACCATTCGATTCGGAGGGCGCGGCAAGTTGAGTCCAAGGTATATTGGACCATTTGACGTGCTCGAGAGAGTTGGAGAGGTGGCATATCGACTTGCGCTACCACCTTCGCTGGAGGGAGTACATGACGTATTCCATGTGTCGCAGCTTAGGCGATATGTGGCAGACAGCAGTCATGTTCTCGACCATTTAGAGATCACCATTGGGCCGAGCTTGTCATACCAAGAGCAACCTGTGGGAATCCTTTATCGTCGAGAGAAGGTATTGAGGAACCAGTCTATTCCCTTGGTTCGCGTAGCATGGAGGCATGGCGCGCCAGGAGAATCAACTTGGGAGCGCGAGGACGACATGCGCAAGCGCTTTCCGAACGTATTCGTAGACCAAGGTATGAATTTACATTGTTAATTTATATCTTATACCATCAATGCATTCTATCGTGGCTTAATTTTAATTTCGAGGACGAAATTTTTACAAGTTGGGTAGAATGTAAAACCCCCTTCCTAGAAAATTGTATATACCTTTAATTATTAATTATTAATTAAATTGTAGTAATTAGGTCTAAATAGGAGAAATAGATTTTTAATAATTTTTATGTTAGGTGTTCGGGCACTTAGATGACTTATGGGACCTTCAGGAATTTTTCGGATTTTATTCCATGTAGGAGACCCCTTGAGCTGTTGCTAGCCTAACGATGTGCAATACCCTAATATATAAATTTTCTCATGTGTGAATATATATATATATATATATATATATATATATATATATATATACACATATACAAATATATATATGTATATATATATATTTAAAGAAAGAAAGGAAAAGAAAAGAAAATAAGAATTTAATATTAACTAATAATAATATAATAATAGCAATGATAACAATGCTAGCCCTCATCAATAGTTGCTGTGGGCGCTTGCAAAGTTGTAGCAACTAGCTGAGTGAGTCCGCCCACTTGCAATAGGAACCCGCTACCTTCAGCCTTGTTTCAACCCGCGGACCACCCACTTCCCCCTCTCTCTTAATATATATAATATATATATATATAGTTTCTCATCCCAAAAACCCTAACCTAGAATCTCCAGACTTTTCCTTCCCATCTAGAGCCATCACCGCAGCCAGAGAAGCCCCGCCAAGCCATCCAACCATCCCGTCGACGCCGACCTCGCGCGCTGCAGTTTCCCACTCGAGGCACCTTTGCTCCGGTGCGATTTTCTGTCGACTCGCTCGACCAAATGCTGTTCAGTTTTCATAGGTATGATCTCCCCTCAACCCTCTCCAATATTCGTTTTATAGCCAACCTCAGAAAATGTGTGCCCCTAGGTGTAAAATAGCGTCCAAAATGGACGGACAGACAGAATTCTGGAATCGCAGAATTCCAGAATGACCACCCATATTGCCGAGTTCGTATCTCCCACCACAGAGATCCGAATTCAGTGATTCTTTTTGATACCTGTAGACTACCTGACCTAGTTTAATTTCTGTAAAATAACCCTAGGCTAATAGTTGCTGTGGACATAGTTATATTCGTCACAAAACTGCGCGCACCTACTTTTTTTGGTTTTCCAAAAGTTGGAAAACGGAGCGCGCCCTGCCAAACGGGACCGCCCCGCCGTGTGCCAAGTATACCCAATGGTGCACACAGCATAACCGAACACGTGAAAATTCGTGGGGACTGATTCGGACGCGTGTACGCGCCGGAATCAGGCCGTATCCGCGGACACATTTCGTGTCGCAACTTTTGTGGAACTCACACGTATTTTGTGCACGCTTGTCAGATTGCGACGAAACTTGTGCCACTGGACTCGTGGTAACGCGCTGGTCCTGTGACCCAAATTTGACGCGATTCTGAGATGGTTGACCAAATCGCCAATTGGCGGGCCCTACAGTTGACTTTTTGGACAAAATAGTGTTCGGCTCATCGAAATTCACATTTGGACATACCGTTGTGTTCGTATTGACATCTAGATTTGTTTGACCTATAGTTTGTTCCATTTAGAGACTGTTACCCTCGGCACACTTTTCGGTGCAAAGTGGGCCATACGTGGACCCCACTTTTACCCAAAATTACCGTTTTGCCCCTGTGTCCAAATTGGACGAAAGGGATGTGCTTTTTAGCTATTTTGCTCATTTCGGAAATGTTGGTGATATTTATTTCAGCATCCGAAGACGTTTGTTCGGAGTCCTTAGTTCCAGGTTCAGTATCCTTGACATTTGGGCGCGTACACTTTACAGATTTCTTGCCAGGCAAGTATACCTTGCCATTGTACTGTATTTACATTCCATATGAGGCATGCATATTTATTTTTTGTTTATTTAGTTCATTTATTTTAACTGCTATATAAACTGCGCGTCCAAGGAAACTTGGGTGCAACGACGGTGTCGTCGTACTATATTTTTATTTATGTATATGCATTGGACCTACTTTATGAGACTACCCCATTTTCATGAGGCATTTATGTTTCATTGGCCATGACACTATTCTTACACGAGTGTGAGTCACATGTAGGACACGGACTTGCGTACTCGGCTGGCCCCCGGTACGTATAGGTCGTGCGACGGATAGGGATAACTGCCAATAGAAACTTTGCATGCTAGTAGACCTGGCGGTTATTAGAGGTTTATCGTGTCATGGAGATGACATGCTTAGAGCATTGGGTGGGGAGAACAACAAGTACCGCATTTGAGCTCATTTACACTTTTTCTCCTGTACGCCCGGATTCTCCGCTGGAGATACGGGTCATGATGAACACTATATATTATGTACTATCAGGCGGGCCACCGGCGTTCAAAAGACGACGTGCCTTTTAGGCCCCTGGATCTTCAAAAGAGAACCATGTCAAATCCCAGTTTTCAGCCAGATAGCTCACTTGTGGGGAAAGGTGTTCTTAACTGCATTCACATAGATGGTTAGGCGACCCCAATGGATGTTTATTTTCAGTACTTTATTGGCATATGCTTTTTGTATCTTGTTACGTCCCTCTGAGGACCTGGTCCCTTCCAGATATAGGTGAGCAGGAGTACCCGCAGGAGTATGGACCTGGACCTGATGCTACCTATCAGCCTGAGGAGATCTTACCTTCTGATTATATGTGATTCATTGCAGCTGTTTAGAGATTTTAGTTGCTATTCTTTTCCAGACATTTATTCTTATATTAGAGTTTATTCTCTTCTCACTTTAGTAGTTTATTATAGTTTGCAGTGGATTTGTCTCCACCCGACTATTGCACTTTGAGATTACTATTTGAGACTACTTCTTTGATATTCATTTATTGATTTCCATTCTTCTATTATTTGTGCTGTGGATGAGATATAGAACTGCGTGTGACTTGTTGTGACATATATTTACCACTGTGGATTGGATATTCATGTACAGCGTACGTGTGTATATGGTTTCCATATATTGGAGTTCGTATACATACGGCTGGCGTGTACGTATTCCTAGTCCTACGTATTTTGGGACTGGGGCGTGACAGTAGGCCCCTGGATCTCCAAGAGAACCATGCCAATCCTATTTATGGCCAGATAGCCCACTTGTTAGAAAGTTGTTCTCAAACTGCATTCACATAGATGTTATGCGACCCCAATGGATGTTTATTTTCAGTACTTTATTGGCATGTGTTTAAGTATCTTGTTATGTCCCTCTGAGGACCTGGTCCGCTGCCAGGTGTATCTGTTCTTGAGTATTTGCAGGAGCGCAGATTTGGATGGTTGTAGATGCTTTGTGGACGTCTTATCTTCGAGCCGTGATCGATAGCTGGTATACTTATATATTGATTGATTGTCTTGTACTTATATTGTATTTACTTTTCCCATTCGAATTGGTAGTGGATTTGTTTCCATCCAACTATCATCCTTAGATACTTCTTATTGAGATCTAGTTTCATAGATACTGTTTATTTATTTCTATATGATTTTGGTGGATGAGATCTAGATTATACCCTGTGACTTGTGACATATGTTTATACCACTTGTGGATTGATATTCATATTACAGCGTACGTGTGGATTTGGTTTCCATATATTGGAGTTGCCATATCCATGCGGCTGGCATGCTTACGTGTCCTAGTCCTACGTATTTTTGGGACTGGGGCGTGACATTCTCTTAGCAAGCCATGCTCCAACAATGTGGCAGAGTACAACGCTCTGCTAATCGGGCTCCAAGTCGCTAAAGAGCTGGGGGTCGAGTCCCTGGAAGCTTTCGGTGATTCTCTGCTTATCGTCAATCAAGTCAGGGGAATATATGAAATCTGGAATCCAGACCTCATCCCCTACCACCAAGCAACGGTCGAGATAGCCATGACGTTCAAAGAATTCTTTCTTGAGCATGTACCTCGATCTCAGAATCTGAAAGCTGATGCCCAAGCCAGTCTAGCTGCGGATTTAGCCACTCCTATAAGAAGGCAGAATTCGATAATCCTTCTTAACAGAGATTTATTCTGTGTGAAGAACAACTTTTATATAGAACGCAGCTACGCTGTGAACACAGATCCCCCTAGAAGAGACTGGAGAAGTCCCTTCATAGATTTTGTCGAATACGGAATCTTGCCGGAGGACCCCAAAGAAGCAGTATCCGTCAAAAGACGATCATTACGCTTCTACTTCGATGCATCTTCACAAGGCCTATATCGTCGGACCTACGACGGACTGCTATTGAGATGTCTCTCTGACGACGAAGCACAGCAGATTATCCGGGAAGCTCACGACGGCATATGCGGAGCACATCAGCCCCGTCCTAAGCTACAGGATCGTATCAGGAGAATGGGCTATTACTGGCCCACTATGATCGCAGACACGATCAACTATGCAAGACAATGCAGAGCCTGTCAGGTTTATACAGATTTCATACATCAACCGTCTGAATATCTACATCCTACGGTTGCATCCTGGCCTTTCGAAGCATGGGGTATGGATATCATTGGTCCTATTCACCCATCTTCTTCCAGAGGTCACCGGTTTATTCTGGCCATCACGGATTACTTCTCCAAATGGGCAGAGACGATCCCTCTTGCTGAGGTAAAGGCGTCTAATATAATCAGCTTCATCAAGCATCACGTCATTTATCGCTTCGGGGTACCCCGGAGGATAATTTACGACAATGGGCCTCAGTTTATCAGCCAAGCGTTTCACCGATTTTGCGATAAAAATCGGATACATAATATTGCCTCTACGGCATATTATCCAGCTGCTAATGGTTTGGCGAAAGCTTTCAACAAAACCATTATCAAACTCTTGAAGAAGTTCGTCTCTTCAAACAAGAGAGATTGGAATGAGAAGCTGGGCGAATGTCTCTGGGCATACCGCACAACGGTACGAACACCGACAGGTTGTACCCCATTTTTACTGGTCTACGGGAGCGAAGCAGTTCTCCCCATTGAAATCCAGATCCCGTCACTCAGGATAGCCGTGACTAATGAGCTGACTCAAGAAAAGAATGACATGTTAAGGCTTCAAGAGCTAGAAGGATTAGACGAGAAACGCCTCCAAGCTCAACAGCGTATCGCGCTCTACCAAGCACACATTTCCAGAGCTTTCAATCATAAAGTAAAGGAAAGAGTGTTCAAAGTCGGCGAGCTAGTTTTAGCCGTAAGAAGGCCGATGATCCTTACTCACAGGTGTAAAGGCAAATTCTAGCCCAAGTGGGAAGGCCCTTATGTGATCGAGACAACGTTCTCAAACGGCGCTTACTGGTTAGCCCAGCCTAATGGAGACCTGTTAATGGCTCCTATCAACGGTAAATTCCTGAAAAGGTACTACGCTTAACCTCCTCTGCTCAAATAGAATATAGCGAGAATCTCAATTCTGACAAAACTACTTCCAAAACAAAATTAGTTGGGTCATATTCTATCATGTCCATATAACCTCTGAATATATATGTTCGACTAATTTGGAAATGCAATACCTATCACGTCCATATTACCTCTGATAGTGTCTTATCTACAAACTTTAGTCAAAGCATATTCTATCATGTCCGTATGACCTATGAATAGATATATCCTACCAAAGCATATTCTATCATGTCTGTATGACCTCTGAATAGATATGTCCTGCTAAAAGTTTATCGAGAGTCTATCACGTCCATACTACCTCTGATATCACTCTCGCCCAAACCTGTCATTTATATTCCGAAATGATGGGTCCACAAAGTCAGAAAAGAGTTGCTTTTATTTATTCCCAAAGAAAAAAGAGAGCAGAATTACATTTGGGAAGCAAAAAAAGAAGAAAGGGTACATCATTGTGGGGGAGCGGTCAGATCGCGAATCAGCTGTACCAGTGCAGCTATCCTCTCATTCCTGGAAACCAAGGCATCAGCGCAGGCCCGCTCCAGCCGTGCCTCGGGATTGCTCATAAAGGACAGCTCGGCCCTTGCCCGAAGAGAGCCAGCATGGGCAGCTTCTGCACGCTCCAGATCCTGGCGTGCTGTGCTCAGTTAACCAGTCGCTACATCTAGACCTGCCAACGACTGAGAAGCCCACTCCTCTGCCAGAGCAAATTTTTCCTTCAACTTGCGGGCCCTCGCTACGTTCCCTTCATGCTCGGATTGGCACTTCGTCTGAAGAGCAAGAGCCTTCGCCACGACAGCTTCTCTTTCATCCATCTCCAGCTTATGTGCTTTGATGGAGTTATCTAGGCTTTCCAGCTGTTTAGTAAGCCGCGCAGTCATGAGGTCGTATCTGGCCTGGACCTCAGCTTCAAGGCTGTCCCGAGCCAGCTGCAAGTATTCGTTAATAGGTTGCTCCAAACCATTAACCATCGCCTCTAGGGCGCCAGCTACCCCAGAATCGCCGAACTCCCTTACCGCCCCGATCGAAAACTGAGAAGCCTTCTTCAGACGCTCGAAGTCTAGATTCTTCACCAACACCATTGATATCAGTGTTTTCAAACTGGTGTAAAAAAGGCTGGTATATTGCTCGGTCAGCACAACCAGATCCGATTGAACGCCAGGAGTGGCCGCGATATTGGCGAGTCCCCCTCCAGGAATGATTGCAGACGAGGTGGCCACAGCCGTCACCTCGACGGGTGGTGCGACCGAAGGAGGTGCGACAACGATGGTCGAAGTCATCGGCATACTCGCGAGAGGCGAGGTCACGATAACGGGTTCGTCCTCCTCTTGAGATGACAAAACCACTCCGGGTGAGCTGGCCCCCGAAGATATTTCCTCCTCGAAGTCAGGCGCCTCCGTATCATCGCCATGAGCCCGAGCAGAGCCAGAAGGTGCTTCAACGCTATACTCCCCGTGGACGCCGTCCCCTGAGAAGAGGACAAGAAAGTTGATATCAATATGATGGTAATCTTTCTAAGAGGAGACATAAAGATGACATTTACCCGTAGCCAACGGTATATATGTCGCATCTGCAGCCGATATAGCTAAATCACGCCTTAATGACACAATACGAACTGTCATACCTGGAGAAGGGGGTGAGCCCACCGACATCGCCAGGTGCTCTACCGAGCCTTCACCGAGACGCAGTCGAGGTTCGTCAGCTGGAATCTCGCTAGGCATGCTCACGGACATGGTAGGAGTTTCATCCGTTGCTGGTCTAGGAAAAGATCCTCTCATTTGCCTCGACCATGCAGGCGATTTCGTTCCACTACCGGAGGCGGTGGCAGCAACGGCAGACTCAAGCAGGGGTTCTCCGGCACCGCCAACCGAAACTGAGGGTCCCTCTCCGAAAGGCGAGGAACCTCCAATCAAAGAGACATCCCCAATAGAGGAGACAGCAGGATCCTCTCTAGGAGCCTCAATACCAAGAACGCGGAGAGGACGAGCAACCGTCTCCTTCCTCCTCTTACGAAGAGAAGCCTTCTTGGAAGCAGGAGCCATTCGCTTCCCAGAGACTACCAAAGCCCCCGCAGGGGGAGGCACTTCACACCTCGGCACCGACACCAGAGGCTCATCCGGAGTGACGAACTCCTCACCCTCGTCAAAAGAAACCGAGGGGACTTCGACTCTTCCCTCGAGCTTGGGAGAAGGCACCCTAAAGCTTCCACGCATGTCAAAATCGCGATGGAAGGTGTTGATCGCCACGTAGAACTGGGCATAAGAATGGACGATGCGCAGCTCCGTGGAGAGTGTGACGACCGGCACGATAAAGATTGCTCCCGTGCAACCCATGATAAAATATCGCCATCCTCTGGCTCCATCAATGAGTCCGCCCCTGGACCTGAAGCTGGTGACGACATTGCCCACGTACAACTGATAATACCCAAACTGTCTAGCAAACCGACTGGGCAAGTAGGGCTCGAAGAAGCAATAATCTTCGCTTTTGTACAGCAAATGGGAGGGTCTAATACAGACCAACCAATTAAAAGCTTCCGGAAAAAGATTGGTCTTCTCTCCACCTAAATCCTCAAGCCTAATCCCCGATTGGTTGCGATGTACAGAGGGGACAATGCAGAGGAGCTTCCAGCAATGACTGAGGTTCAGCACCAGCCGACAGTCTAAAACTGTGTTCACGTTCCAGGGAGAGTCCTTGTAGTTCAGCAAGAAACTACCCCCCGAACTACTGCCAGGGCCGGGAGACATCACCCGGGGGTTGTGAAGAATTAACCATCCCATCAAGTACAGGTATGGTAATTCTACCCTGGGAAAGCTATCACGCCGAGCTTTATCGACGAGCAGCCCATCAGTCATGGATCTCAAGCCAGCCTGTATACGACACACCATGGCAGGGAACAAGCCCAGTCTTGCCCCGAACACCAGACGCACGGCAGGCCACAGGATGTTCCGGTGAATGCGGTCCACGGACGCGATGCCGGGCACCACGACTCAACGCAGCCATATGGAGAGAAAGCCAGCCAGCCGGGCTTCCTTAGACAGAGGCCTGTGGCAGCGCCTCAAGTAACTGTAGGCCTTAGTGCCTTCAGGATACTCTCCTACCCCGTCATTGAGAATCTGATCTGGAGCTTTAGCATCCTCCATAAGATCCTCGACGACCTGGGCACTGAGCACGCCTAAACAGTTCACAGGCTCATTCTTGCCCACCGAGACTTAACTCCGACTTGGCGGTCCTGGCCTGGTAGAAGAAGAGGTAGGATATCCACTTAGTGGTGTGAGCCAAATCAGAAGGCTCATCATAAAAGTAGTACACGCAAAGTAGTGGCACATCAGCTCCTGATATACTTCCACCACCCGAGGGTTCGAGTCCTCCAACGCCCGGTTGGTAGAAACATACTCTTCATATGGGGTATCCCCCATCGGCAGTCTCGAGATCACTGCCATCTTATGGAGGGCCAACCCCAACTCCCCCAGTAAAGTGGCGAAGGTTCCGGTGAGCGAAATGTATCGCTCCATCAGTGCCAGAAACAGGTTAGGGTTGGGAGGCAACCCAACACTCGTCGCACTCATAGCAGCATACAGTCCAATGACCTCCAGCTCTCTCCAAAAATGCTTTAAGGCCCAATCAACTAGGCAAGCCCATCGGAGGTTTGTTGGGCTGATCCACCCGTTGCACCGAGGATTCTCCTTGGGGTATACCCCCCTCGCCCCATAAAGTCATTGCAGAAGGTCGGCAATTGGACCGGCTGGATCACTGAACTGTCTTTACTCGGGATACTGCCCGGGCACAGTCCCCTGAACACCGTCACAACGCCGGAAGGACGGCTGACAAACGACCCCTGGCCAGCTCCTTACAAATAAAAGATCTTCCCCGGCTTGCCGTGAAGATCGGGAGTCAGCGTCCACGACATCCTCCTGGGATGTGTATCATGGGAGAAAGCCAAGATGGGATAATCTCTCGGCATCGTGGGCAGATACAAGACCACACTCTCGGTAGGGAAAACCCAGGGTTCTCTCTTGGGCTTCGTCTGGGACTGTTTGTTAATCATGTCCCCAAAGAGAAAAGCCGGCTTGATGTACTGGTCCCCGTCTATGTACGTCAGGGGCTCTCCGTTAATCAGGTTCAGCAACGTCCGCTCGCCCTGAGCCGATATCAAGATCTCCCTTCCTTCAGGATACTGGGGTCCGGAGATAGGAAATGTCACGTGGGACAGATCCTCCAGATAGTTTGAGTGCAGCATCCCGGCAGCGGAACCCATCACCTCGACCAGTGGAGACTCATGCAAGTTAACTGCAAAAGTGCAAGGAAAACACGTCATTACAAATCTTGCAACATAAAGACCAAGAAACGACAATCTGTGCTTTACGCCAAGACTGTACAAAATTTGGTCATTTTACGCCGGAAGTTACATCCAGAAGCGTAAATTGGCGGTATACGGTCCGTGCTTTATGCCAGGCTGCCAAAATTCTAGTTATTACGTCGAAGGTCCCATCCACAAGCTTAAAACTAAAATTTTATAGTATACACCAAGTTTTCAGCAGTCAGAGCTTTTATGCTCAAAACTGCGAAAATATGGAGTTTTTACGCTGGCATATTAGAAATATGGGCGTAAAAAATGAAAACGTCTCCGTGCGTCATCTTCCTCAAAGAGGCTATCAGCACAGAAGACGACCTAGCGCGGTCACGTTCAACGTGTGCGAAGGATTTTTCGTCATTCTTTGTCATCCCAAAGGCTCTACCTCTAAGGCCGGGTGCGCTACTCGTCGGCGGGATGCTTCGCTCAGAAGAAAGTTTACCTTGCCCGACCGAAGACTCCCGCGCTGGAGCAGAAGAACGAGAAGAAGAACCTATACTCTTTCCCTTAGTGGAGGGGATTTATTTCGGCGCCATTTCTGAAAACTCGTAGTGCTCGGAGAAAAAACGAGGGGAAAAACTCAAATAATCGAAGGCTCTCTTTCGCAGAAGACGGATGAAAAAGTTTTTCTCTCAAAAGCTTAGGATATATATAGAGTTCGGGTTGACTCCTCGAATCCTCGGACGGACTCCTCGAAACCCTAACCAAATCTCACAATTAATATTTGGTTATGATTGGGTACTATGTAAGTCCACTAACTCTCGAAAGGCGGACAGTCAGCAAATTCGAAGAGTTTTTCGTACAAAAGCAGGTCAGCGGTTCTTACGCTAAGGAGCTTTCTACGCTCGACAGCAACAGATCTACGATTTTTATGCTCGTAAGCTATAAGTCTATGGTTTTACGCCCGGATGCCTTTGTGCTCGGTAGCTTTTATGCTCGAGAGGCTACAAACCCACGACTTTATGCTCAGCAGATACCAAATCGATGATCTCACGCTCGGTGGCGCTTAGTTTACGCTCAGAAGCAACAGATCCGTAACTTCACGCTCGGAGAAATTTTCTTTTCAGAAGCTATAAATCTGCAGTTCTACGCTAAGGAGCTTTCTACGCTCGACAGCTACGAATCTACGGCTTTACGTTCGACGGCTACAAGTCGGGTTTTATGCCCAGATACCTTTGTGCTCAGTAGCTTTTATGCTCGAGAGGCTACAAACCTACGACTTCACCTTCAGGAACCACAAGTCTATGATTTCACGCTCGATGGTGTTTAGTTTATGATCAGAGGCTACAGACTAATGATTTCACGTTCTACGACTTTTCGCATATTCGAACAGTTCTCAAGGCGGTCGACTATAGGAGTTCACACAGAAGATACTCCTTTTTGACCTTAAAATATCCCAAGTACCCAAAACATACAGAGTTCAAACATTGAGAAATTACTCTTCTCGGGTCAATTGGAGGTTCATCCAGACTCCAGTCTGAATATCTCGTCTATCAAGATGACAACTCAGTTTGACAGCCATTTCTCGACCCTGTTCCAAGGGATTTTCGAGAAATCATTCTTGAAGACGAAGTCTGAACAAAAATTCTGTTTATCAGAAGTAAAAACAACAGTTCAGAGCTCTACGCGGTTCCTCAGTCATAGCAGCAGGACAGTTCTAGATGTTCAAAATGCTCAATAGCGTTCTATGGACTATTCGCTATGCGTAAAAGACTGGACCTAGCACTCTTTCTATACAGAGTCGGCGTAAAGAATCAGACGTGTCGAAGCTATACATATTCAGACTTCACAGCAACGTATGGCAAAACGATCATATGCAGAGAAGAAAGACGATTTTATTAAAATCAAAATCATGATTACATATAAGGGAAATCCTGTCTACAAGGGGTTTTTTTTTTATTTTTTATGGTTACATATGAGAAAAACTCCGTCTATAAAGGATTTCCCCATCGTCGTCTGAAGATCGCACCGAGAAGCTGTTCTGACAGGTTCTCACGTTGGTGATGGTCTTCCTCTTCTTCCAAGAAGATGATCAGTGGCGGGAGGATACAAAACTGGGCATAGACCCATCCTCCAACAGAAGGAAAGCAGGGTAAATCTGCTGTCCTACAGACCACCGCCACTCAAGCCGGGACAGAGCTAGTCTGTCTGACTCTCGTCACCGGAGGTAACGGGAGAAGGCGCCACTTGCAAGCGCCATGGTGGAAAATGATCCTTTCTTTCTCCTGGAAGAATCGCAATATAAAGTTGCTGATTATCCCGAGCAAGGGAGGCTAAGATATCCTTCCATGATCCATCGTTACAGTGGACACTTGCTCGAAGACGCCGTCTTCTTCGGCTCCTTACATGCTGGAAGAACATGATCTCCTTCTTCCTCAGGTCGACCCGACGAACTTCGGCGATCATCTCTGCGTGGTGATGGAAATGTGGAGAGAACAGGTTAAACCCCCCAGCCTTTTTATAGGCGAAAGAGGTCATACCGGTCCCCAATAAATCCACCATAAAGTCAGCATCGACCATTTCAATGCTCCATTCAGAAACGTTTCGAGTTACGAGGAGCGGTTCATGCTTCATTCAAAGCGTTCCAAATTCTGAGAAATTTGAAAGCTTTGAAGGGGGTCTTGTAGAAGCATGAAAAATACGCCGGATGGCTATATGCAGCATATTGATGCAGAGCAGCGTAAACAGAGGCCTTCAGAGCCATCAAGTGTGCAAACAGAGCTTTTTTCGCTAAATACAGCGTGAAATATAAACTCAAAGGACCATCCGCGTAAGGCAGTACGTCCAAGCCGCTAAAAGCATAAACAGGGTGCTTCATCGACTCCTGGGCGTAAAACCCATCCTCTTTCAAACGCAGCATTGAAGTGTACGAGAGATGCTTCGTATTCTCCGAAGTGAACCTGTCAGATCCTGCAATGAACCTGTCAGATCCTGCAATGAACCTGACGTCTGGACTTCTGACAAAGGGATACTGCTCGACTACCCAGACGACGGCTATAATGATGGCACAGCACTGCGACCCAGGCTGTCATTTACCGCCATCTCCTTTGCGTAAACTGCTTTTACGTGCACGAAGGGATACGCTGCCTTGTTTTACACAGGCAGACATGAGCTGTTTACGCTCTGCAGTAGACAAACCGCCTGCCACATCAAAAGCTGCACTCTGTACGGGGCTCGAGGCACGTCTCTACGTCCAATGCACAGAGCGATGACAGTTGCTCGAGGCACGTCTCTACGTCTAATGCACAAAGCGGTGACAGTTTCTCGAGGCACGTCTCTGCGACTGATGCACAGAAGGGCTGCAGACCTTTAAAAACACGCCTCTGTATTTAATGCGCAGGATGGTGGCAAATCTCTGTATTTAATGCAAGAGATTTGATTATATCTTCAAAAGCCGTAATTCCGGCTAAGACGTCCACATCAGCACTCTAGCACGGTACGCAGCGGCTTCTACGCCCATTCAGCTCCTGTGCTCACTCGGCTTCTACGCCCATTCGGCTTCAACGTCCACTCGGCCTCTATAACCACTCGGCTTCTACGCCCACTCGGTCTCTATGACCGCTCGGCTTCTACGCCTATTCGGCTTCTATGCCTGCTTGGCTTCTACGCCATGGTGACAGATATTGACTTTTACGCCCACCTCTTCTACACAAGGGATACCTACCTACGTGGCTTCTACGCCGTGATCTTCGTAGTGATTATACGCGTTTTGTCCCTTAGTTGGACCCACGTCATACGCTCATTCAAAGGATCATCTATACGCAGGTATTGGTTATTTTAACCGTTGTATAAAAGGGTGCTGTACTTTCTACTCCTCGGTTTCTACACCGACGGAGTGGTCACTGTCACTAAAACTCTATAAATAGAGACCTCTATCAACAGAGGAAAAGGTCAAAAAATCGCAAGGTCGAACTTCTAAGAAAGATCGAACCAGAGGTCAAGAGAGAGAGAGAGAGAGAGAGAGAGAGAGAGAGAGAGAGAGAGAAGAATCCGGAGCTCAGGCAAAGAGTAGGGATCGACGACTTGGCATCGTGCATCCACCCTCTTTTGCAACCTTCGAAGCTGCTTTCTGTCTTCTACGGCACTTCTTCATCATCGTGTGGTCCAAGGGCTAAAGTGATTGACTGCAGATCAGACACCTATAGCAATATTTACCCAGATTAAATAAATTGTACTCCCATATCCTCGTATAGGATCAAATTGTACAAGTTTGTTTGTAAACCAAAGAAGGCGGGTTTTGTGTAAACCCCATCTTGAATACATTTTCATTCTTTCGTTTTCTACCACAAACAACTTTATCTTCTCGTACTTGTCCTATCAAGTACATTATACCCAGGACACTTGACACTATTCACGAGACAGAATCTTTCTGAGATATTCATGGTAATTCTGTATAGGATACAGGTTTATGACATATACAGTTTACATGCTTAGATTATATCCTGACTTGTTGCATTAGTTTTGATCCTGCGTGTCATGGATATGAGACGTGAGATTTTATTGGGTAGGGAGAGTATTACCATATCAAAGGCTGATTATATTATATATTGACATCTGGATGTGTCTTAGTCTTTGACACAGAGCTATGGCACCAGTTCTGGCCCTTCGAGAAAATACTGCTATGGGTTTCTCTGACACTGATCCTGTAGTAGTCTCAGCCCGAGTATGACTAAAACTCTCACTTGCATATCACTTAGCTGGTTATTTATTTATCCTATTGTTTTATTATTGCTGCACTGCATTTATTTTGGCATGAGCTTTCTTATACCTTGCTATGTCCCCTGAGGACCTGGATCCGGATTATGTCCCCAGGATTAGCTGACGAGATCTATCCCGAGGTATACGGGACCGGAGCATTAGCATTAGCAGGAGCAGGTGCCTACATTGGAGCAGAACCAGGATCTGAGGACGAGATTGTACCAGAGGACTTTTCTTGAGTATTGGCTTGAGATACTCATTTATTTCAGTTTATAGTTATTTTATTTTCAGTCTATTTCATTGATGTACCAGACTTGTACTCGGATTGTTCTCCGAGACACTTCTATTCAGTTTTGTTAGTTTATTTTATTTGCAGCTATTCTGGCATTTGATCTATGATTATCTGTTGTGGATGAGATTAGATTAGACTGTGACTTGTATCATTGGACCTACTTATTGTTATATTACAGCTTAAGCATGCCCCGATGGATCCATTAAATTGGGTTGTCCATCGGTGTGTGTTGCTGGCCATTATCACGCGTCTGGTCCCTCGGTTTTTTGGGACTGGGGCGTGACAGCTTCCCACCTCCGTGACCCCCCCGGCTCCCCCCGTTGCTCCAGTCCCCTTCCCACCGCTCTCGATCAGTCAACCCCCCTCCTCTGTCAGGTAAACCCTAACCCTAATTCTCATGACACTGATACGGACACACACAGACATTTTCACATAGACACATACATTAATTATTCTGACATTGACACGGACACACTAATATTGTCATACAGTGTGTGTGTGTGTGTGTGGTGACTGGTGTGGACACATTGACACTAACACTAACATATTTAAAACCTATTCGAAATAACACTATTACGGACACATTGACACTAACACAGACACAGACACACACTACAATGGGAGGTGAACGCGTATGGGCCATATGCTTGTGCTACAAATTAGGATTTGTGAACTTAAGAATCATTTATAAAGTTTGCTTGCTAGTTTTCTCTTTTCATAGAGTGATTGTCATGATGTCTAGGTGTTGTTGGATTAGGAATTTGTAGTGTTAAATCCATTAAACTCATCTTGTGGACTAAAATTTTTTCTAGGTGTAGTTAGATTGGGGTTGGATATGATCATGTGTTGCTCATTCTATTATCCAAGTTAAATGACGTTCATATATGTGTAGACTTGAAAAATACTTTAAGACAACCATACCCTCCGATATTTGTGTTCATGTGTGTCAATTAGTAATGTATATGAGTGTCGAGTGGTAGAGTGTCCTTGGGTGGATGATGGGGTATTTGTACTAGTATATCGTGTGTGTAAGTGTGTGTTTAAGAGAGTGGGGTCCGGGGTGTGTGTACACAGTGCATTGTGTGTGTGTGTGTGTGTGTGTGTGTGTGTGTGTGTGTGTATCAAGTGAATGAGAGTGTCCAAGTGAGAGGTGTGTATGTGTATATGTTTAATTGAGGGATGAGTGAGCTAGTGAGGGTTACTAATCTATATAGATAGATATATATATATATATATAAGGGTATAAAAATATACAGTTATAGAAGTAGGTATAAATATGTATTGAGTGTCAAGAGTAAGTAGCCTATAGTGTATGTTGGTACCAAGTGATGAAACGTCAGACATATCCTTTTCAGAGAATGGCTCACTTGAATACTTAATGTCACACATATCCTTTATTAGTGTTCACATGTGTATCCATCTTTGCATCCATTTGGATAATATACTCGAACGATGTCTATTTATCTTTACATAACTAACTAGAAATGGATTTGAATTACTACCTGCGCCAACGACTGTGGATGTACAACCATCATCCTGATGACATATGTGGTGTGCGGGATAAATTCATACATGTAGTGGAACAGTTCCTGTAGTTCGCCAAGGCGTTCCCTCAATACATGGACGATACCAAAATTAAGTGTCTATGTGTGAGATGTAGCAACTTGAAATATCACTCAGAAGTGGATGTGACATATCATTTATATTCGAGGGATTTCATGTCGAATTACTATCAGTGTAACTCATACGTAGAATTTTTCATTAGCATCGAAGCCAGAGCCTTATGTGGAGCTGTATATGGGTGTCCACGACCACGCTGATTACGATGACGGGTGCGTGAACATGGTTTTCGATCCTGTCGGGCCTAGTTTTGATCCGGACAATCATGATGCAGCTGAGGAGGCACTGAATGCCGATGCTGCAAATTTTATGGAGTTATTGGAGAATGCAAGAACTCTATTATATCCTGGTTGTGAGGATCATTCACCGTTGGCGGTGGTTACAAGACTGTTGAGCATCAAGTCCGATTTTAACATATCGTAAGAATGTTACAACTGACTGATGGAGTTGATTATAGAGATCATGTCGGCGGGTGCTAAGTTACCTAGACTTTTACCGGTCTAAGAGGATGGTGAGATCGCTCTGAATGTGATACGAGAAAATTGATGCATGTCGCAACGGGTGCATGCTGGACTACAAAGATGACAAGGATGAAGATGTGTGCAGATTTTGTGGTACTGATCGCTACATAATTATTCAAACCTAAGATTGGTTGTAAGAAGGGTTCATGATTTATCATATTTAACCTTGCATGCTTGAAAATTTTAGAGATTACTAACCTTGTTTTTTTCTTAGTTTTGTGTCTTGTGTAGAGTGTAAATAAAAAATGCATGCTAAATTACTAAGTTGAGCCGCTTTGGTACAAATTCTTGTCTTTACTTGCTTGTAAATTCAAATTTTGTATTGTATTTATACTTGCATGGATTCCTGTAAAACCCCTAATCCTAAAAATCGTAATTACTTTTTTTAATTATTAATTTAGTTGTAGTAATTAATAGCTAATTAGGAGAAATTGATTTTATTTAATTTTTATTTTAGGTGTTCGTGAACCTATGGGATTTATGGAGCCATTAGAAATTTTTTTGAATTTATTCCATGTAGGAGACCCTTTGGATAGTTGCTAGCTTAATGGTATGCATTAATATAATTTTAGATTTTTCTATGGGTATATATATATATATATATATATATATATATATATATATATATATATATATATATATATATATATATATATATTTAAAAGAAAAAGAAATGAAAAAAGAGTTAGAAAAGAAAAGAAAAATTAGTTTTTAATCCCTATTGGATCTATCCTAAGTTACCAAACCCAATAACCAATACTACCCAAACCCATCCTATACATAACTACCCACCCGCACCCCCTTTGATTAGCACAGCACCCTCTTTGAGAAAGCAACAACAGCTACTACAAACCCCCCCCGCGCGGCATTAGACCCCCCCCCGACCCGCTCTCAGGATCTCTCTCTCTCTCTCTCTCTTCTATATATATCAACCCACAATCCCAAAACCCTAACCCTAATTCTTCTCTCGTTCTTCCCATCTGACCGCTGCGTCGCCCGCCATGCCCGCCGGCCGGTCACCGCCTCCGCGATCTCGCGAGATCGCGCGAGAACACTGCAGAATTTGACTGCAGTGAAGCCATGTTCCTACTCCGTTTTTCGTGCCACCGCTCGACCAAACTCGATCCCGTCTTCTCCGGTATGATCCTCACCTATCCCCCTTCCATATTTGTATGTTAGTTGACCTTGAACATCACGTAATCCTAGGCGAAAACAGCGTCCAAGTTGAAGGAAAAGACCACTTTTTGGTATCGCAGAAAACTGCGGTGACCACCTATGTTCCCGGGTTCGTATCTCCCACCACAGAGATCTGAATCCGAATTTTCTTTTTGGTATGCGGAGACCACTTGACCTAGTTTAATTTTTGTTAATTAACCTTAGATTATTAACTGTTGTATGTAGAATTAAATTCGTTGAAAAACCCTAAAAACCCATTTTTTCCAGATTTCTAATAATTATGAAATAGAGCGCGCCCCGCCAAACGGGATCGCCCCGCCGTGTACCAAGTATACCAAAAGGTGCGCACAGTATACCCGGACATGTGAGAGTTCGCAGAAACTGATTTGGACGCGTGTGCGTGTCGGAATCAGTCCGTATTCGCGGACAATCCCCGTGTCGCAACTTTTACGAAAGCCCTGCATATTTTGTGCACGCTCGTTAGATTACGATAAAACTTGTGCCACTGGACTCGTGATATCGTGCTGGTCTTGTGACCCAATTTTCACGCAATTCTGAGACAGTTGACCAAGTCGCCAATTGGCGGTCCCACGGTTGACTTTTTGGGCAAATTTGTGTTCGGCTCATCGGATTCTACATTTGGATATACCGTTGAGTTCATATTGGCATTTTTAGTTTGTTTGACCTATAATTTGTTCCATTTAGAGACTGTTATCTTTGGCACACTTTTCGGTGCAAAGTGGGCCACATATGGATCCCGCTTTGACCCGAAATTATCGTTTTGCCCCTGTGTCCAAATTGGACGAAAGGGAAGTGCTTTCTAGCTAATTTGCTTATTCTGAGAATGTTGGTTATATCTATTTCAGCATCCGAAGATATTTGTTCTGAGGCCATAGCTTCTGATCCTGTGTACATGATATCTGGACGTTACACCTTGCAACTTTCTTATCAGGCAAGATACCTTGCCAAATTGCTTACAGTATTTTGCATGCTTAGTATATTTCTGTATATTTATTGCATTTTGTATATTTATTGCATGTGTAGTTTAGTCATTACTATATATTAGATATGTTGACATACACTTGACACCTAGTATCATGAGAGGATAATCATTAGGCGTATGGGCTTTTAACCACTCTGGTAAACCGTAGTATATAGTTCGCATTACGGGCGTATGTCGCGCTGGTCGCTACCCCCGAGGTATGTCAATTTCTGTAGAGTCGCGTTGGTCGCTACCCCTGAGGTATGACGATTTCTGATGTCCACTGGCAGGTATGTGAGTTGTGAGGCTTAGATCGAGTAGCCTACCCTTGCCCATACGTCAAAAAGTTGTCCTCATTTGCATTCATATAGATTGTCTTGTACATCGTACTTATATATTTTCAAACATTATGCATGTTTGCTGTATTCAAATTGGCTTGCTTCTATGTATCTTGTTACGTCCCTCTGAGGACCTGGTCCCTTTTCAGGCGTATCTGTTCTTGAGTGTTCGCAGGAGCGCAGATTCGGATGGTTATATAGGTTTCATGGATGTCTTGCGTGGACGTCGGCGCTGGAGCTTCTGCGGCGAGGTCAAGGGTGGCGGAAGCTCGTCGGGGTCGTCGTCGAGGGGAGAGGGTTGACAGCGGAGCAGGGCGACAGCGAGGGGAGAGTGGCGGGGCTCTGGGGCGGAGGGGGAGGCGGTTGGCCGCAGGCGAGGCGGAGGGGCGTGGCCGAAAGACGCGGGCGACCGAAAAATGCGGGGGTCGGGGTCATGCGGGTGAGCAGGTCGGGTCGGGTCTGGTCGGGTCGGGATAGACCCGGATTCGACCCGCAGGGTTGGGTTCGGTTCAATTGAACCGGGTCCGGTTCACAAAACCGGGTTTAATTCTAGGGTTTATTTGGTTTATTTTAAACTTAGTTTTTAGGTCTTTAAAAATGCTTCCCGGGTCCAATAAATTCTCGAAAAATTACCCTATGCCTAATTTTTTATTTTACACCCAATAAAGGACGCCGACAAGCTTTCGCGATGACCGTGGAGAACGCGCAGACTCGTGGAGTAGCTAATGCGCGTAAGTGATTCGTAGTTATTCCAGTCTTGTTTTAGCTCGTGCCTATTGGTTCGTGACCTTAGCCTTAACCTGGTAATTTTAATCTTGCTAATAACCTAATATGTTTTATAAAGTGTTAACCTAGTTTTTCTAAAACTGTAGTTTTCTAGATTTCCTTCCCTCTGGAAATTGCATAACTTCAATTTCTTAGGGAAGTGATTCCCTATGTGTTTTTCTAAAAAACCCTCATTCATTTATTCTCCTTGATCATGATTCTTGATGGTGTCATGCTTCGAACCTGTTTTGTAAACCGTGTCATCTATGCTGACCGGTTATTCTTTGATTGCGATGACGCAATCCTCTTAAGGGGGTAGATTATAAACCCCCTATTTTTTCAAGATTTTAAAAAAATAAATTTTCGCAATTTTTTTGGAATTTTTCGGTGATTTTTTGCTATTTAAAATCTAGGTATTTTTGAATTAAATAAAATTAAATAATTTTAAATAATATTAAAATATTATAAAAATAATATATTTTGGTGTAAAATGAAAAATTAGACATAGGATAATTTTTCGGGAATTTATTGGACCCCGGAAGCATTTTTAAAGACCTAAAAACTAAGTTTAAAATAAACCAAATAAACCCTAGAATTAAACCCGGTTTTGTGAACCAAACCAACCTGAACCGGACCCGGTTCAATTGAACCGAACACAACCCTGCGGGTCTGATCCGGGTCTAACCCGACCCGACCCGACCCGACCCAACCCGACCCGCTCACCCGCACGACCCCGACCCCCGCGTTTTCCGGCCGCCCGTGTCTTTCGGCCATGCCCCTCTGCCTCGCCCGCGGCCAACCGCCTCCTCCTCCGTGCTACCCGGCCCACGAACCCTCCCCGAGCTCCACCACCCTCCTTGAGCTCCGCCGCCCTCTCCTCCTCCTTCCTCCTCCGTCTCCAGCAGCAGCAACAGCCGCCTCCGCGAGCCTCGGTACCGCCTCCCCGCGCTCCGTCGCCTCCGACAGTGCCACCCCGCGGCCGCCTCCCTCAGGCCGCCGCAGCTCCGGCTAGCCAGCAAACCCTAACCCTAGGGCACAGCACCGTGTCGCATTGTCTTGTGTCGCCTCGCGGACACGAGAAATTCGATTTCCACAGAGCCCTGTTCAGGTACCCTTTTCTCTCTCCTCGTTGCCCCATTTTCCGTCCCGTCTGTTGTGACGTGAACCCTGTGTGACCCTCTCGATGCCCGTGCAATCCGCTCGGTGTGTCGCGTCCTGTGGCGATCGCAAACCGCGATCCAAAAACAGGAAAATAAATATCCTATTTTCCCCCGGAACTGAGTGCGTCCCGCCAAACGGGACAACTTGGTCGTGTGCGGTCTTCACCAAAAGGTGCGCACCATTAATACAAACATGTAGAATTTCATAAAAGTTGATTTGGATGTGCGTGCACACCGGAATCAACGCGTATCCGCCGATAACGCCCCGTATCGACCTATTTTGGATCTCGTTGTAACTTTTTGTACACACGTCGGATCGAAACAAAACTTGTGCCATCGGACTCGTAGCAATACGCTGGTCCTGTGACCCAAGTTTGGTTCGATTCTGAGAACGTTGACAAAATTGCGTATCGTGGGCCCCACGGCTCCACTTGACGGGCGATTTTGTGATCGGCTCATCGGAATCCAATTTTGGAAGTTCTGTTGGGTTCGTATCATCTTTCTGGACTTGTTGACACTAAGTTGGACAAATTTGGAGAACTTTGTCCCTGACACGTTTTTCGGTGCGAAGTGGGCCACATGTGGACCCCGCTTTGACCTGAAATTGTCACTTTTGCCTTTGTGTCCAATTTGGACTTAAGGACAGGCGATTCTAGCTATTTGATATCTTCTGAGCATGATGGTAATGTTTGTTTCAGCATCCGGAGATGTTCCTAAAGATTTCACGAATACTAGAGCCGCAGTTGGAAACCAAACACTAGGCAAGTGTACCTTGCCAACTCGCAGTGATTCCTGTTATAATATTTGCTTGAGTTCTTTGTAAAAATGTATATAATCTTGATATAAATGTTCAAGCTAGGACCGTGTGACATTTCTTAGCGTCTGAATAACATTCGGGTGTCGATGCCGTACGCGGTGTCGGATAACGTCACTAGAGATGGATATCGAGACACTTTATATATCTTCGTGCTTGTATTATCAAGTACGTCATACTCAGGACACCTGACACTATTCATATGACAGAATATTCCTGAAATATTCAAGGTGATTCTGTGTAGGTTGCAGGATTTATGACATAGACTTTATATTCATAGTTATTATATGACTTGCTGCATTAGTAATGATCTTGCGTGACATGGACATGAGGCATCGTGGACATGAGACGTATGATTACATTGGGTGGGGAGACACACATAGGCTACAGGCTGATTTTATATATATAGGCCACTACATAGTAAATTACATAGTATCACTGCTACCGACTCCCCGATACAGAGCTTGTAGTGGTCTCAGCCTGAGTTCTAGTGATGCTCTCAACTTGCACATCACATAGTTGGTTACATAGTTTATCCTCTTATTTTATTTATTATTGCACTGTATTTATTTTGGCTCGAGTTATTCTTGTGCCTTGCTATGTCCCCTGAGGACCTGGATCTGGATTATGTCCCCAGGGTTAGCAGAGGATATCTATCCTGAGGTGTACGGAACATGAGCACTTCTCGGAGCAGTACCAGAACCCGAGGATGAGATCGTGCCAGAGGACTTCTCCTGAGTATCTGCTTTATATACTCAGTTATTTCTGTTTCTAGTTACTTTATTTTCTGTCTATTGCATTGATGTATCAGACTTATTCTCGAGTTGTTCCCCGAGACACTTTTATTAAGACATGTTAGATTATATTTATTTTGATTTATTCTGGCATTTGATTTGTGTTTATATTTTGTGGATGAGATTAGAATAGACTGTGACTTGTATCATTGTACCTTTACTGTTGTACTACAGCTTAAGTACACCCTGATGGATCCATTAAATTGGGTTTGTCCATCGGTGTGTGCTGCTGGCCATTGCCACGTGGCTAGTCCCTCGATATTTGGGACTGGGGCATGACACTTCTCTTTGAGCCGTGATCGTTAGCTGGTATTCTTATATTGTGTTTATTGTGTTGTACTTTTCCATTCGAGTTGGTAGTGGATTTGTTTCCATCCAACTATCATCTTTAGATAATTCTTATTGAGATCTAGTTATATAGATGTTGGTTATTTATTTATATTGATTTTCTGTGGATGAGATTTAGATTGTACCCTGTGACTTGTGATATATTTTATACCACTTGTGGATTTGATATTCATATTATAGCGTACGTATGGGTTATGGTTTCCATATATTGAAGTTGCCATATCCATGCGGCTGGCATGCTTACGTGTCCTAGTCCTACGTATTTTTGGGACTGGGGCGTGACAATTCTGGTATTGAGTTTGTCCACCAAAGGAGTTTTTACCCGGGAATTCTACGAAGGATTGCTCCGGATTTATTATAAATTGTTGACATATTTTCGGATCAAGAAATACAAATGAGATATTGTCGAGATTTTTAGTAAGTTTGGGAGATTAGCCCAATTTTGATCCGGGAACTTTCTAGTGCTGAAAACCAAATTTAGAATTAATCATGTGTTAGAATTAGAGACAAGCTTTCGGTAATTCTAAATTCATTAGAGACGAATATATTGACTTTAGGACACGTAGGACATGAATACATGACACGTAACGAAATTAAATCTTCAAGTCAGGATTATCCAGTTTTAAGGATATTCATTACATCGAATATTTTCTTAGTTTAGTGTTCTCGTAGCGCATCGTGCATTAGCACACATAGATCAAAATACTTACTTCATGTTTGGATATTGAGTCTTCAGATCGCAACGTGCCTATAGTGGTGCACTCAGATCGGGACCCATGCTCCGGAATTCCTATAATAATAACTAGGGATTGTTCGTGTTTATTAAGATTGCATCATGGGGTGGGGTAGAATACTTGGGGCATAGTTCATGTGCCAGAACCTGTATATACTTAATTCGATCAAGCATCGATTAAGTCAAGAATTAATTCATCTATTTTTCTCGCAGCCTGTCACCACCCCATTTCCAGAGCCGGGTATTTTTTTTAATTTTAATTTAGTTAATTGTGTATTATTTATATTTAATTATATTTATATTTAATTAATAATTGTATTATTTTTATATTAATTGTTTTAGGATTTTGGCTAGCCTGGACCCATGCCAGACCCTAGTAGACCCATGTCCGACCCAGCCCATACCCTTTTGAGACCTATTTTTGGGTTTAAAATATTTATTATATTTTTAGTGGGTTAGTTGGAGAGATTTGGAGTTAGTTAGAGTGCTTTTGGAACCCGAAACCCAAAACTGAATTACGGGAGGGCATTTTGGACATTTGCCAACTTGTAACCCATTTATTTTGCTTGGCCGGCCCTATTTTCCCACACCCGACCACAAGCACAGCAGGAGCAGCACCTCCCCACCTCATTTCTTCTTCTTCTCTTCTTTTTCTTCTTCTCCACTCATTTTTCTTCTTCCTTTCTCCTTCCTACTTCAAGTAAGCATCATTTTCCTCTTCTTTCTTCTTCTATTCTCCATGATTGTGAACCCTAACCATACATTTTTTCCCAACCTAGGTGGGTAGAGCTTAGATTTGGTGTTGGAGCTAGATTTGGGAGCTTGGAAGCTTGGTTTGGTGGATTTGGAGCTTTTTGGAGATTTTGGCTTGGGATTCCAACTCCCAAGAGGTAAACCCTAATTTTTCCCTTTTAATTACTCTTTTATAGTGTAATTAATAGTTTAGAACCTTCCTAGACCCTTAGGCTACCCGTGGGAGGAAGTTGGAACTAGTTTGGTAGTGTTTGGAGACTTTAACACTAGGTTTTGTGTCAATTTCGGGTGGAATCCGAATTTGGCCCAATTTTGGGTGATGCCCTAGGTTAGACGGACCTAGATAGACGTTGTCGGGTGTCTTGAGGGTGAGTGCGTGTCTTCGTTCGGACACGGGAAGCCGTGTCGCGGAGAAACGGGCGTTTCGGGCGAATTTGGGGTTTTCGTCGTCGCCGATTCTGAGTGCGTGCGCGTTTTTGCCACGGACCTGGAATCGACGCGGTAGCATTTTTTTTTTAGGATTTAGACATCGTTTAGGACCCGTGGATAAATTTTGGGCCGATTCCGAGTTCGTTTGGTGTGCGTTTCAGGAGGTTTTCTGAACCGCGCACCACGTGTTCGTCGAAATGACCGAACGGCCATTTCGACTTGGTTTCCTAGTTTCGGGCTTGTGCGCGCGTTGTATTAGCTTCGGAAAGTGTGTGATAGAATTCTCGGGCTATATTTTATATATTTATAGGTGTTTGTGCGTGTCGGGGTCGTTGGGCGCGCGTTGGTGAGCGTTGTGTGCGTTGTGTTGTGTGTTGCGTGTGTGTTGTGTTTATATATATATATATGTATATATATTTGTGTGTGTTTTATATATATATATTTCTATTTATATGTGTGTTTATATGTGTTTGTGAGTGTGTTAGTGAGTGCTTGTGTGAGAGTGTTGGTGCTAGTGTATGTGTGTAGGTGAGTGTGTGTGAGTGTGAATGAGTGTTTATATATATATATATATATATATATATATATGTATATGAGTTTATGTGTATATATGTATATATATTTATATATATATGTAGGAGTGTTTGTGTGTGTGGTTGTGTGTTTGTGAGAGTGTGTGCTAGTGTGTGTGAGAGTGTGTGTGTGAGGTGAGTGTGAATGTGTGTGAGGATATATATATATATATATATATATATATATATATATATATATATATATATATATATATATATATATATATATATGTTTGAGTGTGTGTGTGTGTGTGTGTGTATATGTATATATATATTAGTGTGTATATATATATGTAGATGTGTGTTTATATATATATAGATATATGTATGTGCTTGTATGTGTGTGTGTGTGTGTGTGTGTATTTATATGTTAGTGTTTGTGTGTGTATAAATATATATGTTAGTGTGTGTATGTGTGTAGATATATAAATATATAGAGTGTATATATGGTCGTATATATATATATATATATATATATATATATATATATATATATATATATATATATATATATATATGTGTGTGTGTGTCTGTATGTGGTTGTGTGTGTGTGTGAGAGTGAGAGGGGGGGCTGGAATTGACAGAACAGCAGCTGCAGCAGCATGTACAGCAGGCAGCAGCGCCGCGGCAGCAGTTCGCTCGAGCGCTGCAGCAGAACAGCAGGCAGCAGCAGCTCGCTCGAGCGCAGCAGCAGCGTAGCAGAAAAGCAGCAGCAGCAGCAGTTTTAAGTAGCAGCAGCTATGTAGCTGCCGCAGCAGCTAGGCCAGCACCTCCAGCAGCAGGTTGAGCAGCAGCAGCAGCTTGGCATTCACGGCGGGGAGCGGGATAGCTTAGAGAGAGAGAGGTATATATATATATATATATATATATATATATATATATATATAACTATAGATAGATAGGTAGATGTATATATAGTTAGAGAGATAGATAGATAGGTAGATAAATAGTTGGATAGTTAGATAGGTTGATAGATAGCTAGATATCATATAGATAGATAGCTAGATTAGATAGATAGATAGATAGATACATAGGTATAGATATAAATAGATAGGTAGATATTAGATAGCTAAACTAGTTAGATAGAATTTAGTTAGATATATAGATAGGTATAAGATAGATAGATATCTATAGAAAGGTAATTGGATAAATAGATACATAGGTAGATAATAGATGGATTGATGGTTAGATAACTAGATAGATAGATAATAGAAAGATAATTAGATTGCTATATAGATAGATAGATGATAGTTAGATGGTTAGATAGAATGATAGATAGATTTAGATAGATAGTTAGATATCTAGATATAGATATACATATATATATTTATATATAGGTAAGGTAAGGTATTGGGTATATATATATAGGTATATGCCTATATGTATTAGATATATATTTTTTAGCCTAGATTATAGCTAGACATATATGTTTATGCATAGTTAGTTAGCTAGAGGGGTAGTCGGGTTGAGTTTAGAGCGGTATCTTAATATCTTGAGATACCGAGGTATCTCAATACCTTGAGATAACCAAGGTATTGGGTTTCGAGCGGGGTATTTGAGCTATAGCCTAGGAATAGTATTGGAGTAATTTTTATATGCTTATGTGTATATATTTACGCATGCTAGCATAGGTTTTAGCGGGTATAGACGGGATATATAGCGTAGGTTGAGGTATCGGATACCGAGGGTATCCCGGTATCTCAAGGAGGCGAGTTTGAGAGTTTTCTAGCTTAATGAGCTCGGTTTGACCTAGAATTTTAGGAGCACCCTAGTTTGACACAGACTTGACCGTAGTTGACTCGGTTGACCGCCAAAGTCAACTTTTGACCTAGTTTTGACCCAGAGTTGACTTTTTGGACCCAGAGTTGACTTTTTGACCCAAATTTCACCGGTTTGACCCGTTCGACCTAGAACGACCCTAAAAGCCTATTTTTAGTTATTTTATATCTGTTTAACTTATTAGAATCCTGTTTAACCTTACTTTTTGCAATAGGTCATTGCGATACCGGTTCGGATCGCCAGTTGCTCAGGACGTCAGGCGAGTACATTCTCTGATAGTTTTCATTATCTGATGATTATTATGATTCAGCTTCTAGTATAGTATCATATGATTATTCTGGCACAACACGGGACACTGATTGGTATTTCTGGATTCATTTACTTGTGACACATACATTTTATGTTTCTGGCCTCTATTCTGGAATCACTACTGGCATCACCTACAGGCATCACTACAAGCATCATTCATGTTCAGGCTGGACTCATCTTGATTTGCGTGTCGGGTCTTGGATCCACTTGTATTAGTCGGGCGGGGAAATACTCGAGTAGACATGTAAACATTCCCATCTGGAATCATCAGGAATCACTCCCTCTGGTCTAATCTGAAATGATAGCAGCCGCGCACCCAGTGCACGGTGAGCCATACTTACCCCTAGCCGTTTACATGTCGAAACAAGTATTTCAAAGACACCGAGTTCATTATTTTTAGTCTGGACTCTCTTGTATTTCTTGTTGGTCTCACTTACATGTTTCTGGACTTGACTCACTACATGTTTTTCATGCTGGACTCACTACACGTTCATGTGCACGGACTTGATCTTAGCTTAGATTTCTTGTATCTTGCAGTTATTACTATCTTGCTCTGATATCCATGCATCTTTACCTTTATGCACCAGTGATTTATATATTTCTTGTTTCATACTTGCTTCATTCTTCTTGCTACTTGCTATAACTGTTTTATAGTTTTTATCATTTAAATGGAACTGCTGTTAGAGATGTACTTGCTCCAGTCCTGACTGGACATATTTTTCAGAGTATCCGGAGGAGTGGTGTCCGACATTTTATGGACCTGAGCCTGTTGATGGTGCAGACAGGGACTCTCTAGTTTAGGGGTGATTTACGGGTTGGTAGCCGGGATCACTAAGACCTTGTTATTATTTTTATTAGCTTTTAGCACCGGATTTGTCTCCGGTTTTGGATTGAGACCTTGTATTGTATATTATTTTGGATGTTGTATTATTATTATTGATGTTGTGGTTGTTGTAGTAGTTGTTGTTGGTTAGACTTTATAGTTGTTAGTCTTCTTTGTTATCTTATCGTGCTTAGATTCGTGATTGAGTACTTGATTATCATTATGATATTGCTCCTCCGTTTGGAGTTGAGATCTTGACAGGTTTATATATTGATTGCGTGGTTGCCCTCCTTTTGGAGAGGTCATGGCAGATTTTTTGTGAGTTATCTAGATAGTTGACCTAGACAGCGTTCTACCGCCGATACTGCGGCGTAGGCTGGACGTACCCACGACTCATGTCCGATTTTCCGGGTGCGGGTCGTGACACATTTTTTGTGGCGGCCCCATGCAGGTCTCGATTCATAATTAGTGCGATATCGTGGTGGTACAACAACTTACTTGTACTGCTGCGAGCCTGCTATAGGATCTAGGATCTAGGATGAGAGTGTACTCAATCACGACTAGGAACAATTCCAATCTAATTATTCTGAAATTGCTTCTTTTGAAATATTACTGTCCTTCTTTGATGATATCGTATCTTGTACCGTATTGACTTCTTTTGATCTGTGTTCAGGATGCCTCCGAAGACACGATCCTATCGTACCGTTCCAGCAGTTGCTACCGAGAGGTCTACTACCTCTCGTCCAGCTTATATTCAGGCAGCTGCTACCGCTCCACTCACCACTCCTGCGGTTGAGGGAGCATCTGCTTCTCTCGGGGATCCTCTTTCACTTGTCGATCCGAGGACTACCCCAGTCGTTCCGGTGGTTCCTCCACCACTTCCTGCTCCAGTAGATGTCGTACAGTTGTTTGCATTCTTCAGGGAGATGATGGACGCGCAGCACCGTCAGGTGGATGTGATGAGGTTAGGCATTGAGAACGCCCACCAGGTGGCCATGACGGCAGTGGATAGGGTAGCACAGATTCAGCCACAGGCAGATCAGATTCAGCGCCCGAGGCCGGGCAGTATTATCGACTTTCAGAGGATACGGCCCAAGGAGTTCCGGGGTACAGAAGGGATCTTGTACGCGGATGACTGGATAGAGCAGATTGAGGGCATCTTCAGGCTGGCACAGATTCCAGACAGCATGCAGATAGAGGCAGCGGGCAGTCAGATGTTCGACCTCGCCTTGACATGGTATCACACAGATACGGAGATTGCGGCGCCAGGGCTTACTTGGGAGGCTTTCAAGAGGCTTTTTAAGGAGAAGTTTTTTCCAGATGTCGCGCTCAGTGCTTTGGAGAGCCAGTTCGAGGCACTCGTTCAGGGGAGCATGACGGTGGACGAGTACGCAGCAGAGTTCTGCCGTCTGGGCAGATTTGTAGATGGCTTGAGTGAGGCAGCAAAGGCGAGGAAGTTTTGCAAGGGCTTGGTTATGGCGGTCAAGTCTTTGACCAGGAGCGACCGCGAGGTGACTTTCGAGCAGATAGTAGGAGACGCTCAGAGAGCAGAGGATGACTTGGAGCTCAAGTCCAAGAGAGGCAGGGATGATTCAGGCAGTGCGAGTGGCAGTGCGGGACCAGCTAAGCGTCCCTATATGCAGTAGGCAGCGCAGCAGGGTCAGGATCAGAGAGCGCCCACTTGTGCCTACTGCAGGAAGGCAGGACACACTTGGGATATTTGTAGGAGGAGGTTGAAGGTGTGTTTGTTCTGTGGATCCGCTGCTCACCAGATGCGAGATTGCCCTACTGCACCTCCATTGGGTGGAGCACAGGATCAGAGAGTTGGAGCTAGGTCACCTGTGGCACAACATCATGCCCCGCACCAGCAGAGGGATACACCCCAGCAGGGCAGGGCTTATGCGTTGACGGTCGAGGAGGCCGATGCTACGGGTGTCGGGTTAGCAGGTCTGTCTCTTTGTTCTTCTTCCTGTCCTTTTCTATTGCTTGTGGTGTGCTTCATTAGTACCTGTTAGATTTTCTTTGTGCTGTGGTAGATAGTGTAGTGACCCTGATTGAGACTGTGATAACACGACCAATAGGACCCTGATTTTGCATGTTGTTTAGGTAGAATTTCTTGACTGTGATTGTTGGGGGTTTGACCTAGAGTGAGTGCGATTGACTTTAAATTTTGAGGACAAAATTTTCTAAGGAGGATAGGCTTGTCACCACCCCATTTCCAGAGCCAGGTATTTTTTTAATTTTAATTTAGTTAATTGTGTATTATTTATATTTAATTGTATTTATATTTAATTAATGATTGTATTATTTTTATATTGATTATTTTAGGATTTTGGCTAGCCTGGACCCATGTCAGACCCTAGTGGACCCATGTCCGACCCAGCCCATACCCTTGTGAGACCTATTTTTGGGTTTAAAATATTTATTATATTTTTAGTGGGTTAGTTGGAGAGATTTGGAGTTAGTTAGAGTGCTTTTGGAACCCGAAATCCAAAACCGAGTTACGGGAGGGCATTTTGGACATTTGCCAACTTGTAACCCATTTATTTTGCTTGGCCGGCCCTATTTTCCCACACCCGACCACAAGCACAGCAGGAGCAGCCCCTCCCCACCTCATTTCTTCTTCTTCTCTTCTTCTTCTTCTTCTCCACTCATTTTTCTTCTTCCTTTCTCCTTCCTACTTCAAGTAAGCATCATTTTTCTTTTCTTTCTTCTTCTATTCTTCATGATTGTGAACCCTAACCCTACATTCTTCTCCAACCTAGGTGAGTAGAGCTTAGATTTGGTGTTGGAGCTAGATTTGGGAGCTTGGAAGCTTGGTTTGGTAGATTTGGAACTTTTTGGAGATTTTGGCTTGGGATTCCAACTCCCAAGAGGTAAACCCTAATTTTTCCCCTTGTAATTACTCTTTTATAGTGTAATTAATAGTTTAGAACCTTCCTAGACCCTTAGGCTACCCGTGGGAGGAAGTTGGAACTAGTTTGGTAGTGTTTAGAGACTTTAACACTAGGTTTTGTGTCAATTTCGGGTAAAATCCGAATTTGGCCCAATTTTGGGTGATGCCCTAGGTTAGAAGGACCTAGGTAGACGTTGTCGGGTGTCTTGAGGGTGAGTGCGTGTCTCCGTTCGGACACGGGAAGCCGTGTCGCGGAGAAACGGACGTTTCGGGCGAATTTGAGATTTTCGTCGTCGCGATTCTGAGTGCGTGCGCGTTTTCACCACGGACCTAGAATCGATGCGGTAGCATTTTTTTCTAGGATCTAGACATCGTTTAGGACCCGTGGGTAAATTTTGGGCCGATTCCGAGTTCGTTTGGTGTGCATTTCAGGAGGTTTTCCGAACCGCACAACCACGTGTTCGTCGAAATGACCGAACGACCATTTCGACTTGGTTTCCTAGTTTCGGGCTTGTGCGCTCGTTGGGTTAGCTTCGGGGAGTGTGCGATAGAATTCTTGGGCTATATTTTATATATTTATAGGTGTTTGTGCGTGTCGGGGTCGTTGGGCGCGCGTTGGTGAGCGTTGTGGGCGTTGTGTGCGTTGTGTTGTGTGTTGCGTGTGTGTTGTGTTTATATATATATGTATATATATTTGTGTGTATTCTATATATATATATATTTCTATTTATATGTGTGTTTTTATGTGTTTGTGAGTGTGTTAGTGAGTGCTTGTGTGAGTGTGTTAGTGAGTGCTTGTGTGAGAGTGTTGGTGCTAGTGTATGTGTGTAGGTGAGTGTGCGTGAGTGTGAGTGTGAGTTTATATATATATATATATATATATATATATATATATATATGTATATGAGTTTGTGTGTATATATGTATATATATTTATATATATATGTAGGAGTGTTTGTGTATGTGGTTGTGTGTTTGTGAGAGTGTGTGCTAGTGTGTGTGAGAGTGTGTGTGTGAGGGTGTGTGAGTGTGTGTGAGGATATATATATATATGTTTGAGTGTGTGTGTGTATATGTATATATATATTAGTGTGTATATATATATGTAGATGTATGTTTATATATATATATATATATATATATATATATATATATATATATATATATATATATATAGATATATGTATGTGCTTGTATGTGTGTGTGTGTATTTATATGTTAGTGTTTGTGTGTGTATAAATATATATGTTAGTGTGTGTATGTGTGTAGATATATAAATATATAGAGTGTGTATATATATATGGTCGTATATATATATATAGATATATGTATATGTATGTGTGTCTGTATGTGGTTGTGTGTGTGAGAGTGAGAGGGGGGGCTGGAACTGACAGAACAGCAGCTGTAGCAACATGTACAGCAGGCAGCAGCGCCGCGGCAGCAGTTCGCTCGAGCGCTGCAGCAGAACAGCAGGCAGCAGCGCCGCGGCAGCAGTTTGCTCGAGCGCTGCAGCAGCTCGCTCGAGTCCAGCAGCAGCGCAGCAGAAAAGCAACAGCAGCAGCAGTTTTAAGTAGCAGCAGCTATGTAGCTGCAGCAGCAGCTAGGCCAGCACCTCCAGCAGCAGGTTGAGCAGCAGCAGCAGCTTGGCATTCGCGGCGGGGAGCGGGGTAGCTTAGAGAGAGAGAGGTATATATATATATATATATATATATATATATATATATATATATATATATATATATATATATATATATATATAACTATAGATAGATAGGTAGATGTATAGATAGTTAGAGAGATAGATAGATAGATAGGTAGATAAATAGTTGGATAGTTAGATAGGTTGATAGATAGCTAGATATCACATAGATAGATAGCTAGATTAGATAGATAGATACATAGGTATAGATATAAATAGATAGGTAGATATTAGATAGCTAAACTAGTTAGATAGAATTTAGTTAGATATATAGATAGGTATAAGATAGATAGATATCTATAGAAAGGTAATTGGATAAATAGATACATAGGTAGATAATAGATGGATTGATGGTTAGATAACTATATAGATAGATAATAGAAAGATAGTTAGATTGCTATATAGATAGATAAATGATAGTTAGATGGTTAGATAGAATTATAGATAGATGGATAGATTTAGATAGATAGTTAGATATCTAGATATAGATATACATATATATTTATATATAGGTAAGGTAAGGTATTGGGTATATATATATAGGTATATGCCTATATGTATTAGATATATATATTTTAGCCTAGATTATAGCTAGACATATATGTTTATGCATAGTTAGTTAGCTAGAGGGGTAGTCGGGTAGTCGGGTTGAGTTTAGAGCGGTATTTCAATACCTTGAGATACCGAGGTATCTCAATACCTTGAGATAACCAAGGTATTGGGTTTCGAGCGGGGTATTTGAGCTATAGCCTAGGAATAGTATTGGAGTAATTTTTATATGCTTATGTGTATATATTTACGCGTGCTAGCATAGGTTTTAGCGAGTATAGGCGGGGTATATAGCGTAGGTTGAGGTATCGGATACCGAGGGTATCCCGGTATCTCAAGGAGGCGAATTTGAGAGTTTTCTAGCTTAATGAGCTCGGTTTGACCTAGAATTTCAGGAGCACCCTAGTTTGACCCAGACTTGACCGTAGTTGACTCAGTTGACCGCCAAAGTCAACTTTTGACCTAGTTTTGACCCAGAGTTGACTTTTTGGACCCAGAGTTGACTTTTTGACCCAAAATTTATCGGTTTGACCCGTTTGACCTAGAACGACCCTAGAAGCCTATTTTTAGTTATTTTATATCTGTTTAACTCATTAGAACCATGTTTAACCTTGCTTTTCGCAATAGGTCATTGCGACACCGGTTCGGATCGCCAGTTGCTCAGGACGTCAGGCGAGTACATTCTCTGATAGTTTTCATTATCTGATAATTATTATGATTCAGCTTCTAGTATAGTATCATATGATTATTCTGGCACAACACGGGACACTGACTGGTATTTCTGGATTCATTTACTTGCGACACGTACATTTTATGTTTCTGGCCTCTATTTTGGAATCACTACTGGCATCACTACAGGCATCACTACAGGCATCATTTATGTTCAGGCTGGACTCATCTTGATTTGTATGTCGGGTCTTGGATCCACTTGTATTAGTCGAGCGGAAAAATACTCGAGTAGACATGTAAACATTCCCATCTGGAATCATCAGGAATCACTCCCTCTGGTCTAATCTGGAATGATAGCAGCCGCGCACCCAGTGTGCGGTGAGCCGTACTTACCCCTAGCCGTTTACATGTCGAAACAAGTATTTCAAAGACACCGAGTTCATTCTTTCTAGTCTGGACTCTCTTGCATTTCTTGTTGGTCTCACTTACATGTTTCTGGACTTGACTCACTACATGTTTTTCATGCTGGACTCACTACACGTTCATGTGCACGGACTTGATCTTAGCTTAGATTTCTTGTATCTTGCAGTTATTACTATCTTGCTCTGATATCCATGCATCTTTACCTTTATGCACCAGTGATTTATATATTTCTTGTTTCATACTTGCTTCATTCTTCTTGCTACTTGCTATAACTGTTTTATAGTTTTTATCATTTAAATGGAACTGCTGTTAGAGATGTACTTGCTCCAGTCCTGACTGGACATATTTTTCAGAGTATCCGGAGGAGTGGTGTCCGACGTTTTATGGACCTGAGCCTGTTGATGGTGCAGACAGGGACCCTCTAGTTTAGGGATGATTTCCGGGTTGGTAGCCGGGATCACTAAGACCTTGTTATTGTTTTTATTAGCTTTTAGCACCGGATTTGTCTCCGGTTTTGGATTGAGACCTTGTATTGTATATTATTTTGGATGTTGTATTATTATTATTGATGTTGTGGTTGTTGTAGTAGTTGTTGTTGGTTAGACTTTATAGTTGTTAGTCTTCTTTGTTATCTTATCGTGCTTAGATTCGTGATTGAGTACTTGATTATCATTATGATATTGTTCCTCCGTTTGGAGTTGAGATATTGACAGGTTTATATATTGATTGCGTGGTTGCCCTCCTTTTGGAGAGGTCATGGCAGATTTTTTGTGAGTTATCTAGATAGTTGACCTAGACAGCGTTCTACCGCCGATGCTGCGGCGTAGGCTGGACGTACCCACGACTCATGCCCGATTTTCCGGGTGCGGGTCGTGACACAGCCTATATGGGGGCTGTTCTTTAAGCACCGTGCCGTCTAGAAACAACCTAATCTCGGAGAAATATGATTATTGCTGAAAAATAGCCAAAAGTGTGATCTATAGTGTTCGCCAACTGAATTTTATTTAAAAGAATCCTCTGCCGCAATTTGGTTGATTGCGAAAGAATTGTCTGTGAACCGAATACGGTTGTATGTGATATGCATGGATTGTTAGGATTCATGTACCATGACGGTTGGGTTTGTTTGATTTCTTGTGATGTACTGTGGAGTGTTAGACCTTGTAAATAGAAATTATGTTTTCAACATTAATCTAAGAATATTAATTCCATGTTCTAACACCAATCCCTGATTATCTTCTTTAAGTCAATTTTGTTGATTTCATTTTATTTTTTCGTTCTTTGAGTGTGTGTGTGTGTGTGTGTGTGTGTGGGGGGGGGGGGGGGGGGGGGGGGTTGCATGTCGTTTGACGACATAATATTGTTCACTAGATTTGAGAAGATAAATTCGGGAAGGCTGCTACTCTACTTTGAAAAGAAGAGCTGGAGAATCTAGAACGGGATGTTGGAACTGAAAGTGAGCATGTCAGTTATTGAAATTCTACTCTACGCCAGTTAAGGTATAACAGTATTTGTGTACATATTATGGGTTAGTATTTTGTAGCTAGGGTAGTATTGTGTAGTGCCATTTTACAGTTTTGGAATGCTTTTATTCCATAATTATTAGTTATATTTTACATAATAGATGATTCATGGTATACCTATCCTAGAACCTTACATGTGCAATTGCGAATACATGTACTAGTGTATTCGTATATCGCGTAGCATAAGAGGATGTAACGTATCCGGCTCGTCATATTCTCGACGAGATGTGACAGCGGAAGAGATAACAAATCTCTACTCTACGTCTACCTAGGGGCTAGAGATTTGAACAACTTTCTTATTTTACCACTCTTACATGATATGATGACCTTCACTTGAAGTAGCTATGGGCCGGGGTGTGCTCGGGCTCACATTACCACTCTTATTTTACCACTCTTACCGTTTGGGCTCACATTATGACATGTCTAGGTGAACCAGCCGTTACAAAGAGCAGAGGCTTCACTGGCCAATGATTAAAAAATAATCTTGGATTTAAACACTCGACATGATATGATGACCTTCACTTGAAGTAGCTATGGGCCGGGATGTGCTCGGGCCTTCACAGGCTCTCCGTGCCAAACCACACACATGTTTGTGATCACCACCACCACCACCATCCTAATTCCTCCTCGTGCCTTCTTCCTCCTCTCCTTACACTCCTTTGTGAGACACAATAGCTCGGCCACCCCCCTCCTCTCCCCCTCCTTTCCCGCTCGAGCAGTGGTCGTTGACCGACCAAGAGCCCCTCTAACCGACCACGACGACCTCGGCACAATCGACCGAGACCCGAGCTCCTCTTGACCCTCCTCTCACCTCCGCATCGGCAAATCCCTGGTGCAAAAAATGGATAAGCATATTCTTGTAGAACTTACTTTTCTTGGAGTTGTATAGGTTTTTTTTTTTTTTTTTGAATAGTTTGGCTCTCTATTCTTTCATCCATTGCAATCTAGGAAGTACGAAAACTTTAAAAACCAATGCTATGTCCACCGTGTTTAACACATATTGACACTCTAAAATACATTAGTAGGACACTCCAGAATCATTGCGATGTCTGTATCGTGTGTGTTGTATCATGTCCTTCCAACAATTGTTGAAGTTGAGGTTTATACACTGAAATTTGTTGATTTTGATCAGATGTTCTGTATAATCTTTTATCGCACTATAAATTAGGACTTGCTTTTTTTTTATAGGATTATTTTGTATAAGGGTACCAGGTTTAGGACCTAATTAGATTTTAGGTACTGGATTTGTCTGTTGATGGGTTTGGGTACTCGAAATTTTTTAGTGACGCATTTTAGTGACAAACATTCGTCATTAAAAGACTCATTTCGTCACTTCAAGTACAATTTTGTAACTAAAATGTTTCACTGAAATTTTTTTAGTACCCAAACCCATTAACGGACAAATCGAGTACCCAAAGTCTAATTAGATCCTAAACTTGGTACCCTTATACAATATAATCCTTCTTTTTATGATAGGATGGATACTTGTGCATGTTGAGATAAGTTATCAGTTTATGATCTACAATTGTTTAATACTGTTAGTGGTAATATTTTAACCTAATTGTTAAGTTCTATTAAGCCAGTTTGATTAATTTCATCTGTCCATACTATCCAGCAAGTTTGTGATCACTGTATATTTATCCTTTGTTTGAAGTAAGCAATCAATAGTGATAACCATGGGAGTTGGTGACCAATGGTTATTAACAGTCTCTTTGGAGCTTTAGAATGCTATATAAAGGCACTAACACTTTTACTTTTTCTTTTATGTTTCTTGTTGCTTACAAGCAAATTTAATAGTTTAGACAATCCAGTTTGTTGTATCCTCGTTTGATGGTGCAGTATCTTTTTCCATGCGGATTTAGAAGTAGCTAGGGCAGCAATAAGTAACAGATTCTCTTGTTATTTTGTTTGAATTCTTGAGAATCATCATAAGTATTTGACCTCTAGATATCATGCATGCTGTTGTGGAAAAAGACCTGCACTTTACCAATTTTTTACCTCTTAAAGTAGTATACTAGATTCTTTGTTGCTTTCATATCATCTTTAATTTGTCGTATATCTGGAGTCCTAGCTGGACCGTGATATGAGACTTAATAGAAAGGACTGATGTATCACTACTTTTGATGTCGGTATTATGGTATCAACTGAGGTCTTACATAAATACAAAGGGAAACTGATGCATTTAGATATGCAATTTAGTAAACTTAATCCATGATTAGTCCAACTGACATGTCCTCTTTTGTTTCACACAAACATCAATACATATATAGTTATATACATTTCATGTTTTTGTCTTTTATGGTTGTTAGGTTAAGGGTGTATTTCTATCTTATTTTACTGGCAATTACTTGCAATTTGGTTTGATGTTGTTTGCTTTTAGCTTTTTATGGATGCATAACAAGTTACTATATTGTACTTATCCAGTTCCGGAGTTTCTTATATCCCAAACTTGAGGCTGTGAATATGGATGCCAAGTTTCTGAACAGAAATGCCAGTGAAGGATTCAGTGGTGGCGAGAAAAAGCGCAATGAGATCTTCCAACTTGCGGTATGCAATGATCTAACTTTATAGTGCTGCTAGAAAGATAGTTATTAAGCAAAAGCTTGGTATCCATTATTTATCTTGGAATGCTGTATACTATTAGTTAGCAGAAGTCTTGTTACATGTGCAATTTGCCTTGTGGGAAGATCTGTGCAATTTGCCTTGTGGGAAGATCTTTGATAATCTTTAATGAATTTCAAATATGTTTATCACAGGATTTACCAATTCAAATACAATTGATTCAGCATAGAAATTACTTCATCTTTCCTTTACTTTGGGAGTATATGATACATTTTTGGCTATCTTACCTGTCAGATGAAGCATTCTGTTATCATCACATGAATTTTTTTGCTATGCCAGTTAACACAGAAACTTGAATGACCCCCCTTAAAAGTACCTCTTGTATGCTTGATGAGTACAAGTGTAATACATTGAAAAAGGGTGTCACAGTGCTATGAGATTCACATTTCACACCAATGCAAGGTGCATGGAGGGTTTCATGTAAAGGACCTTATCCCCATTTTAGTGAGAGGCTTTCTCTGTTGAACCTCTATCCGCCAGGATGCATCCCAAGCCTTACTCTCGCACCACACAACACTGTCTAATACCAGGTGCGCACATTGCATGGAACAATTTTGAAGGCGAATGATAAAACATGGGAAATTTGCTTAGCATATAGTAGCCTTTTGGAAGAAAATTAAACCTTTAGAAGAAGCAGGTTTGGTGGGGTATTTATAGATAGGATATAGATATATATGACTCTCAATTACAACATGAGCTATATGTCTACATATTTGAGGTTTCACACCAGATACAATACATTCTCAGAAATTTCTTTTTGTAGGACCCACATTCATTAATTATATATTGTAAGACCTTGCTCTTTTACATCTTAGTGAAGACATTTAGTAGCTACAGAAGTGTAGAAGAGCAATGTGTAATTTGTTACATAAAATCATTGACCCCTAAAATAATTTGAGATTGTATGGACAAAACCATTAAAGTTTACAACTTAAAATGCATTTTTGAATTTTTGTATTCTAATAATTAAGAGAGAGAGAGAGAGAAAAAGTCTCTCAAATTGCTTCATCAAAGAGAGTACTGATCATCTCAAATTGCTCCCATCTGAGTGTAAAATGTGGATCATCTGCAAGCATCAGAGGCAATAATTAGCTACATATCTACTATTGTGGACATCCACTCCAACATCCTTAGTTCATGGATGACCAATAGAGCACGACTGCATACTCTTTGTTGGAAGATGATGTTTAATAATATTTCTTATTCCAGAAGCGAATGTGAATTGCTTGTACAATAGTGATCAGGTTCTTATTTTGGATCTTTTACATGATAAGTACAACTGATTCTTCTTTGATATTAAATATTCTCATTCATAGTGTATTAGTGATTAGTGATAAGTTTCATTCTTGGGGAAAAAGCCTGGAAATCTGTATTTTGAAGAAGCTTATGAATTTAATTATATTCTATGAACATTTATGTCCTTCAAGAGGTTTTGATGCAAAGTAGGGTATAGGTTTCAGATATCTTTCGTAGTCTACCGTTTTTTTTGTGATTGATGGACCTACAATGAGTTGGATCCTCTAAAATTGATATATATTATAGAAAATTCTGGCTGGATGAAACTAATTTTCATTTTGTTACCTTTCATCTATAGATAGTAAGTGATATCAAATATCATCAGAAGATGATCTTAGATAGTGAAACTTATTTACGATAACTTTGGACATGGCTACAGTACCATCCTAGAGAGAAGTTTTGTTTTTATCTATTCACTAGACAGTCGTGACATTTTTATATATAGTATATTCAGTTTATGTAGTTTTATAATTTCCTGATGCTCCAAACAAACTTATATAGTCTTGAATCATATTCTTTAATACAGTTCTTTCACTTGAAATTTCAGAAAGGTATAGAAGATCTGTTGCTAAAAATCACAATTTTTTATTCGAATTCTAGGGTTCCAAGGACCTCTTCCACTCCAAGAAGAATCTAGGGTTTCCAGCGAAGGCAATGTCGAAAGGATTGGTGCTGAGTTGCAGCGGTGCTGGTGGTGAGTGCGCTCTTTTCTGATCTTGTTTTAATTTTTGTTAATTTTGGTGGGTTTGTTGATGCATTTTGTATTTATAGATGGTAAAGATGGGGAATTGAAGCGGAGGGAGCCAAGTATATCAACCATACTGACTGGATTTGGTAATTCCTTCGATCCTTACGGAGCTCTTAGCACCCCCCTTTACCAAACATCAACATTTAATCAGGTGATGCCGATGATTACGTGTTAATTTAAGTTTGTTAGATTCAAATTGCATGGATTTGTAAATATGCATGAAACTGTACGAATACGACACGTAGTTTGACGTGTCCTAGTGTATTTGGGGACACAATGAGGCACGGATACGGCCAGGGACGGACCTAAAGCATGACCTTGGGGGGGTATGGTCTCTTAACTTTTGAGAATTTTCACTAATTATACTATTACAATTTAAAAGTTAAGAACAATGTTATAATAAGTGGTTTTCGTTATATGCTCTGTCCAGGGTTGATTACTTATTAATCGGATTGCTCAGTTGATTGACTACAATTACACATAACTTGCAATTTCGGTTAATCGTATTAAGCGGCCAGTTGATCTTTTTTTTTTTTTTTTTTGGAATACTGGTTCAGAAATGTACCCCTACTTTTTATAGTTCCATTGATTATACCATAATTTTATGAACTTTTATGAACTGAGAGGCACCATCCGAAGAACTAGTTCGCTTTTTCTACAAATAACCAGTGCAATCTATTGCATGCTTTCTCTATTGTACTTTCAGAAAAGATTGCTTATTATTGCAGCTCACTGTGGAATGTATATTGCAACTTCTGCTTGATTTGTTCTCTCATTTATTTTTCAGCCTTCAGCAACAGAATGTGGCCCTTATGACTACACTAGAAGTGGTAATCCCACTCGTGATGTGTTGCAAGGGTTAGCACTAGTGCTTTACTTGTTCTATCAGCAGCCCACATATGTGCAGGTTGTCTTATGATTTTTTTTCATTATACTGATAATGATCTATTTGTTACGAAATTCATTCAGTCTTATGGCTAAGCTTGAGAAAGCCGATTCTGCATTTTGCTTCACTAGTGGAATGGCTGCTTTGGATACAGCTACCAGTCTTGTTGAACCTGGTATGAACCGGCTTCCCTTCATCTTTTGTTTTGGTTGCAAATTTTATCTGATCGTTGCAATATTTTAGATCAGGAAATTGTTGCTGGCGATGATATATATGGTGGTACTGATAGATTGCTTCAACTTGTTAGAAAGAGAGGAGTTGCGGTGAAGTTAGTCTGGACCAACATGATTTTTACAATAAACTGATAGACCTCAGTAACAAAGATGCTAATATCGTTGAAATGATAGACAGGTAAATATGTGTGATCTTAGTGAGGTGGCATCTGCAATTGGCCCTAGGACGAGGCTTGTGTGGTTGGAGAGCCCAACAAATCCTCGCCAACAAATTATTGACATAAGGGTAAGACGATGATGTTTGTGATTTACTTGAGAGTTGATATGTATATATTTTTGCAAATGGTGCCTGTGAACTAAATTCTAGAGATGCATATTGTTTTGGAGTTGAACAAAAGTTATCTATGTTACCTTGCTCTGATCTCTGATTAAGAAGTTCCCCTCTTTCAGAAAGTTGCAGAGTTAGCCCATTCACAGGGAGCTCTTGTTATGGTGGATAATAGCATAATGTCTCCAGTGCTATGTCAGCCATTAGAATTTGGGGCAGGTATACTAATGAATGATACTTAATATTGCCATAAACCTTCAAATTGCATCCTACCCTTATCAGCACCAGTTTCTTTAATAGATGGCTTCTTCTCTTTGTTACAGATATTGTAATGGAATCAGCTACTAAATTTATTTCTGGCCATAGTGATCTCATGGCACGAGTCCTTGCAGTCAAAGGGCAAAGGTTTAGAATCTTATGCCCCCTTCTGTTTGTCCCCTAAATTTTTTAATTAGTTCCAAGTCTGTGCACATTGATTTTTTATTTAGTTCCAAGTCTGTGCACATTGCATCAGTCCACGCTTCTGTACATCTGTTATTATGCCTTAGATGTAGACAAGTCTTAATCATTTGTCATTCATTAATCTCAAACTCGGTTTTGTATTAGTAATCTATTCTACTATATAATGCGAAAACTATCTATTCTACTATATAATGCCAAAACTAGGCTTCACCGTGAAAGTTTTTCGTTCCAAAAATACCCTTCATTACATTTCAATATGTATTAACGTTGATAAGGATATCTAAGTAATTAAAAACAGTAATTAAATAGGTATTAAATGTATGTATGCATGCATGAGGCAACTTGGGGAATGATAGTTAATAAAACAAAGATATGCATGCATGCAAAGTAGGTAGTTTGGAGAATAAAACAAAAGTTAATAAAGCATGCATGCAAAGTAGGCACATGAACCCAAGAGATAAGAGAAACCTTTCCTATTCCCGTCATTTAATTTCTCCCAACTTTCATGCTCCTGCCTATTATATTTCCACCTATAATAAAATTAAGAAATTATCGTTTGCTCTTTTAATAAACTATTTTTTTTTTCAATTAATATGAAATACGTGCAACGCACGTGCGTATATACTAGTTTATTATAATGTTCCTTTTTAATTACTGCTTGTTTTCTGTGATATTTGTCGTCGATACATATCAGGCTCGTGCATTTTTTATGGTAAATATAAGGATATGTTATCTGGTTGCATGCTGTTCTTTGTGTCATACTGTCACGAGTCTTTATGTTAGCCAGAATAAGTTTGGAGGCTCTTATGCATGTTAATTCCTGCAAAGAAGGATTTGTCTTTCTATCACTGTTTTTTTTATTAGACAACTAAGGATGTTTTCTAACTTTATTCTTGCAAGTCTTATTATAATTGAACTTGATAGAGTATGAAAAAACTACGGTAAATTTCTCCAAACCGCCAAGGGTTTTATGCCATGATTGGTAATGCCCACAATAGCTGAACTTCACAAGTATCATGAGTTTATAAATTACCATAAACCCTACGACGTTTCATTCCGATATTGATATTGCCAAGTTTTGAACCTCCCCTCTGCTAGCCTGTTAAAGTTTTGAAAAGACAGAACTACCCTCATTAAAAAAATCTAAAGGTTCAGAAAATTTTAACGATCAACTCTGTCGGTCTGTCCGTCACTGACTTGGTCTTTCTCTCCCGTTCTTTTCTTTCTCTACTTTCTATTTTTTATCCCTTTTTCTTGTCAACCTGACGCACTGCGACACTTATGCCAAACCCAATGCCATCATGGCTGCCAACCCATCCAGGGCATGTGCAGCCCAATTCTTACTATAGAAATAGTAGACTCAAATAAAAAAGAGATCCATCACGCCATGAGGCTTGCAACCTTTCCGATCGGGTTTCATTCGAATTGGAACCACATCCGTATTGGATTTGTGACCTTGCTGGAATCGGGCTGCAATCTCCATGTTTTCAATCTGAATCTGAATATAAAATGGACTGCTCTGCTAATCCAATTAAAATGACCAGGTTGTAATTTGGTTACATAACCACTAGGATTTGAAATATGACAGATTTTGGAAGATTCTTCAACCAAAGATCTGATTTTCAGGAGAGGTAATTGTTCCCTTTAGAGGAGGGAATGGTCTGTTCCTTTGGTTTTGAGGAAGGTGATGACATATTTGCAAATGGCCATTCTGGCTTTGGCAGTTTTTTGTGGAGTTTTTTTTCTCCTCAAAAAAACTATCAAAACATTCCCTTAAAATGACTATCTATCTATGCCCTCCTGTATAAAGGTAATTACATTCCTAATGAAACTATAGTTGCACTCCAAAAATACTAAATTTCTAATCATGGCATACATGACAAAAAAGGTTCTACCTACCGCCAACTGACTTTGTAGGTTGTCATGGCAGTGTCCTCTCTAGCTCATAAGCTACGTTGGTTTGGAATTTGGCACCAGGTGAATAGTTGGTTTTTGGTTGATAGTCAAACATAAAAACTTAGCCAATTCTTGTATGGAGCTCTTTGTGCTCCATAGTCGACCCCATTCGGATGATGGATGGCTTGGGTGATGCAGTGCAGCGTGCTGCTTGGAAGTGTGGCCACAATGATTGTTGTGGATGCCGCCGCATTTGTTTGCATTGGCAACTCGACATCAATTGCTGTTGTGTCGGTAGGAACAACCATGTTTGTTTGCATCAAGGGGCTCAATTCGGTCAAAGGTAGTGGAAGAAACTGGTGGTGTTGCTCATGTTGATGATGCTGGACTTGACAAAGTTGCCTAATGGCTACACCACCTAGTCACTCTAGTACTCCTGTAATCAGTTCTCAGCTCCACAAATGAGGTGGTCAACTGCTGCATCATTATCTTTAGAAGATCTTGATGTTGTTAGTCATTTATACTTGTAGTTTAAGCCTACTTTTTTGTACTTCACATTTTTCTTTTCCAATAAAACCCCTTCTTTCTTACTTGTTGCTCCAACAAATAAAAATCCTTTAGAACCCCTCTGAGACCCTATCAAAACCCACTTAAACCATCAAGATTCTTGATCCAAAGCAAGAACATTGTTTGGGATATTCCAATTTGACAAGATTCAAACCACATCTTTGTAAGAATGAGATGAATCCACCTTTGACACACCTGCGAAGCTTTTCATGCTCAATGGTGTCGTTTCTTGATTAAACTTACATTTTTTAACTATATAATTGTATCTAGTATTAGATTTATATATGGGTTACTTATGGATGTTTTCTTGCTATCTATCTCATTTTGCATGTTTGATTGCATCTCATATAGATTAAAATCATAAGATCATTGCATATAATTCAAGGTGTGTAAAAGGGCGGACGGCCCGGAACCCGTCCGGTCAAACCTGGTCCGGGCTGGCCCGGACACGGTCAACGGACCGGCCCGCTCCGGCCCACTCCCCCCACGGGTCCGGGCTGGGTCGGAAGATCCGACCCGCAAGCCCGACCCAGTCTCGTCTTTGTTCAGGCTCAGTCGACCCGGCTCGGACCGGCCCAGTTCTGACCCGGTTCATATATATATATATATATATATATATATATATATAAAGTTAAATAAAAAAAAGATTTATACATTTTTTATAAGTTATTCAAAAAAATTTCAAAAAAAAATTTCAACTTATAAATATTTAGATTTTAATTTATACTTAAAGTTATATAAATATTGATATAAAGAAATCAAATAAAATTTTCTTATTTAATGTTTATATAAATTTTTACATAAATTATACAATTTTTTTTTCTAACAAATACTAACTTATAAATTTCAAATTATACAAAAGTAACTTAGTAACAAAAAACCTATAAATTATTTATTAACTTATATATATATATATATATATATATATATATATATATAAACCGGTTCGGCCCGGTCCACCGCGGACCGGGTCACGGGTCCGGGTTGGGTCGGGTCGGGTGCCAATTCAACCGGACAGGCCCGGCCCGCTTTTGGTAACGGGTTGGGCCCAGATTGACCCGAACCCGGTCAAAGCGGGCCTCGGGCCAGGTCGGGCCTACCCATTAAACATCTTGACATAATTATCTGACTTCATTCTTTTTTTGGTTTTGTTAACATGTGTCCTAAGGGCACATGTTAATACATTGATGAATGTGTATTATATATTGGTACTTCTCATCATCAGATTTATCAATGTACCTTTCACATCTATCAATACATATTTTAAGTGAAATGTGCATTGATAAATGTGTCGGTGCAGTACCAATATAAAATACACATTTATCAATGTATTAACATGTGTCCTTAGGGCACATGTTAACAAAACCCTCCTTTTTTATATAAATTTTTCATTGTAAGTTGTTGCACGGATTGTTAATTCCATTTACCGTCATCATATAATATTAGGAATGCTATATATATATATATATATATATATATATATATATATATATATTTCATCTCCTAGTTCCTGTTCATAATTCATTGACTGCTGACCTATTAAGTAGGGCACAATTTCATATCAACATTGTTTGTGAATATGTTGCTAGGGGTTACTAATTTATGTCAAGGGTTACTAATTTATGTCAAGATTTCTTTACCCTGAAGATATTATGATGGTTCTGATTTCATAGCAATGAGTTTTTAAGAAACTTTTGAAACTTCATTCTTTAGATTGGTATGCCTGCTCCTGGTGAAGTTTAGTAGTGATCAATATATGAATTAAGGGGGGTAGTCTCCTCCTTCTTAGTGGTCTGGTTTATTTGATCAATGTGTAACATATTGGTGAATATATATTAAATCATTCTATTAATACTGCATGAGCATCCAGACGTATGGTTATCTGTAAACTTGTTTCTTGAAATGTTTCTTTATTTATTTCAACTGTTATGTTATTTTGTAATTATCAGCTTGGCAAAGTCGATTGCTTTTTTACAAAATGCAGAAGGCACTGGATTAGCACCATTTGATTGTTGGCTTTGCTTGCGAGGTATAAAGACCATGTCTTTACGTGTGAAGGAGCAACAGGTACAACAAACAGTTGTTATCTACTGTTTGTACATCTCTTAACTTGTTTAAAGTTGACATATCTATACATATGACCTTTGGGGTTGGGAAAATTTTAAAATGTCAGCAGATTATGGTGCAACAATTTTGTGTCTAACTAGCAAGCAGCAAGCTTGGACACTATGGTGTAGTGTACATGTCTCGTCGTATTTGTGACACTCCAAAATGCACTTGGACGCGCCAAAATCAATGATGTATCCTTGTCCTAGTGTCCATTCGGTATCATGTCGTATGCATGCCCATCTAACATAGGTGTCTAATGATGATGTTTCTTTCCGGACTATATGCTGATATCAGAAAGTACTAGAATAAATATTTAAATGTTTAATCGTAAGTAGTTGATGACATTAGTGGTGTAAAAACTTTTGTATAATTTCTTGTCTAAGATCATCATCCAAACCATTCTCCCATTAGAATGGGGTCGGCTATGGAGAATAAGAAAGTTCTATACAAGATTAAACAAAGTTATATGATCGGTTGTCGACTTGGTGTCAACCCTCTATGTTGGTGTCAAATTTCTAGTCAAGGTAGCTATGAGCATGAGGGGATCATGCCATAAAATCTAAGTGGCTAGTTGCCAGGTAGAACGACATATCTTTGGATTGCAGTTTAAGCTCATGCTACCAAGTTCCATAGACTATAAAGAGTCTAGACGAAGAGGTTAGATGATAGATACAATTTGCTATTGAAAAACGCATTCATATATATTATTACGCCAAAGAGTGAAAGAATGACAATTCCATAATTTCTTGTAGATATACATGTATTTCTACAGTATACCTGGCAAGGTAGAGTTGCCACCTTGGCTTTTGGAATACCAGGAAAAGTGGTTAGGGAGAAGCCATGGCCATCTCTTACATTGTTCGTTAGTCTTTAAACATGCATTTTTCATTCCGCTTCAAAAGCTAAAGCTTCTGAGAGGATATACTCTGGTAATCATTCTTTCAACACTTGACCTCTCATATATATATATATATATATATATATGTATATATATATATATATATATGTGTGTGTGTGTGTGTGTGTAGATCTCTATATCTTTTACCAATTTTTTTTTAATAATAATTATATATATATATATATATATACTGTGCGTAGATATCTATATCTTTTACCAAAATAGAGTTTAGTTTGCTTGCAACTTTTAGAAAGCCCATTCATATGCCCATGATTGTTAAAAGTCTAAACTTTGCATTGGATATAATTTTGTTAGCCATCTCATATCGTCTAGTATTCACTAGTTGAAGAAGTCAAGATTAAACAACATCTGTGTATTTACCTTCCAAAAGTTGAGTGGGTGATAATTGTTTTTCTCATTTTTATTTTATTCCACCCCACACCTCACCCCCACCCCACCCCACCCCGCTCACGCTCCACCCCCTCAACTACAAACAAAGTCGAACAAACCTCATTTTTACCAATTTTCTGGATTAAAATTATTCACCTTACTGAATTTTCCACGAAACCAGAATGGGGTGGATTCTGCAATATCCAGTCAGTACACCTTCATAAAACAGACATTCATTTGAGTGGGAACCTTAATGGGAACTAGAGGCGCGATTTGGGTATTGTTATAGTATAATGCTTTAGTAATATTATCTTTGTTATGCCTTTGGTGAGGTCACACTAGCTATCATCATGTCTCTCTTTAAATAGTTTGGCTTTGAGCCTAATGAAATCAATCCTTTCACAAATTCTAACCGGTTCAATAACATTTCAGACGTTTTCTAATATATAGGTTAATATGGTCTTGCCGTAATTATAACGTACTGTTAATTAAAGCAAATATAGCGAAAACAAGGGAAACACCCAAGTTATTGCTAGTCTGTTCTCAAGTTTCCTAGTTGCTACATAAAAGAATGTCACTGTTCATTCTCGCATTATTTTTCTTTTCTTTTGTAATTTTCGGATTTTGTTTGATATTACGCACAATAGCATGATCTGGTTGCAGGAAGTGTGAAGTCCCTTATAAGCTTGCCATGCTTCATGTCCCATGCAAGCATCCCCGCTGCTGTTCGCGAGGCTAGAGGCTTGACTGAAGATCTTGTTCGCATCTCCGTTGGAATTGAGGACGTAGATGATCTTATAGCGGATCTAGATTATGCCATCAGATCAGGGCCCTTGAACTAGTAATTTGTAGTCGTGCAACTTGGAAATTTTCAAGTTGTTCTAGTAAAAGAACATTGCTCTAGAAAACTGATCTTTTGGTAGATGTAGGAAGTTTAAATATGGTTGTTGGAATGGTACAAGGGGTCGAATGGTAGATTTTAGGTTCTTTGAACTATATTGAGGTTGTAATTGAAGATTTTTTAACCAATAATTGGCACTTTTGAACATGTAATGCCACTGGTATGTTAGTAGCTTCTGATATTGGACTACAAATTACTCCAGGGAAAAATGGTAAAAAAGTTTTTGATTCTGGACCCAGATTACCTTGTCCACTTCTTTAATGCAGTGTGCACAAAGTTCCGAACGTTACGTTGAGTCCCGAACATTATGTCAGGAATTCAAAAAAAAAAAAACCTAATGTTGCTAGCTTATTTAAATAGATGAAAAATACTCATTTTAGGTCCGTGTAAATTCAGCGAGGTAAAATTTGACATATTGGATGTTTAACACTCAAAATGGACTTAAATTATTATTATTATTTTTTCACAAAACAGGTGTTTAAACTTAGTTTTTGGGAAAAAAAAAACTTTTTCCAGTATCTTTTTTGACAAATGTTTCATAAAATTGGACAATTGTTTTTCACACAATTACAAATGTTTCTTAAAACCAATTATCTAATTCTATTTCCAACATAACTGCAAAGATTATACATAATTTTATTTCAAAAATTATTTTCTAAAAATATTTTACCAAACGAAATCTTGAAAATTTTGTTTCTTAAAGCCAATTTTCATGTCACAAAGTCAAAATTTGTAAAACTATAAAACAATTTTATAACTTTAAAAATAAAAATTTAAAAAACAAAATATCTGAAAACGTATCAAATATCCAAACAGACTGGGGCCTCTCAATTCCCCTTTTTATTTTTTACTTTACAATATATATAAAAGCAAGATGCACTAAATATTTGATATCATGGAAATATATAATAAATAATGAAAATTCCCAGAGACTAAAGAGTATCACTAGAGTAAATTATTTGAATTTAACAGCATATAATTATACTATTCTAAATCCACAGGATTTACAACTATAGCATTTAACAGCAAACTTTAATAAAACCGTAAGTTTGATTTTTCTGGGTACAATAAAATCACAAAAATAAATAAATATATGTAAGCACTTCTTTTCTTTTTTCCGGAGCAATGAGTTGACTCTGGAACAAATGATTATAGGTTCCATGAATCTGGAAAACTTGTAAATCTAATTGGAGTTGATACTCTCCAACATTTATTTAAGAATGGATTATTTACACTAACCTCTCCTATATCTTCATTTTTGGTTTATTAAATGAATTTTTTTTTACTTTAAAAATAATTACATGGACCTCCCTTTTTCTCTATGTTGTAAGGGTAGTTAGTGTAATAATCTTTTACGTAAAACATAAAATATAGGAAATGTCCGTATAATAAACATAAAACATAAAACATAGAAAATGTTAATGTAATTATTTTTAGATTAAGGAAAATACGTTTAATAAACTGAAAACATAGAAAAGTTTAGTGTAAATTTGTGAGCCTGTAGCCTCACTCCCACTTTCTCGTAACACGTCCACATTCGCTTTTTAATTTCACGAAACACCGTGTTCAACAACATGTATGACACGACACAGTACGACGCACAACATAGTTTTTGGAGTGTCAGTGTTTTTAGTACTAGTATATGAGTTAATGAAATAAAACTACTTGTGGTTTCGTGGCAGTGGCAGGCCTTGAAGAATCTCTTGGATGGGAAGAAGACCACCAAGATACTCACATTTACTAAACATCAACATTTAATCGGGTAACATAATTGAAACATGTAAATGTTGTTGGGGTCCAGTCCGAATTTGGTAAATTTTGGAGCCTAAATATGGTCAAAGATTAGATTTGATATAATTTGGAAATCTACATTAAATGTAAGATTTGATTAGATTTCAAATTTGTATTAAATATTTAATTGACCATATTTGGACGTCCATAATTGGCGTTGGACTATTTTAGGTGGAATATGATTCTTATTTTAAGATTTTCTATTTAGAAAATCCTATTATGACCTAAAATAAGATTTCTCATCCTATAAATATAGGAGGAGGGTGGAGGCACAAAGCATAACACAATGTAGAGATTCGCGGTGCTCGTCCACAGAAAATCTAAGAAAAAGTCTGTGCTTTGCTCTTACGACTTCGCCATCCAAGACAGAAGAAAGAACGCGATCTAATCGGGGAGTCGTCAACTTCGGTTAGGAAAATTACTACGGGTTGGTGAGCGATTTCAATTTTAATATCTTATTTTTCTTCTTGAGGTGGTGAGGGGGTTGAACCTATTAGGGCAAAGGGTTTCAACAATAGTTTTGTCAATCTTGTAATTTTACCTCAGTTATAAATGTTGGAATTTTTCCAGGTGACGTAGTTACCTCCATATACTTGTCTTTATCTGTGCTTGGTGTTTGTTAGACAGGAGTTGGTTATCTCAGGTGGGTTGGCCTAAAGTTTCCGTTGTAGACACTCTCAGACACGGTGTCAGAACGCTTGCATGGCGTGTCCAATTCCCAATATCTAGTATCAGAGCCCTGGCTTGTTAGTCTGATACCAACATCTGGTATCAGAGCTACTAGTTTTGGTTTTGAAAACTATGTCTACGGAGCAGATGAACACTCGTATGATCACCCTCACAGGGGAGAATTGGCAATTTGGAAGCCAAGGATGGAGGATCTACTCTGGTGCAAGGACTTGCATAGTCCGTTGGAGGGCGACAACGCTAAACCATCGGGCAAAGCTGCTGAAGACTAAAAATGACTGGATTGGAAGGCCATTGGATTCATCCACCAATGGCTGGATGACTCGGTGTTTCACCACGTGTCCATGGAGAGTTCGACAAAAGTATTGTGGAAGAAGCTGCATTCGCTGTACGAAAGAAAGACGACACAATATCTAAACGAGGTTCAGGGTATTATTAATCAGCTGTCTGTGATGAAGATGATGATTAATGATGAGCTTCAGGCCCTTTTTCTTTTGAGTTCTCTGCCGGAAAGCTGGAGACATTGGTGGTGTCGGTGAGCAATTTCGTGCTTGGTGGAGTTATCACGATGGAGGTAGTCAAAAGCAGCTTGTTGAACGAGGAGATACGGCATAAGCAAGTGGAATCATCGCAGAAGTCCGCTCTGGTGCTTCCTACGGGAATGTAAGACCCAAGTCACAAGCGAGGACAGTGGAAAGTTCTCGGCATCTTGCGACTGTGGACTGCAAGAAGGACTGTTATCACTGCGGCGAAATGGGTCATATCAAGAGGAACTGCATGAAGCTCAAAGCTGAGAAGGCTAAAGGCAATGATGATCAGGAGGGTCTCTTGACTATGGGAGATCTTATCATCGCAGCAACCGACGCAGAGGAACCTTGTGACATGTGTCATAATGACGATTGGGTCATGGACACGGGGGCGTCATATCACGCTACTCCATATAGGAGGATCTTTAAGTCATACCACGGCAGCAGGTTTGGACGTGTAAAGATGGACAACAAGGGGACGACTGCAGTTGTAGGCATCGGTGATGTGCACTTGACAACGGAGCTTGGTGAGAAGCTCTTTCTCAAGGATGTGCGACATGTACCGAGTTTGCGCTACAACTTGGTTTCGCTAGGGAGGCTGGCAGATAATGGATGTCGTAGTTTATTTGGGGACACAGATTGGATGTTTACGAAGGGTTCCCAATAGTTGGCTCGAGGAGATTTATGTTGTGGCATGTATATGCTCAAGCCGCTGAGTTGTACAAGCATGCCACATACATCAAATGGAGGCTCGAGGGGTATTCGACAGGAGTTGGATCGTCGAAAACTTGCTGAGGAGGGGCTTCAAGATACTTTAAGGATTACGGAGGATTCGGTTCGTCGAGACAAAGCGACGAATGGTGATGAACCAAAGATTGAGGGACAGTATGCCGGTCCCATGACAGATGGTCAGTCTCCAGGTGGGGGTTGCTTCATGGATTAGATTTTGGCGACCGATGGTTTGCCAAAGCTTCACGGAGCGACATTGGTTTCATCAGTTCGAGGCCAGGAAGAAAATCAAGGTCTGCAATAAACTCAATCTGAGGTGAGAGTGTCACCATTCACACAGTTTTGGGGGAGCTGTGGGTCATCGACGACATGCACAGTGCGTGATATTCTGATCGAGGACGCATGTGTATGGGGGATCTTCAAGTTCGGACATGAAGGTAGGCAGATTAAGGAGTTTGAATCTCGAGAGAATTGTATCGTTCGCTTGGTTGGGCCAACCAATAGTGAAGAAGCTCGTCGGAACATTAACACGTTTCGGTGGAAGACGGAAGTCGGGGACAGGCATCCAAGACTCACGGTGAGGCTGATAGTCAGGAATTCGGTCTCAGCCGTGTCATTGATGTCGATAGGATCCCAGTGGTACAGAAGGTGCTATGCATGGCAGCTAGCGTCGACGTGACGGTCGAGGAGCTGGAGAAGAAGGAAGATACAAAGCAACTCGGGGGATCGGAGATTGGTGGCATGGGAGAGCATGAACTCTGTCACGGGACAACATGCATTGAGTCCAGTTGAGAAGCCATGGGGTCAACACCCTCTCATCAGACTGGAGGGGGAGATTGTTGGGGTCCAGTTTTGATTTGGTAAATTTTGAAGACCAAATATGGTCAAAGATTTGATTTAATATAATTTAAAAATCTACATTAAATATAAGATTTGATTAGATTTTAAATTTGTATCAAATATTTAATTTGACTATATTTCGACGTCCATAATTAGTGTTGGGCTATTTTAGGTGGAATAAGATTCTTATTTTAAGATTTTCTATTTAGAAAATTCTATTATGACCTAAAATAAGATTTCTCATCTTATAAATATAGGAGGAGGGCGGAGGCACAATGCATAGCACAATGTAGAGATTCGGGGTACTTGTCCACAGAAAATATAAGAGAAAGCTCGTGCTTTGCTCTTAGGACTTCGTCATCCAAGACAGAAGGAAGAAGGAGATCTAATCGGGGAGTCGTCAACTTCGGTTAGGAAAATTACTATGGATTGGTGAGCGATTTCAATTGTAATCTCTTATTTTTCTTCTTGAGTGTGGTGAGGGGCTTGAATCTATTAGGGCAAAGGGTTTCAACATTAGTTTTGTCAATCTTGTAATTTCACCTGAGTTATAAAGGTTGTGATTTATCCAGGTGACGTAGTCACCGCCATATACTTATTTTTATCTGTGCTTGGTGTTCGTTAGACATGAATTGGTTATCTCAGGTGGGTTGGCCTAAAGTTTTCGCTGCGGCCACTCTTATACACGGTGTCAGAACGCTTGCAGGGCGTGTCCGATTTCCAACAAATGTAGTGATAGAGTGCTGTAAAACCTATTTTTTAAAATATTTTATTTATTTATTTATTTATTTAATTTATTTATATTATTACGTAATTATCTAGATAATATATACGTAGCGATTTAAGTACCTAGATAATTACTCATTTAGAGTTGTTGTACAAAAACCTATTATTTTATTTTAGAAATAATTTTAGAGGGGTGATAGAATTTTTGTAGAATTTAATTGGGTACAAATAAATTTGTTATACCTTAAATATATATATAAATAAATAAATAGTATAATTATAATAATAATAATAATAATAATAATAAATAGTGTAATAGTATTAATATTAATTATAGTAATAATAATATAAAAAGAAATAGAAAAGAATAAGAATAAGAAATAGAAATATAAATAGAAAGAAAAAGAATAATAAAAAAAGCCCTAAAAAAAAAACCTCCGCGAACAGAGAGCCCCCCCCGCTGCTGTGTTTCCAGGCCCAAATCCGCGCGGCCGAACCCTGCTTCCTTCATTCCTTTCCCTCTATATATATACTATTACTTCTAAACCCTAACCCTAAATCTCTACCCCTGCCCACGACGCCGACCGCCGCCGACCCCGGAGAAGCCGCCGTTCGCCGCAACCACCGCCGGCGATCGCCGCTCGCGCGAGCACGCGACAGCAGGAAATTGCAGCGATGAAGCCCTGTTCAGGCCCTGATTCCCGCCTCCTCGCTCAACCAAACTCAATCCCGTCTTCGCCAGTATGATCCCCACATATCCCTCTCTAAAACCCGTATATTAGTTTCCATCGTGCAGTACGCAAAACTAGGTAAAAATCGACGCCAACTTTAGGAAAAACCACGACTTTTTACGCTGCAGAAATCTGCTGCGATGACCCATGTTCGTGGACTCGTATCTCCCACCACGAGATTCGAATTTAGTTTTTCTTCTTGTTATGTGAAGACCACCTATCAGAGATTAATTTATGTTAATTATATTATTTTATTTGATGTTGTATGCTGAATTATTCTGGGTTAAAAATCACGAAAACACATATTTTTCCAACCTTCAAATTTATGATACGGAGCGCGCCCCGCCAAACGGGACTGTCCCGTCGTGTACTAAGTACACCAAAAGGTGTGCACGGTATACCCAGACGTGTGGGATTTCGCAAAAACTGATTCGGACGCGTGTGCGCGTCAGAATCAATCCGTATCCGCGACAAGGTCCCGTGTCGCAACTTTTGTAAAACTCTGCACCATTTATTGTGCGTTCGTCAGAACGTGACAAAACTTGCGCCATTGGACTCGTGGTATCGTGCTGGTCCTGTGACCCAAGTTTCATTCTATTCTGAGATAGTTGACCAAGCCGCCTATTGGCGGGCCCCACGGTTGACTTTTTGGGCGACTTTGTGTTCGGCTCACCGGAATCCAAAATTGGAAGTACCGTTGAGTTTGTATTGACGTTTAAAATTGGTTTGACTTATAATTTGTCCCATTTAGAGACCTTTATCCCTGGCATGCTTTTCGGTGCAAAGTGGGCCACACGTGGACCCTACTTTGACTCGAAATTATCGTTTGCCCCTGTGTCCAAATTGGACGAAAGGGTAGTATTTTCTATCTATCTCGCTTATTCTGGAAACGTTGGTGATGTTTATTTCAGCATCCGGAGACGTTCATTCTGAGGCCGTAGCTTCTGATCCTGTGTGCTTGACTCCTGGACGTTACACCTTACAGCTTTCTTAACATGCAAGATACATTGCCAAATTGCTTACAGTACTTTGCATGCTTATTATATTTCTGTATATTCATTGCATGTGTAGTTTCTTTCAGTCATTATTATATATTAGATATGTTGACACACACATGACACTTAGTATCATGAGAGGACAACCAGTAGGCGTATATGCTTTAACCACTCTGGTAAAACGTAGTATATAGCCCGCACTACGGGCGTGTGTCGCGCTGGTCGCTACCCTCGAGGTATGTCGATTTCTGTAGAGTCGCGCTGGTCGCTACCCCCAAGGTATGACGATTTTTGATGTCCCCTGACGGGTGTGTGAGCTGTGAGGCTTAGATCGAGTAGCCTACCCTTGCCCATACGTCAAAAAGTTATCCTCATTTGCATTCATATAGATTGTCTTGTACAGCGTACTTATATATTTTCAAACATTATGCATGTTTACTGTATTCAAATTGGCTTGCTTCTATGTATCTTGTTACGTCCCTCTGAGGACCTGGTCTCTTTCTAGGTGTAGATGTTCATGACTATTCGCAGGAGCATGAATCAGGACTTACCACTTATCTCTTCCGATAAGGCCTTACCTTCTGAGCATCCTTGCTTATCTCTAGCGATGGAGCTCCTTAACTGATACCTTTATATCATCATCTTGTTTTATATTGGAGATCTTATACTCCTCTCTTATTTTAGTATTGATATAGTCATTGGTAGTGGATTTGTCTCCACCTGACTATTATTTTTGGATGATTCAGACCCATTATTCTAGTTTAGATATTTCTTTTCTCTGACTTGTTGTGTGGATGAGATTAGTATATCTGTGACTTGTGACACTATTTATACCACATGTGAGTTTATATTCATATTACAGCGTACGTGTGTATTATGGTATCCATATATTGGAGTTGCCATATACATACGGCTGGCATACTTACGTGTTCCTAGTCCTACGTATTTTGGGACTGGGGCGTGACAAGTGCTATATATTGAAGTTCTCTAACTCTTAATTTACCTTTTTCGGTCACTGAAGTCAATTTACATTTTGTATCTGTAACTAATATATATCCCCAGTACTCAAGGAATCTATCGGGCTGGGCCGGGCCGGCCTAGGCTCAAAGTTGACCAGATATGATCGATTCTGGGCCTGGCAGGGTCAGTTCAAAGAAGAGGGGCCAGACCTGGCCAATTGAAGCCTAGTCGGGTCTGGGTTGGCCCGTTGGAAATAAAAAAATAAAAAAAATTTGGACTTTTAAAAAATAGATTTATGAAAAAATAATATAAATAAATAAACTCTATTAATTTTATTAATTTTAGAAATTTAACATAACATTTCTTTCTTTTTTTGGGTAAACTGGAAAATGAAACTACATAATTTTTTATTGCAATTTGATCTTAAAGTGTTTAGTCTTCTCGTCACTTCATTATTCAGCTCCTTCTTCTCCAATAGATTCGTCCATAGTAAGAGACTGGGAGTCCATTTTATTAATGTCAACACCTTCATCTCTTAAGTGTTGACTTTATTTTTTTTTGCAAGAACCCAATCTTGAACGCAAACCTAGAGTTCCAAAATATTCGACAACATCATGTTTCTCTTTTTGGTTAGCATTTTTGAACCTAGATTAAAATAAGATTCCGATGCTGCCGTGGACATCTGAGCCATTAGAAGATCACATGCTAAAAAAGAAAGTATAGGATATATTTTTTCGTAGCTTTTCTACCATTCTAAAATTGAAAAATATGATCCAAATCATAAGAGTTTAAATACATGGACAATTCTTGAGTTTGGAGGAAAGTTTATTTTTGTTTCTTTCATTTGTAGTACACTCTTAGCATGTGATAACTTAAGAAATTAAACCAGAGCTACTTCTACATTGAGCGGTTGTACCGAGTCGGCTCTAAACTAATTAGAGTATATAAACATTCTTTAATTTCTAATTTTTAAGCCACTTATCTCAATGTTCATATTGTCATAAAATTATCTAAAAATATAAATACATTATCTAATTTGATTTTAGGATCTAAAATCGCAGCCAAACAATAAAAAAGACATATTTCACGCCAATATTTTAAAAAAACTATTTCCATTTTAGAAACAACATAATAAAAACCATGAGCATTTCTATATTTTAAAAATAAATGAGAAATATTAATAGTTTCTATTAAAACTAAAGGAGAAGTTGGATAATAAACTCTGGATAAAATACATGTAATATTGTTAAACAATTCTAAAAATTCATTAATTGGAGTAGAAATTAAACAATCATTCTCAGTTATTTGGTAATCAAAACTTGGATTAACATTAATATAGTGTGTAATACCAAGGTTCAAAGTATCGGTATCGGACATTTTGTATGAGTATTAGTATCGATAGTATCTGCGGTATCGGATATGAGTATCAGATTTTTTGGTATCTACAATATCAGCAATACTAAATAATTATCAATAAATTAGTAAAAATTTAGAAAAAAATATTTTACATATTTATGCATTATTTAAGTATTTTCTATATTTTTGTTATTATAATTGAATGAAATAATAGTCACCCTTGCTGATTAGTTTACCTGTGGTTATAAGTTTTTTTTTTCTTTTACATGTTTTTATAATCTTACTATCTCACTATATTCTTACTAATTTAATCTTACATTGTTCTATAAATTTCAATTTTGACGAATTAAGGCTCATAGAGGGAGACACAAGATACACTAACGCTCAAGAGATTATAAGCAATGCAAATGGAAGGACAAGATAAGATATATTTATCCATAAGTATATTTTCCCAGATATTTTCCCATAATTATATTTTCCCAGATATTTTCTTTTAAAATTTATGTAAAAAAAGTAAAGATTTAATTATATTCAGAATTTTAATTAGTTTTATGCATAATTACAAATTGTTACAATGCGACCCATGACACCAATTATTTTATTTCATAATATTCTAAAATAAAGTTAGCTACAAGAATTACATGTTTTAATTTAAAAGTCCTGCAAAAATTCACTTGGTTAGAAAAAATCACTAGGACAATGACCTATACCTTTATATAAATTTCATGAATAATAATTTTTTACAATAGATACGAACTATATAAAGCATAAAAATAAAAAAATAAAAAATATATATTACTAAAGGTTAATTCTAAAATGGTTCATAATCATCAGTGTCCTCCTGATATGGTTCTTAATAATGAGGGTAGTAGAGACATATGTCTGTATCTTGAAAAAAACTTGTCATGAGGCCATCAAATATTGAATGTTTGTTCCATCTGTGGAGGGCTATATAAATAATAACTTATATATGAGCCATCATATGCATTATTGTAAGTGTATGATAGAGTAGACACGCCATGATGGTTAGATCTTCCAGCATATATGTCATCCATACGGTGCTCTCTTGGTTGATAATCATGGAAGTCTTTAGAGTATTCATGAGACGGATCTCCATGACTTTCATATTCATGAGTATTGTCAACACCAGTCGCGAGTGTATCTACATTGCCTCCACTATCTTTATTATCGTCATATCATTATCGACCTGTCTAGATTGTCCACATGGAGTTTTCTTTCTTTTTACAAACCTTCGAACATTTTTGGTCAGATTTTTTGGATCGACATCCAAATTATCATCTAACCAATCCATTTGTCTACCATCTAAGAGTGGTGTTTCTCTTTCTCTAATCCAATATGTAAGGGGATATTGATCATGAAATACCTCATCAAAATCTATAACATTATTTTCCTCTCATGACCTTTGGAGATTTCGAACCCTCAATCTCATATTACAATGGACAAAAACCAAAATTTCTAGTCTTGCCATTGTAAGTCTGTCATGGGGACGAGTATGGATGAGAGAAAATATTTTCCAATTCATTTCACAGTTGGAAGAAGATACCCTTTGACTAAAGATGCACACATCTAATCGAGTCAAATTTGGGGCTTCCTCCTTTGCATGTATGGACCACAACTCAACTGCAAAAATAATAAAACATATTAGTTTCTGTAACTATTTAACTTTAGTTAATCAATATTTTAAAGTATTAACTATTACTATGGAGAAGCATCTATTTACAACACTTTGGGATTGATCTGAAATAAATACACCAATCCTCAATCTGAACATTTTTGCCTACAAATTGGTTTTGCCATTAAAATTTAAAGGCTAAATTTCAACTTGATACCCTCCACTATTCAAGTTTTTCAACTTGGTCTCCTAAACTTTAAAAGTAGACAACTTGATACCATTAACTATTGAATATTCTCAACTTGGTACCCTTCGCCAGTCAAGATTAAGTTTTTCGTTAAAAATAATTTAACTAAACTACCTCTCCCCCCCTCCCTCTGGTTCTGTTGCCCCCTCCCATCGCTGCTATGCCCCCACCCCTCCCCCTGACCTGCCACTGCCCCCCGACACTGTTGGGCCCCCCTCCCGACGATGGCCCCTCCGCCTCCACGACACCCCCTAATCCGCCGCTGCCCAATACCCCGACACTCTGCTACACCCCCTGTTGTCGACGTTGCCGCAGTAGCTGCTACCGAGGAGAGAGTGGGGAGAAAATAGGAATATTTTGGTCATTTAGTATTTCTGTTAACACTGGTATGATATTAAGTTGTATAATTATAGTAGATATATCAAGCAGTCTAGTTTTAAATTTTAGGGTATCAAGTTAAATTTTTTGAATAATTGAGGGTATTAAGATAAAATTTAGCCAAATTTAAATATTGCAAAGTTATAAAAAATACAATATCAAATAATAATCATCTCTCTGTTTATATTATGACATGTTGTGTTATCATTCACTATTCTATTAAACGACGTGATGGAAGCCATTCATCACCTCGTCGTTATTTATAACATTATTAGAATATTGGTATTTGGGATTCAAGAAATAACTTGAATAAATAACTAATTTTAAAAACCTTAGAAATATTATAAAATAACTTTTACATAAAATTTAATTTATAGAGTACTTACCAGTTGTATGTATATATCGATGTAGTTGAGAATTTCATCGGATATCAATCATTTTTTACCATTTCTTATATCATTACCAACATTATTTTATAGATTTCTTTGCAATGTCCATAGTCTCGTAAAGATGACCCATCTGTGTTTTATCATCGCTATCCATTATCATTAAAGCTTTTGCTAGAGGTCCAAATATTACAGTGACAGATGCAATATCCCTCCAGTAAGCCTGACTATCGATTAAACTGACGACCATATCTTCCTTTTTCTGTCTTTGCGATTGAGTTTCATGTAGTTATCTATCAATCGCTTTGTATTTTTCATCCTTTTAAATCGGCTTGGTGTTTAATGATGGAATCTAAAGCAACAAAATTGGTAGCAAATCTAGTGATGGCTGGTCTAATCAATTCTCCATTCTGAGTCTCGGTTCTCATGATGCTAAGGGCCCAACCATGATTGTATATAAAATAAGTCAGATTTTGGGAGTTCAATATTAGTGGACTAATACTTGGATCATCAGCTTCAACATGATATCTATGCAATGTGCTTCATATGAAGTCCAGTATAAGTATCTTCTTACTTGCATTAACTTCATTCTAACCGCCTTGCAATTAGAGCCATTGTTAGTAATTACTTGTATCATATTTTCTCCTATCTTTTTTATAACTTCATTCATGTCACTACCACATTTTAGGAAAAAGGGTATTTTAGTAATTTCCTATTTAAATAAATATTGTGCATGGTAAATAATTTTTGTTGTATTATTTAATTGTTGTTGGATGTTATTTAATTATTTTGGACTTATTTTAGTGGACCCAACTAGTGTAGTTTGGACCCATGGACCAACATGAATTAAATAGTTAGATTTGGCCCATTTAGAAAGCCCATAGTTAATGAGATGGATTAAATTAATTAAGTGATTAGACTAGAAGCTTCCTTCCTTAATTATTTCTTCATGAGAGGCCCCAAGGGGTACATTGGACATTTTACAATTGCTTGGGAGAGGGGCAAGGCCGGCCTATTAAAAGAGGGGGGAAATTTCTCTCTCCTCTCATTCTCATTCCAAATATAGATCTAGAATTTCCACTCCCAAATTCCCTCCATTCCCATTCCAATTCCCTACCAAATTCATTCCAAATTCTTCCCAATTCACCATTAGAGAAGGAGGAAGCAAGGATCTAGAAGAAGGAAGCAAGGATCTACAAAGAGGAGCAAGGATCTACAATTTGCAAGCAAGTTCTTCTCAATTGGAGGTTTCATTGGGAATCCATCTCCCAATAGGTATAATTCAGATTTTCCCATTTAAATAGCTTCTAAATCTGAGATTTAATCATGTAAAATCAACCTATATGTATGTACTACCCATAGGACTTTGTTTTGTGTTCATAGGAGACCCATGGAGAAAGTTATGGTACTTTTTGTGTTAATTTTGTTGGAATTCCGAATTTATATTTTGTTGTGTGTATCAATTGATCCTATAGATCAATTGGACATGAGCTTATGTGTTTGGGGCTAGTGTCGTGTCCATAATTTGGTACATGTGGTTCGTATCCCAACTATTTGATGATACGTGTCATTTTGGGGGTTTTCCCTCCGACACTGGGCTTTGAACATGTCGTATTTTGACACGGACACATAGATCTACTTTTGACACTTTAATTTATTCATAAATATTATTTGTGATTTGTTTGTATCCTTCGAGGTGCAATTGGTTGTGTGTTGGACTCGTGTCACATGCGTATCCTAGATCTAGTGGGATACGGTGTGATACTCTCCAATTGTGTGGATTTTTGAATAGATCTAATTATGTATGGTTTAAATTCTTCAATTATAATTAGTAAATATATATAGATATTATATATTTATTTTGTGTATTTATTATAGTAATTATTGTAGCATAGATCTATATATTTTTGTGTGTGCTAATATGATGTACAAATATAATATGTAGCTTTCTTGCATGTAATTATATAGGTACTTATGTTAATAGTATAAATTATACATAAATGTTTTATAAAATATATTTATGTGTTTAATTGTGTAATTATATTATTTATAATTATTATATAATTATTTGTATATTAATGTATATATTTTAGGTGTGCTTCTAGCCATGTAAAATATGAACATTAATATGTGCATGTGTTGTAACTATTAGTATTTAATTATAAGTTTATATGTGCATATATATATAAGTATATAATTATTTATTTATATATATGTATTGTGATTATTATTGCATATATATATTTATATATATATATATATATATTTATATTTATATTTGTTTTGGTGACAGTGGTTTCTATGACAGTGAAACTGTCATTATTTGGTCTGAACAGCAGCCGCTGTACAGTGGTCAGCATTAATGACAGATCTGTCATTAATGCTGCGACAGTTTTGAGCGGCAACCTTTCAGCGACATTTTTTGTGACAGTTTGAAACTGTCAGCAAACTGTGACAACAGCGGTTTTGTATATGGAGTTTCTGCGACAAATTTTCAGTGACAGTCAAGACTGTCACTATTAAACCTGTTTTTATTTTATCTTGTTTTGTTCACTATTTTCAGTGACGCTTTGACAGTTTTAAATTATATTTTATATATTATTATTGTATATATATATATGTGTATATATATGTGTTTTGTATAATATTTGTAATAATATATTATGTTATTTGTATACATATTGGTTGTATATATATTATTTTAGGGTATATATTATTTGTATTAGTAGTATACTTTGTGTGAGTATCTTTTCGGATCTAATTTTTATTCCTAAATTGTTGTATTTTATTTCTATATTATTTATATAGATTTCTTGTGAGGTTGACCTTGGTTTGACTTTAATTGACTTTAGAGTTGACCATAGTTGACTTTTGACTTAGAATTTATTTATTGACCTAGGAGTTGACTAGTTTGACTTGTTCTCTTTCCGGGACCTTGTTTTAATGTGGTATTCCATATCTAGGTATTCGAGGCACCGAGTCAGACATCTGTGAGACTGTTCTTTGGATTTCAGGCGAGTACATTCTCTGATAGTTTCTCATTTATGATATCCTCTATGTTCGTTGTATCTAGTGTAGATTTACATGTTTCTCTCGACACTATGGTTACACGGATTGGTATATCCGGATCTCGTCATGAGATGTTATTCCTTGGTATATGGTGTATATGGTGCAAGTATTGTTTTATTGGTTATCTTGTACATATACAGACACCGATTCTCGGGGAGACTAGCTATCTTCTTGGGAAATCTAGTGCCATAGCATACCGTGGTTGGATCTATTATACCAGTTGGGGGTGGGGAGTATTAGTATAGATATGTGATCAAATCCCTATTGAATAAAGTATTGGTAAGCGAATAGTGTTGATCATGCACCGCACGTATGATTAGCCAGGCCGCATTGCATCTTGCCCAAGCCGATCACATGTTAAGCTAGTACTCACACACTTAGTCATTAGTATTATTGTTTCATTGGCATATTGTTCATTATTGTATTTCTTTCCAGTATTTCCTTATTGTCTATATATCTCTTGTATCTATTTTGTGCATCTTGTTTATCCACAGCTATTTACTGTTACATAGTTTTTATCATGGATTAGAACTGCTGTTAGAGATGTACTCTGCTCCTTTCCTGACTGGATATATTTTTCCAGATGACACTGAGGAGTACCCTACCTATTATGGACCCCAGGATGTTGTGGGTTTAGATTCGGATACCCTGGCTCAAGAGGGACTTATCCCAACTGAGACAGTTGACCCTGGAATGTAGCTTGTAGTATGATAGTATTCTTTTGTACTGGATTTGTCTCCAGCTTATTTTTGTTACTCTTCAGACTCATTGATGTATTATTTTAAACTCATGAGTTGATGACTATTCTATTCTTATCTGATTCGTGTTCATTCTATCTTAGTTCTGTGATTGAGTACACTATCTTTTGGTGGTTCATTATATTAGATAGACTTTCTAGACAGCGTTCTACCGCCGATTCTGTGGCGTAGGCTGGGCGTTGTTTCCGACTAGTACCCTTACCCCGGGTGCGGGTCGTGACACATTTTTGGTGGTGGCCCATGCAGGTCTAGCTTCACAAGTATGTGATGTCGTGGTAGTGTGACAACTTAGTTGTACTACTGCGAGCCTGCAATAGGATATAGGATATAGGCTGAGATACTCAATCACATCTAGGAAAATTCTTTTGATTCAACTATTCTTCTTTGATATTGATACTTGATCTCTTAAACTGTCCTTTCCTTGATGTCTTACATCTTGTGCCATATTGATTCTTTCTTTCGCTTGTCTCAGGATGCCGCCTAAGACTAGATCACAGTAGGGGAGAGCAGCTTCTGAGAGGTCTGCGACATCCCGAGGGCCTGCACCAGTCACTTCTCCGGTGATTGGAGTGTCAGCTGCTTTCGGAGGTCCACCACCTACTCAGAGGACTGTGCCAGCTGTATCTGAGGGGCTTCCACCTCCACCTCCTGTGCCAGCAGAGGCGTCACAGATGTTTACACTGTTTCGTGAGATGCTCGAGGCACAGAGGGCTCAGTCAGAGGCACATCAGAGGCAGACCGACGTTCTACGGCAGGACATCGAGAGTGCTCATCAGCTTGCTCGTGCTGTAGTTGAGAGAGGAGTTTCGATCCAGCAGCAGGTTGTTCCTCAAGTTGCTCACCTTCGGCCAGGCAACATTCAGGACTTCAAGAAACTGGAGCCTAGGGTTTTCAAAGGGACGGAGGGCATCGTCTATGCTGATGATTGGCTCGAGGACATTGAGCGTCTTATGAGGGTGTCCCGTCTTTCTGAAGATCTGAAGGTTGAGGCGGTAGGACTTCAACTGTTCGACGTCGCTCGCACTTGGTTCAGGAATGAGCCGGTTCTAGTTGACGCAGGACAATCTTGGAAGGTATTCAAGGACCTTTTCAAGAAGAAGTTTTTTGCTCGGATAGACAGGCTTGACTTGGGAAGACAATTTGAGAGTCTCATTCAGGGAAGCATGTCTGTGGAGGAATACGCTGCGGAGTTCGGTAGGTTGAGCCGATTTACAGAGTACTTGGTGAGGGAGCCGGAGGTTCGAGCTATTCGTTTCCGAGAGGGTCTAAACTGGGAGGTAAAGATTCTCATTCCGTCTTTTTATGAGACATACTCGGAGATACTTGCGGAGGCACGCAAGGTTGAGCGGGATCTGGGTTTGAAGACCAAGAGAGACCGTGATTCTTTTCTGGGGGCCAACGGCAGTGCAGTATCTGCCAAACGTCCTTATTTCTAGTCCAGACCTTTCCAGCAGCCACAGCAGAACCAGACTCCAGCTAGAGCGCCTTTTCACCAGGCACCTCAGCAGCAGAGGCAGTTACAGCAGGCCCCATGCAACTTCTGCAAGAAACCCGGCCACATCTGGGAAGTTTGCAGGAGGAGGCTAGGAGTTTGTTTGTATTGTGGTACGGAAGGGCATCAATCGAGGGAGTGTCCTCGTCGTGCAATTCAAGGAGCAGCTCCAGCTCCGAGGACACAGACGAGACCACCTGCAGCACAGCCGAGGGGATCGCTTCCGACACAGCAGCAGCGTTTTGTCCAGCATCAACAGCAGGGAGGTGCTCGGCAGGGACGAGCGTTTGCTATGACCGTCGAAGAGGAGGAACCCACAGGAGATGTCATCGCAGGTTCTATTCTTCTTGATTCCATTCCAGCTTTAGTTTTGTTTGATAGTGGTGCTTCCCATAGTTTTGTATCTGTTTCTTTTGCTCTGAAGCATGGTTTGGTAGCTGAGTCTTTGCTTAGGACTTGCAAGATCATGACCGGGGGAGGCATTATCCTGGTTAATGATATTTGCAAGGATCGGAGAGTTACTCTGGGAGGCCGGGAGTTGAGTGCGTGTCTACTTGTAATGCCACTTCCAAGCTATGACATTGTACTTGGGATGGATTGGTTGAGTAGGCACCGTGCTAGCATAGACTGTAGAGGAGGTAGAGTTTTGTTTGGTCCGCCAGGAGAGCCAGAGTTTGAGTTTACTAGAGGAGCTGCGGAGCAGGAAGAAGGTATTATTTGTGGAGCTATGGTAGAAGACAAGGAGTTGCCACATCCGTTGATAGCAGAATTCTTGGATATGTTTCCTGAGGAATTGCCAGGATTGCCACCAGATCGAGATGTTAAATTTTCTATAGACTTGGTGCCAGGTGCAGAACCAATTTCGCAACATGTCTATAGAGTAAACAACAGCGAGCTGGTCGAGTTGAAGAAGCAGGTGGACGAATTGCAGGATAAGGGGTTTATCAGATCGAGTTCTTCACCATGGGGAGCCCCGGTATTGTTTGTATCGAAGAAGGATGGATCGGTGCGCATGTGCATTGATTACAGGGCTTTGAATAATCTCACTATCAAGAATAAGTATCCTTTGCCACGGATTGATGATCTTTTTGATCAGTTGAGTGGTGCGAAAGTGTTTTCTAAGATAGATTTGAGATCAGGCTACCATCAAGTGAAGGTGAAGTCGGAGGACATACCGAAGACTGCTTTTAGAACTCGGCATGGTCAGTACGAGTTTATGGTGATGTCGTTTGGTTTGACTAATGCACCGGCGTTATTTATGAACTTGATGAACAAGGTGTTCCACCAGTACCTTAACAAGTTCGTGGTGGTGTTCATCGACGACATACTCATATACTCGAGGACACCGGAGGAGCATGAGGAGCATTTGAGGATTGTGTTGGATGTGCTGAGGAAGGAGAAGCTGTATGGAAAGTTGTCCAAATATGAGTTTTTCTTGGACAAAGTAGAATTCTTGGGGCATGTTGTGACTGGTGATGGTATTTCAGTAGATACGAAGAAGATTTCAGCAGTGGAATCTTGGAAGACTCCGAGTTCAGTAGCAGAGATCAGGAGTTTCTTGGGATTGGCAGGCTATTACAGGAAGTTTGTGCAAGACTTTTCGAGGATTGCCGAGCCGATGACCAGACTCACAAGGAAGGATGTGGAGTTTGTTTGGACGGAGGATTGTCAGGTTGCTTTTGAGAAGTTGAAGAAGAGGTTGACGTCTGCTCCTATTTTGACATTGCCATCAGGGTCCGGAGGTTTCACTATTTATAGTGATGCATCGGGGAAGGGTTTAGGTTGTGTTCTTCAGCAGCATGGGAAAGTGATTGCCTATGCATCCAGGCAATTGCGTCCTCATGAAAAGAACTATCCTACCCATGATTTGGAGTTGGCAGCTGTCATATTCGCCCTGAAGTTGTGGAAACATTATTTGTACGGAGAGCGTGTGGAGATCTTCACAGACCACAAAAGCTTGAAGTACGTTTTCACGCAAAAGGAGTTGAACATGAGGCAGCGTCGGTGGTTGGAACTGATGAAGGATTTTGATATCTCTTTGCAATATCATCCTGGGAAAGCTAATGTAGTTGCCGATGCTTTGAGCAGGTATCCGGTAGCTATGTTCTTGACGCAGGATCGATATCTGTTGGAGGACTTGGAGAGCTTGGGCATTGAGGTGATTGTTCCTGGGTGTGCTATGCAGATGTGGGGATTGCAGATACACTCAAATTTGATGGACAGGATCAAGGCAGCACAGTATGATGATGTATCTTTGAGGAGTATTAGAGCTCAGGTGAGAGCAGGATTGGAGGATGATTTCACTATTGCAGAGGATGGATCCTTGAGGCATGGAGTTAGATTGTGTGTGCCTAGTGGGGAGTTGCGGGAGGAGGTGTTGCAGGAAGCGCACCACTCTCAGTATTCCATACATCCAGGTGCTAACAAGATGTATCGGGATATGCGAGAGAGTGTGTGGTGGTATGGCATGAAGAGGGAAGTGGCACAGTTTGTATCCAGATGCTTAGTGTGCCAGCAGGTGAAAGCCGAGAGGCAGAGGCCAGGAGGTTTACTTCAGCCATTACCCATTCCAAAGTGGAAGTGGGAACACATTACTATGGATTTTGTGTCCGGACTTCCACGATCTCCAGGAGGGAAAGACGCGATTTGGGTCATTGTTGATAGGTTGACCAAGTCGGCCCACTTTTTGCCTTTCAAGGTGGGTTTGTCTACGGAGAAGCTGGCAGAGATGTATGTGATGCAGATCGTTAGGATACACGGAGTTCCCGTCAGCATAGTCTCAGATCGAGATAGTCGTTTCACTTCTCATTTCTGGAGGAGTTTGCAGAAGAGTTTGGGCACTCAGCTCAAGTTCAGTACTGCATATCATCCCCAGACAGATGGGCAGTCAGAGAGTACTATCCAGACTCTCGAGGATATGTTGCGCACTTGTGTACTAGATTTCGGGGGTTCTTGGGAGGACCATCTCCATTTGGTAGAGTTTGCTTACAACAACAGTTACCAGGCCAGTATAGAGATGTCACCTTTTGAAGCTCTATATGGTCGGAGGTATCGTACTCCTTTGTCTTGGGACGATGTTGGAGAGAGAGTTTTGCTTGGGCCAGAGTTGGTTGTGGATGCAGCGGAGAAGGTTCATTTGATCAGAGACAGACTTCGAGTGGCGCAGGACAGACAGCGGCATTGGGCCGATAGCCATCGGAGACCTTTGGAGTTTGAGGTATAGTTTAGATTTTGTTTGTGCTTATTCTTGTTTGTTATAATTTACGTTCTTAAGATGGTATTTTGTTCTAGGTGGGTGGTTTGGTGTTTCTGAGGATTTCTTCGACACGAGGCACGATTCGCTTCGGTGGAGGCGAAAAGCTTAGTCCGCGATTCATCGGACCTTTCACTATTCTAGAGAGGGTCGGTGCAGTTGCTTATAGACTAGACTTGCCACCTGCATTGGAGGGAGTGCACAACGTGTTTCATGTGTCACAGTTGAGACGATACGTGGCAGATCCTAGTCATGTATTGGATCACTCGGAGATAGAGGTGGGCCCTACTCTTAGCTATCCAGAGCAGCCGGTTGAGATTCTGGATCGGAGAGAGAAGGTGCTGAGGAACCAGACTATTCTTTTGGTGCGCGTTGCATGGAGGCATCACTCTCCGGGAGAGTCTACCTGGGAGAGAGAGGATGACATGCGAGAGCGTTATCCATATTTGTTTGTACCTTGAGGTATGTTATTTCTAGTTATGTTCTGTTCATTGTTATGTTCTGTTCATTAGTTAGTTGTGATTCTTTAGTTCTGTTCTGTATTTTTCTGGGGGTAGTTTTCGTCTTTGAATTTCGAGGACGAAATTATTTTAAGGAGGGTAGACTTGTCACTACCACATTTTAGGAAAAAGGGTATTTTAGTAATTTCCTATTTAAATAAATATTGTGCATGGTAAATAATTTTTGTTGTATTATTTAATTGTTGTTGGATGTTATTTAATTATTTTGGACTTATTTTAGTGGACCCAACTAGTGTAGTTTGGACCCATGGACCAACATGAATTAAATAGTTAGATTTGGCCCATTTAGAAAGCCCATAGTTAATGAGATGGATTAAATTAATTAAGTGATTAGACTAGAAGCTTCCTTCCTTAATTATTTCTTCATGAGAGGCCCCAAGGGGTACATTGGACATTTTACAATTGCTTGGGAGAGGGGCAAGGCCGGCCTATTAAAAGAGGGGGGAAATTTCTCTCTCCTCTCATTCTCATTCCAAATATAGATCTAGAATTTCCACTCCCAAATTCCCTCCATTCCCATTCCAATTCCCTACCAAATTCATTCCAAATTCTTCCCAATTCACCATTAGAGAAGGAGGAAGCAAGGATCTAGAAGAAGGAAGCAAGAATCTACAAAGAGGAGCAAGGATCTACAATTTGCAAGCAAGTTCTTCTCAATTGGAGGTTTCATTGGGAATCCATCTCCCAATAGGTATAATTCAGATTTTCCCATTTAAATAGCTTCTAAATCTGAGATTTAATCATGTAAAATCAACCTATATGTATGTACTACCCATAGGACTTTGTTTTGTGTTCATAGGAGACCCATGGAGAAAGTTATGGTACTTTTTGTGTTAATTTTGTTGGAATTCCGAATTTATATTTTGTTGTGTGTATCAATTGATCCTATAGATCAATTGGACATGAGCTTATGTGTTTGGGGCTAGTGTCGTGTCCATAATTTGGTACATGTGGTTCGTATCCCAACTATTTGATGATACGTGTCATTTTGGGGGTTTTCCCTCCGACACTGGGCTTTGAACATGTCGTATTTTGACACGGACACATAGATCTACTTTTGACACTTTAATTTATTCATAAATATTATTTGTGATTTGTTTGTATCCTTCGGGGTGCAATTGGTTGTGTGTTGGACTCGTGTCACATGCGTATCCTAGATCTAGTGGGATACGGTGTGATACTCTCCAATTGTGTGGATTTTTGAATAGATCTAATTATGTATGGTTTAAATTCTTCAATTATAATTAGTAAATATATATAGATATTATATATTTATTTTGTGTATTTATTATAGTAATTATTGTAGCATAGATCTATATATTTTTGTGTGTGCTAATATGATGTACAAATATAATATGTAGCTTTCTTGCATGTAATTATATAGGTACTTATGTTAATAGTATAAATTATACATAAATGTTTTATAAAATATATTTATGTGTTTAATTGTGTAATTATATTATTTATAATTATTATATAATTATTTGTATATTAATGTATATATTTTAGGTGTGCTTCTAGCCATGTAAAATATGAACATTAATATGTGCATGTGTTGTAACTATTAGTATTTAATTATAAGTTTATATGTGCATATATATATAAGTATATAATTATTTATTTATATATATGTATTGTGATTATTATTGCATATATATATTTATATATATATTTTTATTTTTATTTGTTTTGGTGACAGTGGTTTCTATGACAGTGAAACTGTCATTATTTGGTCTGAACAGCAGCCGCTGTACAGTGGTCAGCATTAATGACAGATCTGTCATTAATGCTACGGCAGTTTTGAGCGGCAACCTTTCAGCGACGTTTTTTGTGACAGTTTGAAACTGTCAGCAAACTGTGACAGCAGCGGTTTTGTATATGGAGTTTCTGCGACGAATTTTCAGTGACAGTCAAGACTGTCACTATTAAACCTGTTTTTATTTTATCTTGTTTTGTTCACTGTTTTCAGTGACGCTTTGACAGTTTTAAATTATATTTTATATATTATTATTGTATATATATATATGTGTATATATATGTGTTTTGTATAATATTTGTAATAATATATTATGTTATTTGTATATATATTGGTTGTATATATATTATTTTAGGGTATATATTATTTGTATTAGTAGTATACTTTGTGTGAGTATCTTTTGGGATCTAATTTTTATTCCTAAATTGTTGTATTTTATTTCTATATTATTTATATAGATTTCTTGTGAGGTTGACCTTGGTTTGACTTTAATTGACTTTAGAGTTGACCATAGTTGACTTTTGACTTAGAATTTATTTATTGACCTAGGAGTTGACTAGTTTGACTTGTTCTCTTTCCGGGACCTTGTTTTAATGTGGTATTCCATATCTAGGTCTTCGAGGCACCGAGTCAGACATCTGTGAGACTGTTCTTTGGATTTCAGGCGAGTACATTCTCTGATAGTTTCTCATTTATGATATCCTCTATGTTCGTTGTATCTAGTGTAGATTTACATGTTTCTCTCGACACTATGGTTACACGGATTGGTATATCCGGATCTCGTCATGAGATGTTATTCCTTGGTATATGGTGTATATGGTGCAAGTATTATTTCATTGGTTATCTTGTACATATACAGACACCGATTCTCGGGGAGACTAGCTATCTTCTTGGGGAATCTAGTGCCATAGCATACCGTGGTTGGATCTATTATACCAGTTGGGGGTGGGGAGTATCAGTATAGATATGTGATCAAATCCCTATTGAATAAAGTATTGGTAAGCGAATAGTGTTGATCATGCACCGCACGTATGATTAGCCAGGCCGCATTGCATCTTGCCCAAGCCGATCACATGTTAAGCTAGTACTCACACACTTAGTCATTAGTATTATTGTTTCATTGGCATATTGTTCATTATTGTATTTCTTTCCAGTATTTCCTTATTGTCTATATATCTCTTGTATCTATTTTGTGCATCTTGTTTATCCACAGCTATTTACTGTTACATAGTTTTTATCATGGATTAGAACTGCTGTTAGAGATGTACTCTGCTCCTTTCCTGACTGGATATATTTTTCCAGATGACACTGAGGAGTACCCTACCTATTATGGACCCCAGGATGTTGTGGGTTTAGATTCGGAGACCCTGGCTCAAGAGAGACTTATCCCAACTGAGACAGTTGACCCTGGAGTGTAGCTTGTAGTATGATAGTATTCTTTTGTACTGGATTTGTCTCCAGCTTATTTTTGTTACTCTTCAGACTCATTGATGTATTATTTTAAACTCATGAGTTGATGACTATTCAATTCTTATCTGATTCGTGTTCATTCTATCTTAGTTCTGTGATTGAGTACACTATCTTTTGGTGGTTCATTATATTAGATAGACTTTCTAGACAGCGTTCTACCGCCGATTCTGCGGCGTAGGCTGGGCGTTGTTTCCGACTAGTACCCTTACCCCGGGTGCGGGTCGTGACAATTCATTAGACCAAATATATACTTACGATCTTTGTATTTGTCAGGGGCATTTACAGATTTAAGAAATATCGTCCCTTGTGTAGACTACATAAGAAATTTAGTAATGCATCTTCGATTTTGTGTACTCCATCCATCGTAAATAATAATACACCCATACTCATCTCAAAATTGGTCTAGTTATTAAATTACCAAATTTGGGTTTCAAAATATTAGAGGAATTAATTTATTAATTCCTTAATTGAGTATTTCTGTTTTTGGAATTATCTAGCTAGCTTCCTATTTAGAGTTGCGTATAATTTGAATTGATAGTTAATCCCATAAATTAGGTAATTAGCTATATTTCAATATTTGAGAAATCTACCCAATCTCCATAGATTAGGTAATTAGCTTGATTTAGAATATTTGAAAAATCTAATAAATCTTATATTATAAGTGTATATATAGCTAATTTTTATTTAATAAAATCAAGCCATTATTTTTCAACCTCAATATGGTATCGGAGCTAAGCTCTGACCTATTTTTTCCACCCTCTCTCTCTCTCATAATGGCTTCCGAATACACATGCTTATCTTCTAACGTTCCTTGTAATGATTGATCACCACCACGTCTATATCTTGGGCATTGCCAAGGATGTGGTACTCAAGGACACACCTGTCACGCCCTGATTTCTATCAAATCGATAATCGTCCCCCAGGCGTAATGCCATACGATCGTAAGACGCACCCACACAAGGCCTAGGCATAATGATATACTTAGAAACATATGCAACAGAGTACGCAAATAGAATATCACACATTAAAATAAAGAAAATTTCTCTTTATTGATAATGAACATCTTTGTTACAAACTCTTGACTTTAAAAGTAAAGGGGTACCGTGCGGGCTTACAAGATGGACGCAAAATGAGTAGCCGATCCATACATTATATCCCTTACAAAAATTTAAAAGGTAAACCACCTTGGATGCGTGTTTGCACCATCGCTTAGGAGCTTCAAAAGGATATGTGCGAGCTCCTTGAGAATATGTACTTGCGCTCCAAAAGTCATGAATACGAACGCGTCAGACCAATGAAAGATTAGGGGAAGGAAGCTTCATCTCCTTGCCGCATCGTCTTGGCTCGGGGAACCTGCTGCAACGAGGGTCAGTACCTTCGAAAAGTACCGGTTAGGGCGAGCTAACCCAACATTCCAAATGGATACAATATTCATGTGAACATGCAACATTATTATTTTATGGTCTTTCTATCTTGCTATAGATCAAGTTACAAGCAATTCATAGAAGTAATGACATAACAAAATGTTCCATCGTTCGGTGACTTATACCTGCGCCGTCTGAACCACTTGTACAAAACTTATAATGACCTTCCCTGCCATAGAGATATAGTTAGTTTGCATAGTTTAAATATACATAGCATGTCACTGGTCGGACTAGGGATGGTCGGCTATCTTTCCGCCTCGGGTAGCTAGCCCTTAGCGGAGGTCCCGATTTATCCCGTGCTAGGACTTCAGCTAGCAAATATTGTACCCAGGCCGAAGCGGTCCCAGTGCTACGGTGACCGTTCGTAGAACTCTACCCTTATGCACAAGTTATCCTTGACCATGCATCATCTAAAAACTAAGTTATCAAATGAAGCACTTCAAGGCAAGATAAGGAAATAAACTTTATGCATATTCCATAGTATAGGCTACCTTGTTCAATGATCACATTATAATTTACACTATTTATTGAACATTTATAGATAAATAAGATCTAGCTACAACTGAAACATAAATAAGCATATGCATAGCAGACAAGCACACAATAAAGTGATCGTTCGGTGAATCTGTGTATGTGACAAGCATTAAGTATTTCAAGTCTACTTCTTCTTCTTTTTATCTTAACTTAATTTTTTTTATTATGGTATTATTGACCGGAATGCACAAACGATTCAGATTATTGAGAATAAATACTTGGAAGAAGGAAGCTAATCGGAAGTAAAGCCACTCACAAGTTAGACAACCGGGTCCGCTTGCGCGTTGCCTACACGATCACCTGCACACACCAACAGATGATCAATATCTCCTGCCTCGGTCTCCCAAAGTTCGATACAAAATATGAAGTTCAAAGAATAAAAACAAAAAAAATCCATAAACCGTTCAAGAAAACGTAAGTCACAAAACCAACAAGAAAGCAACAGAACGACATCAAAATGGGCAAAGAAACCAGTGCAACAGAAAGGCCCCTCTCGACTCTGCCGCTGAGTCCTTCCTTGAGGCACGATCCGCTGAATGTGGGACTTGATTCAAAAGAAACCAATCCATAATGAGGAAATAATCTTGATTCAATCTTTTTTGATCGAACGATACCAAGTATTTCTTAGCCGTGCTCCCCGAAAAAGGGGAACGAGGTACTACATCTTAACTAACTAATAAAAAGTTTTAGGTCGACTCCTCGACCGCGTAGTTCTGCCTAAGAACGCGCATAAACGGGACTGCACGATTCTGGAGCTGCTTCTCTTTTCGATCCAAGATCTGAACGGGATTCTCGACATACAAAAAGTCTGCCTGCAGATCCAGCTGACCAAAATCTACCACGTGGCTCAGGTCATGCACATGCTTCCTAAGCTGTGACACATGAAAAATATCATGCACGTCTGATAGGACTGGTGGCAATATAATTTGATAGGCAAATAGAGTGACTCACTTGAGGACTAAGACCGAGCCAACGAATCTCGGACTTAACTTCCCTTTTACTCTGAATCTTGTGACTCCTCGTATGGGAGAGACCTTCAAAAACACATGGTCACCTTCGAAAAACTCAAGGTATCGTCGGTGAATGTCGACATAACTCTTCTGCCGGCTTTGTGTCTTCGAGTACCTGATTCACCCACTCTGTTTGTCCATCGATTTGAGGATGCTAGGCTGAGCTGAACTTCAACTTGGTCCTAATCGCTGAATAAAGGATCTCCCAGAAACGTGATAAGAACCGTCCGTCATGATCTGACATGATAGAAACTGGTACTCCATGCAGCCGAACTATTTTATTAAGGTAGGTCTGAGCGAGGAGATCGATGCTCCAAGTAACTTTAATAGCAATAAAGTGCACTGACTTGGTTAACCAGTCGATGATGACCCAGACTGCATCGATCCCCCGTTGCGTCTTTGGCAAACCAACAATGAAGTCCATGCTTATGACTCTTATTTTTATTTCGGAATAACAAGATTCTGTATCTTCCCGTCCGGTCTCTGATGTTCTGCTTTCACCCACTGACATGTTATGCATTGCGATACGAAGCACGCCACGTCTTTCTTCATGACATGCCACCAAAAGACAGTATAAAGGTCTTTATACATCTTCGTGCTCCCGGGATGGATTGTGTAGGCTGCATAGTAAGCTTCCGTAAGGATCTCCTTTCTGAGTTTTGCGTCGTTGGGGACGCATAGCCTTCCCTTTACTCGCAATACTCCATTCTCATCTACTGCAAAGTCCTTCTCCTTCCCTGTTAGAATCTGCTCACGCATTTTCCTTAGGAATGGGTCATCCCTCTGAGTAAACATGACTCTCTCTATCAGGTTGGATACAAAATGCATCTGAGAAACTCATGCACCGCAATATCGAATTCGGAGTTCAATGTCCATTTCCTCCAAGTCTCTTTGTAACTTGCGATCGACGGACATGGATCCCGCAAACACTCGACTCAACGCATCTGCTATAACATTCTTCTTGCCTGACGTGTAGTCGATCGTCAAGTCATAGTCTTTGATCAATTCTAGCCAACGTCGCTATCGTAGGTTAAGGTCCGTTTGGGTGAAGGTACTTTAAGATTTTGTGGTCAGTATAAATTTGGCAAGCTACTCCATAGAGGTAGTATCGCCACAATTTTAGCACGAACACAATTGTCGCTAGTTTCAAGTCATACGTAGGATAATTTTTCTCATACTTTTTCAGTTGCCTTGATGCGTAGGCTATCACCCTATCCCGCTACATGAGTACGCACCCCAAGCCCTTCCCTGACGCGTCTCTGAATATTTGGAATCTCGAGGTCTCGTCGGGCTGTGCAATTATTGGAGTAGAGGTGAGGCGTTGCTTTAACTCTTCAAATGAGACTTCACAGTCGGCAGATTACTCGAATGCGACTCCTTTCTGAGTGAGGCAAGTCAGAGGTGATGCTAACTTGGAAAAGTCTTCCACGAATCGCCTATAGTAGCCCGCTATCTCGAGGAAGCTTCTAATCTCACTGACAGATGCAGGCCGCTTCCACTCGACGATGGCTTCAACTTTCTTTGGATCGAATGAAATACCTCCCGCATAAATGATGTGGCCGAGAAAAGGTATATTGCTCAACCCAAACTCATATTTACTCAGTTTTGCGTATAGCTTGTTGTCCCAAAGTATTTGTAGCAATGTCCACAAGTGCTCGGTATGCTCCTCCCTATTCTTCGAGTATACTAAGATATCATTAATGAACACTACTACAAACTTGTCGAGATACGACCGGAATACAAGATTCATTAAATCCATAAAGGCGGCAGGGGCATTGGTCAGTCAGAATGGTATTACCAAAAACTCATAGTAGTCATAGCGAGTGTGAAAGGCTGACTTTGGCACGTCGTCCGGCTTGATCTTGAGCTGATGATAACCCGAGCGAAGATTAATTTTTGAAAACACCGTCATGTCTGGTAGTTGATCAAAGAGGTCATCGATCCTGGGAAGGGGGTACTTGTTTTGAACAGTGGTCTGATTCAGTTCACGAAAGTCTATGCAGAGATGCATCGAGCCATCATTTTTCACAAACAATACAGACAGGCCCTACGGAGATACGCTCAGACAAATATGCCCACGATCTAACAATTCCTGTAACTGGACCTATAGCTCTTTTAGTTTTGCTGGGGCCATTCGATACAGAGCTTTGGAAATCAGCCGAGTCTCTCAAAATATATCTATAGTGAACTCTATCTCTCGGTCGGGCGGCATGCCAGGCAACCCTTCTGAAAATACATCAGGAAATTCTGCCACAACAGAAGTAGACTCTAAGTTTGCACAATCTCGCTGAGTATCTCGAATGGACGTCAAGTACCCTTTACAGCCAGAATATATCATTCGCCGAGCATACATTGCAAAAATTACCATACAGACATTTGACGCTCTCGATGCTGGACTGCACGCGTAGTAAAATTCGATCTCGCCAGGTAGACTAAACACGACTTTCTTTTCCGTACAATCTATTGTGGCCGAGCAAGCACCGAGCCAATCCATCCCCAGAATGATGTCTTAGATCCTGATGTCTAAGACTATTGCATCAAGTGACATTTTTTTTTCCTCTGATGCAAATGTAACCGTCACGACAAACTAAGCGAGACGACAAATTCATGCCCAATGGAGTACTGACACTAAGGTTTAGGCCTAGCGGTGTAATAGGAAATTTATTTTCGACGGCAAACTCCGTCGTAATGAAACTATGTGTTCCACCAGAATCAAACAATACTCGAGCAGGTACATTATTGAAAAGTAATATACCTGACACCACCGTGTTGGAAGTAAATGCCTCTTTCCGAGTAAGAGAATAGACCCGACCTTGAGCGTTTTGCGATGCCGTTTGGTTCGCTCTAGGTGCTTGACCCTGATTCTGAGGCGGGCGATATGGTTGTGGCGGGCGTTGGTTCGGTCCTCCCTCCCGACAATCCCGTGCCGTGTAGCCAGGCCAACCACATCAGAAACATCCTCCATTTGGTATACGATAGTCTTTAGCGAGGTATCCGCCACGATTGCACTTGTCACAATGGAGGCCATTGTTCCTCCCCGGGTTTGCACCCTGATAACCACCATTGTTATGACGCTTTGGCGCGTTGTTACCTCATGTGTAGCTAGGGCGCTTGTGATAGAAATTTTGCACAACGCCGGTGTGAACTGGGGGGGTACTATGACTCTAGGGGGAGGGCGTGGTTTAGAGACTCTCACATGGTACGGTACTGAGGGACGACGATGTGAGCACAAATAGAAGGTCGCAGTCCTATCTTAAATCTGTGGGCTCGACTCTCGGTGTCAAGGAGATGATGATACTTGAAAATTTTTGTAAGCCTATTGAATTTTGTGGTATACTGCCGCACTATCATATTTCTTTGTTGAAGATATGTAAATTCGTCTTCCTTCTCGCAACAGACGGGTGGCGAAAGGTACTCCTCTTTGAAGGCTTTACGGAACATGGACCAAGAGATAATCGCATTGTCATCTTTACTCATGATATCCTGTTTGTGCACATCTCACCAATCATGTGTGTTCAAGCGAAGCTGGAACTGAGCGCAAGCAACTCTCATCGTCTCGTCTATTCGAAGCAGTTCAAAGTGGTTTTCTAGCTCGACCAGCCAATCTAACGCCACAGAGGGGTCCTCAGTCCCTTTGAAGGTAGAATGACACATCTTCTTAAACTATAATATTTGAAGGATTGAAACCTTCTTGTCTGAGGGAAGAGGTTAATGGGAGCCTTGAATTCTCACAGTTTCTGCTACAATTGGCACTGTCGCGATGGTCGTTAATGTAGAATGGTTTTTGGCGACGAGCGTCATCGCAATCGTTTGTAGGTTATTCGTCTACTTCTGTTGTGCCTCGGCTTGAGTCCGCTGCGCCTGAAATTGAGCCTCAATCCGGGACTCGAATTTGCTCTGACATAATTTTGCCTCCCTCTGCTGCGTTTCCATCAAGCGCATCATCCTCTCGAACGGATCAATAGAGGGCACGATTGCTTGAATTCCAGTGATGCCTAAAGTGCCAAAACTGCTCTCTTGCACTTGCGCCCCTACCTGCGCATGTGCATTCAGCTTTGAGGCTGTTCCTTCAAATAAAAGTAACTTATATCAATCTTAAAACATATTATGGACTCACTGTATGGAACGTATCTTATTTTGGCCAAGCGAATTTAAGAGTTCAACTAGGAGGGACATGGTCATTTCAAGAAAACTTTTCTGACACGAAGGTCAAAGGATCTGAAGCAATGCTCGTATACCAATATGTTATGCCCAAATTTCTATCAAATCGATAATCGTCTCCCAAGTATGATGCCTTGCGAGCGAAAGGCGTGGCCGCACAAGGCCTAGGCATAATGATATACTTAGAAACATATGCCACATAGTACGCAAATGGAATATCACACATTAAAATAAAAAAAGTTCTCTTTATTGATAATAAACATCTTTGTTACAAACTCTTGACTTTAAAAGTAAAGGGGTGCCGCGCAGGCTTATAAGATGAACGCAAAATGAGATAGCCGATCCATACATTATATCCCTTACAAAAATTGAAAAGGCAAACCACCTTGGGTATGTGTTTGTACCATCGCTTAGGAGCTTCAAAAGGACATATGTGAGCTCCTTGAGAATATGTACTTGTGCTCCAAAAGTCACGAACATGAATGCGTCAGACCAGTGAAAGATTGGGGGGGAGCTTCAGTTCCTCGTCGCATCACCTTGGCTCGGGGAACCTGCTGTAACGAGGGTCAGTACTTCAAAAAGTACTGATATGGGCGATCTAACCCAACACACCAAATTGACACAGTATTCATGTGAACATACAATATTATCATTATGTGATCTTTCTATCTTGCCTTGGATCAAGTTACAAGCAATTCATAAAAGTAATGACTTAACAAAATATGCCACCA